>CM057391.1:41417500-42617500 GCA_030015415.1 Cynopterus sphinx | reverse complement strand
CGAGCTGGGCACAGGTGCCCTAATATATTAATATAACATTCTAAATCCAGGGTCCTATTCCCATCCACGAGCCTGGATCACAGCCAGACATGAGACCAGCCAGGTCTGGGGCCCACACTCCATCCCTACAGGGTTGCGATGCAGGATCTTGCCTGTAGGGCACTACCTTGGGCCCACAGTCCACCTGCCATTTCTGGAGTGGCTTAGCCCCGCAGGGCAGCAACCCTGGGGTACTTTTTACCTGCCATCTCTCTGGGTGCTGCTCAGCACACCAGGAACATTGTGACATAGCAACTTGTGCTTATGGCTGGGTCAACGATAGCCCCCGTTGTTTCACTACTTGTTTCATGGTATGGGCCCCTACATGCCCCAGTTTTCAGTGGAGCCAGGGGCCAATGTCCACCAGAACTGGTGGTACGTGGGTGGGACAAACTTATGCCAGGGCGTCAAATTCCCCGGGGCCTATAATGGCCGATGTCTAGGGACATGGTATATGGTGGCCCCCTGCTGAAGACCGCACTTCCAGAGGTCTGGCCACTGGCCCCATAAATGGTCTATCATCTGCTCCTGCGCAGCCCACCAGGGCAGCCACAGAGTTAGACCTTGATACACAGCCAAACTGTGGGTGCAGATGTGCACTGGGCCAGTTTCATTCATGAGGACCAACCACACTGTGCCAAGCTCAGCCCATTGCCTGGACTACCCAGCACCAATCTCCAACAAAAGGTTTCTGTGGACAGCTGCAATGCCACGGCAGCCCACGTCAGGAGCTGCCCATGGCATGAGCCATCTGTATACTAGGCATCCAGAGGGAGGGACCTCGACCCTCTACATAGGGACTCAGTATATCTTCCATCTCAGCAGGTTTTGCCAGGAGCTCTGCTTGCAACTGCATTGGTCCCAGTAGGAAGTGCAGTTGACCTGACAGGGGGCTCTCAGAGAACTGCACTTACTCCTTCAGGTACATCCCCCCACTTGGTCAATGTAGGGGTCTGTGCAATTTCTTTATGAGGAATCTTCACCCAGGACCGAGCCACCCCTCCATGGGGCACGTGGACTGTACTGTATAGGATTAGGGCCAGTGATTGCCTCACTGGCCAGAAGGGCTTCATATATGGCAGTAAGTTGCTTCTCTATCAGAGAATACCACTCTTCTTTGCCTTTCCATAACTGGGACCAGAAGCCTATCAGCACCTTTCAGGAACCAAGCTTCTGCCACAAGCCCCATCCAAACCCTACATCATCCACCTGCACCGTAAGCAGAAATTAGAGGGCTGGGTCTACTATACGTAGAGTTTGGGCCTGTGCTACAGCTTGCTATGTAGCCTTAAAGGCCTCTTCTATCTTGGGGGTCAAATCCCACTGGGCACCCTGTCACACTAGACAGTGTAGGGGTCACATCAAGGAGGCTAAATGGGGAATGAACACTCTGCAAGACCCCAGAAGTCCCAAATAGGTTTGTAGCTGATTCATAGTCTCAGATCAGGGATATGTTTGTATCTTATCAATCACCGCCTCTGGCATTAATCTTGTCTTATTCAACCAGACAACTCCCAAGAATCTGACAGAGAACTAAGGTCCCTGGACCTTGTCCTCATCGACTGCCCAACCCTAGCTGGTTAGAGCTTTTCACAGGCTGGTTGCTGCTGCTTCTAGTTCTGGAAGAGAATCAGAGGTTAGCATTATATCATCAATATAATGATATAAGTGCACTGAGTGTGGTTGTTTCCACGTAGCTAAATCCTGAGCCACAAGGCCATGGCACAGGGTAGGGCTGTGCAGATAGCCCTGGAGAAGGATGAGGAATGTCCACTGTCACCCTTCCCAGGTGAAGGCAAACTGTTCTTGACTTTCTGGGGCTGTGGCAATAGAGAAAAGGGCATTTGCCAATCTACTACATAATGGTGTTGTCCAAGTTCATGTGACAACTGGTCCATGATGTCCGCAGTATCAGTACGGCAGCATACAAGGACTGCATAACCTATTCAGCTCCTGTGGCCTCAGATCGATCGGCTCCCCTGCTAACTAGGTGTCCCAGACAAATCCCTAATCAGGGAGATAATTGGCCAGCCACACCTCACAGGCTGTGAATAGGAGTGAATTGCTGGTCAGGGCGCAACTGATTCCACAGCACCAGCAGCACGTCATTAGGTGGCTGCTCACTCTTGTCTGCGGTGACCCCTGCTGTGAGGAGGTCAAACCACAGTTGCCTGTGGCTCACTTTCATGACCTAATGGGCTGAAGGCTGCTCTGCTCCCCCTTTTTGGTCACCTTCCAGTGCCTCCTTCCATGCACTGGCCAGTCTGGATGTGTGGGCAGGCAGTATTGCGCACACTTGGGAAAAACGCTCCTTGCGTTTCACTTCCACATCCCCCAACCTTGCCATAACAGACATTGCCTTGTGGATCCACCTAAGGGGCCAACAGTGCCACCATGGTGCCAAAAGTACCTGCTGGGTCAGAAGTCAAAATCAAGGTCTTTATATGGGTTGTAAATACCTCTTCATCAGGACTAGTACACTAGGCACAAAACACATCTGTCCATGTCCATTTTCTGAATTATCTGGACCAGATCTAAGTACATGGTCCATCTGTTCACTGTCTCTGGCAGCTCCCCCGGGTCGGTCAGCCCACACTGACAATGCAGAGGATATAAGTTAATCAGGGAGTGATTACCTGCACCTCGCACCCCACGCCATAAGTGTCACATTCTGAAGGTGCTGCCTATGGGACTATATCACCCTTATGGAGGCCAGCTAAGCCATCTCTTCCAGAAATAATTCAGTCCCTTCATCCCTGTCATCTCATAGCCACAGTAACCATGCCAGAACCATCTCCCTCACTCTCTGCCATACCTGTTTCATCACGTCCCAGAGTTTACTGGGGATGTACTGGATCAAGGTGTTATACTTTTTAGCCTGGGGTGGAGGTGCTGCCAGCTTGCCCCCCTCACCAAGGCCAACAGTTATTCCACTTCAACCTGCTGCCATATCATTGGCTGTGCCTGCTGCAGTGTCACCGGTGGGCTATCAGACTGGGATTATGGCAGTGACCTGTCAGGGCTCCACAGTATGTGTTCTGCTGCTACCAGCTGCCTTTCCAATGCTTCTTTCTGACATTGTAGCTGCTGCACCTGCTGAGCCTGGTCCTGAACCTCCAGGCCGGCCTGCCACAGCACCGCCAGCACATCCAGGTCACCTGACTTGCTGCCTCCCAGTGAGTGGTTGGGACATTTGGCTCCAACATTTCCAGGGCTTTCTGGACATCCTCTAGATGCGGCCGCACTCCTTCCCAATCCTGTGGGGACGTCCACATAGCCAGATACGCGGTCACGTGATAACACTGGGAGGCGGGAAGCCACACACCCTCCAACGCTGTCTCCTCCACCCAGGGATCTTCTAGAGAACTGTGGGCCATACTCACTTCATCCTGTCAGCTACGCCATGTGTCAGTGCCGAGCTGACACATGGAAAGGTTTCAGTGGTGAGATGCCCAGTTGGAAGAACATCTGAGAATGAAACTGCAAGCACCAACTTTATTGCAGGGAGTGCACTTCTGCGCTAGGGGACTGCATAGGAAATGCATATTAAAATTATAATGAGATAACACTACACACCTATCAAAATGTCTAAAATTAAAAGACTGGCCTACCAAGTGTTAGTGAGGGTACAGAACAACTAGCATTCTCATACACTGCTGACAGAAATGTAAAATTGGTGCAACCACTTTGAATAATAAAGTTTGACAGTGTCTCAAAAAGTTATAGCCAAGTACAACAGTGGCATTCTGCCACACGTGTGATATACACTAAGCTGAATCATGCTTACATGAGCTGGACACAGGTGCTCTACTACATTAATGTAACATTTTAAACCTGGGCTTCTATTCCCAGCTGTGAGCCTGGATCACATCCAGACCTGGGACCAGCTAGGCCTGGGACCCACAATATCTGTTTGTTGCCTTCAGTTTTATATGCCACATATGAGTGAACTCACATGGTTTTCAACTTTTTCTGACTGATTTTGCTTAGTGCGATAATCCCGAAATCCATCCGTGTGTTGCAAATGGTAGTATTTCATCTTTTCTTATAGCTGAGAAATATTCCATTGTATATATGTACCACAGCTTCTTTATCCAATCATCTATCAAAAGACACTTCAGTTGTTTTAATGTCTTGGACACCATGAATAACTCCACTATTAACATCGAGATGCACATATCTTTGCAGATAAATGTTTTCAAGTTTTTGGGGTAAATACAAAGAAGAGGGATTGCTAGGTCATATGGTAATTCTATTCTTAATTTTTTGAGGAAACTCCATACAGTTTTCCAAGTGGCTATTGCAATTTGCATTCCTACCAGTGTGTAAGGGTTCCTTTTTCTCCACAACCTCTCCAACACTTGTTATGACTTGTCCTGTTGATAATAGCATTTTAACAGGTATGAGGTGATATCTCACTGTGGTTTTGATTTTTATTTCCCTAATAGCTAGTGAAGTTGAGCATCTTTTCATATGTCTTTTGGCCATTCATATGTCCTCTTGGGAGAAATGTCTAGAACAGGATTTTTAAGTACCTAAAGAAAAAGTTGTTATGATCTTGGATTAAGCAAAGATTTCTTAGCTATAACACCAAAAGTACAAATTGTTTAAAGAAAAAAAAATTGGACTTCATAAAACTAAAAACTTTTGCTTTTCAAAACACGTTTTGCTTTTTAAAAATATGTTGAGTATGAGATAACAAGACAGACACTGAGAGAAAATATTTGCAAATCACATGTGTCACAGGACTTGTATCTAGAACATATAAAAAATTCTCAAGCCTCAATATTGTGAAAAAAAATAATCCAATAAAAAATGGGCAAAAGTTTTGAAAAGCCATGTTACCAAAAAAAATATGTGAATAAGTAAGAAAATAAGTATGCAAAAAGCTGTTCAACATCATATGGGAAAATGTATATAAAAACTACGATATAACACTATGCACCACTTTGCAATTACTTTGAATAAAGTTTGACAATGTCTTACATTTACCTAGTGTATATGATTCAGTCCATCTACTCTCAGTTATTTAAAAAAAAAAAGATAAAAGTATATGTCCATACAAAGAATTTTACCTGAATGTTCATAGAAGCTTTGTTTACAATAGGCCAAATGTGGAAACAACTGAAATGTCCACTGACATGTTAATGGATAAACAGAAAAATAATGAACTATTGGTATGCACGTCATGGATAAAATTCAAAATGATTATGCTGAGTGAAAGAAGCCAGACATCTCCCCAGCCCTTCAAAAAGAAAGAGTATGACCTATAGATTTTAATTTAAATAATGCTCTAGAAAATGCAAGATAATCTATAGTGGCAGAGAACACACCAGTGATTGCCTAAGTATGGGAGTTGGGGAGATGTGGAATGGAGGGATAGCTAAGGGACATAAGGAAGTTTTTAGAGGTGACAGATATGTCTTTTGCCTTGATGTGATGATGTGTGTATATATATATATATTTCAAGCTTCAATTATATGCTTTAAATGTGTGTAGTTTATTACATATGAGTTATACTTCAATAAAACCTTTTATAAAGAAAACATGATTAGACATCCTGCCTCTCCATCTCCATGGCTGCTATTTCAGACCTGTGCTTCCAGTTTCCACTGATTCACTGAGTCTTCAATATCATTCAATGAATCACACCATTTATTAAAAATAAATGCCACTGGGAAAAGGGGGAAGCACCCTGGTATTTATAATGTGTAGCAGAGATGTGTCACAGCTCTTGGAACTATGGTCCACAGGTAAGATGGGCGATGTAGTGTGTATTTGCTTTACACAACTGGAGCTGTTGTTAGGTCTCAAATGATTAGTCCCAGTATACTCTTTACCTTGTCCATTCACTAATTACTTGTTTATGAATTAGTTGTCCTCTGCCACCTCCTACTATAGAATAAACAGAAACTTGCTCTGTTTTGATCACTTCTGTGTTTATAGTAGAGCATAAATATTGCATAGTAGGTGCTCATTACATTTTTATTAAATGAATAATTGAGTTTTATTACTTCTGTATAGAGCATATATCCAGATATTTAAACATCTTAGTGGTAAAAGCCCTCAAACCATCACAGTTTCACTGGTTTCAAGGTTTTCTAGTTTTTAAGCAATGTTTAGGTTTTGTCACAACCATCACAAGCCAGACCTAAAGCTTCACTTCCTGGATCATGCAATGACTCTATTTCCCCCTCATTAACATTCTGGAGCAACTGAATGAGAAAGACTCTATAATATGATCCTCATTTAAGGAGGCCAAATTTCTAATTTTTTCTCAATCAGACAGAATTAAATCTGACCTTGTGAAACTCTGACAGTGATGTAGCAACAGAGAGGAAAAGGATCAATTCTAATTGAACACTCCAGGCAGATTCTTATAGGCTGCCTAGGGCATGAGTACAATTAAATGGAAATGCTGCACTCAGAAAATTGTCTACTACTCATCCAAGTAACAAAACTCAAGCATTTAAACAAGTGAGTCATTTTATTGGAGAACAGTTTTGCGAAAGATTGAGCAGTGGAAAATTGGTGGATTCTTTTTTTGAGCCTTTCATAGTTCAGAGGCACAGTTCAAGATCTGGGTGGTATGTAACAGAAATATGCAACCCAAGTAGTTGTTGAAGGGGCAGGGTTGTATGAGTAACAACATTCTCTAAATTATACCTTACACATTGGCATAGTAATCCAAGGGAGTTATTAAGCAATTACGCCACAGAAGTTGACACTATGGCACAGAAGCTTATTGGCACAGAAGTTGACAATTTCTACATACTTCAACACCTGTTTATAATATTTAGTCATGTCTGTACTTTTGCATGAACATCTCCTTGGAAGTCGTTTTTTCTTCTGAAAACTGGGTCTTATATATTTCAATGGATTTGCAAATTTAGTCTTCCTGAATGGGAGTGGAAGACAGGAAAGAAGCATCCCTTGATGTTCATGTTTTGATTTTGATTGGATAGTTATGGACCTAACCCTGTAAAAGGATTCAGATGTTTTTCAGATTTAATTGAAAACCCATTGTCTATATTCAATTCAACTTAACAAACATGCTATTACATGTCAGACATTATGAAACATTTAACTGAAGGAAAATTGCTTCTCAAAGATCACTTGTAATGAATACAGTAGATTGAACCTCGAAATTAGTCCACCTTCCTAAAGATGCCTTTTTTTTGAAAGGTCATGAAACCATTTAGTGGATCAAGATCAGCATGGTTTAAATCAAATAGAATAGTAAAGAAAATGTCAGAGTACTTAAGGATAAGTAATGTTTCATGAAATTTTGTTTCATTTATTTATATGAATATGTATGTATGCTTACATTGGGTTGTGATTAAATATTTGTTTCCTACAATAGATTGGGGTGAAAATGTTTGAAAGACACTGTTCTAATGCACCTTCCTGAACTGTCTGACTCCTTTGCACTTGGGATTCTGGATAGAAGTTAAGTTCAGCCAATTGCATATACTTGCATGAGATTTAGAAAGTGTGATGGTTAATTTTATGTGTCAACTTGACTGGGCTATGGGGTGCCCAGATATTTGCTTAAATATTATTCTGGATGTTCTTTGAGGGTGTTTGGCTAAGATTAATATTTGAATTAATAGACTGAGTAAAGCAGATTACCCTCTCTAATGTAGGTGAGCCTCATCCAATCAGTTGAAGGCTTGAATAGAATAAAAAAGGCTAACTCTCTCACAAGTAAGAGGAAATTCCTCCTGTTTAAATGCTTCAAACTGAAACATCAGCTCTACCTGAGATTCAGTCTTGCCAGCCTTTGGACTGTAACTACACCATCAGTTCTCCTGGGTCTCCAGCTTGCTAGCTTACCCTGCAGATCCTGGGACTTATCAGCCTCTACAATCATGTAAGCAAATTTCTTATAATAAATATCTTTCTATATAGATATACATTCTATTGATCCAATTTCTCTGGAGAATCTTTTTAACTAATTCAGAATGTAAAGGTGTATCTATTAATTCTACTACTTTTTCTGGTAAACAAATGTAATAAGCAGAATTCTAAAAATAGTCCCCAAGTTTTCATATCTTAATTTTGAGAACTGTGAATATGATGAGAGACCACTCCCATGATTATGTTATGTTGTATGACATATCTGATTTAAAATAGAGAGAATACCTGAGTGGGCCTAATTTCATCATATAAACCTACCTAAAAGCAGAGAGTTTTGTTTTATTGGAGGCAGTAACAGAAGTCGGAAAGAGAAGAGTGAGAGGGGTTCCATGTGAAGGATATTGAACCAGCGCGATGCTGTGAGAGGCCTAAGAGAAGACAAGTGAAAAGAACTGTGAGTGGCCTCTAGAAATTTAGAGTGACCCCAAGCCAATAGCCAGTAACGAAGAGTCCAGTCCTACAACTGCAGGAAAATGAATTCTGGAAAACCCAAATAAACTTGAAAGTGGATTCTTCCCCAAAACTTTCAGATAAGAACCCAGCCTGCTGATACCTTGACTTCCAGCTGGTGAGGCCCCAAGGAGAGAACTCAACAAAGTCTGCCTGGACTTTGGTCCTACAGAATTGGGATAATAAGTGGGTATTGTTTTTAGAGTTTGTGGTAATATGTTTTCCCGTGGCAGCATTAGCTGAGATTTAGGAGCCGGTCATTGGTATCAGGATGTAGGGCATGTGTTTTGGCTGGTACAGACCTAGCAGATGTGGTGGTGGCGGAGCCAACAGTTCCAAGGGTGGCCTTCTTGTTTCCAGCTTTCCCATTGTTGCAGAGATTGGAGTTAATTGCCAGAACAATTCTATAGTATGGTCCTCGGATTCCAGGAGTGCAGCATAGTCCCCATTGCTCCACCCATTCTAATGGTGTTTTGAAATTGAAATATATAACATTTTTCATATTAAATCACTGCTTCAGGGTCATTGGCCCTGAAGTAACTGTTATGTGTTTTTCTCCAATAAAATTGGATATTGATGCAGATGAGAGGTGAGTTTCATTGAACTTCTTGAAGTTTTCCACTTCTTTACCTTTGCCCAGGTTGGTCCATCTGCCTGGAATACCCTCTCTACCCAGTTCACTCATCTTTCAACTTCTAGCCTAACTGTCACTTAAGTCTACCAGACAAAATTAATAACTCCTTCTTGGAACTATTGTAGTACCATGTGCATCTTTCTAATGTAATATTTGCCATATTATAATAATTGTTCTCTATTTCCACAGTTAGTCTGGCCAATCTTTGAAAGTGTCAGTTTGGTCACCTCAGTTTCTAGTATGGTGTTTGACCCATGGTTGGCATTCACTAACTGTCTATTGAATAATATAGATAAAATCATCAGAAAAAGTTGATGGGTAGGAGAGGTAGGGTCCAGAGAAATAAAGATGATAGTATTTATAACCAGCCTGAGCTGCTCTGCAAGAAGAGTACCTCCTGCCAGTGAGGACAAATAAAATAACAGCTTCCTAAACTCTAGTGGTGGAGTGGAATGGGGCCCATTCTTGAAATGAATCCCATGTAAACTGGGTCAAATACTCACTTTTGCTTTGAGGAGTAAAAGAGTGCATATATATTAAAGAATTTTATAAATGAAAATGTCCTATACAATTTAAGATTATTTCTTACAATACTCTATGGCAAGATGATATAAACATGTTGAATTTGTATATTTTACCAGAGTGTAGGCTATATAACAAAGGAAGAGGAAGATGGGTTAAAGATAAAAAATAATTGTAACTATAATCTTATTGTCTTTCTACTCTTAAGAATCTCTATGAAAGATATCATCATGATCTCATTCAGTTACAGTATGTTCCAGTGCCTCACTGTCTCTGAGCCAACAGACCTGGTGTGACCTACTTTGCTAAGCCAGGTGGTAGTATAGACAGACAAAAGTGCCAGACCACTGTTGAGAATAAGAAACCTGCTGATCTGACTGGCTGGCATCACAATGCCCAGGTTTGAGAAATGTCTGTGCTCAGAAAAGGCATACTTTCCACAAAATTCCAACACTCCAGGGAACTTTCTAACACATTGGCAAAATTAACAATTTCAAAGCAATAAAGTGTTTGATCCTTGATGCTGATGGGAAGTAGTATACTTTACCCCAGGTTCTGACTTTAATTTTTCTGCTTTACTTGTCTTAGCTTTCCCTTAAGTTTAAGTTTCTTAAGGGCAGGGACCATGTTTTATATTTCATATCCTCTGCCCACACATGCCTGCCCCAGATTTTATAGGTACTTAATTACCATCTGTTACTGATTGGGTTGTTTTAGTAGGTGTCAGGCAGCTTTCATGGTGACCAGGTACAGAAAAAGCATAAAGAGGAAGGCAGAGACAGAACTTTTTCTACTATATAAACTACATATCACTCAACCTGAAATCCTGAGAACATAAGATGTCCTGCATGAATGACTGTAGGTTTAGGACACTGTTATTCTGTTATAATACACTTGTGGAGGTTTATCTTCCTTTCACTCCCTAATTTCAAATAATTTATAGCACTAACTTTTTGCTACATACTTGCATGACATTTAAATTAATAATAATAATAAAAACTCTAGAAAACACATAGCTGTTATGTTTTGAGATACCAGGAAGGCTGTCTTATCTGCTGACTTTGTAGGGTGAGTTGGGTTATGCTGTTATAATTCTGGGAGGATCTTCCAAGATGCAGATATATTTCTTGGGCAGAGTAGCACATTAGTCTGTTATCATCTAGTGGGAAACTCAACTTACTTTTAGTACAGTGGATTGTATTAGTCACGTTAAGGAATCAAAAACAGGACAGATTAGTTTTGATGAGAAAAGACCTCAGAACATTCTGGGAACATGGAGTGATGCCCATGGAAAACAAAATAAGAACATGAGACTGAAGACTCAAATTAAGACTCATCCCAGAAAACAGAATCAAGGTGCCAAAACAAAGAGCAAAGATAAAAAGTTGTCTAATCTACAGAGGTTGGAGAGTTTGCTCCAGTAGGGAGAGAACTCTTGAAGTTAAGGGAAGGGCTAGTTAGTATTCTACAGACTCCTCATCACAACCACCAGACTCTCATGCAAAAATCCTTTTCACCTTCTCTTGAAATTCCTGCCTCCATCTTCCTCACTTCATCTGTTCAATTCCTGGGCACCACCCATATTTCAATGAACTCTTTGGAACCGTGTCCCAGTCTTTTTCTCACCTTGCTTCGGCCTCTATTATGAGCATTTCAGAGTCCTGATACAGTTGGTCTGATAACATAGTGTTGGGGAGGAAAAAATTTTACTCTATCATTCTAGATTCTTCTGACCTGTCTAAGAATTAAATTGACATTACAGATTAATGGGATAAAATCAATTTCATTTCATAAGTTTAAAGATTTCACAAGGATATTGGGGATCCAAGGACAAATTGAGCAGTTGAAGCTTATTTGCCAACTTGAAAAAAAAGTAAGGGGTAGTGGTTTGGGACTTCGAAGAGGAGGAAGGCAATTCACATGGAGATGGAAAAACTAAGGTTTGGTAAGCAAATATTTGCTGGGCCATTCAGGGACAATAAGACACAGAGCAGACTCTGATCTCTAGGCCTGCTAAGTCTCCCAAACTACATCTAATCCATATTCTTTGTAGATATCTTTGGTGATAATCTTTTCTGAGAACAGACTCTAAGATTTTTTTTAGACATTTAAGGTTAAGGTCAAAAGTTCTTCCTGAGTTTTTTGTCTCTAAAAATAATCATCCTAAAATAATCTTCATGCCAAAAAGACATACTTTGAGGTGGCAAATTTTTGTTCTGTTGCAGTTGCTCCACAGTTCTCAAACTTTCTGACTTTCAAACCTTAACTGTAGGTCTGTTTAGCAACTAACCTCCATGGCTAAACTCTGGGCTCTGTCATCACCCAGACATCCAACTCTAGAATCTCACATCCTGATATCTCAAAAGAGCCTCTCCTGCTGAGGTGTTGTACCACCGCACCCCAGAATTTCTCTTCTTCAGCATGATGGAGATATAGCTCCTTGCTTGCTCACTCTTGTTTCTTTGTCTGTTGTCCCTTGTGGCTTTACTTCTCTTCCTAATCTGGTTTATATTCCACAGCATGTCACTTTGTGTCAAAGCCTTTTTGTCCTCTGCTGAATTTGTCTTGCTGGACTTGAACCTTGGTTGAGTCCCCTCTTGTCTTACATTCAACTTCCCAAGTTGCAAGAGAGAATAATACAGTCATTGGACTCACTGTCACTATAACTTTATTCTTGTCAATATTATCAGAATCCTGAGGACTCCCTGATAGTCTTAAATAGGTCTTGTCACCATCTTTTTCCAATCCCCACAGCATCTATTTCAAACCATCATTATTTTACTCAACCTACCTTTCTCACCTTTCTCTTAGAAAATGACTTTTACTTCATAATTAGAATTTAAATTATAGATACCTTCAAATTCTCACTCAGCCCTCTACAATCACAACCTTCAATACCCTATAATACCTCCACCCCAGTCTAAAAGAAAGAAATGTTCCTTCTTCCACTCAACTTATTTATTCATTCAACAATCACTGAAAGCCTACTGCATACTAATAATTAATGTATTGTACGTTGGAGATATTAGAGATGAAGAAAATTTAGACCCTGCCACAAGGAGCTTAAAATCATACAGGAGAGATAGACCTATAAATGAATTATAATTCAATGTGCATTATGGTACAGTGATAGAAATATGCATAGAGCATTATAAGAGTGTGAGGAGAGAAGGTACCTAACTCAACATTCATGGGAAGGAGATGAAGTGTCATGAGAGACTTTTTGGATAGGGTATTGTTTGAGCTAATTCTTAAAAGACTGAGTAGACATTAGCTAGGCAAAGTTAGATTAGGAAAGGAAAAAGGGTCAAAGATTAGGGGACAGAAAAAAGCAAGACTGAGAACAGAAAGATGATATAAGTAAAAGCAGGAAATTGAGTTACTTTTATTCTTGACTGTCTCCCAGACCTCATTATGTGGCCATCCAACAGATAACCTCAAAGTCAACACATTTTCCCCAAATTTTCTTCTCTGTATGTATTCCTCTAGTGTATGACACCCCTACCTGTTGGGTAACCAGACACCTAGAGTATTTCTTCAATATCTTCCACTTTCTTACTCTAATCATTCAACTAGTAACCAATTTCTGTTGATTCTACAGTATCAACATTTCTTGTATACCTCTCCCTTCTCCATCTTCTCTTAGCATCAGCACAATAGTCTCATAATTGACCTCATATCCATATTCCCCCGAGACTGATCTTTCTAACATGCACAGGTAATTACATCAGTGCTCTGCCAAGTCATGGTTCTCTCACATTTCCCTCATATCTGCATCCTTATCATTCTCTGGTCATTCATCCATGCCCCTAGGCTCTAGCATGATCAGCAGTCAGTATTTTCTTTAATATGCCCTATTATTTTATGCCTAGATGTCTTTCCCTCCCAACAAGCATAAGAATATTTTGATGCAGCATAATAGGAACAGATTTTAATGCAAACTAAAACAACAATCAAACATTTAGCTATTCTTTTTTTTTCATTCCTGAATAATGACTGATAGACACTCTTAACCCATTTCTCCCATTCCTCCACCTTTCCCTTTTGTTTCTCTCTAGATTGATGATGACGCTTCTATAGATTGACTCCCTGTTTTAATTTTCCATCAACAGACATTAAGTTACCCTAAGTGTCCTGTTTCAAGTTACATTGCTTCTACAGTTTTAAATGCCTTTCCCATTCCCTTGTCTTTCTGGAACACCCATACTTACCTTTTTCACCAACTCCCCCATCTTTCATACTCTTGGGAAGTCTTTCCAGTCACCCATCCTACTGCCCAATTATAATTAACTACTTTCTCTGAGTATCCTGACTCTAATCTCCATATTTATTCTATTGACACCTCTTACATGTTTGTGTCACCTCCATAAGACTCAATCTCTTTGAGGACAGGACTCATATTTTCTTAATTTCCACCTCCTACAGTTTGGGAACAGAGCAGGTGCTCAATAAGTTGATGTTAAGTCAATAAACTAAGGAAGAAATGGGATCCAAAGACATTAAGAACTCACTAAGTCTCTCTAAGGACTCCGGAGCTTTTGAATTTATCCCAGAGTAAAATCAGAGCTTTTTAATTTAACTAGAGTCCTTTTAGCCAATCTTAGGATAATTCACTGTATTCTAATAACTGTAAGCTTAGAGAGTAAGACCTTTGCAGAAGCCTGAGAAGTAGTGTAATTTTCTGAGGCCAGACCTTTAAAAGTTAACTGTTAGGAATATAAACAGGTAAGAAGATTCAGGATCTTGGTAAATTTCAGATGCAGTGAGAGCAGTGGTCACTTGGGGAGAGCCACAGTAAGGACCACAGTAGCCCCAGAGGAATGAGGGAATGAGGTGCTGCCCTTTCTTAGAAAAGAGGGTCCTGAGTGGCCCTGTATTGAGTGAGAGGAGGAGAGGAGGACAGAGTGTGAAGAAAAGAGGAAGTTGGAATCCAATTACAGTAATAGAATATTAAAGAAATCCTATTGTCCTATTTATATGCTTCCCTATATGTGTTGAGAAAAATAATATTTTTTCGGTAATTAGTTTTTTAAGAGGTAATTTTATAAATGGTAAAAATTCATACAATATAAAAAGGTATTCAATGAAAATAAATTTCTTTTCTACCCTAGGCCTTCATTATTCTTCCCAGAGGTAATCATTATTGTTTTCTAGTTTTTCCCCCAAACCATTCTCTCTCTCTCTCTGTCTCTCTCTCTGTCTCTCTGTCTCTCTCTCTCTTTTGCTATATATATATATACACACACACACACACACACATACACACACATATACATATATATGTATCTCTATATATGTATATATACACACATATGTATGTGTATATATATACACCTGCATATAATACATGCAACTCTAAGTACATATTTATATCTGTATTTTAAATATAGTTAGTGTTCCATTTTAGATTATAGAGACTTCTTTTAAAATTCTGGTAAGAATAACATAAGATCTACCCTATTAAATATTTAAGTGTATAATACAGTGAGAAATTATTTTTAAACTACTACATAATATTCCTACTCTGACTGCACTAAATGTATTTAATCAGTCCCCTATTGATGAATATGTAATTTATTTCTACTCTATTGCTTTTTAAGAAATATTTTAGTGAAAATCCTTATATATATGCATATCAGCCAGGGTCCAGCAGGAAGCAGATGGTACATCCAAAGTTTAACTGAAGAGAGTTTAATAGAAGGACTATTGACACAGGTGCTGGCGGAATTAATAGACCCAACAATAAATGATTGAGTACTTAGGAACTAGCAAGAGGAAAAGCCTTTATCTCCCATGTGCACAAAGGGACAAGGGGAGGAAATGGTGTTAGTAAAAGCTAGTGATCCCATAGTAGTGAGAGAGAGACCATCTAACAGGAGATGGGGCCATTGATTGAGAAATGCAGCCACTGCCAAAAACTGCAGCCATCCGAGTAAGTATCCTGACTATCCTCTCCTGCTGCTCTCTGGTTTCCCACTGGTACATCTGCTGAATACAAGTAGAATCCAGAGGACAAGGAAGCCCAAGTGGTGCAGTTCATAGGAGTCAGTTTCCAGGGTACAGGCAGGAAGAGTAGATCAAAAATATGTCTGGAAAGATAAATGGAGAACAACCAGTATAAAACGTTTTGCACAGGTGTGCATTCATCTTTTGGAAAATGTCCTAGGACTGGAGTTGTGGTGTCAATAGGAAGGTAAAAGCCACCTCAACATCCATTCCCTTCCTCTTCTATGGTTATTCCCTATGTGTCTATGGTTGTTCAGAATTAAGACTACGTTTCCAGCCTCCCTTGCAATCAAAATAGTGAAAGGAATTGTCCTGCGGTAGCTTCTGAGAAACTCCTTTGAGAGACAGCTGATGTGTGCTTTTTGCCTTTTATTATTTATTCTTCACCAGAATTCACATGCTGCTGTTACTGTTTGGGGGCGATTTGAACTCTAGCATTGTCTCAGCAGCATGGGGTGTGGGGGGTGGTTACAATGCAGAAGTACAATTAGCATTTTCCCTCGGTTCTTCCCATCGAAGTAGCAAAGAATTACAAGTCAGCAAGATTTAGAAAAAGTAAGGTTTTTTAAAAGTATACTTTCTAAGGAGATGGGCCACGCTAAGGAAGGGTGTAGCCCTGTGGAATTGGGAGGTGAAAGATAAAAAGTAAGAGTATACTCCAAGGAAGGAGTGGGTTCTCAGTGAAGAGGGCTGTAACAACACAAAGGTGGGAAGGTCTATATTATATTAGGGCCACGGTGGGTAATTACAAAGGTGTTCCTAAGTGATTTGCACGGCAAGTCATTTTGACTGACACTTGGCTGCTATATAACACGTTGCCTAGTGTGCATGTGCTTACCCAGAATTCTCTACGAATGGGGTGTTCTTTGGGCAGTCTCTGTGCTGGGCCTTGGTTCCTTTGTTCCCTTGTTGCTCTTATCTGACTAACTACCTAACACTGCCTTGGATCATGAGTTCTAGGGCAACACCCTTCGGGTAGTGAGTGGTGAGCTGGAAGAAACCAGATTCCTGAGTATTTTATAGACCAGAGCTTTCCTGAACAGCGCACCTCCAGACTTCATGTACTTGGGAGAAAAATACACTTTTACCTTGTTTAAGTCATGGTTGTTTCCTCACTGTGTTGTGAGCCAAACCTAGTTCTAATGAATGGGTATTTATAACAAGTATAAACATTTTAAAATTTTATGGCTATTGTCAAGCTTTGCATTTTAAACAAAATTTTTCAACTGTCTGAGTTTGAATCCATCTACTCCATTGATTATACATGTGATCTTAAATAAGTTTCTTAATCTTTTCTGTAGCTCAGTTTTCTCATAAGGATAATGGTAGAAACTACTTTATTTGGTTGTTGTGAGTAGTAAATTAATTAAACTATCTAAAACAAGTGGACCAATATATCTGTCCAACATAGCACTCAAAGACAAGATATTACAATTATTACTAGGGTCATGTTTAATTGTCCTTTAAAAAATATGTTCCAGTTAGTTAATTCAATGTCAAAGTGTCTCTTTCCTCTTTCTTTATCAATGTGCATTAGCAAAGGGTTTTTTCATATAGATGAATAGTGGCGTTTCATTTTTATTTATTCACTGTAAATTATAAAAATAATTCCCCCTATGTTTTCCTCTAGGGTTTTATAGATTAAGTCATATAAAAAAAACCTTTCTCCATCTGAAATTTAATTTGGGGTAGACGGTGAGGTAAGAATTCAAGGAATTCTATAGAGGATTGTCAAAGTTCTATAGAGAATTGTCAAAAATTAGCCTCTGACACATAAATCCTATAGATGTAGTTTACTGTGATCCACACAATACATGCATTTTAAACAAAGCACGCCAGGATCAATGACATGCAGGTGTTGACTGAGCTTGCCTCCTCAGATCCTCTTCTTCTTGTGGGAAAAACATAGGATGTGTACAATGGCATTTTGTGTTTCCAGGGTAAGGTCCTGCCAGGTACAGCATAATTACTTTACCAGGTTGCAAAACTGCCTTTCACATATCAGAGCACCTGGTTCTTACTTCCTGATGGTGAGCACAGTTTCTTTCTCTGCGACCAGGGCCATCTTGCTATCAAAACATAGGTTAAGTAATAATGCCAAGACACTTTTATACATCTGCTAACAATGATCCATCTGTGGATGCAAGCAGTCAGATACCACACATAGTTCAAGGCCAAGGAGAGACTGAGCTCAGCAAGCTGGACCAGGACCTACCACTGGTTTATTTCCACTTCATTTATTCTAGGTGGCTTGGTTAAGAACACAAGCTCTAGAGAAAATTATTTGACTGTATTTCCACTTTGCCACTTTTGAGCTATGGGGTTAGGGGACAAGTTTACTACACCTTTTTGTGCTTTTGTTTCTCCTCTGTCAAAAAAGAATTGTAATATACTGTGGGGATTAAATAAATAAATACGTAAAGTGCTTTAAAAATTCTTGGCAACAAGTGCTCAGTAAATACTAAAAAGGTTTTTCCCAATCTAGAATAACTCTCCTGTTTTCTTCTAGGACTTTACAAATTTATTTATATAAAAATAACACAAAATTTATAACAGATGTTATAATATATAAAACATGTATAATGTACCAAAAATTAAAACATTTATAAGAAAAAAATATTACAACTCTATAAATAGTATTATTACTATTATTAGAACACGGCATTTGCTTGGAAATTTAGCCTTTGTCATATACTAAATTTGCATATTCATGAGTCTAGTTGTAGATTCTCTATCATGATTCATTCATCTAGCTTAATCACATTTACTTTATAAATATCCTTTATTGTCTGGTGCAACTTGCCTAATTCATATGCTTCCTTTTCAGAAATTTTTATCTGGCTGTTTGAATTTCAATATTTATACAAAAATCTTAGAACCAGTTGCTCTGATTTTTAAAAATCAATTTATATTTTATTGGGGTTGTAACAAATTTATATATTAATTTAGAGAGCATTGACTTCTTACAATATTGCTTTTCCTATTTCAATATAAGGAATATCTCTCCATTTATATTCAAGCTGTTTTTATTTTATAAATGTCTCTCAGAAGAGTTAAAATTTTCTGAAAGTCTTCCTGCACATTTCTTGTTTATTTCTGTTTCTTTCTTCCTTCCTACCCTCTTTCCTTCTTCTTCTCCTCCTACTCCTCCTCTTTCTTCTGTTATAAATGGCACCGATTCTTTTACTATCTTTTCTAATTACTTGTTTGTATGGCAAAGCTATTGATTGTTTCTTTGTGAGCCTACATCATGTAACTGGATCAGAAAAATGAGTGATAATCTTCTAATCTCTCTTCCCTCATTTAAATTATTATAATCACCATATGTTGGAAAAAGATAAACTGAGTCCAGAGACTACCTTTTTTAGAAGAGAGGTCCCAGAGGAAAGAGTAGCCTGTAAGAGCAAATAAAAGGGGAATAAATGGGACTGAGAAAAGGGCTGACTGTGAGCAAAGTGATTGGGATAAAATTCCAAAAGCAAGTTGATCATGAATAGAACAACAACAAAAAAATAGTTGTATATGGTCAAAGCTGTACACAGGCAAATTTATGGTGTTGAAAGTTTGCTATTATTTTAAGTGATTAAATTAAAACTAGATTAAATGATGCTTTTTAAAAATCTATCAAGAATATAAACATAAAATCAGAAATTATTTATAAAACAGAAAATTAATAGCATTAAGAGATTAATACAAGGACTGGCTTCTTGAAAAAAACATAATCCAAACAAAATCATTAAAATTAAACTATTTTTTTTGTAAGCAGAGAAAAAATTTAAGTAAATAAAATTAGAAAAGTAAAGGGTGATAACAGTATAGAACTTTTTTATTATTAAAAAAATTCTATGTACCTTTGCCAATAAAATAGAAAATGAATGATTTGGGGAAAAATATAAATGACTAAAATTAATTTTTTTTAAAAAGTAGCAACAGAAAATAAAAGCTACTTAAGTCATTTTTGAAACTAGCATAACACTGATACCAAAGAAGAGATGGGTAAGGCCAAGAACCAGATTGCCTGGATAGGATGGATCTATTTAACCAACACTTACTTATTTCTTAGTGCCAGGTGTGGTGCTGAGCATTTCAAATAGTAATTCATGTAATTCTCCTAACAACTCCACAAGGAAGAGAGAACTATTCTTGTATATCTAAGAACAGCAAATCTTTCCTAAACATGATAAGGAATATCTATATTAAATAAGTAGCCAACATCATACTCCATGATAAATTACCTGGAGCTGAGTGTCTCAATTCTCTGAACATAAGAATCCCCTGAGTTGCTTTTAAGACCTACTAATTTTAAGACCTACCCCTGACCAATTAAATCAGAATCTCTAGGGTTTGGTTGGGACTTGGACAACAAAATAAGACTAACTAAGAAAGCTAATTAAAATGAAGAACTAAAACTAGGATGCATACCATGAGCATTTTTATGTAACATTATTTTGAAGGTCCTGGAGCATACACCAAATGAAATAAATAGATAAAAATATTAGTCAGGGGGAAATAAAATCATAATTTATAACCAATGTGATTATGCATCGTGAAAATCCTGAGAATAAATTGAAATCCTTGAAGAATGTTTAAGAGAATTTACTTATTTACAAAGGCAGCTTTCCTCTGTATCAACAACACAAGTTAGAAGATATAATGATAAAAAATTTCATTTAGGTTATTCACAAAGAGAAAATAGAAGTAACAAAAATCATGCAGAAACTAAATAAAGGACATAACAAAATTTAGTTTTAATAATACAGTTTAGATCTACAGTTTTCAAACTACAGTTTTTGCAGTCTCGAAGCAAAAGTGACTTGGTTTGCAATGAAAGGGACAAATGGATCTGTTAAGAGGACCACAGGACTACTACTCCTGCTTTAACTGAAGCAGCTGCATTTTTCTTGTTTTCAATGTTGACTTTCTGCATAAGATTTTACTTGAAGGTTGTTTTGTTGCTGTTTTTACCACTAACAACAAACAACTAAATGTATGAAAACCTCTAGCCTAGATAAAATGTTCTTTAAGAACATCCAGTTCCTTTAGCTCTCCAAAGAAAGATTGTTTATTTACTCATTCAGTCACTTGTTCTGTGTTTTTTGAGTACCCGCAATACACCAAAATTAACATTTATTGAGCACCTACTAGGTTGAGCGACTACTATTATACACCTTATGTAATTTTACTTAATCTTTGCAAATATCATGTAAAGAATGTATTATCCCCATTATTTACAGGTTAGAAAAAACATTCAAGGTAATGAACTTTCCCACACTCAAATGGTGAGAGCTACAGCTGTAATTTGAAAGTATTTCAGCCTTACTTCATAGCTCCGTTTCTTTTTCCAACACTCCACATTACTTAGCATGTAGGAAATAGTGATGGCATTTGAAATAACGATAACAATTGTGTTGATGTTCATGACACATTGAAATTCTGATGGAAATGTTGATGTTGGGAGTTATGAATAAGAAAATAAAGGAGATGTTGATAGTGATGAGGTGCAAGTGATTAGGATGCATATAATTCTGGTGGAAGTGGTTCTCTATGATGATCCATCCTCTGTCAGCTAGACGGAATGACAGGAGCCAGAATTTGCCTGGACACCCTAAGTCAAACACCTTCTATCAAGAAGAGAAGAAGCCTTGAATATTGGGTCTGGAGACTAGGGAACATATTTGAAGTCACTGAGGGAATGGTGTTAAAGTACAGGAGATGTGCAGTGAGGTGACTCAGGTTGAAACCAAGTCAACAGCAAAGACTGTTTGAGCAGGACAGTTAGCATGCCTAGACATACGTCCTCCACCTATGACAGTGCTTAGAAGTAATTTGCTTTTCCATCTATTACACATGTGCCAACAGGTTCTGTCCCTGGGCATAAATGGCAGGAATAGAAGTAGCTGGTAAAAAGGCCATGCTGATCATTGATAGTATTAGTCTGAAATCTTGATATTAGGCAAGACTTGCTTTGCATTGTAGACACAAATGTTTCATCACCTGAATAATGGCTTTTGTTGTGAATAATCACTGGCATTATGCCAAAGCCTGGTCATTTTAGAATAACCTATCCACTTAAATACTAGATTTATAAAATTCAGCAAATAACCTGTTTGGAGTAGCTCTACCAATGCAGAGGACGCCCAAGTATCCTAAGATCCAGCTTAAAACAACAAATCATCTCTGTCTTTACTACATTGTGACACAGAAATTTATGAAACACATTCTCTGATGAAGCAATAATAAGAAATAGAAAACATAATGTTAAAAGCTCTTATTGTTAATGAGATCTGTCACCATTTCCGACTTTCATGAAGCTGACATAAGCACTACAAACAACTATATGTAAGAATTGACAACTCAGTGTGTAAGGAATCAGAGGTGACCAGATGATTTAGTTGGGTCCAAGCAAGATGTCCTAATTTTAAAATTATTCATGTATTCAAAGCAACAGAATAAATGCTCATTCTATTTAAGAGGTAGTGGTTCTTTCTACCCAAGTAAAAAAGGCAGCACATACACCCAAATTCTGGACTGAAAATAGAAGATTATTAGCATTATAATTTATGTAAATTGCTGCTCTATTTATGTGAATGTAACTGGTATCTCAGTCATATGCTAATTATAACATAGATTATAAATAATCATGTGAGACGATTTCATCTTTTTAAGCTGAAACCTTACTTGTTTAAAGGGTCTACTATTTTATTATATAAAGTGTGAAGAGTGACTTATATGTGTTCAAATGCTTTAAATATAAAAATTGTTTGCGTTCTAAAAATTATATTTGTTAGGCTTCTGTAGGCACATGATAAATTTAAGATCTAGAGTGATAATTCCCAACTTTATTGGAACTTATTAGGTATGTTTGCCTTGATGGCAGTCCTTGGGAGAGAGAGCAGTTAGAAAGTTCTTAAATTGAGTGCATCAAAATCACCTGGAGAGTTTCTTCAATGCTATCGTGCTAAACTCCACCTGCAGAATTCCTGATTTAGCATGCCTGAGCTGAACCGGATGATTTGCATTCCTAACAACATCCAGGAGATGCTGATGCAATTGGTTCCAGCACTACACTTTGAGAATCAGCACTTTAAGGAGGATGGACATGGACTAGGACCCTAAGGACTGGAGGAGTGACTGAACTAAGTAGTTATTCTGGCCTCTCTTCCCCTGACAATGAGTGGGTGCATCCTGTGTGGAGGGCATGTCCCATGTTGCCTTTGCTCTAGGGGCCTCGCCAACCAGAGACTCTTTTTGTTCTTATTTGTTTGTTGTTTGCTCACTCTAAGTTGAGCCTGTGAAGGCCCATGTTTATGAATTCTAACAGCTCTTTGGTCCTACATCACGATGGGCAAGTTTCCTTGTATTCTTCCTTTGCTAGTGCACAGAATTTTTTCTAGTCCCCTCTTTCCACTGAATTTATATCTTGAAGGTCTCTAGCTTTAGATGGCAAGTGTTTAGTGTTCATTTCTGTTCTGTATTACTACTTTCATTGTACTTTCTTTGATTTCATTTGTAGTTCTTTATCTAATTTTCAACATAGATGCTTAGATAATGGATTTTCAGCCTTGCTTTTTTTCCAACACAGCATTTAAGTTTTAACTTTTTACCTGGAGTGAGCTCAAGGCTTAGTGTTCTTTTCCCAAGTGGATATTTAAATCCAAATTCCTTGGCTGGGAAGACCAGACAACACCCTCCGCCCTCCAGCAGCCAAAGCCTTAAGGCTTGCTAACCACCCTGACCTTCGGCTCTTCTTTATTGTTTTTACTCCTAGGGAATTTCTTCTCTTTCTAGCTCAGATTTGCATTTACAAATATGCTTGTTATACTTTATCAATCATTTATAGTTATTTTGCTGTAAAAGATTCTTTAGGATATCTATTCTGCCATATTACTAAAAAGAGAAGTCTTGAGATAAAAACACTACAGATTGTGAGAATAAAATGAGATGATACCTGTAAAGCCCTTAACTCAGTACCTGCCAGAAAAGTCCTTGGTAAATATTAGCTGTTTTTAGCATACCTAGATCTCAGTGGATAACTAGTGGCAGAGATAAAATATACAGTGCCACAAGGAAGCAAATCCTGTCAGGAATTGTGATAGAAATACTGAGAGATAAAGGTAAATTCAAATTTTAACAAGATTGTGACAACTGATTGAGAATGTATATTGTATGCTTTCTGAATAGACCCAGAAACTGATCCCACCAAGAGAAAACTTTTGTATATAGAGAGAAATCTTGGAATCAAATTTAAAGCTACCATATACAGCTGCTTGGGCACAACTCTGGGGGCACCATTCATAGTCCAAGATGTCACAGTGGCTATGACTAGGCTGAAGACACACTTCTCAAAGATTTGCATGTTGACAAAGTTAAAAAAGAAACTAGAATGTGTAAACAAACTAGACATCTTTTAAGGCAGTAATTAGGAGTGTCCTTGCTGCCTCACAGATGCACACCCTGTGTTAAAAATAAATTAATAGCTGAGAAGAAATGCCTGGTGTAGCTTTCTGAGTGTTTTCTACTGATGCTGCTTGCTGTCAAAGCCCCAGGATATCCCTGATGAATCATGTGGGTAACATTAAGTTGTATTCAGTCCTCCTCAACTATTAGAACTAAGTCCTGGATTCCCAAGAGCTGTGCTATTCGGTCCCTTTCTGGCTTTCCCTTCTTTTCTTTTTCCTGAATGTTCTCCATTCTTTCTTTCCTCTACTGTGCTTTTTCTCTCTTCTATTGTTACCTCTCCACAACCACTTTTTCTCTTGCCTCCACCAGTGAATGAATACCAGCTGCACCCGTCACTGCCCTATGTCACACAGCAGACTTCTCTTCAGTTCTGGTTGGGTTTTTCAACGAAGGCTATGCTCCTTTGGAGAGCTGCTGGGAGGTAGACAGGCCCTCACCTCTGGAAATAAGGTATCAGGAAAGTGTTCAAAAGAGAGTGCTAGCGGAACTGAGAACAGATGGGCCCTGTTCACCATAGCCATGTGGAAGTCAGTTATCAGAATGAGGCCCCGAACAAGGTTAGAGCAGCAAGAATGATGAAACTAGTCACTCTGGGTGCTGCACAGGATCCTTGGATTTTCCTGCCAGGTACAGGATTGTCTGGTAGTGGAGAGCAGTGACGGCCAGGAGAGACGGATGCAGAGATGGAGACTGGCAGGTCGTTCCCCAGGCTGTATGGCTGGGGCATGGGTTAAGCAAGAAGCAAAGGCCTTGTTTCCCCTTGAGCACCATCTCTAAAAAATGTCGGGGAGGCCTTGGTGGGGAGAGAAAGTTCAATGCAGCTGTCACTACGGTTTCTCTCACTTGGGCTTTGGATCACCTTAAGGAATGTGTGTCTTTCTGGGGAACTGTTAATGTAAAGTCTTTCAGAAAGATAATATCTTCTCCTCCCAGGGTCCTGACCCATACTGAATGGGAATGGAGGCTTTTACATGGTGAGGAAGGTATTCGGGATCTAAAGATAGTGCTCATCAACAAAGCAATCAGAAGACCTAGACATCACCAGGCCATTTCTGAAGTAGATAGGAGAACTACATGTTCCAAATCCATTGGGCAAAAAGCTGCGTCATTTTATTGTGCTTCATTTAATTGTGCTTTACAGAGACTGTGTGTTTTAGAAATCAAAGGCAAGACCCTCCACCAAGCAAAAGGTTACCATTTGTTTTATTGCAACATGTCCTTACTGCAGTGGTCTGAAACTGAACTGCAGTATCTCCAAGGCATGCCTATGAAATGTGGATGAGATGAGAGAGCCTTAAGATGCTGGACCTGGCCTGAGATGCCGAGATTACTCTGTGCTATCTTACCTTGTTAAGTACTGAACAGACCCAGCTTGGGGTTCCATGAGACTTTGTAAACACAGGCCAAGCCAGGAGACATCTGAGACCCACTGAGACCCACTGAGGAACATAGTCTTCTAGTGACGAGGAATGGTTTAACTGCAGTCTTGAAAATAAATATCTTTGTCACACACCTGTCCAAGCACTGCTTCTTGATGACTTCTTTGACTTTTTCAGGAGTTAATGGGAGTCTGAGAAAGAAGATGGAGCAGGTTCTGGGGTCCTCAATAATTCTATTCCAACCTTTTGAAGTCATTATGGTGCCACATGGTCTCTGCCAGAGGGAAAGCAAAAGAGAAGGAAACATATGGATACATCCCCCCAGGGTCCTGACCCATACTGAATGGGAATGGAGGCTTTTACATGGTGAGGAAGGTATTCGGGATCTAAAGATAGTGCTCATCAACAAAGCAATCAGATTTTGCAAATTAGTTGTATTGTTAAACCATAAGCAGAACAATTGAAAATAGAGGATTTTACAATGAGCCACATAGACAACTTCCTAACAAAAACTGCCATCTAGAGAGTTTACTGTGAGCTCAGTCCCTTATAAAATTATTTAATTCTCATTTCTCTATGGATAAAGCATTGCTATTATCCCCAATTTTATAAATGAGGAAAGTAAGGCCCTAAATGGTCAAATAACTTGTCCAAGGTTATATACAGCTTGTATTCAAAACTGTAACCCAGTCCTGAATTTTCCATCCCAGTTTTAATCTTGATGCTAAACCATCTAACAGCAGACTTGGCTGGTAGAGGCAAATAGCTGCATTTCATAGCACAGGAGGTTTTGGTTTATAGTATGTTGGACTGTATGAACTTGCTGACTTGTAATTTTTTGTCAAAAATGATAATGTCATATGCTACAATTTAATAGATTAAGTAAATTAACCAAAGCTATCCCATGTAATGTGTTCTAAGATCCTAAACCCACATTTTTTCTACTGCTCCACTGAATCTGGGAATAAATGTGTAATTTACTCCTAAATGCCTAAAGGATGACACCCTTTGGAGTCTCACCACTATGTGGGGATGAGGCGTTGGGACAAAGATACAGGGTATTATTTATAAAGAGTACTTCAGTAAAAGTTTTTAAGTGAGGCTCTATGAGACTGTAGAGGACAAAGTCCTGGAAAGATCAGGAAAGGCTTCCAGCCCCATTTCTGATTAAAAGAGTAGCTCATACAATCCAGGGCATGAGGAAGAATTGTGCCTTCAGGGAGCTATAAATAGTTAGGCTTGACTAGAGCATCGGTCTTAGATTAGGGAATAAGGGAAGACTGTAGAGGGCATATCACAAATTGCCTGGAAATATAGGAGCTTTTATTCTCCTAGAGAGCAGCATTTAATTATTTTAAGCACTGAAGTGACACAATCAGATTTGTGCTTAGAAGACCCTCCCTGTATGTGTGTGCAGGCTGGATGAGAAGGGCATGCCTGGGGAACTAAGTATGAGGAATCCAAACAAAACATGATATGTGCCTGACCTAAGTCACAGAGGGCACAAAAGACAGGAGTGACTTGGGACTTAATTAGGAGATAGAATTGACAGGCCTTGGTGACTAATCTGGAACCAAGGGGCATTCTACGAATAATGAATGTATTTGGAATCTACAAATAGATTCTAAACCTTAACCAAATCTTTAAAAAACTGTCACTCAAACTTCTCAAAGATGGAGAGATGAATTTGCTAAAAGAAATTTCACATGACACAAAGAACTATTCCTGCTTTTTAAGAAACACAGGAATAAGGGAGGAATCTTCTAAACTAGAGATTCGTCACCAGAGGAATCTCTCCACTCATCATGGGGCCGACATTCTAGGGTGTGTACTGTTCTAGCCAACATCTGTTTAGATTGATGACTGCCAAGCTTTATGTATTGCAAAATATATGAGCATCATCTCTGCTATTTCTGAGGGGACAAACCAACTAACATTTTATTGGTGTAAGAAGTGCTGCACAGAGATGTGTACATTCTGAACTCCTAGTTATGCAATGGAAAACATGTTTCTGAATATGCCTAAATCCTTGTGAGGAAAGTAAAATTAGTCTCCAGAACCTTAGAACAGGGCTTTCTGGATAGTATTCAATGGCATGTTTTTGTTTTTGTTGTTGTTGTTGTTGTTGTTGTTGTTGTTGTTTGTGCTTATTTGGTTACTGGATGAAAAGGCAAGTCTAACTCTGCTGTAAGCAGCCAGATTTTATACTATATATCTCAGCCAGTCTGGGCCTTCTGTGTAGCTTAGTTATCCTGGATCTATACAAATTGTTCCCATTCTTGAACCTTGTGGTAGTATCTGCAGTATTCCAGCCTTCCCACAGGAACTGGCAGGAGTTATAAACATATTTATCCTGCTGACCACTAATTTAGTGAAGCTCAATAGAAAAAGTAGTTTTGTACATAGCCATAGGAAAATACTGGGGCCTTTGGTGTGATCAAAGATGAGTCAAAACTCAGTCTCTTGAAAGAAAATTAGTCCACTTATAAAATTTAAAAAAAGCCAGCTCTTCTGTGTTTGAAAGTGAGTTAAAAGGCTATGTTATCATTAAACATGTCCTTTGGCCAGTTGGCAAAGCCAATTTCTGAGGAGTAGACCAAAAACGAAGTTAAGCCCATTTAAAACTTCTCCCTGAAAACCTTGATTTCTCTTCCCGTATGATCTATGTAGCCTAATAAGAATTGTCGGAGGGCTTGAAAATGTGAAGAAGGCTTGTTAATCAACTTTCCCAAGTAGCTGTGTGAAAAGGTTTCCCAGGCTGATAAGGTAGAAGCATTAATCTATATCTTTCAAAGGAGCAAGACTTCCGGTGATAATCAGCAAAGACATCTTTCACAAATTAGATGTCTTTGAAATGACAGTGCTATGAATTTTTAACTTTTATTCTATTGCTGTCTTTCTCTTGCCCTGTCCTCTTATTACTTGGTCTCTATGTTTCTGAAGGTGTAAACGTGTTTATCACACACAAACACAGTCAGGAACTTTCCATCTGAGGCCAGTTGTGGACTTGATCAGAGACTGACCTTCATGGGAAGCTGAATGTTCTTGCAGTTGCATTTGATGAAACTCAGAACTGGCACAGAATAAAGGCAAAGAACTGCCTCAGGCTCCAGGATGGCTCAACATGGCACCCATCTTCATTTATCTTGTAAGCATATCTAGAGCTACAAGCTCCCCAGAAACAGTTTCCCCCACAAAAAAGATTAATAGGTCAGAATGAAGCAGAATGAGTCATTCCCCGATGGTCTTTGTGTTCCAAGTCAGACTAGACAGGAAGATTTATATTTACTTATATGAATGTAGGGCACTCTTCCGGCCTAAGGGGTCCCTTTTCCCTTCAGCCTTTGAGGTTTCAGATTTCTTCTTGTTTCTTAGAGACAATCTGCAGTCATTAGAAATGTATTTTTTATCTTGAAATGATAGAATAAGGGGTTGTTGAGTATAGAGGAAAAGCCATATTTCAAAAAAGTTGTAGGCTAAAATGGGTTTTGTATATTAATCTGGGAACATAACCATCAGAAATAACATTCTGTAAGGAATTGCTTTCTGTGTTGCCAACAACGGATGTGTAAACATAATTAGAAACCTAACTCATCTGAGAGTTAAAGGATGCCCTTAGTGACGAATAGTAGAAATCTATAACATGATGATATTAAGCATTCTGTGGCAGAGACTGTTAATTGTCTTCTAATTCAATAGTGATACAATTTTAGGCTAAGTACATGGCCTCTCAAAGGTTACCTTTCTGAACCTCCCTGGCAGCTAGGTGTGCCTGGTGACTAATAGGCTAATAATATGATGACATTAGTGTTGCTTAATGGTATGGGCATGTCATATATATTATAGGAAATTTGAATGTGGGGCCCTTTGTCTTCTCTTCATCTTCCTGCTTGGAATGTACATGTTGCCATGTTGTTCCATGGAGTCAAGACCACCAATAGCAGTGCAACCAGATAGAAAAAGACTGGGCCCCTGACACCATGAAGCATCAAGTCTTAATCATCTGTCCTGGATGTTTACCCAGATGTAAGAGAAATAAACTGCAATCCTATTTAAATTATTGTCATTTGGGGCTTTCTGTAATAGCTGAACCTAATTCTAATAAACATCATTACTCTTCATAATGTCACACTTGTTTCTGCCATTTTGGTGTTAGCTTAGCACCTAGATTAAGTTGATTTTGTAAATGAGCCATGCAAGCTTGCATACTCTTTAGTTTAAAGTAGCTCAGGCTAGTAAGATCTATGATTAGCAAGCAGCTATAACACCAATATTTCTGTTATTAGTTACTTCCAATTGCCAGTAAACCAGGAAAGAATCAACTTTGCAAGTGGATCAGTTCTTTTGAACACATCCCTGAGGTCTCTGTCCAGAAAAATATGAGGACTTGATCATTTTCCCCTTTGACCATTCTAAAATATGAGAGTAATTGAGGGTCTGACCTGATTAAAGGTAGAATGTAACTACCAGAGTTATTGACCAGAGATAAAAACAGGTTTTAAACATTCTACATGTATCAATTAGCTATCTCTCCCGCTGCTGGTCTAGGATGGCCTCACACATCTGGCAGTTGGCTGGCTGTCAGCTGTCAGCTGAGTCAATGGATGACCAGGCCACATGTCTTTTCTTATCTAGCAGGCTAACCTGGGTTTGTTTACATAGCAGTGGCAAGATTCCAAGAGAGAGTAGAAATGTGCAAGTTCTCTAGAGACCTAAGCTCAGAACTGGCACACCATGACTTCCATCACATCCTGTGTCAAAGCAAGTCACAGGGCCAGTCCAGATTCAAGCAGTGAGGGAAGTAGGCTTCACTTCTGGATGGGAGGAGCCACAGTGTTACCCAAATATACAGAGAAGGGTAAAGAATTTCAACCATCTTTGTAACCAATCTAATACACTATGATTGCATTAAAGACTCTCAGTCATGCTGATCAAACAGGACAGGACACTCCCAAGAAAGAAGATCACTTCTTTCATGGGTAGATGAATAGAGTAGTTGTCTTGGTCTGGGCTGCTATAATAATGAAGATTGAATGGCTTATAAACAACAGAAATTTATTTCTGTTAATTCTGAAGGCTAGAAGTTCATGATCATGGCACCAGCAGATATGGTCTGGTAAGAGCCCGCTTTCTGGTTTAAAGATGGCATCTTTTCACTATGACCTCACATGACGGAAAGGGGCAAGAGAGCTCTCTGGAGTCTTTTTTGTAAAGACATAATCTTAGGACCCTCATGACCTAATCACCTCCTAAAAGCTCCACCTCCTAATACTATCACCTTGGGGGTTAGGATTTCAGCATATGAATGCTGAAGGAATTTAGTCCATAGCAGTAGTGGGACTGCAGTTTCTTAATTGGGTATCAAGGAATTTAGCTCTCAGGTCCTCAACCAAATCACCATAATCATTTTGTAACTGAGTTTCTAATTTAATCTTTTTACCCAAAACCACACCAGCCAGGTAATGACAGTTAAGGGGTCTATGTACCAATGGAAGTGGTAAGTAAAGTAGCCTTTGCCCCTGAACTCCACTATTCATTCAACTAAAATTTATAATGTTCTAGTCTCTTTGCTAGGGGGTAGGAATGCCAAATTAGTAAGAATCAAACTCAGTTCAACTCCTCATAGAGACATAGTCTAGTTAGAGAAAGAAACAGGGAAACAACTTGGAGTAATTAAGCGTGGTAGGTACAAGACAGAGGCACACTCTAGGAGCAAAGATGATACAGGAGGTTTCTCTCTAGGGCAGATCAGTGTTGACATTGTCAGGGACTCCCACCTCTATGCTTGTTTGCTTAATAGTCCTCTTTGCACCTAGTAATTTTCTCAGTCTAGACAACATTCTGTTCCTAAGTTGCTATTAAGACCAAACCATTAGGCACCTTTCTCTAGGCCACTCTCAGAGCTCCTGTGCTCACTCTTAGATGATGGAGGGTCCTCTCTGACCAGTTATTTACAAGGCTCCTGCCAGAATGGCTTGTCTTTGGACAAGCAGCCATAATGTTTCAAGGCTTTTAGATCCTCAGTACTTTCATAGTCCTCTTTTCTCTCAAGAAATTGGGAATGGGAGCTTGGGGAAGCTCCTCTGAGGATTGAGGACAGTTGAGAGACACTAAACAATGCCATTCCCCAAAGTGACTCTTCTTCTTAACAAGCACGTGGTGACTCAGAATGAAGACAGGTATCAGCCTCAGGCTGAGATCTCTCCAAGCTGGTAGTGTCCTTTGTCATTCTCTTTTTCAAGAGTTCTTACTGGCCTAACAGTCTTCTCCAAATTCTTTGTTTCCATCTCTTCCAAAGAGCCCCATGTACAATACAACTCGGGACATGTGGCCATACCTCCTGGATGGGAATGCTGATTAGGTGGCTCCTTGGGGCTCTCACCACACTTCTCACATATTAGATTCTTAGTTGTTTATGTAATTGCAATTTTTTAAAATGCAGTCTCTTTGAGCCAGAAACTCTCCCCTTCCTAGTGAATGGCCACAGCTGAATCCATTTTGCCCATAGTGATGTCTGCTTGGAGTCCATGTCCTCAGATTTGACAGACTAAGGTTAAAGCAAGTAGCATGGAGATTCCAAGAACCTATAATGCAATGTTCTCTTACGTAAAAAACTTTTCAGGAGAGTGTTTTTAAAAAATAGAATTAATTAGACATTTTTTCTTAATAGGTTTGAAAGCATTTATTATGTGAACATGGCTTCTCACCCATACCATGTTTGATGCTTGATAGTGAACCAAAACTGTAGTTTTACTTTTCTGCTACAAAAATACAGAAAACTGGACCTGGTGACCTGAAAACAGGCAAGGAAGCCCTAAACCAAATGAAAATCAGATATGTAACACTTCATTCCCCTCCCACAAGACAGGTTATAAAGTGCAGGAATGAGATATCAGGCTGATTTTCTTGAGTAAATGGTTCCTTCTCTTGTTTTCTGGAAAATAATAATTGGGAAGGAGCACAGAGACCTAAGAAAGCAGGGTGAAGGGGATGGTAGATTACCTAGGTAGAGTTACTTTGGAGCATTGGAGATGTCCAGGATGGAAAGATGGGTGTTAGAAAGAGCAATTTTCTGGAACAATGTTCAAATTTGAATATTTATGCAAATCACTTGATTTTGATTCAGTAGATTTGGGTTGAGTTTTGAAATCTGCATTTCAAAAAATCTCCCAAGTGGTTCTGCTGCTGGCCTTGGCACCAGGTTTTGCATAGCAGGATTCTAGATTGTGATTTGTCTTCCTTTCACTGCCATTTCCCTGGAGAAGAGTCTGGCTGAATGATAGACCAGTGAGATGATATTAGAAAGGCTCTTGCTTGTGAAATACCTACTCTGTGACAGGAACTGTGCCAACGATTTTCTGTGCACTATCTTGTCAAATTCTGGTTACTATTCTGTAAGACAGGCAACACTATCCCTATTTGAGAGACGAGAAAATTGCACTGCAGGGGTTTTAAGTTACCCATCTGCTATGTTCCAGTGTGAATAAAGAATGACAGTACTTACTGAATGGAGCATGGTGCCATGAATGTAATAAAACAATAAATATGTTGAGTTGATCCAATGGCTGGTCAGATTCATATTTTTCTAAGGTTAAATCTTCCCAAACCTGGTCAAGCCTACCTCTGTTTAGATAAAACTTATAACTTGAGCTTATGAATTGGTTCAACCAATAGACTATTTGTATTAGAGCAAGTGATCAAAGAAGACTACATTCTATACTGTTCAGGCTTCCCAGGGACTTTCCTTGGGGTTACCACCCAAAAAGAGAGTCTTTAAACTCTGAAAGGATTAGTAAGGTTGAATCATATATTGTACAATGTACAAGCTCTACTAATATACATGTTTGTCCTAGTAATGATGAAAACTTCAAGGCCCCAAATGCCAAACCCAAATTGCAGAGAAGGAACTCAACCAATTTCTGGTGCTCTTTATTCCTTCGTATAGAACCAATCATGGATTATGTGTTTGGTGTTATATCTAAAAAGTCATTGACATAGCTGAGATTATCCAGGGGTTTTTCCAATGTTATCTTCTAGAAGTCTTATATTTAGGTCTACAATCATTTTGAGTTGCTTTTTGTGAAGGGTGTAAGGTCTGTGTCTAAATACATTATTTTGCAATGTGTACATCCAGTTGTTCCAGCAACATTTGTTGAAAAGATTATCTTTGCTACTTTGTATCACCTCTGCTCCTTTGTCAAGGATCAGTTGACTATATTTGCATGAGTCTATTTCTGGGCTTCCTATTCCATTCCACTGATCTATTTGTTCTTCCACTAATGCCATACTATTTTAATTATTGTAGCTTCATAGTAAATCCTACTACAGTCAGGTAGTATCAGTATTACTACTTAGTTCTTCTTCGATGCTGTGTTGGCTATTCTGAGTATTTTGCTTGCCATATAAACTTTAGAATCATTTGGTATTTACAAAACAGCTGGTTGATCTCAGGTATGGGAAGAACTGACATCTTAACAATATTGAATATTCTTATTCATGAACAGGGAATATCTCTCCATTTAATTCTTCTTTGATTTTTGTTCATTAGAGTCTTATAGTTTTTTTCATATAGATCTTGCACATATTTTGTTAGATTTATACCTATGCTAATATAATTAGCATTGTGTTTTTAATTTCAAATTTCACTTATTAGTTGCTGGTATATAGGAAAGTGATTGATTTTTATTTTTAAAGAATCTTTCTATAATCACTTATTAGTTTCAGGAGAGTTTTTTTGGGGGGGTCAGTTTTGGGGATTTTCTACAATCATGTCATCTGCAAACAAAAAGAGTTTTATTTTTTCCTTCCCAATCTGTATATCTTTTATTTCCTTCTCTGCATTATTGCATTAGCTGGAATTTTCAGTACTATACTGAAAAGAAGTGGTGAGAGTACTAGACCTTAGTGGGAAACTACTTTCTTACTATTAAGTATGATGTTAACTGTAGGTTTTTATAATCTTTATTAAGTTGAGAAATTTTTCCTCTATTCCTACTTTACTGAGAATTTTTATTATAAATGAATAATAGGTCTTGTCAAATGCCTTTCTCTTCAACTATTGGTATGATCATGTGATTTTCTTCTTAAGCCTATTGATGAAGTGGATTATATTAATTGACTTTCAAATGTTTAACCAGACTTGAATACCTGGAATAAATCTAACTGATTTTACTTTTCAGTATTTTTTCTCTTCATGTTTCATTTGGATAATTTTTATTATCATATCTTCAAATTCATTACTCTTTTTCTACAATTTCTAAGCTGACATTAATTCTATAAAGTGTACATTTTTCTCACATATTGTAATTTTCTTCTCCAGAAGTGCAATTTGAATCTTTTAAAAAATAGCATCCATGTTTCCACTTAACAATCTTTTCTTTAACCTTTTGAATGTAGAGAACATAGTGATAACTATTTTAATGCTCTTGTCTGCTAATTCTTACATCCAAAACAGTTCTGGGTTGGTTTTCATTGATTGATTTTTTCCTCACTGAGAGGTCAGACTTTTCTGCTCATTTGCATGCCTGATAATTTTTATTGGATAGCACACATTAAGAATTTTACCTTGTTAGGTGTTAAATGTATTTGAGTTTCTATAAATACTTTTGATGTTTGTTCTGGGATGCAGTGTTGTTGAGAAACAGCTCTATCCTTTCAGATTTTTCTCTTAAGCTTGTTTTTTCAGCTTTATTACAGTATAACTGAAATTGTAAGATATTTAAAGTGTGCATCCATAGTGATATGATATACATATACACTGTGAAAGGATTTCTACCATTTAGTTAATTAACATATTTATCACTCATATGTATTTGTGTATGTGAGAATATTTAAATTCTACTCTCTTCACAAATTTTAATTATGTAATACAGTGTTATCAACTAAATAGTCACCATGTTATATATTATATCCTCAGGCTTTATTGATCTTATAGTGGAAAGCTTGTACACTTTTCCCCAACCCCATCACCAATTTCTGGTAATCACTTTTCTACTCTGTGTGTAATTGAAAGAAAGAAAGGAAGAAAGGAAGGAAGAAAGGAAGAAAGGAAGAAAGGAAGAAAGAAAGAAAGAAAGAAAGAAAGAAAGAAAGAAAGAAAGAAAGAAAGAAAGAAAGAAAGAAAAGAAAGAAAGAGAGAGGGGGGGAGGGAGGGAGGGAGGGAGGAAGGAAGGAAGGAAGGAAGGAAGGAAGGAAGGAAGGAAGGAAGGAAGGAAATACCATGCACTATCTGTCTCTGTGTGTCATTTCATTAAGCACGATGCCTTCAAGGACTATCCATGACTCTTCAGCTTTTTTAGGTTGAACCAATGTAGCATTTTGTCTAGAGCTAATTACTTCCCATTACCAAGGCAAGACTTTTTGAGTGTTCTATCCAGTGCCTCATGAATTTTGAAATTTTCCAGTTTGGCTTTTAGAAATAGGCACTAATCCTTTCAGGTGGTTCTTTCCCCATCCTCCAGCAGTTTGCTCTCACATATAAATAGTCTGCTGAATATTTAAGGAGGGTCCTCTGCAGACATCTAGAGTTCTATCTCTCATACATTCTTCTCTCCAGTACTCTGTCCTGCATACTCAAACTGCATTGGTCTCCCCAGACTCAAGCCTTTCTTCTCAACTCAGAGAATGTACTGAGCTCTGCTTATGTTTCCTCTCATTGTGCCATGGCCTGGAAATTCAAGACAATAGTAAAGCAGGGACAGTCATAGGGCTCACCTTATTCTCTTCCCCACCCCATCTCTTCAGGTTACTACTGTCCTTAGCCTACTGATGTCCAAGTCTTAGAAACCATTGTTTCACATATTTTGTTTACGTTTTTAATTATTCCAAGTGGGAGGTAAATCTGGTCCATGTTGCTCTATATTGTTTTGAGATTGAAGTTGCTACAATAGCATTTTGAAGCATATAAACGTACAAAACGGTTACATCCTCATTATTGGCTACCTAGTTTGCACAGCTGGCTTAGTCTCCTTGGGTCTTTGTTTCCTTATTTGTAAAATGAAAGAGTTAGACCATGGATAGTAAGGGTTCGCTAGAGAACTGTATAAACATATAATTTAGTATGAGATGTTTTATAAGTTATTGGTTTATATAATTATGAATGCTGAGAAGTCCCATGATCTGCCATCTGCAAGCTGGAGACCCAGGAAAACTGGTGGTTTGGTTTAAAGGCTTGAGAGCCAGAGAGTGAATGGTGTAGATTCCAGACTGAGTCTAAAGGCCTGAGAACCAGCAGCTCTGAAGACAAGAAAAAAATTAATGTCCCAGCTCATCCAGTCAAGGAGAATGATTTCAACCTTTCTCTGTCTTTTTGTTTTATTCAGGCCCTCAGCAGATTGAAAGATGCCCACTCACATTGGGGAGGGCAGTCTACTTTACTCAGTTTATTTATTCCAATGCTATTCTCTCCAGAAATAACCTCCAGAGACACATCAAGAAATAATGTTTAATCAGATATCTAGGCATCCTATGTCTTGATCAAGTTGATATATAATTAACCATCACAGACCAGAAGCAAAACTCATTGCATTCTAGTTCTAACCATTTCTGACTTCATGAAATTATCATGCTCTATACTCTTTAAAACATAGCCTAGCAATCACCGAGACCTGAAATGCAACACAGTCAATGTAGAGAACTTTATGACCTTGCATCTCGTCCTTATAATTCTGTCTCTTCCTTTTCTTCATCCAGGTACTCTATAGTGAGTACATACTATGTGCTGGACACTATGGTAGGCTCTGAGTATGCAGCAACAAACAGACTGTCCTGACAGTTACATTCTAGTGGATGCTTAGCACATATTAGAGGCCTGCTGGGCCCTATGCAAAGCATCTTATCTATGTCATCTTACTTAATCTTCACAATAATCCTATGAAGTAGGAACAAACATACAAAGAAACTGAGGTCACAGAACCACCAAGAGATGAAGCAGGGACAGGAACCCAGGCAGTCTGTAATTATATCTCCTGCTTTTGATCCTTTTGCCAATGATGCTGAAAGGTGGGCTGCAGACAAAATCCAGCCTGCAGATATATTTGCTTTGGCTCACACTGATATTTTATAAAAATTAAATTAGAATTATCTGAAACTCTCTAGTTTACAACAATCCCCACTATTTTCTATTTTTCATACCTAGACTGCTTCTTTCATTTACCTTCCTGGCCTCTGAAGGCATTTGGATTTTGACTTCTGCACATTTCTCTCCTGCCTCCTTCTAAGGATAATTTTGCACTTCTCATTTCTCAGCTCCTTTAACGATACCCTCACTTTTTTTCCTTTTCACTTTCCCACTTGTCTTTAATTTCTTACCAATTTACTTCTGTTTCTCTCAAAATTTTCTTGCTTTTTTCTCTTCTGCTTTTTAGCCTTATTTCTACTATATACAGCTGATATACCCTAAAATTTCTGGAAATAATACTGAAGTACTAAGAACAAAGAAGGAAGTAAAAATAAGCACCATTAAAGAAGCTAATTCCTAAACGTCTAAAATCCTTGAAAAATCCAATACGTTACTTCACCTCACACATGAAACTAAACAAACATGATTGCAGCTACTCCTTTCTTAGCTTTTCTTCTCTATTAAAATGGCATTAAGAGAAAAAGTTTTGATGATTTCCTGTTTTGTTTTAGCCATAGTTATCTCTGTGCTTTCCTAGGAAGCACACCATAGTTTATAATGTTTTTATGAAAAAAACTACATTTCAAATTCCAAAGAAATGAATGACCAATGCGGTTTTTAAATAATCTATTTAAAAATCTTTTAAACAGAGTTCTTTAGAATTTGAACCTTCTCTCGGACTGAACAATGAATTCCCTGATATCTTCCACTTGATATTCTGAAATCTCTATGTAAAATGCAAAGACATCCCAGTGAAAATTCTTATTTTTGTTTATTATACCTCTCTTCCATTTCTAGTATTTCTATAACAGGAACCTCACTGAGGTGGCTGTGACAAATACTTTACACTATTTTATTTAGGAGCACTGTACTTTTAATATTAGGTTAAGCAATGTAATACAAGATCAATCTCTCGGGTTGCCAGTGTTTAAAAAGAAAAATTTGACGCATGTCGCCATTTTAGACTGAGACGTGCTATAAATTAGAATGCATATCAGATTACAAAGACATACTACCCAAAGAAAAAAAAAGAATGTGAAATATTTAATTAATAATGTTATATTGATTATATGTTGAAATGATATATTTTTTGTGTGTACGGGGTTAAATAAAAACATTGTTCTCAGACTCCTAGGAGTCAGACTTTTGGAGAATAAAAATGAGAAAGATTATAGATCACTTCTTCTTTCCAGCCTGCCTTATATTGGGGCAAGGAGCATGGACTAGATTGCTGGCTGGAGGGGAGTAGAAAATACATGGAGGAAATTAATTAATTAATACCTCAAAATATTATCTAGTTATACTAGGTACTCTTTATAAATGGTTGTCCAGAAAATGTTGCCTATCCTCACCTCTTGAAAGGGGAGTGTGCTGTGAATATACCTTCTTAGTGCTTCTCATTTCTTTCCCAGCACCAAAAATAAAAGAGACTCAATAAATGTTTGTTTCTTCTTGCCTTCTCTTCGGATTACAACCCAAAGGTTAGATTTAAAATTTTTTTGCTCAAAGAGTTAAATTCTTCCTCTCTTGGGTCTTAACAAACCAAAAGAACCCCTCCTCATCTCCTTTGACAAGGTCCCCCATTCCACATGTTATGTCAAGAATTCATCCTCATTGCTCTTGAACTACAAATATCTTCTCATTGTGTTCAATTTTTTTTATTATTTTAATAACCCCTAGGTTTTACAGACAAGGAAGGGGAGACCACAGTAGACCAACTAAGATCCACAGTCTTATCACTGCTTATTTATAGAGTTAAGGACCATAATCTTCTGATATTTGGTGCTATATTCTTGGTATCCATTTAGTAACCTGAGTGGTAACTATGGCTCCACCAGTGGTCAGAAATATAGAAAAAATGAGCAAATCAAGCCTAGTGATAAAAGATTGGAAGTAGTAGGCCTGACATGGGAACTGCCTTCCCTACCTGAGGAATTCAGATTTACCTCCTGTTTTTGTTTCCTGTTGCTGCTTTAACAATTATTATAAATTTAGTGGCTTAAAACAACACAAATTGTTATACTTGTAAATGTCGAAAGCCTGGAATGAATTTCACTGGGTTAAAATCAAGATGTTGGCAGGGCTGTGTTTGCTCTGGGGAGAAGTTGTTTTCAGCTTCCAGGGTCCCCTTCCTCCATCTTCAAAGGCAGTGTCAGCTAGTTAGTCTTTCTTATGATGCCATCCCTCTGGTTCTGACTCTTTTGTCTTCTTCCATTTTCTAAGGTCCACCCAAATAATCTAGAATATTCCTGCTGTTTAAAATTTTTAACTTAATTGCACCTGCAAAATCAACTTTGTTTTATAAGATATTGCATTACTTATTTTGGGAATTAGGATATGAACATCTTTGGGAGGCCTTTATTCTGCCAGCTACATCATTTATAAAAACAGCCAAACTAAATACCTTGCAGGCTGGATGGAATGCATGGGCTGCCAATTTGTGATCCTCGATTTATTGCTATGCTAGGTGTCATGGAGGCACATAAGAAATATGATAAAGTCTTTAACTTTGAGAACAGTCAGGCTAGAGAATGAAGACTGACACAAAACCATGGGGCACCATATGCCAGAAAGTGTATAGGGAAGCTCCATCTGGCACAGAGGCTGTGATGCTGTCAATGGCTCTACATATCCTAAATGCCTACAAATCTTAGATGGAATTTTTTTAGATGGAAAACAAAAAACGAAAAACAATATTATGACTTACTCATCTTATCTGAGAAGAGAGTTAATGTTTGAACTGGGGTTAGAGTTTTGGTATTCTAATGCCTCGACTCAGTTCTCCTGCTACTAAAAAGCTATTCTCTGCAATGCTCTTGCCTGACATTCAGGGCCCTTCATTATCTGACTCCACTGCCACCTTCTTCTGTGACCCAAGGTGACCTTGCTCTCATTAGTCTCCTTGTTGCCCCAAGAATGAATGCACTTGTTCATTTATCTGTGTGTTCATCATTCATTCATTAGTTGTATATTGGGCAGTGCCAGGTTCTAAATTAGTATCTGCAAACACAAGGGCAAACAAGACCCAGGCCCTCCTTGAGAGGCTTCTAGTCCCGGACAGTGGTCCCTACACTTGCTATGCCATGACACAAATGATGGAGGATTGTTCACTCATTTGTTGGCCTGCAGGCTATAGTCCTTTCTTTCCTTCCCCTCTTGAGAGAAAAGCAGAAGGCTTGAGAGTACTATTATTCAAGAGAAAGCTTTAATCTTTTTTAAATTACAGAAAATTATTTTTAAAGTACACTATTTGCAAACATATACAAGTAAAACTTGGTCATGCTGATATGACTTGCAAGTAGGCACCTCTGATTTAGTGACTCATGAGGTCCTGCTTGCTTGGAATACCTCCGCTTCTTAAATTTGACTGAACACTGAGGAGCTTCAACTGGTTTCATTTTCCCAAAAAGAAGAAAAGCAACTCAGATATAAGGAACCCACACTATTTTGAGGAGAGAACTTGACATCTGATTTTTTACCTTCGTGTTTTCAAGTAAATACCATAAAATTACAAAGGAACTGGGAGTGTTAGCCTAAAGAAGAGAATTCTAGAAAGAAATTGACCGGAGTCACCTGTTTGAGGTGACAGATTTATTCTGTTTCTTCCAAAGGAATAGCTTCAGTGAGGGGAAGCTGCAACAAGGATATCTCACATTCAGGTAATGCAGTTCCCAAAGTAATGTGGTCAAAACAGCACTGAGAAAACTTGATTGCAAGGACAGAACCTCAGTACAAATGACCGAATTAAGACAATAAAAAGGAAACTTAATAAGGACTGAAAAAGCCAGCAGCAACGAGTGACTTCAGCCTCCTCCAGATTTCCAGCCACTGTTAGAAGTCTGTATCTGTCCCTGGCCTACCCCCACGTCAGGCTCTGAGGGCCTTGGAGAGGACAAGTGAGTGGCTGGTGTCCCAGCTCACACCCCATGGTTTAGCAACCCACTTGGATGGGAGCAATCTTATCTACAGGATTCACTTTCCCTAAATGAAACTCCGTGACTGCAGAGAATGGTGACGATTGGCTGAGTCAGAATCACACGTGCTCCTAAACCCAGGTAGGGGACAGGAGCTCCCCAACCAAACCTAGTTTGAAGGTGAGGTGCCTTGTCCCCCAAAGAGAATCAGTCTGCTTAACTGAAGCAGAGGAAATGGGTGATAAACAGGGAGAAAGGCAGCTGCTGCCTCTGTCACCCAGACAGGTTGGAATGAATGAAGCCCTCCCTTGTTTTTCTAGTTCCACAAGAGGGCCACGCAGCAATTTGCAGCAACACTTCTTGAAGTTCCCTGATATTCTATCCAGTTCTCTCACATACCACAACCGCCCTCAACACCACCTCAGCACCAAGCTGCCCAACTTAAAAGCTCTTCCTCCTCCTTTCCTGCCTTTCCACCCTATTCTCTTACACAGAATCAGAGAACTGGTCCGACCAGTAAGATAGTGGAGGGGACAGGGCAGGTCTGCCTGTGGGGTGAGGGAGGGGGAGCTGAGAACACTGGCACCTTCATTGCCTTATCCCATCACATCAGGAATTCCAATTTTCCCAAGTTGGAAGGTCTACCTTGCAAAAAGACACTGAGTTCTTAATCCTGGAGGACCAGGCTGTACTCAAAGGTTATTAGAGACCCGAAGTTTACAAACTTCCTTGCTACCCTGCTGTCACATTCGAATTTATACAAGTCCACTTTGTGCGTCTTGAAGAGGATATTTCTCACCTGCTATCAAGGTCATTGCTAACAATTTAAATATAACTTTATCTGCATTTTGGCATGGCATATCTAGAACTCGATCTTCAAGTGCCAAATTTGATAAAGATTAAGTAGTAGCAAATAACCATGACAGAGGGGAAAAATAGTAAAAAACAAAAAGCAATCAAAGGCCAACAGTAAACAAGTGAAAAACCTGGCCAGCTTTTTCAAGTGATTGGAGGTAAAAATAATTCAGAAGTAGCCACCTAGAAAGGAACTTAAAGCCCTTATAGTTTTATCCATTTCTGAGATAACAGATTCAAAACAAATGATTCCAAAACCAAAGTTACAATTTTTGAAAGACATCCCCAATATCTAACAAGGTACTTAGCAGCTGGCCAATTTGTCTTGGAAGGTATACCAGGAAGCTCTTTCATATTTCTCTAAGTTAAAAGAGCTATAGGGGCTTTATTGAGATTTCTATTATATATTTAATGGCCAAGGTGGGTCTATGAGAACACTTGCTTTAAAATGTTCAGGACTGAAATTATTATGATATGGTAAAGTAAAACTCAAGAGCCCTAAATTGTGTTTGGTAATGCAGAAGATTAACATTGCTCTGTTCCTACACCACCTTTTCTGCAAATGTGGCTGTCTGCCAAAACATAGTTTTACATTTCACCCTGTCATTGAATAATCCTATTCCAAAGATATATCAGGAAGGTCAATAATTACCAAGGACTCAGTTGTGAGAAATACTGTTTCAGGGAGGATTGCCTAAAGGAGATGCACTCCCAACTCTCTAAAGTTTATCCTTGGGTTAGCAGACCCACAGGGAACAGCCTGCCTGGACCCCTAAGTTCGGGATTCCCATCTTGTCAGTTTTACTGAGTCCACCTTTGGCATTCTGCCAGGTGCATACCCTGAAGGGCAGCAGAAGAAGCAGTGTTGAGCAAACATGATGCTGCACTTACTATAAATGGATTTGGAGAAACTATTCACCACTGTTCTAGGATTGCTCTTGCTTGAACTAGAATTGCGGTGTTCAGTTTTATTTGCAGACCACCATCTTCCAAGCCCAGACATTGCAGGGCGGTAGCAGGTTTTGGCCCAGCTATCACACTTTGACCATCCCTAGGGTGATGCACTAGGTAGAGAAGCCTGAGGAGTCTGTCAGGGTTAACTTGGGCTGTGCAACTATTGGTCATATTTTCTGGGAGGGTTCCCCACTGGGGAACCATCATTTGAGGCATTCAGCAACCATGACCCTGTGGATTTACTTCAGGGGTTTCCCTAGTACCACAGGAGTGTTTAATGGAGACTTTAGGGCTTTAACTGACCCTTATCACTCAGGGACAGATGTTGTGCCCTGAAGTTATTGGGATCTGGTCACTTCTATGTAATTTGAATGTGCGCTCTAATCACCAGTTCAAAGTACTATTTTAAGCGTTTAAATTCCTGCCTGTAATTTGGCTGCCTTTAATGCAGGCAATTATTGCATCATTTCACACATTCAAAAAAAGCTCTCCGCCCTAGTAGTTATTGCATCAGTTCAGAGCAACCTGCTCTTCCAATCAATTAAACTCATTGAGCTTGAACTGGATGCCTGCCAATTACACTTGAAATCTCCACCTCACAACTTATTTCACAATGAGCTGGCCGATTGAAATGACTTCCCATAACTTAATCTGTCCCCACCTCAGGGCAAACTGGCCTTTAGAGAGATTTTCCAGTGTCTCCTGGGAACAATCCTATTATGTGCCTCCCCTCTTCCCCTAGGGAGACAGGCTTCTCAGGTCTCCTTTGCAGGAAGAGTAGCGTCACTCCCTAGTTGCAGTTTGTTTTTGTCATAGGATGCTATGGATGATGAAACAAGTTGTGTTTACTGTTTTTATTCTTTATTCATTTGTTTTTGTTATATATATATATATATATATATATATATATATATATATATATATATATATAAATGTTGAGGATTTTGGTTTTATTAATTTATAAATTTATAAATATATTTATAATATATATATATTTATAAAAAGATGAGATGAGAGAAAGAAAGATACTACTCAAAGTAAGAACAGTTTACTGAAGGATACATTCAAATGACCAGGAAACCAACAAACATGAGAAGATGCTTAAATTCCGTAAGTGTCAGAGAAAGGCAAGTCAAAGTTAACAATAAAACACTATTTTACACTTAGACTGGCAGAAAGAGCCTTTTGCTGTGAGAAGAAAGGGGCAATGTAGTCTGATACTTTTTGATGAAATGTGATGTGCTAAAATATTTTGGGAAAGAAACTTGACCACAACTATTAAAATAGAAAGTACATGTACCCTTTCACCCAGCAATTCCAGTCCAGGGAAGGTAACCCATAAAAGTAAAAGAAGCAGCGTTAAGGATATATATTTAAGCAGGTTTACTGCAGCATTGTTCAGAGAGAAGAAACAGAAAAAAAGAGAGTGCTCATTAACAGTAGAAACTTAATAATTCATGATACATCTCATGCAAAAAAGTATTTTTACAATTAATTTAAAAATGAGTTACAATTAAACCAAAGGATTTAGAAAAAATTTACATAAACTACTGTTAAGAAAAAAAGATTTAATAAAGTAATATAATATGATCCTGTTGTTGAGGGAAAAAATAAGAAAAATGTGTGTGCATGTATATCTAAATAGGATTATATAAGTACAGAGAACAGTATGAAAAGATATGCTTATATTGTAAAAATTGGTTACCTTGGTTGGGAGAGGAGGTAGGACTAATGAAGGTAAATGAAAGTGGAAGAAAGGGAGAGAACCAAGTAAAAAAAGTAAAAGAAAAAATATTAAAACAAAAAACCTATGCATATGGTTATATTTGTACCTTTATAAAAATATATAATTTATATAAAATTTACACATATATTTATGTGTTAAATTGTTCCTTCTTAAAGAGAGATATGTTGAGTTCCTAACCCCCAGGACCTCAGAATATGACCTTATTGGAAATAAGGCCTTTAGAGAGTTAATCACATCAAAATGAAGTCATCAGGGTGGGACTTAATCCAGTATGACTGGTATCCTTTTAAGAAGGGGAAATTGGGACACAGAGTCAGATATGCATAGAGCAAAGATGGTATAAAGACATACAGGGAGAACACCATGTGAAGATGGAGGATTTGAGCGATCATCTATAAGCTGAATAACACCAGATTTCTGACCAACCACCAAAACCTAGGAAGAGGCAAGGAAGGATTCCCCTACAGGTTACAGAGGGAGTGTGACCCTGTCAATGCCTTAATTTCACACTTCTAGCCTCCAGAAATGTGAGACAAAAAATCTTCATTGTTTTTCCCCCAGTTTATGTTCCTTTGTTTGGCAGCCCCAAGAAATGAATACAATGTATAAAAAATCAAACAGCAGACTTTAAAAATCCTTATCTAAGAAAAAAATTTCAAACAAAAATTCTATAAATTCAGAACCATATTTTATCTCAATCACTTTGAGTAATTTTATCATATATGTTATAGTTCTCTTTTGTCCTCATTTTTATACACATTGCAATATCCACTTTAAATTATTTTTAGAACATGGAGCTCTAGGATTATCTAGATCCTATAGCTTGGGTTTGATGGCCTAGTTGGGTCATATACTTAAACTAATTCGATTGGGTGTTTGCTTATTGTAATCAAAGTCAAGGAGAGTATCATAGAAAGTTCATGGTGGGTAGAGGAAAAGTTGGATAGTGAATTCTGAGTTATTGTGTCTAATTGTGTAGTCAAAGGATTGAGTCCCTTTTATCTTCACTTAACCAGTACAACACTACTACTGACGCTTATGTAAAGTGTCCCACATTAAGTAACAGCAAACTGTGATCTATTTTTCATTGCAAAGATAAATAAAAGAGAACAAAGTAGTATATAAGAACTTAAACTTATTCTTCAGACTGAAATTGGGAAGAACCTACATATAAGATGAAATCAATAATCAGTAGAAGTAACCGCCCCCCCCCAAAGAAATTGGTGACTGAAAAGATATATAATTAAGATAGGTGAGGCCAGATTGCATGAGCAAGAATATCTCACTAGAAGGCTGACATCTCATGGAACTTGGAGAAGACGACCAGAAGATAGAATGTGGCAGAAGAGCTTAGACACTGAAAAGCGAAGGAGCCCTGAATCTGTGGGCCACCCTTGTGTTTGTTGGAAAGTGCCCATAGTGGACAGGAAGGCAGAGGTCTGTCTGACAAAACTTGAAGACACCCATCATTAATACCATAAAGAGAACCCCTCTTGCTTAGACTTGACACTTACCTAACAACCTTCTGACTGTAAATCTTCTTTCCAGAAAGGTTTCTCTATAGGGAGAATGTTCTGAGTATTGACCAACTCATATAGGCATCCTGACCACTGCATAGTTGTATTTTCACTGAAAAGAATGAAATGATCGGCTACTTGTTGTCAACCTCTGGTGAATCAGTCCCCTGAGTTCACTCATGTGGAGGTAAATTGAAACACAGAGTTTCTGGCCAGCTGTTTCCCCAGCTAGCAGTTCTAAGTTCATACTTGTTTTATCTCATTGTATCATCTAGCAGATGAGTAATTGGGCTTGTAAGTACCAGATGGAAGACTTGATTAACTGTAGGGTTATAGCGATGCAGAACCAGGTGGTGGTGGTATGTGTGTGTGTGTGTTTAGGTCATGTGCTCTAATGGTGGTTGACTGACTCTGGGAACAATAATGGAGGAAGGAGACAAAATTCTACCCAAGTTCTAGGCATCAGTCTCAGTACTGTTTTCACAGAAACATAGTAAATGGCAACTACAAATACTTTCAGTCTATGGTATTTGAGTTCCTAGGTAATGCAAAATTATGACATGGGTCACCAAAAAAAAACACCTCATTTGATTGTTGATTTTAGTTAAAATGGGATAGATCAAGAAAGCCAATGTAATAAAATGTATTTTTCCCCTAGAGTAACATCTTCCCTACTGGCTGATAATCAGATTTATATATCAGTTTATAAGAAGTTTCGGTAAATAGGCAAAACCCAAATCTGCTGAGCCATACTCACTGCTGGGAAATCAAAAGCCTAGATTATAAATTTATTAAGCTTGATTAATTAATTCACTTATGTTCCAAAAGCAATGATCACTTACTACATACTATGCTGGTTGTGACGTGCTTGGCACACACATCCAACTTGCCGGAGCCTGTTGGCAACACTCAGGTCCTGAAAGAGACAACAGTTTGCGGCGAAGAAGAAAAGAGAGACAGAAAGTATGGGGTCGAGAGGTTCAGTTCTAAGGAACTGACCTCGTCTTTATTTTACTGAGGCTTTTTATACATTTATCATTTCCAAGATACAGCAAAGTTTTCAAACAAACAAATCATCTCCTGAGAACAATCTCTTGGGAACAGTCTCCTGGGAACAGTATATTTATTAAACTTTTACTTATGTGCATAGAATCTATCACTTGGCGTCGTAAGTCTTCAACTGCATCCAAGGGCTATGTTCACAGGGAAACTTCCCGGGAACTGTGGGCACAGAGAGCTTTCATCTGTAAACAGATACCAGAGTGCAATGGCAGCTCCCTCGCCAGCCCAGAACCTTATCCGGTTCCTTCTCCAGGGCGGCTCCCCACACAACTCCTCTTAGCTCCATAATTCTAGATCCCATTAAACATCCAAAGTCAACCTATTCCACTGGATCTCCCTAGTCCACTCTGTGAGTTGCAGTTATGCCAACCCAAAAGGAGGTCCTGCTCTTTCAATATCAACTTTCTTCTTTTATACCAGAATCTTGCCTTTGGGAACTGCATGAGAGAAGTCACTGAGTGAGACACTCTCCTGTTTTGCAGTGTCTTTGAGCCTGAAGTGGGGTATATGTTTTCTTATTCTTGGCTCTGTGTCCATTCATCTCAGTAAGTTTCCTGCTTTTCTTTAGAGATTTTAGGGCAGAAAGTATCACTCTTTTGGTCCAAATGTAGTGGATCTCATCATGAGTCCCAAAGTCCTCCTCAAAGGACCTAAAGGAGGCTGGGTTTAAGAACTCTGGTTAAAATGCTCTAGCAAGTGTTCAAATTCGATCCAAACTGTAATCTTAATTAAACAATAAAAAGAGGGGACTAATTGAACTCAATGTCTGGAAAGACTTCATCTTGGTATTAAGTCTCGGGGGACTGAGCGGGTGTGATTCTTAGGAGATGTTATACTAACAGTTTTGACATTTAAGAAAAAGACTGATATAATTTACTTGTAAAAGGTTTTAAACTCATTAACATTCAAGCATTCTGCAATTTTGGTTTGAAGTTAGGGTTTTGATGTAATCTGAAAGGTTAAAGAGAGAAAGTGACTTAATGCTTCTGGTACGTTCTTTTTTGAGATTGCTTTAGCTATTCAGGGTTTTTGTGGTCCCATACAAATTTTTAATTTTTTTTTTATTTCTGTGAAAAATACCACTGGAATTTTGATAGGGATTGTTTTATTTTGTAGATCACTTTGGGTAGCATGGACTTTTAAACAATATTAATTCTTCCGATTCATGAGCACCATATATCTTTTCATTTATTAGTGGCTTCTTCAGTTTCTTTTATCAATGTCTTATAGATTTTAATGTGTGGATCTTTTACTTCATTGGTTAAATTTATTCATAAGCATTTTTAATGCAATTGTAAATGGGGTTGTGTTTTTTATTTCTCTCTGTGATCACTTATTAGTGCACAGAAACAATAGATTTTTGTATGTAGATTTTCATATCCTGCAACTTAACTGAATTTGTTTAGTAACTGTTAACAGTTTTCTTTGGTAGAGTCTTTAGGGTATTCTCTATATAACATAATGTCATCTGCAAATAATGATAATTTTACTTCTCCCTTTCCAATTTGGATGTCTTTTATTTATTTTTTTCTTGTCTAATTGTTCTGGCTAGGATTTTTAATACTATGTTGAATAAAATTGGTGAGAGAGGGCATCTTTATCTTATCCTAATCTTAAAGAAAAAGCTTTTAGTTTTCCTCCATTGGGTAATGTTAGATGTGGCCTTGTCATATATAGCCTTTATTACGTTGAGGTACATTCTTCTATACCCAGTTTCTTGTGAGCTTTTTTTTTTTTTATCATGAATGGATATTGATTTGTCAAATGCTTTTTCTACATCTTTGAGATGATCATATGATTTGTATCCTTTATTTTGTTAATGTGGTATATCACATTAATTAATTTGTAGATACTGAATCATCCGGCATGCATAGAGTAAATCTCAGTTTGTGTTAGCTGGAAAATTACTGTTTAAAAATTAATTTCTTGCCAGAAATTACTGTTTGGCTATCGCCATAGGAACATCGGCTACTAGCTATGGAAACATAACACTCTAACAAGCTTTCTGCTTCTGTACCCCTGCTTGCACACCTGACCAGTGGGTTCACAGGTAATGAATAGAAGAAAAATAGACCTTTGTTTTCAGACAGAATGAAGAATGGGATTCTGGGCTTAAAAACCCTGTACCTCTACATTTCGGGGTTGCTTAATTTGGGGTCTGCGTACCCCTGGCAGACCCAGCTGGCTGAATAGTGTGATTCCTATAACTCACTGAGAGTTCTGGTGGTCCGTGTGTCTTTTGGGGACTGGCGGCCACAACAAGTTGATCGTGCTGCATGATCCTTTTAAATGCAGTGTTGAATACAGCTTGTTAATATTGCCTTTTTAGTCTCTATTTCATTTATTTCTGCTCCAATCTTTATTTCCTTCTCTCTACTAACTTTGGGCTTAGCTTTTTCTTATTTTCCAACTTCCTTGTGTATTTGATATATTATTTGTTTCTTAATGCAGGCATTTATTGCTATAACCTTCCTTCTTAGGACCACTTTTGCTGCACCCCATGAGTTTTGGAATGTACTTCTGCTTTTTTGTTTTCTCCCTTGACCATGGTTGTTCAGAATCATGTTTTTTAACTTCCCCATATTCATAAATTTTCCAGCTTTCTTTTTATACTTGAGTCCCAATTTTCTCCCATTGTGGTTAGAAAAGATGTTCAATATGATTTCAAACTTAAATTTATTAAGATTTGTTTTGTGGCCTCACATATGATCTATCCTAGAAAATGTTCTATGTGCACTTGAGAAGAATGTGTATTCTGCTGCTTTTGGGTGGAATGTTCTATAAATGTTTGTTATTCTAACTGGTCTAATGTGTTTTGTAAGTTCAATGTTTCCTTATCGTTTTCCTGTCTGAATGATATATCCATTGTTGAAAATGGGTATTGAAGTCCCCTACTATTCTTGTATTTCTGCCTATTCCTTTAGGTCTTTTAATATTTGCTTAATATATTTAAGCGCTCTTATTTTGGATGCAAAATATTTACAAATGTTGCATCCTGTTGTTGAATTTACCTCTTTATCATTATCTACTTGGTCTATTATTGAAGTTTTTGTATTAAAGTCTGATTATATTTTGTCTGATATAAGTATAGCTCCCCCTGATCTCTTTAGTTTCTGTTTGCATGGAATATCTTTATCCCTTTACTCTTAGCCTATGTATGTTTCCATTTACATTTAAAGTAATTATGAGCATGGTCTTATTGCCATTTTAATTCTTTTCTACCTGTTTTGAAATTCCTTTGTTCTTTTCTTCTCTTGTTCTCTTCCTTTGTGATTTGATGACTTTCTGTTGTGGTTTGCTTAGATTCTTTCTCTTTTGTATATTTACTGTAGGTTTTTGCTATGTAGTTACCATGAAACTTGTATAAAACATATTTATAACAATCTATTTTAAGCCAATAACAATTTAAGATTGAATGCATATAGAAGTGCTGAATTTTTACTCCCCGCATTTTATCTTTGATATCACAGTTTACATATTTTATCTTGTTTATTCCTTATCAAATCGCAGTTATAATCATTTTTAATACTTTTGTCTTTTTGTCTTTATACCAACTTTGTTTGTATTTATCATCATTTATTCACAACCATTACAACATTGGAGTATTTTGAATTTAACTATATATTAACCTCTACTGGTGAGATCTATATTTTCAAGTGTTGCCCTGTTACTACTTATCATTCTTTCATTTCAACCTGAAGAAATCTCTTTAACATTTCTTGTAAGGCCAGTCTTGTGGTGATGACTCTTTCAGCTCTTGCTAGCCTAGAAAAGACTATCTCTCCTTCTGAAGGACAACTTTGGTAGGTAATATATTCTTCGTTGGTAGTTTTGTTATTTCCCATCCAAGTAGTAACCAGGCCCAACCTGCTTAGCTTCTCAGATCAGACAACGTTGAACACATTCAAGGTGGCATGGCTGTAGAAGCAGTGTTTAATCTCTTCTTATGGCTGAGTATATTTCATTATATACATGTACCACAGCTTCTTTAGCCAATCATCTATTGTAGGACACTTCAGTTGCTTCCATGTCCTGGCAACTGTGAATAATGGTGCTATGAACATTAGTGTGCAAATATTTTTTTGGATATGGGTTTTCAAGTCTTTGGAGTAAATACCCAGTAGAGGGATTGCTGGGTCAAATGGCAGATAAATTCTTGGTTTTTTGAGGAAGCTCCATACTGTTTTCCACAGTGGCTGTACCAATTTGCAGTTTCCGCCAGCAGTGTCTGAGGTTCCTTTTTCTCTGTATCCTTTCCAGCATTTATTATTACTTATCCTGTTGATTATAGCCATTCTAAAAGGTGTGAGATAGTATCTCATTGTGGTTTTGATTTGCATTTCCCTAATAGCTAATGATGTTGAGCATCTTTTCAAATATTTGATGGCCTTTTGTATGTCCTCTAGGGAAAAGTGTCTGTTCATTTTTTTATTGCATCATTTGCTTTTTTGTTGTTATTGAGTTGTATGAGTTTTTGTATATTTTGAATATTAGGCCCTTATTGGAGGTGTTGCTTGCAAATGTATTTTCCCATTCAAATGGCTGCCTCTTTACCTCGTTGACAATATCTCTAACTGAGCAGAAGCTTTTTAGTTTAATGTAGTCCCATTCCTTTATGTTAGCTTTTACTTCCCTTGCTTTTGAGGTCAAATTCATAAAATCTTCTTTAGGTCCAAGGTCCTTGAATTTAGTTCCTATGTTTTTTTATATAAATTTTATTGTTTCAGGTCCTTAATTCATTCTGAGTTGATTTTGGTGTGTGGTGATAGACACACCAAAATCTAGTTTCATTCTTTTGCAGGTGGCTTTTCAGTTTTCCCAGCAGCATTTATTGAAGAGGCTTTCCTTTCTCCACTGTATGTTTTTGGCTATTTTGTTGAAAATTATTTGCCTTTATATAAATGGATGTACTTCTGGACTCTTGATTCTGTTCCACTGGTCCGTGTATCTGTTTTTCTGCCAATACCATGCCATTGATTATTGTCGTTTTGTGGCATAATTTGAAGTTGGGCAGAGTGATACATCCAGCCTCATTCTTTTTTCTCAGGAAGGCTTGGTAATTAGGTTTTTTTTTTTTGTACTTCCATACGAATCTGATGATTTTTTGTTCTATTTCTTTAAAAAGTACCAATGGGATTTCGATGGGGATTGCATTAAATCTGTATAATGCTTTAGGTAATATGGTCATTTTAACTATGTTGATTCTTCTAAACCAAGAACACAAAATATCTTTCCATTTCTTTGTATCTTCCTCAATTTCTTTTAATAGGGTGTTGTCCATTTTATTACATAGGTCCTTCACATGTTTTGTTAAATTTATTCCTATGTACTTTATTTTTTTTGTTGCAATTGCAAAAGGAATTATTTTTTTCTACTTCTTTTAATGACATTTCATTATTAGAGTATTGGAACACTATAGATTTTTGAATGTTGATTTTGTATCTACTTTACCGTTTTTGCTTATCGTTTCTAGTAATGTTCTTGTGGAGTCTTTAGGGTTTTCTGTATAGAAAATCAACTGCAAATAGTGACAGTTTGAATTCTTCATTTTCTATTTGGAATCCTGTTATATCTTTTTCTTATCTGATTGCACTCACTAGGACCCCCAATGTTAGATTGAATAAGAGTGGTGATAATGGACAGCCTTGCCTTGTTCCTGACATTTGAGGGGAGGTTTTGAATTTTTGACTATTAAGTATAATGAGGGTTTATCATAGGTGGCCTTTATTATATTAAGACACTTTCCTTCTATACTGATTTTGTTAAGTGTTTTGATCATAAATGGGTGCTGTATCTTGTCAAAGGCTTTTTCTGCATCTATTGACATGATCATATGGTTCTTATTTTTTAATTTGCTTATGCGAGGTATCACATTAATTGATTTGCATATATTGAAGCATCCCTGTGCCCCTGGGATGAAGCCCACTTGATTGTGGTACATAATCTTCTTAATATGTTACTGTAATTGGTTTGCTAGTATCTTATTTAGGATTTTTTCATCTGTGTTCATGAGAGATATTGGTCTTTAGTTTTTTTTGGTATTTTTTTTTTTTCATGTTATGTTTTTCAGGTTTTGATATCAGAGTAATATTAGCCCATAAAATGAGTTAGGAAGTATTGCCTCCTTTTTGACTTTTTGGAAGAGTTTGAGAATAGGTCTTAAATCTTCAACTGTTCAGTAGAATTCACTGGTAAAGCCTTCTGGTCCTGGACTTTTACTTTTCGGTAGGTTTTTGATGATTGTTTCAACTTCCATACTGTTGATCGGTCTATTTAGATTTTCCAGTTCTTAATTCAGTGCAGGAAGGTTGTATTTTTCTAAGTACTGGTTATTAAATTTCTTCTTGGTTATTAAATTTGGTGTTAAATACTTATTCATAGTGTTCTTGCATGATCCTTTGTATTTCTGCAATGTCAGTTGTAATTTCCCCTCTTTCATTCCTGATTTTGTTTATTTGTGTTCTTTCTCTTTTTTCTTCAGTTAGTCTAGCCAGGAGTTTGTCAATTTTATTAACCTTCTCAAATAACCAGCTCTTTGGTGCATTTATTTTTTTCTGGTTTTTGTTGTTGTTGTTGTTGTTATTTTCAATTTCATTTATTCCTGCTCTAATTTTGATGATTTCTTTCCTTCTGCTGACTTTAGGCTTCACTTTTTTTTCCTTTTCTAATTTTTTAAGATGAAACATTAGGTTGTTTATTTGGGCTTGCTTTTATTTTTGGAGATAGGCCTGTAATGATATGAACTTTTCTCTTATGACCACTTTCGCTGTGTCCCAAAAGTTTTAATATGTTGTACTATCATTATCATTAGTTTCTATGTATCTCTTGATCTCTCTTTTTATTTCTTCTTGACTCAGTTATTCTTCAGTAGCATGTTTTTTAACCTCCATGTATTTGTGGTCCCTCCTGATTTCTTTTTGCATTTGATCTCTAGTTTCAAAGCACTATGATCAGAGTATACAGTTGGTACAATTTGAACACTCTTATATTTGTTGAGGCTATTTCTGTGTCCCAGTATGTAGTCGATTCTTGAGAATGTTCCATGTGCACTAGAGAAGAATGTATAAGCAGCAGTTTGGGGATGGAAAGCGCTGTATATGTCAATTATGTCCTGTTGGTTTAATGAGTCATTTAAGAATGTTATTTTCTTATTGATTTTCTTTTTAGATAATATGTCCTTATCCAACAGTAGGGTATTTAGGTCCCCTATTACAATGGTGTTTTGGTCTGTTTCTCCCTTCAGTTCTCTTGGTACTTCCTTTACATGTTTTGGGGCTCCCTGATTGGGAGCACAGGTATTAATAAGTGTTATGTCTTCTTAGTGCATGATTCCCTTTATCATTATGAAGTGTCCCTCAGTATCTTTCTTTACCTTTTTCATTCTGAAGTCGATTTCATCCGATATTAGTACCATTTCTCTTGCTTTTCTCTGAATACAATTTGCTTGAAATATCGTTTTCCACCCTTTCAATTTGTGTCTATACTTGTATTTGGAGCTGAGATGTGTCTCATGGAGGCATGTTTTGATTCATTCAGCAACTCTGTGCCTTTTTATTGGTGAGTTCTGTCCATTTACATTTAGGGTGATTATTGAAATATGAGGTCTTCTTATAGCCATTTTATCTTTTTCTTTCTGGTAGCTGGATGTTTCCATTGCTTCCATGTCTTTGTTTTTCTGTTTTCTTTAATTTGGTTGGCTTTTGTGGGTTTTGCCTCTGGTTCTTCTTGTTTTATGTTATATACTTTAGTTCTGAATCTTTGGTGTGTGGTTACCCTTACAAATACATAATGGATAGTTATATATAAACATTCGTCCATTTTCTTATACATGTGCTTTATTGCCATTCCCCTGTGTGAATTTGTGATTTGAATCCTCCCCTTTTCAGTCATTGTTATCTCAATTTGTTTCTTCGTGAGGTGAACGTTCATTGCTGTCTTGCTATAGCAATTCTCTTCATATTATTTAAGCTTATAATGCTCTGTTCTTAGTAAGGGTCACACTCCTCTGCTTCTATTTGCCTGATAGTCACTTTAGTCCTTTTTTTTTTTTTTTGTCCTTTTGTTTTAGGTGATCTGACCTCTTTTATTATTTCCTATAGTGCAGGCATCATAGTGGAAAATTCCCTCAATTTTTATATGTCTGGAAAGGTCTTAATTTCTTTTTTATATCTAAAAGAGAGTTTAGCTGTATGCATTATTCTAGGCTGGTAGTTCCTTAACTTAACAGTTTAAATATTTGATTTCATTTCTTTCTGTCTTATAAGGCCTGTTCTGAAAAGTCCAAAGGTAATCTAATAGGTTTTTCTTTATAAGGTACTGTTTTCTTCTCCCTGAGAATTCTGCCTTTGTTGTTGAATTTTGATAATTTTAATACAATGTGTCTTTATCAAGGATTTTTGGAGTTGAAGTAATTGAGTGTTCTGTTGACTTTTTGAATTCCAAGTTCTAGCTCATTTCTTAGATTTTGGAAATTCTCATTCACTATTTGTCCTAAAATGCTTTCTAGTTCCTGCTCCTTTTCCTCACCTTCAAGAATTCCCATTATTCTTATGTTTCCTCTCCTGATGGTATCAGCTAGTTCTTGTGTTTCTCTTTCATTATTTTTTTATTCTCAGTTTACCTCTTCATTCTGATTTATTTCTATATTTCTGTCTTTGATATCACTGATCCTTTTCTCCATTTGGTCGACTCTATTTCTTAAGCTTGCTATTGCATTTTTTATCTCCTGCAGTGTTTTTCATCTCCAGAAGTTCTATTTGATTCTTTTTGAGAGTTTCAGTATCCTTGATTGGCTCATCTAGGTTTTTTTTCAATTCCTGAAATTGTTGATATGACTTGTTTCAGAACTCACTGAGTTTTTACAGAAGTAACATCGTGAATTCTCTGTCATTTAAGTAGCATATTTCTATGTCTGTAAACTTATATTCTGGAGATTTTTCTTTCTTTCTGAGATGACTTGTCACCTTGATTGTTCATGATGTTTAATGGACTATTCCTGGGCATTAATGGAAATGTATTCTGCTTTTCTACCCCCCCCCCCAAAAAAAAAAAAAAGATTTATTGTATAAAGGTTTTTCTTTAGCCTACTGCAAAGAAGGTACTTTTCTTTTGGTTTCCAGTAGGTGGCTTCTAAGCCTTTTGGATCCCTGTTTTATATAAAGCCTTAATAATGCCTTTATATAATGCCTTTTCTTTCTTGTAGATATTTAATCATGCTTGCTACCTTCAGTTTCAGTCCCTGTCAGTGATAGGAACAGTTTCAAGAGCATTTTCTCAGATTACCCTGGTGTTCTGCAGTGATAGATCTCAGAAGGTATGGGGGAGGGGCCCTCTGGGTTAGGGGTTGGGGGTTGGGGTTGCAGTTCAGCAGAGTTTGCAGCTGTGGCCATTAAAAATCAACTGTTGTTTCTCTGCTGTCCACTTCTTTGCTTTCTGTCCCAATGACTGGGCCCTGCTGCTAACTGTGTAGAACTCACAAACTCTCCCAGGCAGGGCTGTTTAGGGAACTTGCCACTCTTTCTCCCCTCCCTCTTCTCCTATAGGAAGCTTCAGTGGCTGCAAGAAGCAGCCCTTTTATTTCTCCCAGTCTACTGCCCAACACCTGGGGTTCTGACCTGTGGTAGGTAGCCCTTATGGGCAGAACCCATATTTAGATGTGCTGGTGTGCAGTTTGGGTGTTTTTTGTTGAGTTTTAGATGTTCAGCTTATTGTTGTTTCAAAGCGAGAGATCAGGAACATCTCTCAGTCCATCATGTTTTCTTTCAATCCTCCTTGTCTTTAACTTTTGATGTTTTAATTATAATGTCTTTGTGTGAGTCTCCTTAGATTCATCTTATTTGAAACTCTCAAGGCTTTCTGCATCTGGATGTCTTTTTCCCCTCAGTATAGGAAAGTTTTCAGCCATTATTTCTTTAAATAAGCTTTCTTCCCCTTTCCTTCTCTCTCTCTTAAATGCGACCTCTATAATATGAATATTAAAATGCTTGATAGAATCTCATAAGTCTCTTTATTTTATTCTTTTTTTTCTTTTTTGTTCCTTGCTTGAACACATTCCATTGCCCTGACTTTGAGTTCACTGATTTTTTTTCTTCTGCTTCATCTATTCTGCTGTTCAGCCCCTCTATTGAGTTGTTTAGTTCAGTTATTGCATTCTTCAGCTCTTTGATTTCTGTCTGGTACTTTCTTATATTTTCTATTTCGTTGTTGAAATTATCACTTTGTTCACAAATTTTCTCCTGACTTTGTTGCATATCTTTATCACCATTATATTGAATTCTTTATCAAGTAAATCACTTATCTCTGTTTCATTAAAGTCTGCTTATGGACTTTTATCTTGTTATTTTGCTTGGAACATATTTCTATATTTATCCATTTTACTGGACTCTGTGAATATTAGATAAAATAACCACCTCTCTCAGTTTTGAAGGACTTGTCTTCCATACGCCAAGAAACTTATTGTTCAGCCTGTCCCTGGCTCTAAAACCTTTATAATTGTCTCCCAGCCTTTTTTATTCTTAGTGGCTTCCAGGAGTTGAAGGTGTGCCAAGATTTGCCATTTTCCCAAAGGGGAGGATCTCAGTCAGAACCTAGATGCAGGCTGTTTGAAAGTTAGACCCTCAGGCAGCTACTTTTAAAGTATGGAAATAGACCTCTTTTAGAGAAATACTGAGAGATGGACATTTCCCTGATCCCTCTTGTTGAGTCCTTGAGAAATAGCTAATTAAGAACTGTTTGGTAGAGTCCTGTGGGACTGGAGAACATAAGTTCCACTGGCCACCAGAGCTAGGAGATCAAGGGGTGTGTCCTGGTGGCAGCCACAGAAGTTAGGGCACCAGATATGTGCACAAGCTCTTTTTAGGGAGATACTGATGACCTCGTGTGGGTAAAGAGAGAACCCAAAAGTGGTCCTGCTGGCCTCAGGAGAGATTTTCATGTGGCCCTTAGATGAATGCTAAATTAGAAGACTGACTTTCAGGCTGTAGCTTTTAAGATATGAAAATAGGTCTCTTAAATGGAAAGAAGGAGAATTGGCCATTTCTGACTACTGCTTCTGTGCTGAGTTTTGGGGCAGTAGCCAGCTAAGAGTTGTTTCTCTATTTGCTACATCTCTATGAAATCTGTGAACACAAATCCACTATCCACCAGAGCCAGGTGATCAAGGGGGTTTATCCCCTGGGCAGCAACTGCAAAATCCAGGGTACCAGGTATGTGCACAATTTGGACAGAGGGAGAGCACAAAAATGGCACCCGCAAGCCTCTTCTCTCTAGAGAGGATTGTAGTTGGCCCCTAGATTTGTGCTAAATTAGGAGCATGACCCTTTGGCTGCAGCTTTTAAGATAAGCAAATAGGCCTCTTTCATGGAAAGATTGGGAGATGAACACTTTAGTCTGCTGCCCCTATGCTGAGCCCTGAATGAATAACCACTGTGAATCCTCAGGAGCCCATTTGTTTGCTACAGCACTGTGAGTCTTGTGGACACAAACCATGTAGACTTTTAAAGCTCAGTATTTTGAGGGTCCATTCCTTGGGTGGAAGTCTTAAAAGTTGGAGTGCTAGATGTTGGGTGGGTCCAAACACTTGATTCCTCAGAGAGAAGCTGGAAGTTCCCTCCCAATTGTTTGTTGCAGTGCCAGGGACTAGGATTATTGTGAAATTGTGTCTCAACCCCTCCTACCAATTTGGTGTGTGTTTTTCTCATTCTTGTGATGTATAAGAGTTGCTCAGCTTCTTTTTTGATTTCTTCCAAAGGGAATTGTTCCATATGGAGCTACAGATTTCATGTGTCCATGGAAGGAGGTGAATTCAGGACCCTCTTATGTTGCTATCTTGAACTGGAACTCTAGAGCATCTGCATTTAAAAAAAAATCTCCCCAGATAAGCATAACTTGCTGCCAGGGTTGAGAATCATTATTCTAAATTTTCACCTAAAGAGCCTGAATAGAAAGTTTCCTGTAGTGTCTATAACCTGCAACCTGTTTTCTAAGAGTTTTTTCAGTGGACTGGGGAAAGGAAGTTTTTCAACCTCTCATTTAGAAGGTCACATTCCTGTAGTTGAAACATTTTACAAGTGGGTGTGTGAACTTGGAAGCAGGATAAATGATCTGGGCATGAAACAAATAACAGGGAGTTCCTCAGCCTAGAGAATATTAAGGACCAACCTGAGCAGCTGGAAGGTTCAATTGACACTAGCAGAGTGATAGAAGTTGGGAACTCTTTCTCTTTGACTAGTGAAAATCAACCATTGTTGGTTGAGATGCATGGTGATTAAGGGGTGGCCAGGGAGGCTTGGTTATTAGATCAGCAGATCCACCACAAAGTTGATGAATTTAAGAAACAATTAGGTGTTGAGGTTTGGCAATCATACTCTATATAAATAAAATCAGTCCAGCCAGCCTCCCCCAAGCTTAAAGTCTGAAGGCAGATGCATGCTTTGTAGAGAACTGACCCCTCTGGTATTTTCATTGCTCAGATGGCCTTGGCTTCTTAGTCTTAATTCATCAGCAGTATGGTGGAGTGTTACAGCCATGAACTGCAATGAGATATTTTACTTGGAAGGCAGTTGGGCACACGTTGGGTTGGTATACCCTGATTTATGTCTGTTGTTCAAATCACTGTTAATATTGTGCTAGAGGCATACATTGTTCTTCCCATGGCCATACTTTGTCACTATATAAGTCCTGGCTTAAGTCCAGAACATGTGACTCATATTACTCTCAATAGGACATTTTGGAAGGAAACCAAAAGTTGATTTGCCTTTCTACCCCCAGACAAAATCAGCCTTTGTTACTTGGGATCCCACAGGAAAAAGGTCATAATATCCTGATTTTCAAACAGGACTTAGAAGGCCAGATTTATGATCTGATAAGTCAGACAGGCTATCTAAAATTTTAAAACAGTCCTTACTACATATTAGACTCTGTTCTTAGTGCTTTCCATTTATTGACAATATATTTCTCACACCAACCCTATGAAGAATGTAATAATATAACAAAAACAACAACAAAATTTAGTTCTATGACCATGCCTCCCAAGGAAGATTTCATAGCAGAGTAGTAAAGAGACAGATCCAGAAGCCAGGTTGCCTGGGTTCAGATCCTGCTCCACTATTCATTATTTGTGAGCAAATTTCTTAACCTCTTTGTGCTTTACTTATATGTGAAATGAGGGATGATAACCTTTCTCATAGAATTGTTGAAGAATTAAATAATGTTATTTCTAAAACATTTAGAGCTAGCACATAGAAAGCGTTATATAAATATCTGCCATTAGTATCACTATTTTAGGGAGGATTAGATAAAGACAGGTTGATGGTTGAGTATTATCTACAGTTTCTATAGGTAAAACAGAAGACATGCCTATGAACCAACAATATCACATTGCCATACAAGTGGTAGTGGCATGGAGTAGCTAGGGTCCCAGATGGTGAGCCAGATTAGCAGAGTTCAAATATGACTGCCATTTACAACTAACTGTGTGACTTTGGGCAATTTACTTAACCTCTTTGTGTTTTGTTGCCATGTCAGTAAAATAATAATAATAGCTTCCACATAGGGTTGTTGTGAGACCTAAATGAGGTAATTTATATTAAGTACTTAGATAAGTCCTTGGGGTATAGCAAGTGCCACATATTAGCTATTACATGAAAAAGGGTATTTTAGACATTAATTTTTCTTCTTTTATATACATAGCTTTCTTTTTTCTTTTTTCTCTACATCAGCTAGTTCTCGCACTTTTGTAACTCTTTTCTCAATAAGATTTAGAGAAGTCTCTTGGAATCAACATTTTTAAGGCAGCTTCCAGGCACAGCACAGTGTCACCTACACTTTGAGGACCAGGATACAAATATGGACTCTGCCCCTAAATAGCTCCTGAGATTTTAGGAAAGATTGTGATGTAAACATTTGATAAGAAGTCCCACCATAGTAAACATTTAAGGGAAATAGCTCCAGTAAGATAGGTTTCCAGAGGCTGGGCAAAAGATTCTGACAAGAGGTTAAAAAACCTTGCAGAGGGGGTGACTTTTGGACTGGGCCATGAAGTGTAAGATTTTGTAAGGTGAAGATTTAAAATTGTTTAAGACACATTCTCAATCTTTAGCTGTGCATTGGGATCATCTGGGGCATGTTAAAACAGATTGTTGGGCTCCACCCTCAGAGCTTCTAATTCTTTGGGTCTTGGGTGGGGCTGAAAAATTTACATTCATATCTAACAATTTCCCAAAAGCTGATAATGGTGCTGCTTCTGAGGACCACACTTTTAGAATAATGAATAAGAGTATGTAGTGAGAAAAGGTAGGAATATGTGGCATGAAAGACCTTCTGGCAGTTCCCAGTTAAGATTACCTAGTACACCCTGATTTCACTTCACTTTAGAACCCCCTGAGAAACTTAAAAAAAAAAAAAGTCTCTTGGGATGACATCAAGGATATTGATATTAAAAGAAAAACAACCCCTCAGGTTATTTCCATAGTCAGCCAAGATTGAGAGCTTTATGTTCTGGTTGTGTGTTACAAGACACTTTTGCAGGCTCCATTGATCCTCTCATGCTCTGAAGTACGTATTTTTATTGCTATCCCACTTTATGGAGATTTCAATTTTGACATGGAGACAAAAGAAGGTGAGGATTTGTAAAAGATCCTTGATTAAGCAAGACTCAAACCCAGGTCACTGATTGACCACATTGCCTATTTTGTACCTACAATCCTGCTGGAGAAAATAATGTATCCAGAGAGAATGATATGAGCATACAAAAGCGTGAACTCAGGGTGTTTCAAGGTATTAACAGTAAACTAGGATGGCTGTGAATCAGGACAGGGAAAATTCTTTGAGTTGGGAAGAAATTCAAGCCCTGCACCAAGAGATAAAAAGGTTCTTGGCCGAGCTCAATGAAAAATTTAAATGCCCTCCAAAGTCAAAGTTAAAAGGAAATTTTATTAGAAAAGGAGTAACACTCCACAGAGTGTGGTCTCCTCTCAGAGACAGAGTGAGAGAGCTTGAAAGAGACTCAGAGGGACAGAGACAACAGAGAGAGGTCATGACAGTGAGAGACAAAGTAAAGGCACTGAGTGGAACTGAGAGAAAGACACTGAGAGGGATCCCCATAGTGTTCAAGAAACTCAGTTTATATGTCATTGTTAGATTTTGTGAGTTGCAGTTTAAAAACTTCGTTTACCCATTTTCCTTTGATATGGGCACAGAGCAAGAAAGGCTAAGATTATGTAGTGAGAAAAGGTAGGAATATGGAGCATGAAAGGCCTGCTAGCAATTCCCAGCCTTTGATTCCCCACCCCACCTCCTCCCGCCTTGGTTTTAGCCATAGAGAATGAATGATATTTGGGGCATCATTTAAAAATTCTGTTTTTCTATTTTTCCCTTCACAGTGTGGGGAAATCTTCCTTTGTTCTGCAGGTTTCCTCTTGGTCTGGCTGTAGAGCTGATCAGCACATTGCATTTTCCTTGTATAGCTTGATTTAACGTTTTATTTCTCTTGCCTCCACCCTCCATTAGCTGGGCCATGGGTGCCCTGAAAAGCTGAGGTTGAGGCAGTTGGGAACTGCTGTGGATGGGCTGGAAAGTCATATTTAGAAATAGGAATTCCCTTTGATAGTGTTAGGAAACTATTAAAAGATATTTATAGAGAACCAACAATTTACCATGTTTTGAACCCCAAATTCTGTGCTCCATGGTTTATACACATTATCCCCAATTCTCACAACAATGCAATAAAGTTGTAATTATTTCTCCCATTTGGTGGATAAGAGAACAGAGGCTCTAAAAGGCTAAGTAACTTGCTGGAATCATGGAGTTTGCAAGTTGCAGAGCCTGAATTCAAAGCCAGATTTGTCTCGCTCTAAAATTCACATGGTTTTCACAAGAGCATGCTTTGGAGGTGTTTGAAGAAACATTTTTTTTTTTTTTAGATTTTTATTTTGAAATAATTTTAGACTTATAGAAAAGTTATAAAAGAAGATAGTATAGGGTTCCTATATACCCTTTACCTAGCTTCCCCTAATATTCATTGTATATAATCATGATACAAATATCAAAATGGGGAAATGAACATAGATATAATATTCTTAACCAATCCAAATGCCTTATTTGAATTTCAACAGTTTTTCCACTAATGTCTTTTTTATTGGTTCAGGATCAAACAAGTTCATTTAGTTTTCATATCTCCTGCTATCCTTCTTTGTGTCCTCCAATCTGAAAGAATCCCTCAATTTTGGTATTTTACAACCTTGACACTTTCAAGAAGTACTGGCGTTTTTTTGTAGAATGTCCTCCATTTGTGTTTTTCATGATCCTAAACTCTGTTTCTATCCGCAGAACACCTCTGACATCAAATATATGGGAGTTTTTCCTCCCACATCAACAATTTCCCAACTCTCTGGACACCAACTGGGTATCCAATGACTCACTTTAACTCTAGATAGTTAGTGTCAGACCATACAAGTTAAGAGTTCCATCCCACAGGGGTGCCTCTCATTTCAGACAATAGTCACAAGTAGGGAGTGCCCACAGTACCCATAGTTCTATTTAATGTGGCTACAAATAGAGGGTTCCTATAACCCCCTCCTTGGGTTTGATAATTTGCTAGAATTTCTCACAGAACTCAGGAAGGCACTTTACTTACTATTCCTGGTTTATTATAAAGGATACAAATCAAATGGAAGAGATTCATGGGGCAAAATATTGGGGGAGGGTGATGGGGAGAAACAGAGCTTACAAGTCCTCTTCAGACATACCACACTCCTAAGTTGGTGTTCACCAACTTAGAAGTCTCCCAAACCTCATTGTTTAGGGTTTTTATAGAGGTTCCATAATGTAGGTATGATGATTGTATTACTGGCCATTGGTGGTTGAACTCAGTCTCCAACCCTTTGCTTCTCCCTGCCTTGCCCGGAAGTCAGGGGTTGGAGCAGAAAGTTCTGACCCTCTAATCAGTAGTTAGTTCCTCTGGCAACCAGCCCCATCCTGAGTATCTAGGAGTTCACAAAGAGTGACTTCATTAGCATAAACTTAGGTGTAATTGAAAGGGGCTCATGATGAATAACAAAAGATGCTTCTTTCATCTCAATCACTAAGAAAATTACAAGGGTTTTAGAAGCTCTGTGTCAGGAACCAGGAACCAGGAAGAAAACAACTATGTATTTTTTTATTATATAATATCACGCCCTCTTCGACGCCAGGGCATAAATGACGTGCATGTGTATAGGTCTTAAATGATGCTAACTTTATTACTCAGTTAAGATGTCTGCCCAATGTCTCCACTGTCAAATTGTTATTTTCCAATCTATAATTAATAAGTGTCTTTTGCAAAGATATGTTGAAGCTATGTAAATATTTTGTTTCTTAGCATGCTTTGCCCACTAATTTTAGTATCCACAGATGACTTGTCTGCAACAAGTATTACTGTGATTTGTCTATTGGTGATTTTCTATTTTTAATCATCTAGAAGAAATACTTTATACTTTCTATATCCTCTTTTAAGCACCGCAGGTGATGATTTGAGGTCTGACTGACTTCTCTAACTGATTTGTGTCACTTCAGCAGCTGTACTTATCACACACCTAATTGGTGTTTATCATCCTGCAACTGTTAGAGGAGTCCAGATAATAACTATTGCATTTCAGAGAAGAAATTTTCACATTTTTTGTGGCCTTCTCAGCAGCCCAGTGTCTAGCTGTGTATGAACTAGAGCAGTGTCAGGGGTCCTAAATTCAGTTAGGACAATAAAAGATGCTGTAGGACCTGTGGGAAGAGAAGCAGGTAGTAAGAGGGCACAAAAGGCTGAAGGCTGCAATAACTAGCTTCAGGTGGGGAGGATGCTTGAATTTCTCTCTAGGTGTTTCAGGGTCTATCCTATAGCCAAAGTGGGCATGTTTACCAATGGTGTCCTACCCCACCATATCATGACACATGGTTGGAGGTGCTGCTTCAGACCTGGGAAGATTTGAGAGAAGGAACCAGTCCTTGGTCTGGGGATGCTTTCCAAGTTTATCCTTTCTCACTGTTATGCACTGTGAAAACTGCGTAAATTTCTGGAAGAAACATAGCTAAAACTAGGTCATTACTCAGATGGACAAAAGAGAATGGTCACCTCTCACCAGTTAATTCAGGTGATGTATGATTAAGGCACTGCTTCTCATTTTGAATATGCCTAGGAAAATTCCTGGGGATCTTGGATCAGTGAATATTTTGATTCAGTGAGTCTGGGTTGGGGCCTGAAATCCCGTGTTTCTAACAAGCTCCCAACTGTTGACAGTGCTGTTGATCTGAGGACCACACTTTGGGTAGCAAGCGTTAAAAGACAGATACAGAAAGCTCTAAATGTTCAAAAATATGTTGTTCATAAAGTATCAGAAATGCCACCATTTGAATTGTTTCTTTGCTCTCTATAACCCCTGGGCCCACAAGAACACAAAAAAATCCTATAACTTTAGGACAGAAAGGAACCTTGGGGATCAGACTCCATGAACATTGGGATTTCATTGCAGAATGTAGTAAAGTGGGCAGAGATCAACTGAGGGGGGGATCTTTTTTATTTAACTCATATTTATTATGAACCTGCTTTGTGCAAGGTTCATAATAAGTGCTGAATCTACTAGAAAATCTTTGTACTTGTCTATTATTTCTTACAAGATAGAGTCAATGGTGGTTATATGGACAACACACTCCCACAAGCATATGCAAGGGTCATACACAGTTTCTTCTAGAGTGGCCATCATTATACCCTTTTATTCCCCACTCAAGAAATAATATCAGAATGCAAGTGAAGAAGATAGGTAATTTAAAATTTTCTCTATAAATTGTTTGCAATTGTTGATACTTTGAACCATTAGTCACAAAGTATAGCATATCTCAGAACCAGTTGTAACACATCAGTGTGTCACCTCAAAAAGGGATGAGAACCATCGGTGCCCCTGGCAAAGCCCCTCTTGCTTGTCATAGACTCTGGAACATGAACCTGGCCCTCATGTTACCTGTATCCCCTTGTGAATAGCCTATAACAGGACTAGTCTAAAAATCTATGAGATCCAATATGGTAACCACTGGCCGCATGTGGCTACCAAGCAATTAAAATGTGACTAGTCTAAATTAAGATGTGCTGAATTTAGGTATAAAATACACACTGAATTTCAAAGACTTAATAAAAAAAATATTAATGTAAAATGACTCATTTTTATACTTTGATTACATTTAGATTACCTGCCTTTTCAGACAATCTCATTGTAGGTTATCTAAGACATATAGATCTTCTTTGATGGGGGAATTGTGGGAAATTTGGGCCACAGTACCTTGCAAAGACCAATATTTGTGGTTAAAAACAAGAGTGGTGCTCATATATACATATATCAGCATCTGCCGGAGCCCGCCGATAGAACAGTCCTGAGCGGGGGAGTGAGGATTAAGGAAAAAAGACAGAAGAAGAGAAAGAGTCGGGAGGACTGACAGTCAATACTGCAGTGCTGAGTTTATTCAGCACACGATATTTATACATATGACTGCTCGGGGAAACAGAAATCCCAAGTATGCTCAAACAATTGCTAACATTTACATAGGAAACCTGTTGCTAATCCTATCTTTCTCCTTAAAACATTCAGCTCACTCCCTAGAGCCACAAAGGTGCTTTTCAGCCCTTACAAGATTAGCAAAGTATTTGCCAGCTATGCAGACATCCTGCTGAGTAAACAGCCCCTTACCTGCCCCAAGGGGCAGCCATCAGGCAAACGGCTCCCAACAAGCATCTCAAGTGATTTGTGGTTTGTCTTATAAATCATCAATTAATCTGTTGGAAATAGAAAAGACAAAATCTCAGTATGTCAGAATTTTAGTAATTCAGCAGAGTAACTACTTAGTGTTAAGAAGCCTACCTAAATCTTATTTGCCCCAACAATCCTCCTCAGGACATATATGGTCTTTTTATTGATCTTTTGCCAACAAGTGATGGGGCTCATTCCTCGATTCCTTTCTAGCCATAACTGTCTTAAGTAGGATAAATTAATAATCAGTCCCACTCTAACAAACAGTAATACCTAATAATCATAAGTGGCAAATAATTAATTCCTTAATTAATTTACTTGATAACTATATTCTGAGTGTACTTGATTCTGTGCTAGGCATTAAAAATGCAGTGATTAGTATGAAAAATAGTGTACTTGATACATGGTGGGAGAAGGGAATATTATGTTAGATCTCCTGTGGTACCCTTTTGTACAGTATATCTTGTAGTAACAGTATGGGAAGACTATAGCAATCTCACATAGGCAAGACTATCCAGGGCTCAGTCCTTTGAGAAAGATGCTGGAAGTCAACCTACTAAGAGAAGAACCCTAACTATTTCAGGAGCTGCTAAGGACAAAAAGAACACGAAATGAATAGTAAATGGTGGAACCCTTCGTAAGTATCAACCAGAGCCTTGTAAACAGAAGCAGAAATGAAGATTACGGTGTCTACCAGCACTTTCTTTCTTACCATATCATTTAAATATGTACACATTGTAAATAATTTTCTATTTTTCCCTCTCCCATTCTACTGTTTCATATAGAGTATATTGATTAAATTTATGGTTTAGTTTATTGGAATCAGAATACACAGATACAATCACGACAGAATTAGAGAAAAGGGTAGATATACCGTCCTAGAGCTCCTGGGCTTTAGCCAGCTGTGGTAATTGCGAAAACTTTCTCTTCTCTGCTTTTGAGGAGAGGGTGAGCATGTTTTTGTTTGTATAAAAGAGAGTTGGGTTACGCTGATAGGATCATTTTGGTTTTGGTGGTAGTAGCGTGGTCATAATACGAAGAGAGTGGACTGTAGTGTACAGGTATCATGTTTTTGTCTATCCAGCTTATTTTTCTATCATTCCTATTTGGGTTGTTTTCCACATTATGACTCCAGCCTCTGCAAGGAAGGAATCTCAGCCTCCTTTTCCTGAGACCTACATGTGACCTAGATTCTAACACCCAATAAGACTAAGACTGTTTTAGAAGAAAGTGATGTAAAGAAGCAGTGACCATCTAGAATTCAGGTTTTGGAGGTGGTGACTGTGCCTGTGTCCTGCTTTAGGGGGACAGCATTAGCTGAGTATATAGCATCCAGTGCATAGTGTCATTGGTGTAAGCTGCTTTCTTTATGTTTGGCCATGGGGAATACAGGAGTCTTGGGAGCTGTCTTGTATGTTCTGGGTGTTGATAGCTGGGTAGCCTCCAGCATGATTCTCTAGCTCTACTGGAGATTCTATGAACTCTCTAATATCTATTAATAAATTCATTTTTACTGTTATAACGAGTGGATTCTTCTATTTGCAACAAATTATAAGCCTTTCCAAAATTTTATAGAGGCATACTAACCCCTACCTCCCACACAAGATTTTCTTCAGCATGTTAAATAGGAAGCATTTAGTTGTTTCATTCACAAAGATCTGTTTGGTAGACCTCAGTAGGGGAGTCATTTATTTGATAAAATATTTGATAAACTGTTAAATGACTTTATGCTTTTCAGCCCTCTCGTCCCTTTCTATATGTCTTAGTTAGATAATCCTTTCATTTAGTAAATATTTATTGAGATCCTAGTATGTGCTGTCAACCAATGGTCTCTGGCACCAATTCTAAGCTAATGGAAATCCCCAAATGAGGTGCAGTGAAGAAAATTTTATTCAGTGTAAATAACTCAAATGTGATACAGCACGGGTGTGAGAACAGCTCAATAGTGTTAGAGCTCAATTAAGAGATAACAGCTGTAAGGCAGCCCCAGGTGAGGTGGTTTTGGGGTGAGGCCCCCTCTGGCTATACAGCTCTGTTCTGCTCCATCTGCTCTGGTCCAGCCCACTCCAATCTGCCCTGAGCTAGTCTGCTCTGCTGTACTCCCACCAGTCTTCTTCGGTGTTTAGGCTTCAGACAGGAAAACAGAGTCTTCAGTTTTCTGCACTCCTGAGCCAGAGAGTAACTGGCTGACATTAACAGAAGTCGCTGCCCCTGGAACCTGATGGGACTGTCTTTATGCAGATGAGGACGCCAAACCCTTGCATTTTGATTGATCTGAAAGGCACGGTTCTGACTGGTCAGAATGCAGCTGCTTTGATTAGTCAGTGAAAATGCGAATGGAGATATAGCTGCAAAGCTTTGATTAGATGGGAAAAGCTTCAGTTGTATTGGTTGAAACACACTTATAGAAAGTCCTTTATAAAGGCTTGCTCGGATGTCAGGAACATAAGGCAGATGGGTAGTTCAGTGTAGGCTTCTTTTCTCCCTGAAGTGTGGTTTTCATGAGAGGCCCCTGTTTAGAAAGGGCTGCAAGGCTCTATTTTTAAATTTCAGCCCAGTTTGCCACCAGGAACCCTTCTTGGCAGGTATCTTCTTTCTCAAGAGTCTACAGTGCCGATCACTGTAATTAGTGCTGTTTGTCCTCTTACAGTTTGCAATCAAATTGAAGAGGCAGGCAATTAATAAGTAAAAGAATAAATAATGAAGCTAATTAAAAATATGTGTGTTTTAATGAAAAGACTGAGTGATGCAGTAGAGTAAAATTGCATATGGGGGAGACATTAACTTTGGAAGGATGGTTATAAAAGGTAGTTAGTGGACATTTAAAGTTAAACTTGAATTTTACATTAATAAATCTGTCACTCCCATTCCTACCACATGAAGCATTATAGTAGAAATGCTAACTCACAAACAACTCTCAGTCTAATTTTCTTTCAAAGTAAAGTATCCAAGAACCAGTGTATAATCTCTCAAAAGGCAGTCTTCAGCACCAATAAATACAGCCCACCAGGTACGTAGAACTAGCTAGAGAGTACTGTGTTTCAAACTGACATTTTTTTCCAGCTATAGCTTTCAAGTAAATTAATGTAATAGGTCCAGCTGAAATCACTATAGCTTTTATTGTATATTCTCAAATACATATGGATCGCAAAATACATTGAATAACAACCTGTTCTAGGGGTAGACTGCCTTGAACATGATGCACCTACTGTGTACCAGGCACTGTGCTAAGTGCTGGAGGGAAAAAAAAAAGACAAATCCTGACTTTATGTAGTTACCATAGTCAGAGATTTCATCAACCTCTAGTATGTGATTATTGCCGTCTTTTAACTATCTTAGAAGACTTGGAAAACAACCCTAGAAGAGAAAATTTCAGGGAAAAAAACACAATTTATTATGACTACATTACAGTAAGTGTTGATTTTATCATGTTCTTAAATTCAAAAACTTATCAAACTACAAAAATCTTAGAGATCATTATTTATATCTATCTTTACTTCCATTTCCACATCCAATACATAAGTAAATTCTTTTAACTCCCCTCTAGAGCCATGTGGAACCCCTCCACTGATACTACCTTCTTCACTAGCACCCTCATTCATGTTGCTGTCATCTCTCATGTGTCTCTGGTCTTTCTGCTTCAGCAGTGTTCTGGTAAATGTTGAACAGCCACTGGGGTAGCCCCTGCCCTGTAGCCTTTGTCAGTTTCTGCAGTGTAAGTACTCCCACCATGGCCAATTTCAAGCTACAAATATGACCTCACTGAACATGGAGTTGGAAAGAGATGCACAGTAGCATCCCATTTTATAGAATTTCCACCATAAAGATAAAAAGATATAAATACCCTCAGAAATGTAAATAGTGGTGAAATGTAGTAAAATAAATAGGCATCAATGAATTTTAGTTTTTTATGAGCTTTGCTTTTAATATAATTTAATTAGGTTATATAATTCAATTTTTAAATAATGATTGTGTTTAACAAGTGGTTCACAAAAATTCCTGAAAATTTGGCAGTCAACTCTTGTGGCTCCTACATGCCATTACTTCCTCTCTAAGACCCTACAGTCAATAAGTTCCCACACTGCAGCCAGAGTGATTTTTGAAAGGCATAAATCTGATGACTTGCCCTTCTCCCCATGCTAAATTCCAAACTTCTCTGCCTCTCAAAATTCACCTCCCAGACATTCTTCCCCTAGCCACATTGGCCTTCTGGCTGGGTCCTCAGACACACCAAGAAACATTCGTCCTTAAGAACTTCACACTTTTTATTCCTTCTGCCTGGAATACTTCTTTAGAGATTCATACAGCTTGCTCACATCCTTCAGACAAATCTCTTTCCTGACTGCTCTACAAAAGAGAGTCAGCATCTCCTCCCCTGGCCCACTCTTTCCACATCCTGCTTTGTTTTTCTCATGGACTCTTACTGTCTGGCATTTATTATCTGTTTGCTTACTTGTCATTGTCTCACTAGAATATAAGTCTTATAAGAGCAGGGCCTTCAGCTGACCATTTCAGTGTTTTGTCTCTGAGGCCCAGAACAGCACCTGGTGTCTGGTCAATACCATACCTCTATGGTTGGCATTGCTCCAAAAGGTATTTTCTGTGGATGGTCTCTCTCTGCGTAGTGCCATTCATCTAGGATAAATTAATGTCAAACTAAACTTAAATAAATGTATGCTCTCTGGTAGGCTATGCACTATAACTACTTGACTTGTATTTTGAGCTCAAACATTTCTAAAAGACTGCCAGAGCCTTTCGTGCATCCCCAGATTGGAAAGAATGAGAACTCTTCAAGATCAAAAATCATAAGATTGAGAATAATAATTTCTTGTCTCAAAAGAGTCTTCTTACTTCCACGCATTTTTTTTTTCTTTTTTCTTTTTTTTTTTTCATGATAGTTGCCTTATAAACTTCTGAGCCCTGCAAGCTCTTATTATTCCTGCCTGGCTCCTGAAATTTGATCTGATACTGTCTAAAGCTCTCCCAGATTCTAGCCTTGGGCTTTCTGGCTTTTGAATTAGAATTCTCTCTTTCTCTCTCTTTTTCACCCCCACTGTGAATCACCTACCCTCATTCTTCAACCCAAGGATTTTTCTTTAGTCTGTGGGAAAACTTCCACAAATAGCATGATATAAATAAAACAGTAAAAAATGTCAGTGAGGTTTTACAGTAGTGAGATGACAACCATGGGACCCAGGAATGCTAAATTCCTGTTGTGGCCCTCACTTTGAAGTTCTTGAGGGAGTGAGAACCTCAAAGAACAAACATAAATCTCACAGAAGATACCACTCTGTTATCACTGCTTATGGTCAGTCTTCTGATGAAGAGCTTTCTGGTAAATTGGGCTGGATTATGAGGTTTACATTCAAGGTTAGGTGGGTCCTCTTAGCCTAAGTCTTACCACCTATGGTCAAACATCAAACATTAGAAGAAACAAGAGACAGAGAAGAAAGAGAAAGACCTTTGCTCTTTGCCTGCAAGTGTCCAGCCTTCGGGGTAGCCTTCCCACTCAAAGGGGAGAAACACAGAAAGGATATCAAGACAGTCACACATATGTGCATGACCTTTGACTTTGACCCCATCGATGTCAAAGAATTTGGCCCAATCAGATTAATAATCCCTTCTCTTAGAGAAGTTGAAGAGAGGAGAAACTAAACCAGTATGTACAGTATTATCCATGTGTGTGTATATGTGAGAAATACATATAAACAAAAAATGTGAAATATATAGCAAACATTTTTAAATGAGTATCACTGTGGTCTAGGGTTACAGCTGGATTAAAGGTCAAACCAGATAGGACCACTATAAGATTGTTGGAATCATCCAGATATGTGGTCTCTGTTAACTCAGTTCTCCACACAAAACTGATTAAACGGAGCAATGTCCATTGTTTATTGTCTATCCTACCAGATGGATGGATGTCTCATGATGCCCAATGTTCTTCTCATCAGATGGAATGGCATTTCTGAGTATAAAACAAGGAATATCATAAACACTTGTCACTTTCACCAAGTCGTCCCTGTCAAGAAATGGTGAATAAAGGGTAAGAGGTATCAGAACACAGAAAGCTTAATGATAACCTGTTCAGGTGTTTGTGTGTTCTGGTCTGGCTTGAATAAAATCACGACAGGATTTTATTTGTCATTCAGTACTCTTTCATGTTGCTTGAACATTTTATAGAAAACAAGAATAATTTTTATATTTAGTCAAAAAAAAAGTTATTTTCTTGTGGGAGGCAAAAACAAAATTTTCTTATGGGTTTTCACATAGAAAAGAATGAAGAAAGGCATGTGGTACAGAGGAGTTCTCTTTGGCTAAATGCCTTTGCTTGAACTCTGGGAAGTTCTCCTGGCTCCCCGTTACAATCTCCGATGGTGCTGCAACTGGATTCATATAACAGGCTGCTGTGTCATGCTTGGCATAGTGCCATCCCATGTCATCAGGTTTGGATCACTGAACCCTTTATCTGGTTAATTTGTTTAGCATCGTCCCCTAAAGCCTTCACTGCTGGGCCTCTGTGTCCTAGGGTTGTAATTTGTATCACCACACAGGCCTTCTGAGGACCTCCAAATCTCTTTGTTCCTTCAGCCATGTAAATTCTCTAGGCAATATCCTTGATTGAAATAGACAAATGAAGCCAGGAGACAAGCTACAATGAACCAGATTCTAGTCTGCCTCTGTGCCAGATAAACCACGCTCCTTCTCTGGTGATCTGCCCTGCATAGACCTTCACTAGGTAATAAGAGGAGGATGTGCTTTTATGCTTTGGTAAACATTGGTGCCAATCTTAGTAAAGGTAGGCACTTCATATTATACCCATGGCCTGATGGCTGTCTGGGTCTGTGCAGAATTCAGATCCTTGCTTGCCTTTCTAAAAACACCTGAGATTTTAAGCCTTTATTATTTTAAAAATTGGCAGGATGACTTTCTGAGATATAGATTTGTGTTGTGTTCTAACTAATGTAGAAGAATAAAAGAATAAGAGGTAGCTTCCTCTTTCTTTCCCGCTCACACCCTCCCCTATTCCCCCCACACCAAAAGGCAATTCAAGACTTTCAGTCCTGAAGAGCAGAACTTTTCTTCACCTCAGGACAAAATTAAGAGACTTTTGTTTTCAAAGAATTGAATCTAGGATGAAAGGCTTATCTCTTCTTAAATTCTGAGGTTTCTATTTTGAGAAAAATGTGGAGGTGGAAGAGAACAAACCTGGGGAATTTTGAGAGTTTGGAGGAAGACCAGGAGATGGAGTTGTAGTTTGAGAGTGGGGTGGTCCTTGAGTAGCAGCAGTATCCCTGCCCGCCCCACTTTACATACTACTCCTAACACCCTCCGTAACACATTTTGACCTGTAACCCTGGTGACTGTCACATGAACCTGGACAGAGGGAAGGGGCCATGATAATGCCTGAGATGAAACTTTTCACCAGCTTAGTGGGATGAGGCCTCAGAGAAAATGAAATTGAACTATGGAAATATAAGAAATATAAAAAACTTTACACCCCGAATGTGCAGCAAAACTAGTGCTGTGCAAAGTTAGGTCAACCCCTTTGTGATGTTAGTGATCCCAGTGAACTGGGAAAACAACTTTTTCCTCAGCTTTCTGTTTGTCCATCCTGAGTATATAGAGTATTGCATCGGGAGTATGGTGATATTATTGTAATGGCAGCGTGAGTGCCAGATGGATGCTAGAGTAATTGGGGGGATCATTTCATAAATTATATAAATGCTTAGCCATTGTATTGTATATCTGAAGCTAATATAAAAAAATCTTCGGGAACCTGTGTGGGACAATATTAAACATTTTAATATTTGAATTGTATATTAAAGTGAGTGAATTATATAATATATGAACTATATTTCAATAAAGCTGATAAAATATATTACCAGCAAAAATAAAATATTATCCCTTTGAAATACATCACACATGTTAAGGCTGGAAAATTTTCAAGTGAGCCAACTTCTGCTTGCTTGTTTGATGTTAACTGGCTAATAAAGGCTCATAATTAATCTCAATTGGATCCGTGGGTCTTAGAATTGATCGCTCCACAACACATAGAGAAATAGAGTTTTTAAAAAAAAATTGTAGTCACTAATTTACTATTCCCTTCTATTTTCTTAGTTCATTCCAAAGATTGTTAGTAACAAGACTACATGACAATAGGTTCTAGCAAGAGGAAGTCAGCTGACTATTAAATCATACCATAGATACTTCTTTTCATCTACTATTACTACTGCAGTTATTCCTGTTAAAGAAAAGATGAGGGTCAAGAAACCAAAGAATGAAAAATTTTAATGCCAAGCAGGGAACCTGTTTTAATATAGTTTAAACTCTGAAGAATAAAGTTTCCAAGAGAAGTAGGCAGATCTTTTAAAACCAAGATGCCAGGTACTGTATCTGTCTCTTATTAGGAAAGAGTCTGTGAACATCAGTGATAGGCAGACGATCCCTGGGCTTGTCAATCAGGCAGTGTTGAGCTGCTGGAAGTGGGTGCTGGAAGTGGCTGCTGCTGTCTGGGTGGAGCACCCACTGCACTGGAGAGTCCCCAGTTATTATTTGCTCCTATAAAAGGCCAGACAGCCTAGTCAGGGCTCATCACTATTCTTCCCTAACGTTCTTACCAGCGCAGCTCACTCCTCATGGTTGTTGGGTTCTGTCCTTCATCAGTACACTTTCTTTTATGTATATCATCTTGTTTGGGATACGGCAGGCAGCATACCCACGTTATTCTCAGTTAACAGATAAAGAAGCAGAAGCTTATGAAGTCCAGTGACTTAATTGAAGGTGTTTATGGGTCTGAGAAAATCAGGAAAGACAAAGCTGATTGAGCAGGTAGAATATCAGAGATGATGGCTGAATCATGTCTCTCCACTGAGAACTTCAAATAACACACGGGAGAGTGCCCTTCCCAGAGGTTTCTGTATTAAATTATCTAGTCACCATTACCCACATTGGGACCAGTAGAAAGAGTCTCTTTGGAGTAATTAATTTCTCACTTAATAAAAAATTTAAAAACTTTTTAATTATAAAATTAATCAGAAACTTAGAAAGTATAGATATCTACACAAGTTTAAATCCTTCCTCATAAAACTTAGAAAATATAGAGAAAAATGAAAAAACAAACATAAAAAGTACCCATGACGCAAAGAAAAACAGTAATATTTCCAGGGTTTTATTTACATACATGTGTGCGAGTTTGTGTACAGAATTGAGATCACATTACATTGGCATTTTATGTCAGATCTTTTCAATTGAACATGATGTCATAGCTTGGCACTTCTATTAGTCTGGTAGGGCTGCCACAACAAAGTACCATGAACAGCATGGCTTAAAAAACAGAAGTCTATTTTCTCACAGTTCTGGAAGCTGGAACAAGGTGTCAGCATGGTTGACTCCTTCTGAGGGCTGTGAAGGAGAATCTGTTCCATGCCTCTCTCCTAGCTTCTGGTGATTTGCCAGCAACATTTGGCATTCTTTAGCTTATGGAGGCAAAACTCCAATCTTTCCATAGTGTTCTATCTGTGTGCAAATTTCCCCTTTTTTATAAGGACACCGGTCATATTGAATTAAGGGTCTACCCTACTCTAGTATTACCACATCTAAACTACTGCATCTGTAATGGCCCTATATCCAAAGAAGATAACATCCTGAGGACTTCAATATATAGATTTTGGGGAACATAGTTCAACCCTTACTGCACCCCATAGCATTAAAGCATATTTGAAAATTCTATTTTTATTGGAAATAAAATATTTCACTGTATAGATGTAGTATCATTCATTTAATGAATCCTCTGTTGTTTAACATTTGAGTTGCTGCTTTATTTTTCTATTATAATTAATGCTGCCATGAACCTTTTGATATCAGATTCATGAGTTGCCTCCTACCCAAACATGAATGGGTTGATTGTTGTATTTTAACTCAAACTTAATAGTCAAAACTTCTAAGAAAAACAAATAATATAATCTACCCTCAGTCTAGTTCCTTAGCACATGTATAGAAGCAATTCTTTGTTTAAATCAGTGTTCCCCAAATTTGAGAATGATATGACAATATTTGTGGGTATGGAATAAATGTTGGTATCACAATTTAAATTTTCTAGTAGACTAATGCAATGTCTATACATTTTATATGTCAATAAAGTAAAACTAAAGTAAAACTTATAAATAAATAAAAATTTCTATATTGGTAATTTCTAAAAAATTTTTTCCTGACAAGGATTATAAGCTGGAGATCACCAATCTTGGATCTTTATTCATGGACATTTTCCCTACAGTTCTTAAGAGCTCAACTGTGAATCACCAGCTAGGGCTTAGTAACCTAAATACTCACCGTCGTCATCACCTCTTCTTCTAGTTGTAGGTTGCCATTCTGACCATGAACTCATGGCTTTGCTTTGGTTTCTAGCTTGGGTTCTGAGGTAAACAAACAAACAAATAAAAAATAAATGACTGGTGATCCTGGAGAACAGATAAGGAGGTTCAGAGATATAGAACTGCTCTGTTACCCACTTGGATCTTCGATAGGCATCTCCAACATGAAGGAGGAGAAAAGGACCCCCTTCAGATTATCTCAAAGCCTGTCCTAAATGGTTTGCCCCTTCCTATTTTGTACTCTCAGGTGTTTGTCACTTAGTTACTTGTGCTCATTAGGCAGACAGTCAACAGGGGACAAATACTTTTCTTGATTTCTTTTTCTGTTTGTACAATTAGAAAACTTCTGCTACCTGCATTCTGTGACAAGGTGTGAAATAGTGTGTCTGGCTCTGCCAAAGCCAGTATTCAAAATGTGTCTTTTGTAAAAAAGAGCTTGAAACTATGCTAATGAGAGGTGAGTGTGAATTTACTTTTCTAGAAACTAAAATTGTCAGTCTTTTTAAGCTATCAGAAAAGCAAGTTTTGGACACAAGTTGTGAAAAAAAAAATGGTTGAATTAGCTTGACTTTTTAATGCAAGTTTATATTCAGGAGTTACTTCTGGCCAAATCTTCTGCTCATTGTCATGTGTCACGTTGGAATTCTTTGGCTTATTGTTACATATGATTTTGGGGTCAAACCTATGGAAAGCTAACAATATTTTGTTTAATTTCTTATGTTTCTATTTATTATAGAAGAAAAAAATGACCTTTTTTTGCAGAGCATGGTCAAGTCATTCTCCCACTTAGAATCAGGTTTTATTCTAAAAGTTTGTACAGAAGTTATTTAGGGCTCAGTACATTTTCTCCTTGATTTCTAGTTTAAACCACTAATGTATTTGTTCTCAAACTTCAGTGAATAGAAGAATTATGTAATGGTGCTTGTTTAAAAGTAAGATTCCTAGACCCCACCAAGAGATATATAAATTCAGCAGCTCTGCTGAGGATCTATGAATTTACACTTTCAAATAAAGCCTACAGGTGATACAGATGCATGAGAAGCATGCTCTAAAAGCAATCTTACCCACAATGGACTGAAATACCAAATATTTTAGATAAAACATATTAAAAGTTCTGAGTGGAGAGAAAATAATATTTAGAATAGAGTTATAGACTATCTAGAATGTTGGTGTATGCTGAAAATCTGACTTAAAGTAGAATAAAGAGGTACGGATTCATTTGTGACAAGATGCTACTAGCACATTTCAGGTAAATATACTAAAAAGACTAAAGAGGGATCAGGATCCTTGTGGCCTTCCTGTAATGATATTGGTGTGTGTGTGTGTGTGTGTGTGTGTGTGTGTGTGTGTGTGTGTGTGTGTGTTTAATCACTCTGGTAGCAATGCGGACAGATTGCAGGGTAGCCAAAGTAGATGCAGATAACAGTTAGGAAAATTTTGTAGTGGTATAAATGAGTTTTGATGGCAGCTTGGACCAGGGTAGGGAAGTGGAAAGGGTGAGAAGAAAACAGATTCTAGACATGTTTTGTGGATTGCTGACAGGTTGGATACAGGGAGTAAATATCACAGAAAATATTTTAGATTTCTACCTTATACAACTGGATAAATGTTTATGCCTGTACAGTAGTCTTTCCTATCTGAGACTTCACTTCCCATGATTTTACTTATCCATGGCTTCAGTTACTTTCGGTCAACTACAATCTAAAAATATTAAAATGAAAAATTTCAGAAATAGATAATTTATATGTTTTAAATTAGTGCTTTTCAGAGTAGCATGATAAACCCTTGAGCTGTTTGTTCTGTCCCACCCAGGACAGGAATCATCCCTTTGTTCAGCATATCCACACTCTATACAGTCCACACCCACTAGTCACTTAAGAGCCGTCTTGGTTATCAGATTGACTGTGCTGGTATTGTCGTGCTTGATTGCCCCAAAGTGCAAGAGTAGTGATGCTGACAATTTAGATATGCCAAAGAGAAGCCATAAACTGCTTTCTTTGAAAAGATAAGTAAGTAGAGGGCAAAACATAATATATATAGGGGTCTGTACTATCCATGGTTTTAGGCATTTCCTGGGGGTCTGGGAACATATCTCCCTTGGATAAGGGCAGATTACTATGATTAAAATAAAAAAAAAAAAAACAATAAAAGGATCAAGACACTTAAGGGAATATCATGAGTTTGTTCTTAGACATGTTGAGTTGAGATATCAAAGTAAAGATATTTAGGTAGGCAGTTGGGAAAACACATCTAGAACTCACTGAAATGGTTTGAATTGAAGGTATAAATTAGGGTTATTGATGGCTAAATTATTACTGAAGCTTTAGATATAACTATTTTTGGAATGGGAGTTTAAAGAGAGAAGAGGTTCTAGGTCAAATCTTTGGGGAATTCCAATATTTGTGGCAAGCAGAGGAGGATTAACCCGATAAGTCTGGGAAAGAGTAGCCACAGAAGTTTAAAAAAATCAAAATAAAACAAAAAATAGCCCAGGATATTGTGGTTTCATGGAAGCTGTGGGATTAAAGAAGAGTTTCAAGAGAGAAGCAATGGGAAGATTTGTAGTCAAGATGGTGAATAAACACCGTGCTTGCTTCCTCTCATGACCACCTCAAGATTACAACTAAACTACAGAATAATCATCAATAAGAATTGCCCCAAGTCTAGTTGCACAGAAATCCTACAACTAAGAAACATACAGAAGAAGCCACCTTGAGATTGGTAGAAGGGGCAAAGATGCGGAATGGGCAAGTCACAGATCTGTGTGTGGTGGGTGGTTAAAAATCTAGAGGAACATTTTAGCTGTGGAGGTCCTCCAAGGAAAGTGAAGGGTGCCAACCCCACAGCAGGCTATCAGGGACAGAGATCCAGTGCCAGAAAGAGAAGTCCCCACAACTTCTGGCTTTACAAAACAGTAGAGATTATATCTGAGTAATACAAAGGGCAGCTGGAGTCACAGGAGTTCCCCTTCCCCACCCCCAAGCTTTATTGAAGTATAATAGATAATTAGTTGCTCATATTTACATCATATAATTCAATGTTTTTTTTTCAGTGATAGTTGGCATATAATAATATATTAGTTTCAGTTAGTAATTAGAGATCTATATAACTCATGAAATGGTCACCCCACTAAATCAAGTACTCCTTTTCCCCTTTACATATTTTTTTACATTATTGAATTTTCCTTATGCTACACTTTACATCTCCATAACTATTTTGTATCGAACCATTTGTACTTCTTAATTCTTTTGCCCTTCTCACTGTCCCTGAACCCCCTCCCATCTAGTAGCCCTCAAAATACTCTCTGTATCTATGAGTTTGATTCTGTTTTTGTTGTTGTTTATTTTGATTTTTAGATTCCACATGTATGTGAAATCATGTGATATTTGTCTTTTTCTATCTGACTTATTTTATTTGGTACAATACCCTCTAGGTTCATCAAGGCACTATCTTTTTCCATCCCCTTCCTTTTAGTCTGTGTGTGTCTTTTAATCTGAAGTGAGTCTCTTATAGGCAGCATGTGTAGGGGTCTTATTTTCTTATCTACTCAGCTTTCTTATTTTTTAGTTGAAGCACTTAATTCTTTTTCATTTGAGGCATTTGTTGATAAATATGTAGTTATTACCATTTTTTTCATGTTTTTGATATATATTTTTATTTCCTTAAAGAAGTCCCTCCAACAATTCCTGTAATACTTACTGGCTTGATATTGATGAATTCCTTTGTTTATTTTTGTCTAGGAAATTTTTTATCTGTTCTTTCACCCTAAAAGATAGCTTTGCTAGATAAAGTATTCTTGGTTATAGATCTTAGCTCTCCATCACGTTAGATATTTTTTGCCAATGCCTTCTGTCCTGCAAAGCTTCTTTTGAGAAATCAGTTTCTTGTCTTATGGGAGCTCCCTTGTAGGTAACTAATTGTTTTTCTCTTGCTGCTTTTAAGATTCACTCTTTGTATTTAACCTTTGGCATTTTAATTATTATGTCTCTTGGTGTGGGCCTCTTTGGAGTTTTTTTTGTTGTTGTTATTTGCTTGTTTGTTTGTTTTTTGGGAGGGAGACTCTTTGATTTTCCTGGGATTGTATGTCTATTTTCTTCACCAGGTTAGGGAAGTTTTCCGTCATTATTTCTTCAAATATATATTCAACTTCTTGTTCTCCCTCATCAGTATCCCTATGACATGGATATTGTTACCCTTAATTTTGTTCCAAAGGCTCCTTAAATTATAATTATATTCTTGGTTACCTTTTTTCTTGCCATTCTGATTGTGTGTTTCTGTCTTCTGCATCCTCTATGTTGGTGTTTTGATACTCTTCTTCCTTCACTCTGTTGATTCTAATATACTCTGCACCTCAGATTATGTATTCTTTGTTTCTGACTGGTTCCCTTTTATAATTTTTCATTTCCATTTTTATGATTTTTATCTCTTTGTTAAAGTTCTCACTGCATTTATTTACACTTCCCTTAATTTCGTTGAGCATCTTTATAACGTGTTTTGAACTCTGCATCTGTTAGATTGCTTGACTTCATTTTTTTTTTTTTTGATCTATGTTCTGTACTTTCATATAGCTTTTGCTTCTTTGTCTTCCCATTTTGGCTGCCTTTCTTTGTTATTTCCTATGTACCAAGCAAAGCTCCTAAATCTCCCGATCTTATTAGTGTGGCTTTGTGCAGTAGATGTCCAGCAGCACTGTCCTAAGAGGTGTTCAGCTGTAAGCCAAATTTAGCCCCAGCTTGTGCCTCTCTGGGGCCACCTGTTAAGATTCAGCAAGCAATCTAGGTTTGCTGTGCTTATAGTTGTCTCAAGAGGCCATGCCAGAAATGCCAGAAATAAAGGTCAGTTTCCACTAGTGTGTTTCTTGGTGCTGCTCAGCAAGTTGCACAGGGCTCGCCAAGGACACAATTGAATGTGGCTTGGGAGGGCCATGAGTTGAGGAGGCAGAGTTTCAGGAAATACTCTGGACCGAGCACCCTGTTATCCATTTCCGTGAAGTATCAGCTACAGCAGCACTGTGCCCATACACTGGAAATGAGCGGGCTCAACAGAGGAACAATGGACACCACCAGCACTTCTGTAGGAAGAGAGCCTTGCCTCTGGTCCTCTCTCCAACAACTCATCATCCCCCCGTAAGTCCCTGGTTTTCCCTGAGCAGTTGACATGGCGCTTATGCTCAGAGTGAGCAGGTCCATCACCACGAAAATCTGGTTGTAGATAGCATGCTACCTTTAAGAAGCATCTGCAGCTGTCCCACTCTGCCTCTCGGGACTAGGCAGCCTTGCATCTTTGCCCCCTCCTACCTCCAACCATTGCAGGGTGATTTCTTATTTCCCTAGTTGTAGGACTTCTTTCTGTTCATCTAGACCCTCAGGTGACTTTACTTGCTGTTTGCTCCATGTTTCCATCTCAACTTTGATGTGGTTGCAAGAGGGGATAAATGAAGCTTCTATCAATCCATGCCATTTTACCTGGTTCCCCCAGGCATTCCTCTTAAAGGGCCCACACACAGACTTACTGACTGAAGGATTCACTTGCTCTGAGCTGCAGAGCTGGGGCAGCAGCTCAAAAGGCAGGAGAAACATACAGGGAGGAACTGAATTATCTGCTTCAGGGCAAGAGCTGGAGGGGCAACTCCCTAACAGAAGGAAGTTCTGTAAGAATCTATTGTTCCTTTCTTGAGCTCTCTCCACTCCTGGCATGCAGACACAGGCGGGTACCATATCTGAGTCTCTATCAACCTAGGTAATACCATTTGCTCTGCTCTGGTGATTTCCTGAGATTCCGCCTCACCCAACTTGCAGGACCACCCAAGCTGCTTCCAGTGGGTTTTTCAGACAAAGAGCCAGTCTTGACTCATGCTTCAGACTTTCAGAAAATCTCTCAAAGGTTCACAAAACCCAAACAACCACCATCTGGCCTCAGCATGCCCCAAACTCTTTGGTGAGCAGCCCCAAGCCCAGCACCAGTGGTGGCTGGCCTCAGTTCACAGCTTAGCCCCTCTCAGGTGTCAACAAGCTTAGCACAGGTGGCAGATATCTGCAGATCACTTTCTAGCTCATATCAAGTGGCCCTGAGCAGGGCACAGGCAGCAGATGATGTTGGCCTAAAACGAAGCTCTTTCCAAGAGGCCCCAGAACCAGCACACCAGGTGACCAGCTTCAGACCACACCAGAGCACCATCAAACCACCTCTACAAATGACACACCCAAAAGGCAGACTTCACAGGCACCAGAGCCCTGATAAAGCAAGTCCTGCTCAGTAGGGTCAGCCTCTGCAAAACAGCTCCTCCACTACAGTCACCAGCCAATCCTCAGAACAAATAAGCCTGTGGATCAATCCTTTCCATTGATGTGCAAACAGCAGTTAAAGCTCAACTACCACAGGAGGATACACACAACTTGAATAAAAGACAAATTTGGAGCACCTGGCTCAGGTGACCAGGAAGATTATACCAGTAGGCCCCATACAACTCCTACTACATAGGGACACCCTACTAAGACTGGCAGGCATAGCAGCTATACCTCATAAATACAAATGCGAGAAGGCAACCAAAATGTGGGACAAAGAAACATGTTCTAAGTGAAAGAATAGAACAAAGCTTTAGGAAAAGAACAAAATAAAATGTAGACAAGTGATCTATTAGATGTAGAATTCAAAACATTGCTTATAAGAATGTTCAATGAACTTAAGGAAAGAGTAGATGAACTCAGTGAGAACTTCAACAAAGAGATAGAAATATAAAAATGGAGTTAGAAAACATAAAAAAGAGCCAGTCAGAAATAAAGACTACAGTAACTAAAATGAAGAATTAATTTAAGGGAATCAATAGTAGATTAGCTAAAGCCTAGAATCACATCAGCGATTTGGAAGATAAGGTAGCAGAAAACACCCAATCAGAACAGCAACAACAACAAAAAGAATTTTTAAAAAATGAGAATACTTTAAAGGGCCTCTGGGACAATATCAAGCACACCAACATTCTCATCACAGGAGTACCAGAAGGAAAAGAGCGAGAGTGAGAAATTGAAAACCCATTTCAAGAAATAATGGTAGAAAACTTGCCTAACCTGTGAAGGAAGCAGACATATAAGCCCAAGAAGCGTAGAGTCCCAAACAAGATGAACCCAAAGAGGCCAACACTAAGACACTAAATCATTAAAATGTCAAAGGTTAAAGACAAAGAATCTTAACAGCATATGCTTTGCCTAATTCTCTTTCATCCCTCATTCCAATTGCTGCTAGGGCTATTTCTGGTGATCTACAGTTGTTTCGTTAGAGAAAAATGTTCATAGATCAGAACTGAAAAGACTTGTAAGATCACACAGCTCAACTTCTTCATTTGATCCATGAGAAAACAAAATGATACTGAAGTTCTGGTGGTTATCTCACCCACACAGGAAGCTGATGGCATCAACACGGGTAACAGCTAACATATTTTGCAACAAGATCATATTTTTAAGTATTTTCAATACACGAGGTAATTTAATTCTCTCAATAATCTTACGAAGTGGACACTAATATCTTAATCATTTTGCATATATAGAGTGTGTGTTACTTGCTCCAAGTGAAAGTTAGGAAGTAGCCAAGCAAAGACTCAGATAAAGGCGTCTATGATGGAGAAAGTCATGGGTTTTTTTGAAAGAGATAAATGTGTATTACAATTTTTGCACCAGCTCTTGTCAGCTGTGAGATCTTGGGTGGTTTACTAAATCTCTCTAAGCTTCAGTCCCCTGATCTGTAACACAGGGTAATTTGGATTGTTGTAAAGATTAAATGAAATTATATCTGTTTTAGCATAGTGCCTTGAACTTATATTACTAAGAGCAGTAAAAAGATTACTATGCTCAGTAAAAAGTAGCTATTATTATTATTATCATCATCATTTTATTCTTTTCATATCTAAGTTCTCTGAAGCCTATCTAAGGCTTTCCACTAAACGCTTATCTTATTGTCAAATATCCTCTTAACGTGTCCATCAATGTAATGCTTACAAAGCCTTCTACCATATTTTTCAGTATTGGAGCTGCCTTAGGATAAAAATACATAGCTTCTCAACAAAAGTAATTTAAAATATTATTTTTAGTCTACTTTTTTCTTAGTTTTTGAACATTAAGGGTATATGTAGTTTCTAGACTTCTTAAATTCACGTTATTCCTCTTATTCTCTACCCACACCTAAAAGCAGCTCCTGTCAGTGTCTCTCTCCTTGTGTCCCCTTCCCCCCCACTATATATATATATATATATATATATAATAATGTAAAATAATATTTATTTTATTATATATATAATAATGTATATATATAATAATGTAAAATAATATTTATTATTTTGCTATTTATTATTTTGTATACATACGTATGTATGTATATACATATATATATATGTGTGTGTGTGTGTATGTGTGTGTGTGTGTGTGTGTGTGTGTGTGTGTATAAAATTACATTGTATTACCCAAGGTCACCTTATATCAAAATGTAAATACATGATCATCAAATTTCAGTCTACAGGATTTTTTTTAGAAATTATATCATCCAATCATTGCTGGGAAAAGATATGAGTGGAGAGATGTGGATGAGGGTTTATGATTTTAAGTTCTATTCCAAACAACCAGTGTCATTTCAGTATGACATCAGACAGCATGATTTATCCTGCCTGCACATTTTTTACTTTTTCTGAATAGCCAGTGTTATGTCTCTGCCAGTCCCATCAAGCCAACAATTATCTGAATTTAGAAATGTTAGTCCAGTATCTTATTGAACTATAGAGAATAACGATAGCAAGTGTCGGTTTACCTGGATATGGAAATCTATACTATAAAATATTTCTAGGTAAGGTAAGGTGGATTAAAAACGCAACATTTTTCTAGTATCAATTATCTTAAAATTTAGGTGACTCACTGTTCCTCTACTCTCTGAATCTCTTTAAGGTTGTAGCTATATCCAAAGTTATATAAAGTTCTATTATTGGAGCTCTTTGCTAAGTTTAGAATAGAAGCTGGTTTAAGAGTAGAGAAGTAGAGATAGAAGATAGTGGCAAGGGGGTGATGTTGAAAAACATGTATAAGTAAATTTATATTTTAAATTCCATGAGAATAGGAATAAATTATTATTTGAAACAACTTTAATATTCCTTTTAACTCTAATATTCCTTTCAAGCAGTCCTTCTTATTCATGGGGTATATGTTCTAAGCCCCACAGTGGAAGCTAGAAACTGCAGACAGTCCCAAATCCTACATATACTATGTTTTTTCATATATATAATACCTATGTTTAAGTTTAATTTATAAATCAGGCAATTTCGTGTATAGAAGATGTGTTCTTACCATAGATCTTAGTAACCTTGGCATACAATTTTTAAAATCTTATTAAGTTAAGATTTTCACCTTTTCACTTAAAGAAAGCACTTTATAGCTTCTCTTTGGCATATCTGAATTGCCAGAATCACTACTCTTGCACTTTGGGGCCATTATTAAGTAAAATAAGGGTTACTTGAACACAAGCACTGTGATACCACAATAGTCAATCAGAACTGAGCCAGTTACTAAGTGATTAATGGGTGGGGAGCATATACAGCATGGATGCACTGGAAAAGGGGATGATTCATGTCCCAGGCAGAACTGTTGAAGACTTCATCATGCTGTGCAGAATGGCGTGCAACTTAAACTTATGAATTGTTTATTTCTGAAATTTTCTATTTAATATTTTTGTACCCTAGCTGACTATGGATAACTAAAACTATGGAAAGCAAGACTTTGGATACATAGGGGACTATTTGTAATTGGGTAGTGTTGATTCATTTTTAAAGAATGAGCATTATCTTTTCTAATAATCAGGATAATTGGACATGCCTGCCCTGAGACAACCCAAATTTGCCAGAAGGTTTTTTGAAGAATGTGGAATCAGAACAATGATTTTTGTCTATTTTGTTTATGCGTTTGTTCCATTAGACTATGGAATAGTTTGAAATACAGTTGTCCCTTGAACAACACAAGGTTAGGAAAGGTGTTATCTAACCACCTGCACAGTGGCAAGTCATTGTATAACCCAAAACTTAGCTACTAATAGCTTACTGTTGACCAAAAGCCTTACTGATAATACAAACAGTTGATTAAGATGTATTTTGTGTATTATATGTATTATATACTGTATTCTTACAATAAAGTAAGATAGAGAAAAGATATGGAGAACTAACAGGGTGAGAATATAGAAAATCAAATGTAAAGTGGAAAAGTGTAAATAAACACAATCAGATTAAAACAATCACTTTTGACATTTATACGAGAAGATGTTATATAATTAACAAGTATAATGTAAAATAATATTCATTATTTTGCTATGTAGACACAAAATATTGGTAAGATAAAATAGAATAGAGTGCACAGCTGCAAAATATAAAAAAATATATGTATATATAGGATGCTCATAGTACTGGTGGTTTTCATTGGGTGATGAGATTATGGGTGACAATTTCTTCATGTATATTTATATTTTGTATAATACATTTATATTGTTTATATTTTTAATGTTTTTAAACAGTGAACCTGAAAAATGAAAATTTTGTTAATGATTCTATATTAAAAACAGGAAGCAGTTTATAACTATTTAAATTTGGCCACTAAAGACATGGGTTATTTTGGTCTCAGGACAGATGTTTATAGAACAGGGTGTCCCAGCCTCTTGTAAAGTCAGACCCACCAATTTTTTGCTTTGCACACTGTAGTGTGCTGCAGACATGAAGAAAACCAAAGCTGAAAAATAATTTAATTCTTCCAGTTCTGTCAGAGCTAAGGAAGAGGTAGAGTGGGCAAGGGGTAAGTATGGGTGTCAGCAACTTTTCTCTGGCTCCCCTACTGTCTAGAGCCTAGAATCTTATGCAACATCCATTTTCCAGCTACACTGTACTTTGTCATCATCACGCTGTGCTGATACACTCAAAAGTGAGAGCTGATAGGAAGGAGAACGCAGAATGTGTATAATTTTTCACTGTCTCCATTTCACAGATGAAGACCACTGAATGTTTATACAGTAATGATAAAGGCTATACCAGAGATGTGAACAAAATGCTCTGAGAGCAAAGATAAGCACTTAAATAATTACAAATTTGGTAGTTAAGTTTATGATTTTAAGAACTAAATAACAACTGAGCTGAAACCTGAAAGATCAAAGGGCTTTTCTGGCTAAAAAGGACAAGAGATGACTTGAGACAAAGGGAATAGCATAAGCAAAGGCACAGAGGAATGGAGTATGTTCCTTCTGGACCAGGCACATCCATTCAGGCTGAACATAAAGTGCCCAGGGGCTAGTCTGAGAAAGAGGTGGCCTGGGTAAAGCAATTGGAAATATAACTTGAGGTCATGGAAAATTTGGATTATCTTATAGAGTATCACAAAGTGTTAGATACTGAGAGCATGAGTGGCATGAACAGTTGTTTGTAAAAGAAAACTTCAGCTTATGAATGGACAATGGAGGGAAAGTAGGGCTGGAGCAAGGAAGTGAAGGATAAAGAGAGAGGCAGATTTCAGTGGTTTGAGCTGGTGCAGTGAGGAAACAGACAGCATACACTCCCAGGGTGACACTGACAGAAGTTGTTGAGCCCTTGCAGAGGTGTGAAGAAGATGAAATTTGAAGTTATCAGAACTGAGGCGGGGCTCAGTGAGGAAGCAGGGATGGGCAAGGATCAATGACCCTTGAAAAAAGAGAGGAATTGTAATCAGTGTCTTTTCATGTCGATGGCCATATAAGAGTCCTAATCAAAAGTCAGCTTTGGCTGATGGGACAGGAGAATGGGGAGCAGTGAAAAGCCTAAGGGCAGGATGAGGCCAAGGAGGAATGAAAAAATGAGAGAGTTGGAAGATGAAATGTTGAGGTTAGAACTTCAAGAATGAAACAGGGTAAATCTTAGCTGTTGTGATATGCAGGCGAAGACCATGAAGGATGTGCTCACCCAATTCCTTCAGCTCCTTGCTGCCACTGGGACCTTTGTGTGTCCTCTAGGGCAGTGGGAGTAAGGAAGGAAAAGGAATAGATAGATAAAGTCATAATCTTTTGATGCTTTGGGATCAAGAAAGAAACATCTTTCTACTCAGCAAAAACAGTCAGCTAGCATCCCATTTTATAATCTGTCCAACCTTAGCTTAATGCTTTATTATTGTAAAATGTTTATGAGGAAAGGAGAAAAAGAAGAAAGGCTCTTCATTTTTATTGTTATTGCAAGTACTAATGTGGTTCACTTTTAAGGGACAGACTTTTAAAAAGTAAAAATTTTGAATGGAAATAGTTGAAAACAAAATACAGCTGACCCCACTTTTCCTAATTTCACTTTACATCACTTCTCTTTTAGGAAAGACCTACATCAGGACCTGTTTTCACTAATGGAAAGTAATTCAAAGGGGATTTTTGCCTTTATGAGAAAAGGCAAAACCCGACAATTAGTATTTGGCATTTATTTTACAGAGGTAGTGTGAACTTCCAACAGCGAGAGTGGTGCTGCCAAGCTCATTTCCTGAGAAATACTCTTAGCATCTCAGCATTGGGCCGCTGTCACAGTTATGAACTGCATTTGTGAGCATCAGTGCTTTATCTCGAGTTATTTTGTGCATATATTAGCAAGATGTGTCCTAAGGTAATTAGACACATAAGCTTCCAAAAGTTTTCATAGGAAGACTCTACTTTTCTTTTCATTTTTTTTTACCATTTTATTTTTTTTAATTAAGTTTATTGGAGTAACATTGGTTAATACAATTATATAATTTTCAGGTGTACATTATCATTTGACAGCTGTATATTCTATTGTATGTTTCCACCCAAAGTCCAGTTTCCTTCAGCTATCATACTTTTGATCTCCTTTATCTGCTTCACCCTCCCCCTACCCTCTATATTTGACCCCCTTTACCACATTTACCTCCCTCCTTCCTACCCCCTACACTCTGGTAACCACTAGTTCATTGTCCATGTCCATGAGTTTCTATTTGTTTGTCCTGCTCATTTGTTGCTTTTAGGTTTAGATCCCGCATATAAGTGATATCTTGTGGTTTTTCAACTTTTCTAGTCTGGCTTATTTTGCTTAGCATGATTATCTCGAGGTCTATCCGTGTTAACCTAAATGGTAATATTTCATCTTTTATGGCCGAGTAATATTCCATAGTATACATGTACCATGGCTTCTTCGGCCAATCATCTACTGTAAGACACTTTGGTTGTTTCCATGTCCTGCCCACCATGAATAATGCTGTTATGAATATCGGTGTGCAAATGTCTTTTCAGATATGGGATTTCAAAACTTCAGGATAAACATCCAGTAGAAGAATTGCTGAATCATATGGTAGATCAATTCTTAGTTTTCTGAGGAACCTCCATATTGTTTTCCATAGTAGCTATACCAATTTGCAATCCCACCAGCAGTGTATAAGTGTTCCTTTTATTCTGTATCCTCTCCAATGTTTGTTATTACTTGTCCTATTGATTATAGCTATTCTACCAGGTGTGAGATGGTATCTCATTGTGGTTTTGATTCGCATTTCCCTAATAGCTAGTGATGTTGAGCATCTTTTCATATGTCTGTTGGCCATTTGTATGTCCTCTAGGGAGAAGTGTCTGTTCAGGTCCACTGTCCATTTTTTGACTGGATCATTTGTTTTTTCGTTGTCATTGAGTCATATGAGTTCTTTCTATATTTTGGATATTAGGTCCTTGTTGGAGGTATTGCTTACAAATATGTTTTCCCATTTAGATCGTTGTCTCTTTACCTTGATTTCTTTTGTTGAGCAGAGCTTTTTAGTTCAATGTAGTCTCATTCATATATTTTAGCTTTTACGTCCTTAGGTTTTGAGGTCAAATTTGTAAAATCTTTTTTAAGTTCAAGCTCCTTGAGTTTAGTTTTTATGTTTTTTTCTATGCATTTTACTGTTTTCAGTCTTATAGTCAGGTCCTTAATCCATTTTGAGTTAATTTTGGTGTGTGGTTATAGACAACAGTCTAGGTTCATTCTTTTGCAGGTGGCCTTTCAGTTTTCCTGGCACCATTTGTCGAAGAGGCTTTCTTTTCTCCACTGTATGTTTTTGGCTTTTTTGTTGAAAATTATTTGCCCGTATAAATATGGTTTTACTTCTGGACTCTTGATTCTGTTCTACTGGTCTGTGTGTCTGTTTTTTTCTGCCAAAACCATGCCATTTTTATTACTGTCACTTTGTAGTATACTTTGAAGTCGGGCAGAGTGATGCCTCCAGCCTTTTCTTTTTTCTCAAGAAGGTTCTGGCAATTCAGTGTCTTTTGTGCTTCCATACAAATCTGATGATTTTTTGTTCTATTTCTTTAAAAAATGCTGGTGGGGTGTTGATGGGGATTGCATTAAATCTGTATAATGCTTTAGGTAATATGGTCATTTTAACTGTTGATTCTTCCAATCCAAGAACATGAAATATCTTTCCATTTTTTTGTATCTTCCTCAATTTCTTTTAATAGGGTCTTGTACTTTTCATTATATAGATCCTTCACATGTTTCGTTAGATTTATTCCTAGGTATTTTATTCTTTTTGGTGCAATTGCAACAGAAATTATTTTTTCCACTTCTTTTTCTGACACTTCATTATTAGAGTATAGGAGCACTGTGGATTTTTGAACATCGATTTTGTATCCAGAGACTTTACTGTATTTGCTTATTGTTTCTAGTAGTGTTCTTGTGGAGTCTTCAGGGTTTTCTATATACAGAATCATGTCATCCGCAAATAGTGACAGTTTGACTTATTTGTTTCCTATTTCGATGCCTTTTATATCTTTCTCTTGCTTGATGGCACTTGCTAGGACCTCCGATGTTATATTGAATAACAGTGGTGATAGTGGACAGCCTTGCCTTGTTCCTAATCTTAGGGAGAAGGTTTTTAGTTTTTCACCATTATGCATTATGTTGGCTGAGGGTCTGTCATATATGGCCTTTATTATATTGATTTCTATATTGATTTCCTTCTATATTGATTTTGTTAAGCATTTTGATCATAAATGAATGCTGTATCTTGTCAAAGACTTTTTCTGCATCTATTGATATGATCATATAAGTCTTATTTTTTAACTTGTTTATATGGTGCATTACATTATCAAATTGCGTATGTTAAACTATCCCAGTGCCTTTGGAATGAAGCCAACTTGATTGTGGTATATAATCTTTTAAATATGTTGTTCTATTTTGTTCACTAGTATCCTATTAAGGATTATTGCATCTGTGTTTATTGGAGATATTGGTCTGTAGTTTCCTTTTTTGTGTGTTACTTTAACCAGGTTTTGGTTTCAGGGTGATATTAGCCTCAGAAAATGAGTTAGGAAGGATTGCCTCCTCTTTGACTTTTTGAAAGATTTTGAGGAGAATAGGTATTAAATCTTTTTTAATGTTTGGTAGAATTCGCTGGTGAAGCAGTCTAGTTCTGGACTTTGACTTTTTGGTAGGTTTTTGATGATTGTTTCAACTTCCATACTGCTGATCAGTCTATTTAAATTTTCCAGTTCTTCTTGATTCAGTCTAGAAAGACTGTATTTTTCTAAGTACTGGTTCATTTCTTCTAGGTTATTGAATTTGGTGTTTTATGCTTTTCCATAGTATTTTTGAATGATCCTTTGTATTTCTGTGATGTCGGTCATAATTTTCCTTCTTTCAACCCTACTTTGTTCATTTATGTTCTTTCTCTTTTTACTTTAGTGAGTTTATTCAGGGATTTGTCAATTTTATTAATATTCTTAAAGAACCAGCTCTTTATTGTATTTATTTTTCCTATCATTTTTTGTTTTTTGTTTGTTTTCAATTTCATTTATTTCTGCTCTAATTTTGATGATTCTTTTCTATTGCTAACTTTAGGCTTCATCTGTTCTTTTTTTTCTAGTTGTTAAGATGAAGCATTAGGGTGTTTATTTGGGCTCATTCTTGTTTTTGGAGATAGGCCTGCAATGTTATGAACTTTCTTCTTATGACCTCTTTTCCTGTGTCCCAAAAGTTTTAATATGTTGTACTACCATTATCATCCGTTTCTATGTCTCTTGATCTATCTCTCTTTTTATTTTTTCCCCGACCCTATTATTCTTCAGTAGCATGTTTTTTTAACCTCCATGTATTTGTGGTTCTTCCTGATTTCTTTTTGCATTTGATCTCTAGTTTCAAAACATTATGATCAGAGAATATGGTTGGTATGATTTCATCCCTCTTATATTTGTTGAGGCTATTTCTGTGTCCCAGTATGTAGTCGATTCTTGAGAATGTTCTGTGTGCACTAGAGAAGAATGTATAAGCAGCAATTTGGGGATGGAAGGTTCTGTAAATGTCAATTATGTCCTGTTGGTTTAATGAGTCATTTAAGAATGTTATTTCCTTATTGATTTTCTTTTTAGATAATATGTCCTTATCCAACAGTGGGGTATTTAGGTCCCCTATTACGATGGTGTTTTGGTCTGTTTCTCCCTTCAGTTCTCTTGGTACTTCCTTTACATGTTTTGGGGCTCCCTGATTGGGAGCACAGATACTAATAAGTATTATGTCTCCTTGGTGCATGATTCCCTTTATCATTATGAAGTGTCCCTCAGTATCTTTCTTTACCTTTTTCATTCTGAAGTCAATTTCATCCGATATTAGTACCACTTCTCTTGCTTTTCTCTGAATACAATTTGCTTGAAATATCGTTTTCCACCCTTTCAATTTGTGTCTATACTTGTATTTGGAGCTGAGATGTGTCTCATGGAGGCAGCATATGGTTGGGTTTTGGGTTTTTTTTGATCCATTCTGCAATTCTGTGCCTTTTTATTGGTGAGTTCCATCCATTTATATTTAAGGTGATTATTGAAATATGAGGTCTTTTTATAGCCATTGTATCTTTTTCTTTCTGATAGCTTGGTGTTTCCATTGCTTTCATGTCCTTGTTTTTCTGTTTTCTTTAATTTGGTTGGCTTTTGTGGGTTTTACCTCTGGTTCTTCTTGTTTTATGTTATATACTTCAGCTCTGAATCTTTGGTGTGTGGTTTCCTTATGAATATGTAAAGAATAGTTATATATATATAGTGGTCCATGTGCTTGATTGCCATTCTCCTTTGCAAATTGGGTCTTCGAATCCTCCCTTTTTCAGTCATTATTACCTCAGTTTTTCCGTGTGTATTTTGAACATTACTATGTTACTATCTTGCTATAGCAATTCTCTTCTTATTTTTTAAGCTTATAATGCCCTGTTCTTAGTAAAGGTTGCAATCCTCTGCTTCTACTTGCCTGATAGTCACTTTAATCCTAATTATGGTTTTTAAAATTTTGTTATTTTATTTTAGCTGAGCTGACTTTTTTGAGTATTTCCTGTAGTGCAGGCCCCATAGTGGAGAATTTCCTCAATTTTTGAATTTTTATATGTCTGGAAAGGTCTTAATTTCTCCTTCATATCTAAAGGAGAGCTTAACTGTATACATTATTCAAGGCTGGTAGTTTCTTTCACTTGATAGTTTAAATATTTTATTGTATTTCTTTCTAGCTTGTAAGGTTTGTGCTGAGAAGTCCGATGATAAGCTACGGGTTTTCTTTTATATATTATGGTCTTCTTTTCCCTAGATGCCCTGAGAATTCTGTCTTTGGCGTTGATTTTTGATAACTTTAATACGATGCATCTTGGCAAAGGCTTTTTTGGGTTGAGATAATTGTGTGTTTGTTGACTTCTTGAATTCCAAGCTCCAGCTCATTCCTTAGATTTAGGAAATTCTTGTCCACTATTTGTCTGAAAATGCTTTCTCTTCTCCTTTTCCTCATCTTAGGTAATGCTCATTATTCTTATGTTTCCTCTCCTGATGGTATCAGCTAGTTCTTGTATTCCTCTTTCATTATTTTTCATTCTTCAGTTTCTCTCATTTTTCTTCTAATTTATTGCTAGATTTCTGTCTTTGATATCATTGATCCTTTCCTCCATTTGGTCAACTCTATTTCCCAAGCTTGCTATTTCATTTTTTAACTCTTGCCATGTGCTCATCATCTCCAGAAGTTCTATTTGGTTCCCTTAGTTTCAATGTCCTTGCTATGCTCATGTAGTTTTTTCAGTTCCTGAAATTGTTGACTTGGGTTCTTTTGGATCTCACTAAGTTATTTTAGAAGTACCATCCTGAATTCTCTGTCATTTTAGTCACATATTTCTATGTCGGTAAGCTTATTTTCTGGAGATTTTTCTCTTTTTCTGAGAAGCCCTGTCACACCTTGATTGTGCATTGTGTTTAATGAACTATTTCTGCACCTGAGCATTAATGGAAGTGTATTCTATTGTTTTGCCATAAAGAAGATACATAAATATCTCTCTTTAGCCTGCTGCAAAGAAGGTGCTTTTCTTTTGGTTTCCAGTAGGTGGCATCTAAGCCTCTTGGATCCCTGCTTTGTATAAAGCCTAAGTGCCTTTTTATTTTCTTGTAGGTATTTAATCACATTTTCTACTCTCAGTTTCAGTACCTGTCAGTGTTAGCAACAGTTTCCATAACATTTGCTCAGATTCCCCTAGGGCTCCGCAGTGATGGTCTCAGAGGGTATGCAGAGAGGGACCTTCTGGGTTGGGAGTTGTAGGCTGCACCTTAGCCTCGTTTTGGAATTGAGGCCAATGAAAATCAACTGTTGTTTTCCTGTTGTCCCGTCCCACTTCTCTGTTTTCTTCCCTGATGACTGGGCTCTGCTGGCAATTGCTCGAAGTACCAGCACTTCCAGGCAGGCTGATCAGGGAAGTCACAGCATCTTCATCCCTCCGCCTCCTCCTGCAAGGAGCACCGGCAGCTGCAAGAGGCAGCTTCTTTATTTCTCCAAGACCACTGCCCAACACACAGGGTTCTGACCTGTGGTAGCTCTTATGTGCAGCTCCCATGCTTAGATGTGCTGGTGTGCAGTTTGGGTGATTTTTTATTGATTTTTTTTTTAATTAGATGTTCAGCTTATGGTTGTTTCAGGGAGAGAGATCTGAGGACGTCTCTCATTCCACTATGTTTCCTTGCCATCTCTTTGAACCACTATAGAGTAATTTGCAGTCTTATAACACTTCCATCACAAATAATTAAACAAGTATCTTCTAAAAATATTTTCTATACCATGATACCATATCACATCTAAATATTAACAATAACTCTTATACCACTTGCCAACTAGCTCATAATAAAATTTTCGATTGTCCTCAGAATACCATCTATAGAAGTTTCTTCCAACTAAGAAAATCATGCATTGTTTATTATGTTTCTTTTAACCTAGATTTTTTTTAATGACACTAACAATATGAAGATGCTAGACCAGAAGATTCAGATGAAATGTTCTGGCAATGACACTACATAGATGATCTTCATAGTTCAAAGTGCATCATCTCAGCGGGCACATGTTGACTCATTGCTTCCCCATTTGTGACGCTAATTTGGTCACTAGGTTAAGGTGTTGACAGTCAGATTTCTCCACTGTAGAAATATATTTTCCCTTTGTCATAGTCAAGTCATCTTGTACTATTCAAAGGTCTTGTTCCCCACCAACATTTCTCTTAATGGATGAACATTTATTGATGATTCTTGCCTGAATGGATGAACATTTATTGATGATTCTTGCCTGAAAAAAAATATATTATTAAAGATTGAGGTGTTGGTAACTTTCTATCATTTCTCCTTCATTTATTATCTGGCTTTCTTTCTGTTTCAAAACAATTTTTAAACCTGTCCCTCATCAGCTGAGGATGAACTACAATTCTTCCCAATTATGGAAGATAAATTCTAGTTACCCTTTAATTACTAATCTTTTGTATAAGAGATGATATGTCACCTTTAATGCTGGCAGATTTCTTATTTAGTTGTTTATTTGTTTACCTACTTATTATTTGAGTATAGACATAGACCAGTGGATTTTTATTTATCCAACATGTTCAATTAATTATAGTCATCATTTTTGATGCTTATTATGCCAAATATTAACAGTGGTAGCTTCTCTCAGTTGGCTTGCATGTCATATTTCAACATTACTTACTCAAACCATTTCCCCAAGAAATCTTGATTTCCTTAACTGGGGAATAGTATGTGGAAACCAAGATAATTAGGCCAGTGATATCCATTACTACAAAGATGTCATTGCACCAAGACCCTTTGAATGGACAGAAATATTATGTAAATATATTTTAAAAATCATAAATTTTCCTAAATTTTTCAGTTAACATTTAACATTGCAATTTTTCTTAACTTCTTTGATATTACATTAATTGACTCCTATTCATCCCATTGAAAAGAGAAAGATTCGAGCTCTAGGATTAGGGAAATAGATGAACATACAATACCTGACACCAGACAGATAAGATAGTTTATTGGTCACATATACTCAAAACCATTGGAAAGGGCACTATACTTTATGTAGGGCCACACAGGGGTTGTACTCAGGAACAGTATGAAGAACCAGAAGCTGTAGGGGGCAGCCTTTGTTGTATCAGGAGAGTGAGGGTACAACATGATGATTCAATATTTGTATCTATTGTCGAATAATTACCACATTAAGTCTAGTTAACATTCATCACCATAATTATAATTTTTTCTTTTGTTGAGGACTTTTAAGATCTACCCTCTTAGCAACTTTTCATTCAACATAGTTTTATTAACTATAGTCGTCATGCTGCACATTACATCTCAAGACTCAATAATTTTATGAATGGAAGTTTATGCCTTTTAACTATCTTCCCCTATTTCTCCCACTCTCAAACCCCCTCCTCCAGCAACTAGCAGTCTGTTCTCTGTGTCTATGAGTTTGTTTTGTTGTTATTTCAATTTCACATATAAGTGGGATCATATAGTATTTTTCTTTTTCTGTTGGGCTTATTTCACATAACACAATGTCCTCAAGGTCCATTTATGTTGTCATAAATGGCAAGATTTCATTCTTTTTATGTATGAATAGTATTCCATTGTGTGTGTGTGTATGTGTATCTGTATATCTATATATCTCACATCTTAATTCATTCACCTATTGATATACACAGTTTGTTGCTATATCTTGGTTATTTAAAATAATGCTCTAGTGAACATGGTGTATATACCCTTTTGAGTTAGTATTTTTGTTTTCTTCAGATAAATACCCGGAAGTGGAATTGCTGGATAATATGGTTTAATTTATTTATTAGTCTAGTCCTCTGAGGTTGAATATTGAGTACATTTTCATTTGATGATAATTAACTTTGCAATTCTTCCTCCTACACATAAATCTGAGCATTTGTTTTGATTATCGAGAATTGGGTTTACTGAGTTTAGCATAATAAACATTTTAAGACTCACTGAGATAAATTTCCAAATCTGTATCAAGTTTTCAAAAAAATGATAATAATTAACATGTTATTCATAAATATGGGTAAAAAAATGTGAGGGTCTTTATGGGGAGAGGTGTGGGAGCTCAGAGTTTAAAGAGAATAGTGTAGCACAATTAATGTCTATCACACTATGCCTGAGTGACCACTAGGCCCCCACCAAGCCAACTGGGTGAGCAGTGCTTTGTAGGCAAGTCCATCAAAGGTTTCATTTCTGGGTTTCGTGCTACCTGAGATAGAATAGACTGACTTTTCCCTTTATTGTGGCTTCAAAAGAGTTTTCTTCAACACCCTTTGACCAGAGATCTGAAAGCAGCACTTCTGTTCACAATGCATATGGTGTATTGTCTTGAAAGATATCCTCCAGCTAGTCCTCCCATCTCTGTATTTTTATTAGTTCCTCCTAAGCAAAACAGTTGATGGTACCAAAGTGACTATGCTCAGTTTTACATTTCATGCATGAAGTAACACCAAAAAACCAACTGCTTTTCCATTCAACAGCTCATTCAACTGTTAGTCATAGCTAGCCATAGAGATCAAGTGTGCTTTTGATTACAATACACAGAAATAAAGTATCTTCATAGTTTTCATGTTAACCAATCCCCAGAACCAGAAAAAAATTCCAAAGCAATACCTCTTCCATGCTGGGTCAGTGGCGACATCTTAAGGATGGAAAGTTCAAAGTGATTTTCTCTCATATGAAACATTAGGAAACAGAGATAATAAATAATTTGGGTAGCATTCATTCATCTTCTGTCTCACTTAACTTTTCAAATATCTCTTCTCCCCACAAGTGTTGCTTTCATGGCACTTCGAATCTCACTTTCTGGGATCTCTCCATCCATTTTTTTGCTCATGTGTACTTTGGAAGCCTTGTTTAAAATATCAGGGAGATTTTTACCAGGAATTGGAGGTGATAAAAGAACTCATCCAAAAATGAGAAAATCAAAGCTGGGATCTTGTCCAGTGCCCTGGAAAGTTGTGGATGCAATTATGCTTGTATAAGAGACCATTTGGGGGGAAAAAACTGACAATTCCCACACAAACCAGTTACACTGGACAATACATAAAGATTACATCTAAATAAGGGTAGGTATTCCATTGAATGGAATCAATGCCAGAAAATGTATTACTTAATTTGTCCTATTGTACATGGAGTGCCAGGGAAAGCAGCCATGGAGTACTGAAATGATTAATTATTGAACTTTCAGAATGCACTTCTGGTGCCTTTTGGTTAAAACTGAGACTCAGAACCTCTTTCACCCATTAAAGCTTAATACTGCCGAGGTTGCTAAGTAGATGATGGGGAATGAGATTATCAACTCAACTCCTCAGTTTAATGGCTAGAGGAGAAGATGTAAAGGAGCCTTTTCCTGCTTAAGCTTGCCTAGTTTCTCTGGTCATTTTGAGGAAATAAATTCTCTTCTCCTCTAAAAAGAACAGTAGATTTTTTCATGTGACTGGAATGAACTGACAGGAATATAATTTTGTGTGTGTGTGTGTGTGTGTGTGTGCAGTAAATTAGATTGGCTTTGGGTCATGAAAAACACAAAAGAAACCAGCTTTGTGGGGGCAAACAATAGTTTGGAATCTAGAGGTGAAAGTCAGTTAACTTTCACCCTCTGCACCCTAGCTACGCAATGAAAGCATGTTCAAAGGATGAAGTTAGATGTGCTCAGCAAATATTTCGTTATTGGAGTCAGATTGTTTTAATAGACAAAGAGCCGACTATTATAAACAATGAAGCAAAGTTACTAAGTGAACATAAACATAAATGTAGAACTAAGCTTACCCACAGGGGCAGAAATACATGAGAAAGTATGACAAATCAGAGATAAAGTGGGGAAATAATGAGGCTAGTTATTGAAAAGGATGAGAGTTTGGGGATGAGTGATGGTCTAAAAACTGTCAACAAAGTGAATCTGGGGCAAAAATTTTAAAAAGTTCAAGTGTGGTTGGAGAGTCTTCAAGGAGAAATGACTTGAAATAGCAGTATAATACGTATTGGAATACATTGCCTAGACTCCCCTTCAATGAAGACTCATCATTGCAGCTCCTAGTAGTGATGTGAGCCAGCAGCCTTCAGTTGTTGGCTTCCCTGGAAATTGTCCCACCTGCAAAGAACCACTCCCCCCAAAGTTAATCCCCTCCCCAAGGTGGCCCACATCTATGATTGATCTATGTGGGGACCTTACTTAGTTAATAAATGAAACACCACACTGTATAGGGCCTTAAAGGCATAATTGGCACTTTTATTTATACTGCATTCTAGAAATGTTTGAGGACCTTTGCATAATGGTGAGTGTATATGGAAGTAGATGTGGGTTGTTTGGAACTGAGTGTGTGTGCCAAAAGGCCCAGCACTGGGGGCAGAAGCTTTCTTATGACTCTCCACTCACACTGGGGATGAGTCTGGGGTGGCCTGGGCTTAGAGGTCTCAGAGAGCTGATTTAAGGTAACAAAGCTAGGTCATTCATTTATTTGTTGTCCAATCTAGGTCCATGTTTTGGAACAAATCAATGTTTCATGACAAAAATGCTAATTTTAACTTTGTACATTTGCTCAGTGAATATATATGGTTATTTATTATTAATTTAACATCCAATGACATTAAGAAAAGAAACATGAGTCAGACACCATTTATATGCATCCTCAGCAATTAGTTTCTTTAGAACCAGAGACAGAGAATAGTGTTGGTTTTAAAGTCTTCTCATGAACTTGTAGACACAATATTGTCTGGTTTGCAATTGTTATTGTTTCCAGTATTCCCAAACAATAATGTTTAGTACCTGTTCAACTATCTAGAGTGTTGCAAGCTTTGAAAGAGACAGCCTTCAGATCTGAACTCTCCTCTATCACTGAAGAATCTAAATTGCTTATGCCCAGGAAACCTGGATTTTCCCATCACAGCTGATAAGGTGTCTTGTCATTCATGGCTCTGGGCCTAAGGGATTTTTCTATAAGGGAGCCTTTTTTGTCAACATAACTTCCTTTCATGTGTATCTATGTAAAGTTAATGATAAATTGTAAAACTAGTTCTTCACTCAGAAGCTGACCACAACCAGATCCAACCTACAACTCAATTTGCTTCTACCTTCATTTCTACCTGGTTTCATCTTTTACCTGGTGCTGTGATGAGATCCAGAGGGATTTTAGGAAGACACAAAATAATGGGGAAAAAATGAGGCCTTTTTTAGTGCTTTCTAACTTCTGCAGGAAGTCTAGTAGGCAGAGGGATCCTTCTTTTGTTTATATCTAGCTTTTTTTGAGTTCTGTTTAATTTAGTCGACATACTTTATTTACCATGAAAAAAAAGGAAGCAACTTACTTCTCAATTCTTGAGCAAGTGGATGTTTAGTATCTGAACAATCTTCTAAAGAAGAGTGAGGAAACCAATAATAAAATTGTTAAGGGAGTGACTCAGCATGGTAAACATTAGTGCTGCTTTCCAGTATTGCTGGTTCTTCTCTTCTTCTGGGCACTTTGGCAAGGCTGTACTTTCCCATTCTTGAAGTTAGTGAACATGTGATTTGCTTTAGTCAGTGTCATTTGAGAAGAAGTAATGTGTATAACTTCTGGGTAAAAGCATTCAAGAGCCAATGCATAATTTTCCATGCTTTTTTTTCCCCCTCCTGTGACAAACACTTAAAGTATCCTGATGAAATAGTGACATCATAAGACGATTTAGAGTAATTCTATACTTGGAAGCAAGTTCACCACCAATTATCATTAGGCATATAGTAGGAATGCTAAATATTTATTATGTTAAGCCATTGAGTTTTTTTTTTTTTTACTTATTACTGAAGCTAACCTAATATATCCTAACTAAGCTAACTATTGTGACACTGATCATGCCCAAAGGAAAGATTAATACTGATATTTAGGGATCACATAACAAAAAAAATTTCTTGCTATTCAGTCAGCAAGTCTTTTTCTCTCTGAAAATTTTGTGCCTCACTCTTATATGACAAAGGAGAGCTAAAGATCACCAAATATCTGATAAAGCCTCAAATTTGAGAGGTCAAGTATAAAGCCAACAGGGAAAAAGAACTCAGGGGAAAAAAAAACACACACAAATACCCATGAAGCAGAAGGGAAAAAAGTATTTACATCATTGGAAAGACAAGCAATATTGCATCTATGAAACAAAACAGAATATTATAAAAAATTAAAAAGAGCTCTTATAGATGAAAGACATGATAGGAGAAATTTTAAAATAATTCAATAGACAGATTAGAAGAGAACACTCCTAGAATGAAGGGGGAAAAAGCTTAAATCAAGACAATAGGAGTAAAAGATCATATGATTAGAGTTTAAATACCTGAGCTCCAATCTCTAATTAATAAGCTGCAGGAAGCCTGAACAGAAAGAGAAAATAGAGGAGGAAATTATCACAGAAATAACACGCAGCAAAAAAATTCTTAAAGTAATGGGTCAATGGAATAGCCAGCACAATTAACAAAAGAAGAAATGCTTCAGGGCACATCAGAATGAAATATCAAAACATCAAAAATAAGATGTTCTAAAAACTTTAAAAAAACACACTTACAAAAAGGGTGGCAATCAGAATGTCATCAGACTTAATAACAGCAACTCTGGAAGGCAGAAAACAATACAATGCCTTTAACATTCTGAGGACAAATAACTTTCAATCTAGAATTCTATACCCAGTCAGATAGCTGAGTGTTAGTAAGATCATTAGCTATGAAAAGTTTCAAAACTCATACTGCTACTGTTAAATGAGCCAACTGCATTCAATTACTCTGTAGTTGCCAGCCAAAAGACAACTAACTCTGAGGTGACTTTATGAGAAGGAATTTTATTGTAAGCTGGCAAGCAAAACCATACTGGGGCTCGCTCCCAGAGCACTGTGTCGCTGAACAAAGGTCTGGATTTGTCTTTACTCAGAGAAGTCATGCATAAACATCGAGGTGAGCTTCTTTATCACATTTATAAATGGGGGCATTCTTATGCCTGCTCATTAACAAAAATGCCTACACATACATCTCATGTTCAAAAATGGTGGAAAATTTCCACCCCTGGGAGGAGATTTTAGTATTATAATAAGGGTATAATGAAAAAAGCTCATGAGGTTGGTAGAGGGTCCTTCAGGCCTCTTCTGCCAGCCCCTGGAGGTTTGACCCAGATCAGCCTCCTAGTTTGTTAAATCATCCCTTGTCTCCTTGAAAAGACAGGTCTGGCCATTGTCAATGTTAAGGATGGAATAGATAAAGAAGAAAGTTTAAGTTTCAGCCCTCCTGTTAAACTCTTAGCAAATCACAGGACACAGCATAGCTTATGACAATTAAGGTGATCTAAATGGTTTTAGAGGTTAATCTAAGCAAAGTTATGAATTCTAAAAAAAAAGTTTATGTTAGCCTACCTGCAAGCCTGTATAAATATATATTAAATTACACTACATTTTTCTCAAAAAACTCCACATTCTCTACCAAAACCTACTCCATCAAGATGATAGTAGTTAGTATTTATATATTTGCTCATTTGATCTAAGCAAACTGAACAAAGTAAGTACTGTTCTTTCACCATCATATTGGAATACTGAGGTATAGATTGGCAGTGTCTCCAAGGTAGTACCACCAATTATATAAAGCTGAAATTTGAACTCAGTCTAATTCCAGAGCCCAAGCTGTAGGTCACTGTTTTACACGGACTCTAAGACCAAGTCATTTAACCCAGAAAACAATGTGTCAAACAGTCACAAGAAACAAGGGAAATTCTCAGAACAATAGCTATAGAGCATTACCCCCCCCACACACACACACATACAAAATAGTCACGATTAGAATAAAATAATGGACTCTGAGAAGTATATTTCCAGAGAAAAAAGTGATAGTTTTTCTGATAAGTTTGATCATAGTAAAACTTTACTGAGATGATGGCCTGGAAAGATTTAATCTAAGCAAATGAAATAATGAACTATTTTTTAATTCTAGGAAAAACTGAAGTGAACAATAAAATAAACAGTTTACTATCTACTTCAGAGATAAAATCATTTATATATTTATAGTATATATACGCTGAGTATTGATTTAACCAAAAATAGTAGCAAAAATATTTTTTGAGGCAGGACTTCCAACTATGGAAGAGTGAAGAGATAGAAACTTTTCTCTCCAAAAAAAAAAGAAAGCATAAAACTGGACAGAATTGTCAAAAAATAAACAAATAAACAATCACTTAAGGGCTTTGGAAGTTAACCTAAGGCAAGCAATAAATTAAGAAGCATGTACTCCCGACAAACTTTTGGAATTCTGAGTAAGAACAGTGGGAATTTGCAGCCTTTTTGCCTGGGGCTACTCCTATCACCTCCAGCTCAGTTGGTGAGAAACTATAGTTTTTCCAGAATATAGCTGGCTATAAAAACCAGCAGCTTCCCAGCCAGAGGGAACTAACTGATTTGATTGGGAGCAGAGAGCAAAATCCATACTCAGAGTCATTGTCAGTATAAGTCACAAACTGGTCACAAAAATAAAACAAACAGGAAAAATCCTTAGTTCTGCTAGAGTAAGGTATGGTCTGGTTAGAGTGAGGGGCCAACCAGCCAAAAATGTATGGAGCAATCCTGAAAATGAGAGCACCAAAGAAATTTCAGATATACTCTCTATACATCTCTGGCTGACTGGGATGCTGTGTGTTTGTGTCCAGGAAGCTCAAATGAGTCTATTATAAAGTAAAAGTTGAAGCAAACTTGAAAATGCCTGAATTTTGAAAGTATTGTTTTAATCTCCACCCAGCTCCACTGGCAGAGAATGGAAGCTTTATGTGCTGGGTGTGTATGAACACAACCTTCTGATCAATTATTGGCTAACCAGTAAGTATGCACAAAAAGGTGTGATTCCCAGAAAGTCAGAATAAAGTAATAAACAAAAGGGTAAAAATCAAAAAACTTAGCAGAGATACTAGTAGCTACAAATTGCAGAGGAGAGAGATTCTTTGCATTAAATCTAGGTAAGTTATTAAAACAATAGTAACCTTCAAGTAAAAAAAAATTATATATATACACACATACCAGAATCCAGAGTTGCTACAATGTTTTATGTAAACTGTCTAATTTCCAAAAAAATTCTGAGACATGCAACAAGAAATATGAACACAGAGAAAAACGTCAATAGAAATTGAGTCTGATACTAAACTTAGCAGCAAAGACTTCAAAGTTGTTCTTGTAAATGTGTTAAAAGAAATAAAGCTATGTTTAAATAATTTTAAAAGAAAATATGAGTTACCAGAGTATAAGGGGGAGGGGGAAGGGGACAGGTAGATGGGGGGAAAATTTTGAATCATTTCTTCAATTAAAATAATTAATTAATTTTAAAAATAAAGGAAATATTGCTCACAAATAGGAAATTTAAATAAAGAAACTGAAACTATAAAAAGAGAACCTAATGGAAATTCTAGTTTTAAAAATCATAATAGCCAAAATATGGAGCCACTAGATGGTCTCAACAATAAATGTGAGATAGTGGAAATAAGAGACTAAACTTGAGGACAGATCAATAAAAATGATTCAATCTGAAGAACAAAGAGAAAAAAAGAATGAAGAAAAAATAACAGCGCTTCAGAGGCCTGTGGGACAACATCACAAATATAATACACATGCAGTTGGAATCCCAGGAGAGGAAAGAGAAAATATCTTTTTCAGCTATTTCATTATCATTGTATAGAAATGCAACTAATTTCTGTGTATATAATGATTTTGTATCCTGCAACTTTATTGAATTTGTTGATTAGCTCTAACAGTTTTTGGTGGTCTTTAGAATTTCGCACAAAATATTTTGTCCTCGGCAAACAAGGACAATTTTACTTTCTTTTTCTACCCTTGTTGCTCTGGCTTGGCTTAGAGCACTATGTTGAATTAAGAGTGGTGAGAGTGGACACCTTTGCCTTGTTTCTGATCTTAGAAGAAAAGCTTTCAGTCCTTTACCATTGCATATATGTCAGCTGTAGGCTTTTCACATGTGGCCTTTATTATACTGAGATATGTTCCTTCTATGCCCAATTTGTTGAGAAGTTTTATTATTAAAGAATTTTGTTTTTGTCAAATTTGGGGAAGCATTTGTTGAGATGATCATATAATTTTTATCTTTCATTCTATAAATGTGATATATCACATTTACTTATTTACGTATGTTGAACTAGCCTCACGCCTCTGAAAAAAATCTTGCTTGATCATGGTGTAGGATCCTTTCAATGTATTCTTGAACTGGATTTGCTAATATTTTGTTGAGAATTTGTGCAACTATATTTATCAGCCATAGTAGTCTTCAGTGTTCTTTTCTTGGACTGTCCTTATGACTTTGGTATCAAGGTAATGCTGGCCTCATAAAATGAATTTGGAAATATTCTCTCCTTTTCAATTTTTAGGAAGAGTTTGAGAAGAATTACTCAGCTAGCAATCTCTGACTGGTTCTTTGTCTATGATTCCTGTCTCTTTGATAAACTTATTTAGTTGGTGTATTTTTTTCCTGATCTCCTGTTGAATTGTATTTCTGTGTTTTCTCAGAGGTCATTGAGTTTTTTTAAAAACAGCTATTTTGAATTCTTTATCAGGCAAATCAGATACCTCCTTGTCTTTGGGTTCAGTTATTTTCTGGTGGTGTCATGTTACCTCAACCTTTTATGTTCCTTTAAGTTCTGCATTTTTGTCTTCACAGTCACCTCCTGCAGTCTTTACTAACTGCATTGGAGAGAAACACCTCCCATCAGCCTTGCTAGAGATTCTGAGGCTTTCTCAGACTTATGGATGCACCTGCTCCATGATTCTTGCTCCCTCTCGTGGCAGAATTCCTAAACTTGTACTCATTTGGATCCCGTAACACGCCAGGCCCTGGGCTCACAGCCTTTCTTTTGTTCTCCCACACGTGGCCCTAAAGTTCAAGTTTGTGGTCTCTCCCTGGCCTGCAGATTCAGCCAACTTTCCGCATGTGCTCAAATGTCAGTTGGCCACAACCCACTCATGCCACTGTCAGAAACACACACTGGAGCTGACCACAGGGTGTAGTGTGTGTGGGTGAAGCGTGCGAAGCGCTGGGTTTGCATGGACCAGTTGAAGTTGATCTGTGGTGAAGCACTCCCAGCTTGTGGGCAGGCTTCTTGATAGAATCTGCAAAGCAGGATCTGTATCTCTTTAATGTCCTCCAAGAGTTCTGTCTGCCAGTCTTGTAACCAATTACCACTCTCCAAATTAAAGACTCTCGATTCAGTAATCTGAATGGAATGAGAGAGAAAGGAGCCTGTTTGGCAGTGTCCTGCACAGCTGAGGCAGTAGGGTGCTCACTCCCATGCTCTCCCTTTCATCTGCAGGATAAATCAGGGCCAAGGAAGATTTTTGTTGCCTCTTAACTGTGTCATCTTGGGGAAGGGGTGATGTAAGTAAAGTCAAACTGTTCTTACACTCTCCAGTGCATTCAAACTTGTATATACATATTTGTTCTAACAAAGTGTTGAAACGTCTCTGGAAACCTGTACAAAGTTACATGAATGATTGTAAGTCAATGTTCACCAGGGGCTCCCAGATCATGACCAAGAGGAGCCAGATCATGGGCCACAGCAGGGTTCATTACCAGGACCCAAGTCTCTCTGCCCATAAGTGGGCAAGACTCCTCCAAGGTCACTTGGCACATGGTGTTGGATCTCACAGCTCCCTCAAAGGCACTTTTGTGTGTGGATAGATAGTGAATTTTTGTTGTTTAAATGTGGTACAAAAATGAGGAATGCCTTATGCTGCTATGATGCTGATATCATCCCCTCTTCTCTTCTTAATATCTCCTTATTCTAGTGTATAATTCTACACTGACAGCTTTTTTCTTTCAGAACTTTATAAATGTCATCTGACTTTTCTTAGAAGCAGAGCCCAAAATAGATATTTTTAAGTGGAAGTGATTTAATGGTTTTACTATAAGTGATATGGGGTGAGTAGTGAGTTTTGAGTAAATGGGAAGAATTTACTTCCAAAATTTAGATTTTGGAAGAATTATTTTGGCTGCTGATGTTAAAAACAGATGAAAGGGAGTCATAAGTGGACTCAGTGAGATCACTTAGAAACTATTGCAATAATCTAGGTGAGAGATAGTTGTGACTTGGACCAAGTGGTAGCAGTGGAGAAGGTAAGATATGGCCAGCTTCTAAATATATTTTTGGAGTAGAATTTGCTGCCAGGCTGGCTATAGTATATAAGAGAAAGAGACACTTAAAGGAAGACACCAAGGTTTTTGGGAAAGCATTAGAAAGAACAGGGGTATCACTACTAAAATGGAGGAAATAGATTTTTTTCAGTGTTTGACATGTTAAGTTTGAGATTCTCATTAAACATCTGATTAGAGATAATAAATAGGTAATTAAACATTCAAGTCCCTATAACAAGTGAGGGTCTAGGCTAGAGATATAAATTTACAAGTCATTAGCCAGAATAGAGAAAGCATTGAAGGCTATAAAACTCAGCGAAATCATCAATGACGTGGGTATAGGAATAAAAGAGAAGAGGACTAAGGTCTGATTCCTGGAGTATTATAATATTACAAAGTCAAGAATAAACCAGGAAAGGAAATGAAACTGAAAGAAGGCAGGCAGAAAATCAAGAAAGGGTGGAGTCTTGGAAATCAGGAAAAGAAAGCTTGGAAAGGAGAAGGGAGTGATCACTTGTGTCAAATCTTATTGTTAGATCAAGGCCTGGAAATTCACTATTAGATCTAATGAGGTGAAGATCATTGATGTTCTTGACAAAAAACGTTTTAGTAGAGTTGTTAGGCAAAAGTCTAAGATAAGTGATATAAGAGTGACTGGAAAAGTGTTGTACGAAAGGAGAGGTGGGTAGCACTCCCCTTGACAAGGATAGAGGAGGCTCTTGGGCCTGACAACACACATATGGTTAAGACATTACTACCTACTTCATGGCATATAACCATCATATTTTTATGTGAAGTGAAATAAGTCAGACAGGGAAAGACCTATGGTTTCTCAAAACAAAACAGGCTCATAGAATCAGAGACCAAAGGGATAGTTGCCAGAGGGAATAAGGATGGGGGGATGAGTAAAAAAGATGGAAGGGCAGATAGTCAATAAAATTGTAAGTTTGCAAGGTGACAGACGGTTACTAGACTTGGTGGGGTGATCACATTATATGGTATAAAAACGTTGAATCACTATATTATAAACCTGAAAGTAATATCGCTAATATAATATTAAGTATACCAACTATACTTAAATTGAAAAAAAGAGTGAATTGGCAAAAAGAATTTAGAAAGATCAAGTATAAACAGCACATATTAGAATTTTCTATTAAAAAGGGGAATTGAACATTAGCTGTGAGAGGATCTTGGTTCAAGAAATATTTTTTTAGTAGAAGGAATGACAGCTTCTTTATATGCAAATGCAAAAGTTCAGTAAAGAAGAAAAATTGGCGTTACAAGAGAGGTGCTATTTGTTCAAGTGCTGTCCTTCAATAAGTTAATCAGGATGGAATCTCGTTTATTGATGGTGGTTAGCATTTACTAGGATTGTCACATCCTCTTGAAGTCACCCGTTTATCACTATGAAACATTCTCCTTATTTCTGATAATCTTCCTTATTCTGAAGTCTACTTCTTAAAGATTATTTAGCTACTTTAGTTTTCTTTTGATTCATTTTAGCATAGTATATGATTTTATATCCTTTTACATTTAGTCTCTAAATGCGATTATATTTAAAATGTTTCTTACAGACAGCATAAAGTTGTATCTTGCCTTTTTGTCCAATCGGAGTATCTCAGCCTTTTAATTAGAATGTGTAGAACATTTAAAGTTAATGTAATTATCAATATAATTGAGTATAAATATACCACCTAGCAATTTTTTCTATTTGTTTCATATATTCTTTTGATTCTTTCCCTCCTCTTTTCCTGTCTTTTTTGGATTAAGTGGTTTTTAAAAATAATTTTTCAATTTGTCAGTTTATTAGCTATACCTCATTGGTTTACTTGTGAATCATTTCTTTAACTTTCAAATATAGTTCTTTAAGTTATCAAAATCTACCTTCAAATGTTATACTACTTCACATATAATAACTTTATAAAAGTACACTTTTATTCCTTCCTCATCCTTGTTCAATTGTCATACATTTTACTTCTATATATGTATAAACTTCTCAATATACTGTCATTTTTTTTATTTTGGACAATTTTTTTCAAGATATCTTTTAAATGAGAAAAGATGTTATATTTGTATATACACTTATAATTTTTGTTGCTCATTACTCTTTGTGCAGATCCAAATTTCCATCTCATGTTATTTTCCTTCTACCTGAAGAACTTCTTACCATTTCTTATAGCAAAAGTCTGCTAGCAATGAGTTATCTCAGTTTGTGTCTGAAAATGTCTTTGTTTTGTGTTAACTTTTAAAGACAGCTTTATTGAGTTATAATTGTCCTACAATAAACTGTATGAATCAAAAATGTACAATCTGATAAACTTTGGCATATGTACACACTAGTGACACTATCACTATGATCAAAATAATGAACATATTCATCACCTCAAAAGTTTCATTTCCCCTTGTACTCCTTCCAACTCTTCCTAGACCACCAAACCCTTCTTACCCCAGCTTCCATAAACAAAAAATAATTTATTTTCTGTGAGTACAGATATTTTTGCATTAGGGGGAATTTTATGTAAATGGAATCATACCATGTGCATTTATTTGTATTTGGCTTTTTTCATTTACCATAACTGAGTTTCACTCATGTTGCTGTATGTCTTGATAGTTCATATGCCACAATTTGTTTATCCATTGACCTATTAATGGACATAGGAGTTGTTTCCAGCTTTCAGCTATTACAAATAAAACTTCTGTGGATCTTGGTGTGCCTGTCTTTGAGAACATGCTTTCATTTCTCTTGGGTTTTGCCTTAATTTGGCCTGTTCAGAATTTTAGGTTGACATCTCTTCTTTCCTTCAGTACCTTGCAGATACCATCTGGCTTACAAATCCGAGGTAAGTCTGCTGTAATTCTTATCTTTGTTCCTCTATATGTAATGTGTCTCTTTTGCTCTGGTTGATTTAAGACTTTTCTCTTTTTCACTGGGTTTTAGCAATTGGATTATGATGTAACTTGTGTTTTTTCTTCATGTTTGAGAATTGTTAAACTTCTTGGAACTGTAGGGTTTTAGTTTATACCATTTGGAAAGTTTTTGATTATTAATTCTTCTAATTTTTTCTTTCTTTTCCCACCTCCTTTCTTTCTGAGACTCCAATTATATATTCCAATGCTCAATATTGCCCCACAAGTCATTAGTTCTGTTAAATTTTTTTTTAGTTTTTTCTCTTTATTTAATTTTGGTAGTTTCTAATGCCATGTCTTCAAATTTATTTTTACTCTATAGTGTGTAATCTGCTATTATTACCATCCAGTGTATTTTTCATTTCAGATATATTTTATTTCTACAGTTTCAATATAAGTCTTTTAAAATATCTTTTTTTGTCTCCTCATCATGTTTATATTTTGCTTTTGTTCTTGAGCATATGGAACATATTTATAATAGCAGATTTAATTTCATTGTCAGCTAATTCTATTATCTGTGGCATTTCTGCATCTGTTTGTAGTGACAGCTATTTTTCCTTGGCTTTAGGTCACATTTTCCAGCTTCTTTGTATTCTTGGTACTTATTATTATTATTATTATTTATTATTATTATTATTGTTATTATTATTAGTTTTCCAGACATTGTGACTTTTACATTGTTAGGTGCAAAATTTCATGTATTGCCTTTAACATCTTTGGGCTTTGTCTGGGACATGTTGAATTACTTAGTGTTAGCTTGATCCTTTCAAAGCTTTAATTTAACCCCACTTTAATTTAAGTGCTAATTTAACCCCACTGCTAAGGCAATACATTTCTGAGGACATTATCAGATGTTCTACATATTAGGAGATTTTTCTACTCTGGTTGGTATAAACAAATTATAATCAGCTCTATGTGACCCCTATGTATTATCTACCTATTCTTTTCCTGTGGTTCTTTCCCAGCTTTGGATAGTTTTCTCATACCTATGTACATACCAGTACTCAATCCAAGACTCACGAGGACTTCTCTGTAGATAACAGCTCTTTCTTTTTATATCTTCCTTCTATTATTTTTCTAGATGTCCTGGCCTCCTTGAACTCCAATATATGTCTCCTCCACTTAGCAAGACTACTAGGTTTTAGTGGGATTTCCTTTCTGGCACTGTAGTCTGAAACTCCACTGGAAAATAAACTGGTACAATAATAGGGCTCACCTCATTTGTTTCTCTGTTCTTAGAGATCACTATCCTATTCTACCTGTTGTCAAATACCTAAAATCTGCTTTCATATATTTGTCTCATGTTCGTGTTGTTTAAGATACAAGGTTAAGTTAAGGCCTATTACCCCATCAAGGCCAGAAGTCTAAAGTTCTAGAGTCCCTGAACTTTTCTGGAGTGGAGACAGTTTATCCATAGTAATACAAGAGAATGTAAAATATACAGACACAGATGCACACAGATGTGGTGATAACAGTTCAGAATTTTTGTCTTAATTGCTTATATTTTTTCAGTGAAATAGTTGCAAAATTATTGGCTTTGAGTGGGCATGGAAAAAGAGGTTTTATGAGCTTGAAGGGAGAGAAAGTATGACATAATCCTATAGGAGAGTGGGATTATAAGCGGACCAGGTAACTACACATGGTTGGTATGCAGCAGTAAGACTCTTTTTGAAGCTAATGATCATAAATTTCAAGTCAGAGCATTGGTTTTGATTAGGTATGTAGTACAAGTACAGAATGGTTGGATTTAACCACATTTGGTATTTTAGCAATTGTCAGAAAAATTTTCTGACACTGGGAAATAAGGAAAAACTGTGAATCCAATGTCCTTGTCATATGGTGATGAAGGCCACCAAGGATTATTTAGTGAAAAGAACTTAGTTAAGCCCACTGTTAACAATGGATAACAAGTCCCAGGAAATATGTGAAGTTGCATATTAAGTTGTAGTTCTTTTGTCCAGTTGAGATGCAAATAATTTCTGCCTAGTGAAACACATAGCTTATAACCCTTGTTTAATGTTAATCGGGTTTGTACCTCATCTAGCAATCTTACACTTAACTTCTTAAATGCTTTTTTAACTTGTCATAACTTTTTCCTAACACCCTCATTAATTAATTAAATAAAATATTTGATCTGCATCAGAATGCAGTTTAAATTTTTTTTAAATTATTCTTTAACAAGGGGGAGTGCAACAAAATGAGAGTGAGGCAAGGAAACTGAGCCTGTATGCCAGTAAATGTAATGCTTGACTGAGAAAGGAGGTAAATGAGGATAAAAGGGGAGCAAGTGTAAGTGAAAAGGTGGAGAAAACAATGCATTGTAGGTTTTGATGTGGTGGAAGATTCTTGAAGGTCAAGAATTAGACGTAAGCTAGAAAGACATATTGGTGGTCAGAAATAGGTAATATGGAAGGTTATAGTTATTGGTAAAAATGAAATCTATAATATGACCTTTGGAGGAGGTGAGGTCCAGAAACTGAGGAGTCAATTTGCTGAGGTCATCAAGAATCATAATAGGAATATATTGGGAAGGAGGACAATTGGTCAGAGTTAAAACCTTTAAGGAATAACAGAATGTAACCAGTGAGTTGATAGGTGACTATCACAAACAAAAGAGCAGTAGGCAGCATTATATAATGACATAATACAAAAGTTGAATGCTTTTAGAGAGGAGGGAAGAATGACCTAGAAGTAACAAAGAGGAGTGAGGAAGACATCAACCTTGCCCCCATCCCCAGACCTACTAGCCAGAGAAATGTGGAAGAGAAAGCAGCTCCTATTTGAGTAAGTTGCAGGAGCAGCTTTACCTAAGCTATATCTCCAAGAGTCAACTTTCAGTGAGAGAAAGGATGAAGGAGATTTGTCTTCTCCATTGAGTGGAGAAGTTGAACATATAGAAAGTTTTGCTGCTGTTGGACCATGAAATCCAAAAGGCATACCGAAATTCTTTAAAGGAGGTAAAAAAAAGTGGAAGGCAGGGTGAGACAAGGGAATGTGTGGCATCATATGAGCATTGGAGTCTGAGAAATGGAAATAAATGGGAAGACATGGGTGTTTTGAAGAGACAAATGCAAACAATGTTAAAAGGCAGAATAAAAATAGTAATGGTAGTGGTGAGGTAAGCATGGAAAGGTAAGCTAGGAACATAAAAAGCCTTATGGATCTTACTTGAACCCTGTTTGATGCTAAAAGGCCAGCAGAAGGCAACTTGTACAACAAGCAGGGGATTTACTGTATGTGTAGAAATGTGATTTTTGGAGCATATGTATACCATTAGGAAATAATTAGAAATGACGTAGATAGGAAATATGATGACTGATTACAGTAGTCTCTCCCTTATCTGTTGTTTCACTTTCCATGGTTTCAGTTACCCATGGCGAACCTCAGTCTGAAAACATTAAATGGGTAGTTAAGAAATAAATAACGTGTAAGTTTTAAATTGCACACAGTTCTGAGTAGCATGATGCAATCTTGTGCCATACCACCCAGAAAGGATGTGAATCATCCCTTTGTCCAGCATACTCATGCTGTCTATACTCCCCACCATTAATCACATAGAGGCCATCTGGGTTATCAGATTGACTATGGAGGTATCTCCATGCATGTGTTCAAGTAACCCTTATTTTACTTAATAATGGCCATTTACTTAACTTTTATTATAGTGTATTGTTTTAATTGTTCTATTTTATTATTAGGTATTATTGTTAGTCTCTAACTGTGTCTAACTTATAAATTAAACTTTAGCATAGATACATAGGTACAAAAAATCATAGTATATATAAGGTTAGATACTATTCATGGTTTCAGGTATCCCCTGGGGGTCTTGGAATGTATCCACAAAGGATAAGGGGGCACTGCTATATTGAGAAGGAGGATTTGAAGAGCAGCCCAGAGAGTTTTAGGCTCTGAATGTCAGCATGGGATTCCATTGGAAATTATTGAGGAGGGTAGTGAAGAGACGAAATTTGAGTTTGGGAATATTGGTCTTGTAGTGAAACGGTTAAAGCTGGAGGTGGTGAGAGCAAGTAGCTGCAGCAATTCAAGGAGGAAGCCACCAGGACAAGGGGGGCGGCAGTCAATGGTAGAGAGAGAAAGGAGTGGATCTAGAGGCATTCTCAGAGAAGAATCTGATAGATATTGAGGCAGATGCTGGAGACAAAGAAGAAAGGAGCATCAATGATGAGACTGAGGTTTCAATTTGGGGTGACTAGGAGAATGATGGTAACATTCACAGGTGAAACTATGACATCCAAGTGAATAAATTTCGCCAGCAGTTGGAGATACAGGAAAAGTTTTAATCAGGAATAGCCGCCAGGCTGTACTTGGTAGATCTAAAGGGATGGTAAGAACATTTAATTTAACCTATTCCTTCGTCCTTACCCCCACCCCAGACTGCAGCATTGAAAGCGGTCTTTCAGCTTTTAGTGTTTTTCTTTTCCCTTCCATGGGGCTGTGTGGAACAACCTCCTGTTCTCTTGTAATTTGTTTGACTTTGAGAAAAAGGACATGCTCAGAGAACATTTGGTACAAGCAGAACCTATAGCATTTGCAGAGGCTAAGGCAAGATCACAAATTAAATTCTAATATGGATGAATGGCCACTCAGCCTGGAGAGGCACACCTGAATCTCATGACTGCTTCTTGTGGCACCATTTCTCAGCTTGGCAGATTGCCTGAGAGTCAGAAAGGACTTTGGGCAGTCATGTTTCTTCTTCAGTTCAACAGTATACTAATTTGGAGGGAAAAAAGGAAGGGGGATGGGATTTTGGGAGAGATTTGGTAAGAAGAAATGGCATTGAGTATAAAAAGGGAATTAGAGAAAAAGAAAATTATGTAAATTGGCCATAATTATATAGAAAAGAGTATTAAATTCTAATACAACAGACTTTAAAAAATTAGTTTGCTTCTTCATAGTGCAGGCTTCCTTTCTGGTTTCCTGTTTTGACTTCCCATTATTCATGTAGGCCTATATTATGTCGGTGGCTTAAGAAGAAGCAATATACTCCTTCACTTATATCCAGGATGGCTGATAGTTTTCAACTTGTATAACAACTCTGATTGATTCATAGAAAATACCTGGAATGTTTTATCAAGATCAATTTTAAGTCGAAGTCTGGGTATAGTGGGCAAGAATGTTAAAATCAATGAATGATGTCCACTGTGAATTCAGGAAGCTCTCCTGGTGCTTCAATGGCCATAGATTACTTAGATGTTTCCTTCAGACAATTTTCTAAGCAGAGCATCCCTTTACTTTCCAATTCTATTACCTTCTTAATTCGTATCTCATTTGCCTCATCCTTTTCTTTCCATCAGACGCCTTTATGGTGACTCCAGGTGATGAATTCATGTGGAATACTGTGTGTTGTTCAAGTGACTTCTTGGAGATTTCATAGTCACCAAAACGTCTGAATCCCCTGAGGAGTGCTCAGGCTTTACCCTCCCACCAGCTGGGTGGCATGATGTTGAGCTCTGACTATTTGGCCCAATGTTGAGGCAGGAGTGGGCCAGTGATAAGAGGTGGATGAGAACTGGGATGTTCAGTCTCCAGAGAATTACTTCAGATATCACATGGCCACGAAGGGAGGAGTAAGGAGGGATAATGACAATGCAGATCCCATTATCCCAGAGAATTCTGGGACCACAGTTCTTTCCATTCTGGAACTGATACCAGAGGTGTCCAATCTAGTGAACCAATAGTAAGATCTTTCAGCCTTCAGCGGGTCCTCAGCTAGCACCTGGTGACAGGGGGTCACAATCCAGCTCTAAGAAGGAGCTCCCAGTAACGTTGGTGGTGTGCTGAGTAGGATTCTTTTTCCAGCAGGTGCAGGAAAGAAATCCAAAAACCTCAGTCATGAGGACAGTAAGAGAGGGATTTAAAATATATGGTGCCCAGGTCTCATTCCCAGAGTGAGGTGTGGGACCTGGGCATTACAATTTTTCAAAGCCTCTGGGTAACTCTCATGTGCAACCAAGGCTGAGAACTACTGTTCTACACCAGTCTCCAGGTCACCACCCAATGTTCCACCTCATTACATTCTGCTTAAAGAATCTGTGAGACTTCCTCCCTCATCTTTGAACTCCTCTCAACAGATTATACACTCCAAGAGAAGTGATTGAGCCATGTACTTACCTTGTGCCTTCCCCAAGTCTAAACTGTTTGACCATCAGCTCTCACCCCTGGTAAAATGCTGTTCTGACCTATTACTCACATATACCTACCTATGTCCCAGCCTCCAGGACCCAACTCTAACCATACCTGCTGCCTCAACTTCTCTCTCTGGTAGGGTATAAGAGTGATCACTATTGTTTCCATATCATTTGCATAATATTCTCCACAGTTCTATGTACAGTAATCTTTTCTTCTCCATCAATTTTCATGGCAGACCAATCAAAACCAAACCAAGTTTTCAGAACAGACACTAGTTAACTCAAACAGCAGCTAAGTGGACCCAAAATCTTTCAGTTTCTTTCCAGCTCTCATGTTCTTTGATACATCACAAGTAAAGTAAAATCATCACCATCATCATCTTGACTGAGGAGGAAGCCAGTATTCTAAATTAGTAAAAAGGATGAAGGAAGAAAAAGGAAGAAATTAGAGAGAGAGAGAGAGAGAGAGAGAGAGAGAGAGAGAGAGAGAGAGAAGAGGAGAGGAGAGGAGAGGAGAGGAGAGGAGAGGAGAGGAGAGGAGAGGAAAGGAGAGGAAGAAAAGAAAGAAAAGAAAAGAAAAAAGAAAAGAAAAGAAAAGAAAAGAAAAGAAAAGAAAAGAAAAGAAAAGAAAAGAAAAAAGAAGAAATCAGAAGCATACAATGTTCCAAAACAGCATTTCTTTCATGTATTAAAAAGTAATTGAGACTCATTGCTAACCAACTATTACCAATTCAGAAAAAAGTTTACGAAGTTTTGGGGACAATTTTTAAGATATGTGACAAATTTGAAGTCTAACTATTAAGAAGGAAGACAATAATTATCACTGTTTGTGAACAATATGCTTAGACCTGGAAAACAAGGATTGATTGAAATTGGTTTTAGAATTAATAACAGTTATGTAGTCCGATTAAAATAAAGATACAGAAATGGAAATTTAGGAAAATAACTAGCACCTAGATAATTTAAATATTATTTAAAAATTTATTTATGCTTTTTACCTTGCTTTGCATACCCCTGCTTCACAATAGAGGAAAAATAAACTTTGGCCACATCTATGTTAATGATTTCATAATGTAAATATTTTACTAGAAAAATGTAACTATTAAAAGACATCTTCCATCATTTTCCAATATATATAAATATCAAATCATTATGTTGTTCACCTGAAAGTACTATAAAATTATGTTAATTATATCTCAAATTCTTAAAAAAAGGCATCTTTCTTTATAAAGGCAGCATTTCTAAGGTTGAGAGCAGGTTGAAATAAGAGCAGGGCTGAAATTCAGCCAGTCTGCACTGGTCTGCATCTCCACTTTTCCTCTCTCCCTACGCCCAAATCTTTTCACTGAGACTTCTTTTCTGGCCTCAATATTTTTCAGTAACAAAAAGGTTCAAAGTCTACACAGTAGGGGCCAATAAAACCCCAGGCTGGGATTTTTATGGGCCTTGCCGCACTGCACTTCCAAGAGTAGAATCTGAGCAGTGATCTGATTCTAGGATCACACATCACTCATGGAAGAGGTCCTCCCCGTTTCTCAGGAAGATCAATCATTATGTGCTGGTCTCTTGACTCTGCTGGAGAAAAGAGCTTCCATTCATCTACCTGTGTTCGGGTTTTATTTTAGTTTAATTGGTGTTTGCTCAGTATCCAGGTTGCATTTATTTGTAATTTCACCTTGAAACTAATTGCTTTGTTTTAAGACATATTTTATAGGTTGAAATTAATCTTATGGGATTCTCTGGCTTTTAGGGCAATTTATCTTAATAAGGACCATATTCCAGTTTCATTTCATGGAGTCAAGTGCAGAGATGTGAGAAATGTCTCTGATTCAAGCACTTCCTTATTATTATATGACACATTTTTGTGGAATCACAAAACGCCCTTTGGATTTCAGGCAATAGGTGCATTATATAGTCAGAGGAAGGCACCCTGGTATTGCTGTATTATTCTTGGCAGTCAATAGTGGATTGGTGACATACTAGCCAAAAAAATACTGACTCCTACTTCATCAATCCTCCCTCTCAAATCTATGAAAGCTGAAATTTCTCCTTAAGCCACAGGGTGGCAGATTAATTGCAGAAGAAACAAACTAGTACAGAAGCAACAGAGAAATCTATTCAGCTAAAGTAAAATAAAGAAATATCATGACCCCATCCTATCAGTCTCTGTATAGTAGTACTCTCTGATGAAAAGCTACACTTGGTTAAAAAGAAAACTGGTTTTAAAGACTTTCTTAAGTGTTTTGCTATTGCTACGAAACAAAACAAAACAAAACTTAAAACCCTCTGCCCATTTAATGATAGTCTTCCTGAACACACAGCTTGTTTGAGTTCTACCCAACAAATGCCTCTCAGGGAAGCTCTATATTTGACTCCCCGCATTCAGGAATTTTCAATTTTCTGTCCTTGTCAATCAGTTGGATTATTTACGACGGTGTTATCTTTCTTAGCGCCAATAAGTACTGTCATTTTTGATTCACTGTCCACCTGAGCCTTGTGTCCTCTGTAATTTCTGAGACTCCCATAACGAGTCCTACTTGCCTTCTCTGCTTCCATTCTCTTCCCCCTCCAACCCACAGCCACCACAGTCATGTCACTCTCCGGCTTAAAAGCCCACTCCACTGGTATGGGATCAAATGCAAATTCCAAGGCATAGCACATAGGGTCTTTCCAACCTGACCCTCAACCACCCTTTCACGCACACACACACACACACACACACACACACAATTCAACAACACAGACTAAGTAATCCCGTGTGTGTGATCATCAGTCAGTTCTATGCCCATTACAATTTTAATAGAAAGAAACATCAAAAACTAAAAATTTAACAAACTATTAACTCATTTAGTAGACTGGTTATCCCGTGTGAATTATCCATATTCTTAGGTTTTCTTTTCGTTGCTCATTTTAATCGAATAAATCTTAAGCATGGAGTAAAAAAAGAAAAAAATAATTTCAGACATGCATCTGACACTTTCAACTTGTGTAACTTTGGCTAAGTCATATAACATCTCTGAGTCGCAGTTTCCTCATCTGAAAAATGTGGGTAAAATCCACCTTACTCACCATGAGAGGAAGTTGTGAGGCTCATAAGGAGAAACATGTTTTTAAAATGCTTTACAAACTATTTTAAAATAATAACTTCCTGATTTGTTAGTACTACCACAGAGTAGAGACAGAAAAAATGAAAGAAGATGGAAACAAAATACCTACTTGGTAGCACACCTTGAGGAGAGAAGATTAAAATTACCGCCTCCAATGAGATTTGGAGCTTATCAGTGGCTTTCCTTTGTCATTTCAAATGTATTAACATAAAGCAAAAACAGAAGACAAAATTCTAAAATCAAAAGAACAAAGCCTTTGTGTTAAGACAGATGAAATCAGTCGTAGAGGAAGAAACTATTTGTAAAACGAGGCTAATCTACTCTGTTCTTGGGCTGGCTTCCTCCTCTTTAAATAGGTTTCAACACCTCTAAAAGTTCATTTTATCCCATAGAAATGTAAACTAGTATTATTTGTTCATTCCATTTTGAGAGGTTGCGTATCCTCATGCCTATAATTTTGTGAGTAGGTTTGCATGGTCATGTTGGGGATGCCTGACACACTCTGGGGATTTAGAGCTAGCCCTGCTTTCATCCTAAGGGATGCTTGTAGTTGGGACAAAGCTGAAGGATGGCTTGGACCGAGTCATCTTGGGGCTGAGGCTTGCAATGCTTAGGAAGGCCATTCTTGGGGAGGGAGCTCCCTGGAGACCTTGAAAGCCAGCCAAGTGGAGGGATGAGTCAGCATGCACCTCCCCAGCCGTGACTCAGAGACCACGGGAAGTTCTTCCCACCTCAAGTTTGGCAGAATTCTGCCAATTCATCCTCACACAGCAGAATTCTTACTGGGAGCCTGAGAACACCCTAGACTGCTGTGTGACACAGAGTAGGAAGCGTGGTAGAAGGCCGAGCAAAGCTCCAGAGCCATGGCCGGAATGCAGGCTTTGTGCAGGTCCCCCTCCTCCACCTTAGAGCAAGGAGAGCAGTTTGGAACCATTTAGCTCTGAAACAGAGATAAAGGATTGAGGGGTGACTCCACTGGTTTTGTTACATTTTGCTGTGTTTATTCCCATTGAGAAGTCTGTTTTATCAAATAGGCTATTACTTTGGGGAGAAAGGTATTCCTGTGGGTTGGGATTCTTAGCAGGTTCCATAACATCTAACTGTTGAATGGAAAACATGGATATCCCCTCTTCAGTCTAGGGGGTTCTCTGGGGATTTCCATAACCAGACGCTGCCTCCTGGGGAGAACTCTAGCCTGGAGAGGAAGATGCCCCTCACTGCACACCAGACATGTGTGCAAACCTGTGTAGTTTGTTTCGTGGTTTTATTTTCTCCAGGAAGAAAGCCTGGATTAAAAATATGTGGAAGTGAGGGGGAACTGAAATTTTTCAGGAGCTTCAAGCACTGCTCAGCACTAATTGGTAGCTGTCGATCTTACTGACAACTAGCCATCCTTCAGGACTCAACCTCCCTCTCACCTTCTAAATGCAGGCGAGATGATCTGCCTTTAGTTATCCTGTCACGGACTTCCCTTTCCTTGACTATTAGTTGATAAGAACAGGCTCTCTCTTGAACACTTATCACCCCCACTGTCTAACACTGTATGAGCTCAATATACATTTGCAAAATGAGCCAAATGAGTGAATGAATAAATGAATGATCTATTGTAATTGTTCATTTTCTAGTCCGTCTCCCCTCTAAACTGGAAATTGTCTTAGGAGCTGTCTGCCCTTTTACCAGGACTGTGTAGCCACAGACTGTGTAGCCACAGGTAGTACCAGACTATAACTATTTAAAATATGGAAGGAAGGGTAAGGCTGAGGTATCTTGGTTCCCCAGGAGTTTGTCTTCTAGATGAGGAGGTCAGATTAACACATATTGAATAATTTGAGAACAATAAGCAGCTAAACTTGTAGCTGCAACATTCAGAGGGTGTGAAGTGCCCAAAGAAGGAGAGGTGGTGCGAGGTGGTTGCCTGGAGACTGAGAGGACCAGAAAGCTCTGCCCCAGGAAAGACTGGCCAGGGGACCAACTATGTGAGCAGAGTTTTGTGGAGACAGTATTGGGAGTTCAGAGGTTTTGAAATGAAAAGAAGTACTGCTCACTGATCTAAGGCAATTGGACTTAGGTTACAGACATTGAACAGAATGAGTAGAGGAGTGAAAATCCTACATCCCTTTTCCCCAGCCTCACTACCTGGTTACCATAAAATCAAGGTGAATTTGACCTCCAAGACAGCTGTCTTAGCGGGCAAGGCAACAATAGTGATACCTATTCTGCTCAACTAACTCTAGCTCTCCGTCCATTGGGCACTTGACAAGTTCTTTGCATGAAAGTTTCACTCAAAACAGATGTTAACAGCATTCTAGAGTCAGGAGAATCCGCTAGAGACAGAATCCTCCAATGGATGAAATATGAATGCAAAGGGAAACTATGAGACAATAGAAAATATATATTGATCTCTGTCCCCAATTCCTGGCACGGAACTCCTGAAACCTTGTAATTTCCGAAATGATAAGATTACTAGCATCAGCTTGTTCTACTGAGGTGACTCTGGATGGGCTCCTGGATGGGGATGGTCACCAGAAAGACCCAGCCATAAGTAGAAGGTTAGAATTTTCAACTCCCCTCCTCCTTCTCCAGAGAGAGGAGAGGGGCCGGAGATAGAGTTAATAATTGATCATGCCTACGTGAGGAAGCCTCCATAAAATCCAAATAATACAGTATTCAGAGAGCTTCTAGGTTGGCAAACTAAACCAGGAGGGTGATGCACACTAACCTCACATAGCTCCTACCTATGCTTAAGACCCTCCCAGACTTCCCAGACTTCACCTTCTATATCTCTTTCCCTGGCTATTGATCTGTATTTTTTTTTTTTCATATCTTTTAATAAACTGGTAATGGAAGTAAATGTTTCCTTGTGTTCTATGAGCTGCCCTAGCAAATTGATCAAATCCAAAAAGGGAGGAGGTCTGGGAAGGTCTGATTTATAACCAAGTCAGACAAAAGTGAGTAACATGGGGACCTACTACTTGCGATTGGCATCTGAAATGTGGTTGGGGTGGGAGGGAGCAGTCTTGTGGGACTAAGTCTTCAAACTGTGGGATCTGACGCTGGCTCCAGGTAAAGTGTCAGATTTAAGTTAAGTTGTAGGGCACCCAACCGGTATTGTGCAGAATTGCTGATGTGAGAAAAACCTCCATACAGTTGGTGAACAGCAGTGTCAGAAGTAAAGTGTGTGGTGTGAATATTAAAGGAGACACACAGGAGTTTTTCCCTACATAGAAAGAGAACTGTAGGTTCTTCTTTGTAGAAACCTAAGCCTGGAATGCCCTACGAAAGAGTTGGACTACCGCACTCATTAACTTCTTACTCCTAATTCATGCAAGTGCAAGGATTTCTGGTAAATCCATATGTGCCAAAGATTTCCTAATAAAATAGAATTTCTAATTCTCTTTATGCTAGCCACTTCTCCCCATAGTGCATATTCACATGGGAAGTATTGAAATAACCATTTCCTTAGAGAACTGACTTCAAATGCTAACTAACTCCCTTGCAGTGTTTATTTCTGATTAGAGCTCTTCAAGTGATAACTAACCACCCTTTGGATTTGAATTTAAACTAATCTACCCACCTATGTGTTACACAATGCCTATGATGAAATATTTAAAAGTAAATTACATACCCTATACCGCAAAGAATTAATTATAAGAATTCCCCTGAGAGAATTTGCATTATTGTGCATATGCAGAGGTTCCCCTGGGCAAAGGAGAGACTGGCACCTGAGTGCACAGGCACCAAAATCAGCTAACTCAACCTCAGGTGTGTTAGAAATCTACTCCAGCCCTCATCCTCCTTAGTTCCTGCCTTATCACCTCTGTCTTGACTTATGTTAATAGCTTTCTAAACAATCTCCTTCACTCAAATATTTTCTCATTGCTCTCCTTCCTCCTACAAGGCAACTCTATGCAGACTCATGTCCTGCTACCTCCTGTCACCTCCCAAAACTTGGATCAGGATGGAATATTTAGAATTACCATCCTGCCCACCTTACCTGTTCATACCTCAGTACCTTCACACCGGATATTCCCCCTCTTTTTCAGACTCACCCCATCCAACATAACCACCTTTTACTTATCCTCTAGTAATTTCTCAGGATGCAAGAGTAAAGTACAAAAATCAATTGTATATCCAAATATAGACAATGAAGAATTGGACATTAAATTCAAAATTATAGAATTGTTTACAACAGCATCAAAAAATATAAACCTGACAAAATGTATCCAAGTCTTATACATTAGTAGCTATAAATCCTTGATGAGAAAAAAAACTGCATTAATGGAGAGATATCCTGTGTTTGTGAATCAGAAAACTTGGCATTGCTAAGATGTTAATTGTGATTTATAGATTGCAATCCCAATCAAAATCCCAGTATGCTTTTTTAAAGATATTGACAAACTGATTCTAAAGTGTGTGTGGAAGGCCAATGGTTCCGGAATAACCAAACAATTTTGAAAAGGAAGTACTGAATTGGAGAGCCCATACTACCTGATTTCAAAATTTGCTATAAAGCTATAGTAATAAAGAGAGAGTGGTCCTGATCTAAGGATAAACATATAGTTCAATGGAGCAGAACAGAAGGTCCAAAAATAGAGCTTCATATATGTAGTAAATTGATTCTGACCAATCTGATAAGGTAATTCAATGGAGAAGGAATAGCCTTTTCAACAAATTGTGCTGGAACAACTTGACATTGACAAGTAAATTAAATAGGTAGAGAGAAAGAGAAAGATAAAATGACATTCTGCCATTTATTCACATCATAGAGAAAAATGAACTAAAATCAAATTATAGCTCTAAATGTAACCAAAAACTGTGTAACTTCTAGAAAAGAAAATAGAAGAATATATTAATGATTTTGTGTTTCACAAAAGTTTTTTCTGACAGAACACAAAAAGCACAAAGCATGAAATTTAAAAATTACTAAATTCAAGTTTATCAAAATTTAAATATTCAATCTGAAAGCCACTGTACCAAGGTGAGAGAAAGGGGTTTTCTATATAAGAAACTGGCTCACAATTATGGAGGTTAAGTCCTACAATCTGCTGTCTGAAAGCTGGAAAGCTGGTGGTACAAAATCAGTATTGAGTCTGAAGGGCTGAGAACAGGGGAGCTGACAGTGTTCCAGTCTGGGTCTGAAGATCACCAAGGGCAGGAAAAGAGTTCATCTGAGCTTAAACAATCCAGCAGAAAGAAAAAAGAGAGAGTTCTTCCTTCTCCGATTTCTCCTATTTGAAGTCTCAATAGATTGGATGATGCCCACAGGTATTGGAGAAAGCAACCTATATTACTGAGTCCACCAATTCAAATACTAATCTTATCTGGAAACACCTTCACAGACACACCCAGAAATAACGTTTAACCTGAGCACCCCCTGGCCAGTCAAGTTGATACATAAAATTAACCATCCAGCCACTGAAGAAAATGAAAACACACATCATAAAAAAAGGACTTGTGTCCAGAATAAATAAAGAGCTCTCAGAAAGAAAACAAACAAACCAATTAAAAATTGGGTAACAGATTAAAACAGGTACTTCACCAAAGGAGATGTATATATAGAAAATAAACATATAGAGATGTTCGACATCATCAGTCATCAAGGAACTGCAAATTCAAACCACAATGAAATACTACAATTCACCTTTTAGAATGGGGGGAAACCGAGGAAACCATGTGTCAGTGAGAATGCAGAGCAACTAGTACTCTCGTGTAAGTTGCTGTTGGGAGGGTGCAATGGTACAGCCACTTTGGAAAACTGAGTGGTAGTTTCTTACGAAGTTAAACATATTTACCATAAGCCCCAGCAAACTCATCCCAAGATAAATAAAATCTTACGTTCAAACAGAAACCTGTTTACAGGTGTGTATAGCAATTTTACTCAATCTCATCAAACGCTGGAAACAACCCAAATGAATCTCAACTGGTGAATAGATAATCAAACTTATAGAACACTATTCTACAAGAAAAAGGAATGAATTACTGATATATGTAACGACATGACTGAATTTCAAATGCGTTATGGTTAAATGAATAAAGCCAGATTCATAAGTCTACTTATTTTATATCATTCTAATAAGGCAACACCAGAAAACAGATCAGAGATTTCCAGGAGCTGGTGGGAAGGAAGGGGCAGAAGAGAATAAGAAGGGATGATGAAACTGTTCGAGCTTGATGGTGGTAATGGTCACATTACTGTGTTTGTCAAAAGTTGGAATTGTATGCCAAAAGGTTGATTTTTGTTGAATGTGAATCATCTCAATAAATTTTTTTAAATTAAAAAAAAGGATCTCTCTAGTCCTCTCAAGACCTCAGAGTCCATGAGCGCTGCATTTAAAAATTAACTTTCAGATTCCCTTTGAATTTGTTGGAGGCAGTCGTTTACTGATGATTAATTTGTGAATGTGCATTGGACTGGTCTGCAAGAAGAAAATGCAAAACGTCCTCTTATCCCTCTTATTCGTTTTCTCTTTTTCTCTCTGTTTTCTCTCTCCTCATTTTCTTTCTCTCTTTAGTAAAAGTACACCCATCTCTGTATGTTGCTGGAGTAGTAGTATCTGGAGACAGACTTATGCCACCATCGATAAATGCGCCTTTTGCAAACTTGATTGGATGCAGCTGCAAAGCTGGAGTAGCTTTGGGAGCTCTGCGATGAGAGGCTGTTTGGGGAGGCCCTCTAACTGGTATGGAGGCTTCCGATCGTCCTGCTGCCGGCTCTCAGGCGTCTGCACTGTGGGAGGTTGCCCCACAGAGGACTTGGATGGAGGTCTGATGTGCGGAGAAGAGAGCGAACAGCAAGTAGAAAACCAGTGATTCTAGTGAGTAAAGTAGGCCAAGTAGAGGGCACCTGAAGCAGGTCCAAGTACGCCGCCTGCCACACCTGGAGCGCGCTCTGAAGGTACAGCTCTGGGTTTCCGTGGCCCCGAGTTTCTGTTTTCTCCTCTGTCCCCCCGACCCCGAAAGGCGCAAGGCCGGCTCTGCGCTCAGACCCTCCCCTCCAGGCTGGGGCCCGGGCAGCGTCTGCCCGCAGGTGGGGAGTCCAGGTGGGGAGTCCAGGTGGGAAGAAGTCCAGGTGGGAAGTCCAGGTGGGGAGTCCAGGTGGGAAGAAGTCCAGGTGGGAAGTCCAGGTGGGGAGTCCAGGTGGGAAGAAGTCCAGGTGGGGAGCCCAGGTGGGGAGTCCAGGTGGGGAGTCCAGGTGAGAAGACTTCGGGGCCGGCGCGAGCCCAGGTAACTCACCGCCTGCAGCAGCCGAGTGACCCTGGGTGAGGTCAGACCGTGGCCGTCTGCAGGGACCTGACAGGAGGAGCACGGCTGTGTGGGGGAGGGGGGAAGAAGGTGTCGGGCATGTGAGGCCTCGTGCCTGCCCCTCCGGCTTCTGATATTCGGGGAGCCAGGGAGGCGCCAGACAACTGGTTGCACGAATTCTCGGGGCCTCGCTCCCTCTTCACTGTCCCTCTCCCTCCGGCTCACCCACCTGCCTACCTACCTGCCCTGTCATTTCCTCGCACGTTTTCAAAGGCTGCCCTGCTTCCTCTAGCGGATCCGAGCCTGGGCATCCAGTCTGCCTTACACAAAATATGGACATCGCACACCGTCTCGGGCATCAGATACTCGGCTGTGAAACTGCAGTCTTGGGGAACAGAGTCTAGAATCAGAACCCCTAAAACAGACAGATCAGGAAGGGAGATGGAACTTTGCTGCCCTTAGGGGGAAACATGTGTTCCTCTTGGCACTCTAGCTGCTGAACAGTTTCTCGCTTTTTTGCAGTGAACATTTTTAAACATTTACAAAAGCATATATCACCCAGTTTCAAAAACTATCCATTTACAGCCAACTTTGTTTCAAGTAAACCCCTATTTACCCTTACCTTTAGTTATTTTGAAGCAAATTCCAGACATATTAGTATTATTTCTTCTATAAATGTATGGATTATATATAAAAATATATGGATTATATTTAAAAAACAACTAGAATTCTATTATTACACTTAAAATTGTAACAATAAATTCATTGACATCAGTAAATATTAGTATTCAAATTTCCAATTGTCTCATACATGTTTTTTTATATATTTTGTTTACATAAGTGTGTTTTTAAAAGTTTGCTTGAATCAGGATCCAAAGTATACACAGATTGGTTGCTGTTTCTTATGCCTCTTGAAATTTATTTCTTTTTTTCTAATAAACTTTATTTTTTAGAATAGTTTTAAATTTACAGAAAAGGGGAAAATGATAGAGGTCTCATACCTCATACCTAGTTTCCCTATTATTAACATCTTATACTGATATGGTACATTTATTACAATGAATGAACCAAAACAAATACCTTATTATTAAAATCCACACTTTATTCAGATTTCCTTTGTTTTTACCTAATGTCTTCTTCATTCTGTTCCAGAATTCCATCTAGGATACCATGTTACATTTAATCATCATTTCACCTTAGACTGCTCTGAACTATAATGGCTCCCCAGAATTTTTTTTTCTTTTTCTTTTTTTCTTTCTTTTTTTTTTGAGGACCTTGACAGTTTTGAAGAGTAGTGGTCAAATATTTTGCAGAATGCCTCTAAACTGGAATTCGTCTAATATTTTTCTCACGATTGTACAAAGGATATGGGTTTGGGAAGAATACCATAGAAGTAAATTCCTATCACATCAGATCAAGGGTGCATACTGTCAACATGACATTGTGGTTGATGTTTACTTTGCTCACCTAAATGAGGTGATATCTTTCAGCTTTATCATTGGTAAAGTTACTCTTTTTTTTTTTTTTTACCTTTCCCATACTCTACTGTTTGGAAGGAAGTAACTATGCACAGCCCACACTTAAGTGGGGAATTATGAACCATCTCCTTGAGGGTGGAGTATTTACATAAATTATTCTGAACTCCTTTAATGCAAAACTTATCTCTCCCCCGCCCTGATTTGTTTATTTAATGATTTACTTATATGAGTGTGGACTTATGGATATTTCTTTAATTCTTTGGGCTATAATTCCAATATAACTTTATTTTGTTGCTCAAATTATTCTGGCTTTGGCCATTGGAAACTTTTTCAGTCGGTTTCTATGTCCCTTTTATATAACCCCCATCATTGTGGTGGGTTATTTGGGTTTTTTTGTTTGTTTTTGATCATTTCCTTACATTCTGGGACTCCATCTTCATTTTTATATTTTCTACACAACCTTAGTATTAGCCATTTCTCCAACAACCCCTGGTTTTTTTTTTTTAATCAGAGAATAGTTTTAGAAACCAAAATTTGAGCTTTAAGAGTGCTCATTGTTCTAGGTTCTTTCAGCTGATAGTATAAGGAAATATATGTGCATATATTAATATCAACACATATTTATATTTGTAACTATCTGTATCTATGGTAAGCTAATCTTGGGTTCGTACTGATGTCTCCAACTTTGATCCATTACCACAAGGACTATTCTAGCTTTTTCTTCTTATCTGTAAATTCTCAGTTAACAGTGAGAAACCTGGCTCCTACCACCCACCATCCACTTGCTTACTCAATTCTAGAATACAAGCATACCTGGGAGTTACTGTAGGTTTGGTTCCAGACCACTGCAGTAAAGCGAGCATTATAATAAAATGAGTCATGATCTTTTTTGCTGGCAGAGGGTCCTGCCTTTAATTTGCAAAAATATAACATCGATGAAGTGCAATAAAGTAAAGCAGAATAAAGTGAGGTATGCCTGCACACATGTATAGCTGTATCAGAATTGTTAACACAAGGAAACAACTTTATTAACTAGAATACAGTGTTTATTTGCGATTCATTTTGCCATCTATTCATTTACTCTTATAATGCTTCTCATTTCCAAAGTTACTTAGGTAACTGGGCATTTAGATTAAACATACATCTACCATACTGTTCCAGTATCAGGCAAGAGAAATGTAATCATTATGTCCATATAGACTTATACACACATGTTCATAGCACCTTTATTTCTAACAGCCCCAAACCAAAAATAACCTAAAATGTCTATGAATAAATAAATGGATGAAAAATTTGATATTTCCAAACAATGGAATACTATTCAGCAATAAAAAGGAATGAACTATTAATCTGTGCACAATATGTATAAATCTCTAAATTATTATGCTGAGTGAAAGAAGCTAGACACAATATATGCTATGAGTCCATTTATATAAAATTTTAGAAAATGTAAAACTAATCTGTAACGACAGAAAGCTGATCAGTGGTTGCCTGTGGATGAAGGGGTTTAGGAGAGAGACCGGACAGAGGGATAGTAAAAGAACAAACTTTTGGAGGTAATGGATATTTTCACCCTTTTGATTGTGGTTATGGTTTCATGGCTGAAAACATGTCATAATTTATTTAATTGCACAGTTTAAATATGTAAAGTTTATTATATGTTCATTTTACCCCCAATAAAAAGTCTATGCCTCATACCCTTTACCAATTCCCTCCAAAAAGTGTTTCTCAGACTTTAACATGCACATGAATTTCCTGAGGATCATATTAAAATGCAGATTCTGATCCACTTTAAGAGGTAATTGAGATTCTGCATTTCTAAGAAACACATTGGTGGTGCCATTGCTGCTCCTCTGCGGGTCACACTTAGAATGGCAGGTGCAGTGATTCATCAGCTTTAGTGTGTGTAAGAATCACCTGGGGAACTTTGGAAATTGTAAACACTTTCCACTCAGGGATGCGGGTTCCATAGACATGTGGTAGAGCTTGGGAGTATCCTAAAAGACTTTGATGCTCTGATATCCACTGACCACACCTGGGAAAACAGTAATCAAAGGCTTGCAAACTAATTTGGCCAAGTTCTCTAACATAGTCAATAATTTACAGATTTCCAGACATTATTTGAATAGTTCCAAGTTTTCCTTCTAAGCTTTCCCCTTCATCTTTTTTTTTTTTTACATTAAGTAAATAGAATTGGAAACCCAGACATAAAACTAATAACATTTCAACAGAAAAATGAGAATACAGTAGTAAAGCCAGAACCAGTGAGCACATGAAAGTCCAGAGGTCATTCTACCAGGAAGAAGAGAAGTAATTTTACTTTTGGGGACAAGGTCCACCTATAACTATAATAAATTTGCCACTCTTCAGCTAAAATTTGAGAAAGAGCTTTTTTCTTTATTCTCTTTAATTTGAGCAAGAAAGCTGTAGCAAAAGCTCAGAATGAAGCTAGGCAACTGGGATTCTCTGCTTTAAAGATATATGAATAGCATTCTAAATGTGGGCAAATGTCTTGATCCCTCCAGCCTCACTTTTCCTTTATTTGCTGAGTGGGGATAATAATACCCATTTTGCAAGATCATGTTAAATTTGGAAATAATGCAAAGAAAGACCAATGAGCAACCTTTTCTCAAAAAGCAAAGTAAAAAAATATACAGTTCATGGAAAAGAAAACAAAAGTGGAGTTCACATATTTGAAATAAGTCTCAACTTGATTTATGATGAGAAATGCATATTAAAACTACCATGAGGCATATTTTTTACCCATCATATTAGCAAAGATCATTTTATAATAGGTAATAAAGCATTTATTGCAGTATTGTTTCTAATACCAAAATATTAGAAACATCATAAATAACCATCAATAATTAAATATATGTACTATATATTATCTGCGTAATATGCAATTATTAAAAGAATAACATGTATAGAAGGATCTCTAATACATATATGCATAAACACATATGAATATAAATGTATACAAAATTTCTGGAAGGATATAAGAGCATCTGCTAATAGTAGCTACGTGTTAGGAAGAATTGATTCCTAGAGAATATTTTGATGGGAACATTTTTTTTTTCTTTTAAATGTTATTTATTTTAACTTTTTAACTTTTGAGTTCAAAAACTTTTTAGACTTAGAAAAAGGTTTCAAAAAATATCAAAGAATTCTTGTGTCTTATTTTTCAAATGTTAACATCTTATGAAAACACCACATGGGAAATTAATCTGAATGTAATATAATTAACGGTGTACAGACCTTCTTCAGGTTCCATCAATTGTTCTGATCTTCTTTTTCTGTTCCAGGATCTCGTTTTCATTTTGCCTCCAATCCAGAATAGTTCTTCAGCATTTTTGGTCTTTCATGACCTTGCCCAATACTGTACAGTTATCTTGCAATGTGTTCTCAGTTTCGGTTTGTCTCATGTTTTCTCCTGATGAGATTCAGATAATGCATTTTGGGCAAGAATACCACAGAAGCAGTGCTGTGCTCTTCTCAGTGCATCATATTAGGGGGCACATGATGTCAATGTGTCTTGTGATTGGCAATCTTAACTTTGATCACATAGTTTCTCCCCTACAAAAGTATTCTTTTCCCCTACTTCGTGAGGATATACTTCGAGGATATGCAATATATTTTCTCAACATGTTTACCTTCATAATTCCAGCATCTTTTGGTGATTCTTGTCTACACCAATTAATAGAGTTTACCAATTAATAATTTCTATTTTTCCCATTCCTTTTACATTTATAAACTGGATTTCTGCTGTGAGGAAAAGCTTTCCCTCCCCAACTTTGATTACTTATTTTTTTAGTTATTTATGTCAGTATGAATTCAAGGATATTTATTTTATTCTATATGTTATAATCTATTGACATTTAGGAAGAACCCCTTGAATTTGGCCAGTATGTCCTATTAATGTATCTCTGTCATTGTTCATATTTTATGCCCCCTTTTTTTTATCAAGTTATCCCTCAATATCAAAGATGTTTTTACTATAAGAAATATTAACATTTTTTCTATGATATATTTTACAAAATCTTCTTTTTGAAATTTATACTACATGATTATAATACTTCTTTTAGAACATTTTTTAAATACACAGGAGCATGAACTGAAAAGAAAGGAAGTTAAAAATATGGCAAATTTCGGGATGGAGTGATTTTGCTTCAGTTTTCAGTGGGTACTTCCCTTGGTCCTCATGATTTCGACTTGCCTTTTCTCCTAAGAACTCTCCAAGTGAAGCAGCAGACAGGTGCCAACTAAGGAGCTTGGTAAATGGCCATGTCTGAGCAACTGAAGGTGAGCCCTGACTCTGACTCTCTCCTTATCTCTTTAGTGCATGTGCTTATGTAGTGTCACTGGTTCCAGGAAATAAATAGAGAGTTACACACATGACTTATTTTCTTTCCCCATGGCCTCCTCATGCTCCAGCAAAAATTGCAGGAATGGTGCTCTTGGAGGCCTGTCAGGGATTCTCTTCTAAATATAAATGCAGAGACACTAAAAATAAACAGTGGAAAGGTGAGTTTTATTGGTTCCTAAAATGTCAGTACAACAAGGGTATAAACATAGCTCTCAAGGAGCCAGAAAGAAACAGGTGGCTATCCACTTCTAACTAGGCCTTTGCAAATGAAAAAGAGAAACTGTCTGAGGGATGCTAAATAGCTAAATAGCCTGATTTTTTTTTTAGTCAGCTGTACTGAAAGCAGGACTGCGGAGAAATTGTTCTTTCATTGTCTAGTATTTTTGTAGCTGGTTCCTTTAGCACACATAGTCTCTAAGAAAGAAATTGAGGTTTGGTGAGCCCACTGCAGCTAACCAGGGCTGAGAAAATGCCATGATAAATTTCTGAATCATTAGGTGGTGAACAGGGCATCTGAACAGTGCGGAGTGCACAGAATCGTGAATCAACTAGCAGAGATGTGAGCCTGACATGGTGTCTGTCCCACAGTATGCCATTAATATGTGTTTGAACAAGTGAATAAAAATGAATTTTATACGATTTTGTATTGTTATTAAGGATCTGCAGGCCGATGTCAAATCTGCAAGAGTTCAGAAGAGAAGGGCAAGGCAGAGGATGAGGGGCAGCTATACTCCTAAACAGATATCTGAGGTAGGCGGAAGTATAGCCAGGGGTGAGACTTAGGACAGGACCTACCAATATCCAACCAAACAAAATACAACAGGTGACAATAACAGCAGATCCAAGGCATACTTGGAATGCAAGGGCCCACCACACTGTCACAACTGCCTAACAGAGAAGAAAGCACACTTACTGCAGGCAATACAGATACTTGAGAACCCAAGTTATATAACCTGTTATCAAACAGAGGCAATATTATCTTCCAGTTCCAAGAAAATGGCCAGAATATTTACATGGCCTCAATATTACTATAAGATTTATTTTCCCCAGCCACTCTTGGCCTCCCCACTCTTCCAAACAAATGTCTTCTATATAACCAACCACAGACATCCTCTGAACAGGTCATATTCTCATACTCTCCCATGCCTTTGTTTATGCTATTTATTTTGCCTGTAATACTGTTTACTCATTCATTTTAAATTCAGAAACAAATTTATGGATTTGTTTGCCAATTATGATTGAGTTTTTGATTTGCCAATTTACTGATTGCCAATTGTGTCTATGTATTGTGCTAGGTGCTGGGCATATTGTGGTGAACAAAACGGACATCTGTCTCTTAGGAGAGAGATTCAATAAGCAAATAGAAATAAGTATTTACTTACAAGTTGTGATAACTACTAAGAAGAAAATTACTATAGTAGGAGAGAAAACAGCAGAATGGACTGACCGTAGAATGTGGGTAGGACAGGCCTCCTGATAACCTACTGTGTGAAGCATTTCCTCTCCAGCTCAAACACCTGGCACCATTTAATCAGTCACTTTTCTCTGTGCTCCTGTCATTTCTTCTACCTTTGATTTGACACCTTTTTACAGCTAATTGTTTCTATATCTAAGCCTCTCACTGCTAAGACTATTAGTTCTCTCAATGCAAGGAGAATAGAGGGAAAAGCACATGGAATTTGGAGTCAGAAGACTTAAGTATGAATAACAGACTTCCATGTAAACTCTGGATATGTGGCAAGTCATCAGAGATAATGGTTTTAGTCTGAGTTCCCTGGAAGCAAAGCTGGAGTTAGAAAAACTTGTATACAGGTATTTTATTTGGGAAAAGACCCCAAGGAAAATGACCAGAGGAAGGAGGAACAGCCAGCATAAGCATGCATTACTGAGTTGGCAGTCACTACAGGTGACAGGCCCATGGGCCTTGGAAGGGGCCCTAAAAAATGGGTCTCAAATGACTGAGGGGACCATTTATCTGTTGACCCATCTCCCACTGATTAAGGGAGCCTGAATGAACATGGACCTCTCTCCATTTCTAAGTTTCACACTATATGAGGTTCCAGTCGATACACCAGGCCCTCCATCTGCGGTGTCAGAGATGGCCCAGAGCAGGAAGTAGGCATGCAGGCCCAAGGATGGATGCTGTCCAGTTGCACCTGAGTGAAAATGGGTAATCCTGGCAGAGAACTGATTGATGAGGCAGTGACTGGAGTAAGACGTGAAATGAAAGTGTTTAAATTTGAGGAATTTAATCTATGGCCATGCTATCTGAACAAGCCCGATCTCATCTGATCTCGGAAGCTAAACAGGGTCAGGCCTGGTTAGTACTTGGATGAGAGGCCACCTAGGAAGACCAGGTGCTATAGGCATAAAAAATAAAAATAAAAAATAAGGGATTGTAAGCTAACAAGATCCTTGTAATCTGTGAGGTCAACCAAGGGGTGCCTAAATAAATAAATAAATAAATAAATAAATAAATAAATAAATAAATAAATAGATGCGTATTTGAGGCATCTGATCCCCTCATCTATAAAGCAATGCAGTAATGATAATGCCTGCCTCTTAGATGTGTGAGATTTCGGTGAGGTGCTCTATGTGGAAGAGTTTTGTAAACTGCCAACATGCAAACACTACCATTGTAACCCTTCAGGTGCTCTTGCAGCTTATACCCCCGGAGAGCGCCTGGCAGGCAATAAAACAAAAACATTGTGAGCTGAGTGAGTAGGCAAGTAAGGGGAGTGAAGCAGCACATGCAGGGGTATCCCAAGCTCTTCACCCCAGCTACCTACCAACGTAACAAATCTATTTCACTCAGGCCAGGTTTCTTCCACATTCAAATAGATTTGAATGATGTAAATGGTGGCAGAAGAGGAAATTTTAAAGTAGCTTACTTGAAAAATTCGTTGAGGCTGCACCCTTAAGAAAGCTGGGAGAAGGTTTCTTTACCTATGAAATCTCATTCCATTAATAAGATTAACTTCCTTTGGCTTTTTCCAGTGTCTGACAAAATCCTCAAATAGAATCTCAGTGAGAAATCATTCGAAACTAGAAGGTAGGATTCTCTCTATCTCAAAAGCTTATAACCCATGGAGAAAGCAGAGCAAGGCAAATGACAGTCATGGACTGAGGCATATCATGTTGACATAGTCAATAGTCATGGCTTAACCAGATAAAAGTCAGGCAGTACCAACCTGGGAATTTTATTTTCATTGAAACTTCATTCCAATTAGTACTTGTAGTATCTAAGATAGGCAGAGCCAGCCCTGTGCCCCGTGGTAGGGCTGCAGGGGGTGGTAAGGGTGACAGTGAGAGCAAGTATAAATGCTATCAAGAGAGGTGTACAGAGGTGTTAATGGAGTATAGAGAATGGGTACAGATGAAGGGCACCTAGTCAGCTTGCTGGGGAAGAAAGGAAGGGCTAAGGCAATTTTCCAAAAAAAGAAGAGATTTCACCTAAGCCTCGAGAGAAAGTAATGGTGTGACTGGGAGAGGGCATGTAAAGCAGAGAGAAGAGCCTGGGCAAAGGCCTGGAGGTGGGCAGGATATGGAGAATACACAAGAGGGTCAGTGTTAGGGAGTAAGAGGAACATGCTGGAACGTGGTAAGAGATGAGGCCACAGATGCAGGACCCTAGTGATGTCAGGAGCATAAGGAGACTTCTATGTCAGATGAACAGATTTAAACTCGCCAAAGGATAGAAAGCAAGCCACAGGATTGTATGTATGTATGTATGTATGTATGTATGTATGTATGTATGTATGTATTCATTCATTCATTCATTCATTTATAATTAAGTTTATTGGGGTAACATTGGTTAATACAATTATATAATTTTCAGGTGTACATTATAATTTGACATCTATATATTCTAATGTGTTTTTACCACCCAAAGTCCAGTTTCCTTCAGCTACCATATATTTGATCTCCTTTATCCATTTCACCCTCCCCCTATCTCCCTATATTTGACCCCCTTTACCCCATCTACCTCTACCCTCCTTCCCCACCCCCTACCCTCTGGTAACCACTAGTCCATTATCCATGTCCCTAAGTCTCTGTTTGTCCTGTTCATTTGTTGCTTTTAGGTTTATATCCCACATACAAGTGTTTTCATGTGATTTTCAACTTTTTCTGTCTGATTTATTTTGCTTAAAATGATTATTTTGAGTTCCAGCCATGTTGTCACAAATGGCAGTATGTCATCTCCTTTTGTGGCTGAGTAATATTTCATTGTACATATGTACCACTGCTTCTTTAGCCCATCATCTATTGTAGGACACTTCGGTTGCTTCCATGTCCTGGCCACTATGAATTATACTATGAACATTGGTGTGCAAATATCATTTTGGATATGGGTTTTCAAGTCTTTGGGGTAAATACCCAGAAGTGGAATTGCTGGATCATATGGTAGATCAATTCTTAGTTTTCTGAGGAAACTCCACACTGTTTTCCATAGTGGCTGTACCAATTTGCTGTCCCACCAGCATTGTATGAGGGTTCCTTTTTCTCTGCATCCTCTCCAACATTTGTTATTACTTGTCCTGTTAATTATAGCCATTCTAACAAGTGTGAGATGGTATCTCATTGTGGTTTTGATTTGCATTTCCCTAATAGCTAGTGATGTTGAGCATCTTTTCATATGTTTGTTGGCCATTTGTATGTCCTCTAGGGAGAAGTGTCTGTTCAGGTCCACTGTCAATTTTTTGACTGGATCATTTGTTTTTTGTTGTCATTGAGTCGTATGAGTCTTTCTATATTTTGGATATTAGGTCCTTGTTGGAGGTATTGCTTACAAATATGTTTTCCCATTTAGATCGTTGTCTCTTTACCTTGATTTCTTTTGCTGAGCAGAGCTTTTTAGTTTGATGTAGTCCCATTCATTTATTTTAACTTTTACTTCCCTTGCTTTTGAGGTCAAATTCATAAAACTTTCTTTAAGTCCAAGGTCCCTGCATTTAGTTCCAATGTTCTCTTCTAGGCAATTTATTGTTATATTCAGGTCCTTAATCCATTCTGAGTTAATTTTGGTGTGTGGTGATAGACAACAGAATAGTTTCATTCTTTTGCAGGTGGCCTTCCAATTTTCCCAGCACCATTTATTGAAGAAACTTTCCTTTTTTAACTCTATGTTTTTGGCATTTTTTGTCAAAAATTATTTGCCCATATAAATATGGGTTTACTTCTGGACTCTTGATTCTGTTCCACTGGTCCCTGTGTCTGTTTTTCTGCTAAGACCATGCCATTTTGATTACTGTCACTTTGTAGTATAATTTGAAGTCAGGCAGAGTGATGCTTCCAGCCTTGTTCTTTTTTCCCAGGATGGCTTCGGCAATTTGGGGTCTTTTGTGCTTCCATACAAATCTGATGATTTTTTGTTCTATTTCTTTTAAAAATGCCAATAAAATTTCAATGGAGATTGCATTGAATCTGTGTAATGCTTTAAGTATTATGGTCATTTTAACTATGTTGATTCTTCCAATCCAAGAACACGAAATATCTTTCTATTTCTTTGTATCTTTTTCGATTTCTTTTAATAGGGTCTTGTGCTTTTCACTTTATAGGTCCTTCACATATTTCATTAGATTTATTCCTAGGTATTTTATTCTTTTTGGTGCAACTGTTAAAGGAATTATTTTTTCCACTTGTTTTTTTGATGCTTCATTATTAGAGTATAGGAATGCTATGGATTTTGAACATTGATTTTATATACAGAGACTTTACTGTATTTGCTTGTTGTTTCTAGTAGTGTTCTTGTGGAGTCTTCAGGGTTTTATATATACAGAATCATGTCATCTGCAAATAGTGACAGTTTGACTTTTTCGTTTCCTATTTGGATGCCTTTTATATCTTTCTCTTGCCTGATTGCACTTGCCAGGACCTGCAATGTTATATTGAATAGCAGTGGCATAGTGAACAGCCTTGCTTTGTTCTTGATCTTGGGGGTAAGGTTTTCAGTTTTTCACCATTAAGTATAATGTTGACTGAGGTTTTGTCATATATGGCCTTTATACCAATTTTGGATGCTGTATCTTGTCAAACGCTTTTTCTCCATCTATTGATAAATTATATAATTCTTATTTTTTAACTTGTTTATGTGGTGTGTCACATTAATTGATTTTCATATGCTGAACCATCCGTGTGCCCCTGGGATGAAACCCACTTCTTTGTGGTGTATAATCTTTTAAATATGTTGCTGTATTCGGTTCAGTAGTACCTTATTTAGGATTTTTGCATCTTTGTTCATGAGAAATATTGGTCTCTAGTTTCCTTTTTTTTGTGTGTTATCTTTACCAGGTTTTGGTATCAGAGTAATATTGGCCTCATAAAATGAGTTAGGAAGTATTGCCTCCTATTCAACTTTTTGGAAGAGTTTGAGGAGAACAGGTATTAGATCTTTGAATGTTTAGTAGAATTGACTGGTGAAGCCCCCTGGTCCTAGACTTTTACTTTTTGGTAGGTTTTTGATGATTGTTTCAATTTCCATAGTGTAGATGGGTCTATTTTGATTTTCCAGATCTTCTTGATTCAGTCTAGGAAGACTGTATTTTTCTAAGTACTGGTCCATTTCTTGTAGGTTATTAAATTTGTTATTATATACTTTTCATAGTATTCTTGCATGATCCTTTGTATTTCTGCAATGTCAGTTGTAATTTCTCCTCTTTCATCCCTGATTGTGTTTATTTGTGTCCTTTCTCTTTTTTCTTTAGTGAGTCAGCCAGGGGTTTGTCAATTTTATTAGTCTTCTCAAAGAACCAGCTCTTTGTTGTATTAATTTTTTTAATTGTTTTTTGTTTGTTTTCAATTTCATTTATTTCTTCTCTAATTTTGATTATTTCTTTCCTTCTGCTGATTTGAGGCCTCATTTGTTATTCCTTTTCTAGTTTTTTAAGATGAAGCATTTGTTTGTTTATTTGGACTCATTCTTGTTTTTGGAGATAGGTCTGTAATGATATGAACTTTCCTCTTATGATCACTTTAGACATGTCTCAAAAGTTTTGATATGTGGTACTATCATTATCATTTGCTTCTATATATCTCTTGATCTCTCTTTTTATTTCTTTCCTGACCCAGTTATTCTTCAGTAGCATGTTGTTTAATCTCCATGTATTTGTGGTTCTTCCTGATTTTTTTCTGCAGTTGATCTCTAGTTTCAAAGCACTATGATCAGAGAATATGGTTGGTATGATTTCAACCCTCTTATATTTGTTGAGGCTATTTCTGTGTCCCAGTATGTGGTTGATTCTTGAGGATGTTCCATGTGCACTAGAGAAGAATGTATAAGCAACTGTTTTGGGGTGAAAGGCTCTGTATACGTCAATTATGTCCACTTAAGCCATGGGATTTTAAACAGTGGAATAATGTGATTCCATTAATGCTCTTTAGAAGAATGCCTCTTGTGATGATGTGCGAGAGTAAAAGACAAAGTGTGGGAGCGGGGAGGTTGCTTTAGAAATGATGGTAGTGGTTAGTTTGAGGAGAGATAATAGTGAATTGTGGCAGCACAGTGAGAATAGAGAGGTGGTGATAGGTTTCCAAAGGGAACCAGTATGCTGGTGATCATTTGTTTGGATGTAGAAAACAAGGGAGGAGATGATCAAAGTGAATCCCAGGTAACCATGTAGGTGACCAGGTAGATTGTGGTGCCATTTGGTTAAAAGAAGGAAGAGGTTCATGGAGAAAGTAGGGAAGAATTGGAAGAAGAGTAGAAACATGGTAGGAGGAGACATCTGCTTGGAATGTTTTATTTTTCTCTATTTACTTTTGGGATATAGAGTCTTCCTGTACTATTTTACACAGGAAAAGGAGTATAGTCTTCAAAACTCTCAGGATTCCCACATATGGTTATGTAGGCCATGACCTTTAGAAGAATTTCTGGCAAAGGAGAGTCAGTGAGGCTGAAATGCAGTCCATGCTCACTGATTAGGAGTACCAGTCCAAGGCTGCAGCTGCCTGGAGAAAGGAGTGTCTCCTGCTGAATATTTCCCATTTGCCTCTCCAGATCCACTCTCCACTTACCCTCCTCTGTGCCCTGGATGGCTGGCCTGTATGGACTGCATCTCTTGTTTCCAACTTCTGGCTACATTCCACTCATGGGTGCGGATAGGAGATCAAAAGGAAAATATTGTTTTTCTCTTGGCTCTTCCCCCTGCTGGGTGGCCATTCATTGTTTCTCCCTTTACTGAGAGTCACGTTACCATAGTTACAATTTCTGTTGAGTTTCGAGTGTAAAACTCTCTCTCCTTGATTCTCAAGGCTGAATAGTAATCTTCCTACTGTTACTAGCCCCAGTGTGCTACATGCCATTCCTGGTGGGTTTCCCTAAATCCTGCCTACACTTTTGTTGTAAATGGTGCTTTCCTTACATACTCCTCAATTATCCAGTTTGAGGTTGTCTATCTGTTTCCTGCCAGGATCTATTCAGAATATTTTACTAATTAACACAAAGAAACATCTCCATTCATTTAACCATGCACCTGTGGAGCTGTGTAAGTTATAGGGACCTCTGTTTCTAATTCCTATAAAGGTGCTATATTAGCAAGGGGGCTCTATAGGGCCTAAAACTCAGGCAGCCTTAATTCATTTAGAAGGTGGATGACAGACTAGATTTTCAGTCCAATCCAAAGTTTGAATTGGAAGGTAAGAGCGAAGAGAGTCATTATATGAGTCTGCCTGGGCTACTACAACAAAGTACCACAGACCGGATGGCTTATAAACAGCAGACGTTTGTTTCTCACAGTCCCAAAGACTCAAAGTCCAAATCAACACTCCAGCATAGTTGCATTCTGGTAAGGGCTGCCCTCTTGGTTCATAGCCAGAACCTTCTCACTGTGTTTTCACATTATGGAAGGGGCTCAGGATCTCTACAAGGCCTCATTTTGAAGAGTACTAATTCATGAGGCCTCCACCCTCATAACCTAAGCATCTCCCAAAAGGCCCAACTTCTAATACCATCACCTTAGAGGTTAAGATTTCAGCATGTGAATTTTGGGGGGATGCAAACATCCAGAGCACAGCATTTTGAAATAGGAAGATGCTCAGAGTCAACAGACCCCAGGGAAAAGTGCTGTGAATTTGCCAGTGTCATTTGTCAACATCCATCCATCAAGCCTTCCCTGGGAATTGAGAGTTGACCTTGAGAATTGTTTGGGTGGGAATATAATGGCAGATGCCAATCCCCATTCTTCCAAGAGAGACTTCTCCCCTTCTTTAAACCTCTCCCTTTCCTACCCAATTGCCCCCCATTCCCCACCCTGGCCAAATAAAACTACTTCTAATTTTTTATAATTTAACCCTGGAATCAGGTACAAGAGAATATCTTCCTTAAATTCTTTGGTTTAACAAGATATTGTGAAAGTCATTGATCTCTACTCCTAAATGCTATAGAGGTAGAGAAATTATTTTTTAAAGCATATTTTTAAATGTATGCAATATGTATATATTTAGACCCAGTTATTTACTTATTCATTTATTTATTCATTCATTATTTATTAATTCATCAAAAAGCTATCGAATGCCATTTAAGACTAGATCCCTATATCTGTTCTCAAGTAGCCCCTCACCTATTCCTAAAGGAAGAAGGATGAGACATGCAAGGGCTAAAGAAAGATGGGCTAATACAAAACCATAATAAATAAAGGACAGATGGAAGAGAGGTCAGGTGGGGTCTGCAGCCGACTCTTCCCCTAACTGCAGCCAGGCTGAGGATCCATACCTAAGACAACTTTGGACAGGCTCATATTTTTACTCCATGTTTACACTCACTTTGTCCTTACACCAATGGCTCTGCTGCATGGAGTGGGCTGTGCTAGCAGCCTATGTGTTTACCAGACCCAGCTGCATTTATGAAACCCTTAGATCTTACAAACATGAAGAAAAGGTCAAAGAATCTAAGGAGCCTGTGAGCTTGTTCCGCAGTCCTTCCTATACTTGGTAACAAGGAGACAACTCATCTCACCACCAAGACTGAAAAAAGGAAACCTGTTATTAGTTCATATTCTTCCTCCACCTTTCTAGGCTTTGCTGTGTGGTGCTATGCTAAGGGCAATGTTAAAGAGGCTCTGGCATCTCAAATTCATTGCTTGAATATCTGGAATCCTTATTCCAGGAAGATATACAGCTTCCAAGAGGCATTTGTGAAATTAAACTAAAAAAAAAAAAAAATTATTGCACTATATGTTCTGGGGAAATCCCAAGCATCAAGGCTCTTCCTCCTTAGCGTGAAAAATCGACAGAAGGTCAAATCTTGCTAAGGTTTGCCTGCCTTCCCCAAGGGTTTCTAATTTCCTGAAAACCAAGAGTGAGCAAAGGGCCTTACTCAGCCTTAGAGAGTTTTACCCTCTAATTTAAATTTACTTATGTTTTTTCTACACCCACTATTGATATTTGTACTGAAATTGTGGTATCTCCCCCAACATCTTCCTCTGCCTTCTCTATTAACCACGATTGAATGACAGAGAAAGAGAGAGGAGGAAGAGGAAAGAGAGAGAATTAGTATAGAACTTGGATTAAGATCCACTTTCCAAAATTTTTTATTTATTCTTTTTATTTACCTTCTTTCCTTCCATTTTTCCCCTTTTGTTCCCTTTTCCCCTTTTATTTAGTAATTTATCCAATTATTCATTTATTACATTATATCTAGGTTTCGAGCTTAAGCTAGCTAGCACCCCTTTCCCATTAGGATTTAAATTTCAGTCTGGAAATGCCTGGATGATTTGTGGAGTGGGCCTTCCAGGTATCTATATATATGAGGGATAGAGACCACCTAAGAAAGAATCCACAGGGAGAGAATTGGAGGATACATACTAGGTTCAATTGCAGCAGCCCAGTTTTAGAGTGGGGTTTGGCGTAATCCTGGCAAGATTTTAGAAACAGCATAGTGCCTGTCACTCAGATGTCTTCTGGCCTAGCACCCAGGGACTTTTGCCTGAGTCTTAAGGTGAGGGTGTTGGAATAAAAAGGCAAGTAAAAACTAAAATAGCTCTTCATTTAAACATACCTAGGTTATAGAAAGCAGAAGACAGCAGCAGCAACAGCCTGCAGCCAGGCAGATGTCAGGGTTCTTGGCCCTGGGCAGGCACAGCTTTGGCATGAACAGTGGTGACAGCAGCATGGAGGCGATGCCTCAAAAAGCCACTTTTGGTATTAGCAGCAATGGAGATCTCAGCCAAGTGAGTTCAAGCAGGCGAGGAAGGAAATGGCAGGTGCCATGTGTAACAGCAGGGTCAAGGGGCTCAGTATGTGTTGGATAAACATGGAAGATTTCCAGACTTTGGAAGATAAATTCGATGTGAGGATAGATGGTTGAAACAGCCACAGAATGCATTTGAGTAAATCCAAAAAACACTGTTTCGTGTCCCTTATTAATTAATTAATATCTTGTTTCACTGCAAGCAGCTCAGTTTGGGGAATATGGATTGTTACACATTCCTTAGCTCCCAGAAGGATTTGCAGAAGCTTTACATGAAAGCCTCGGATATCAAAGGGCTAATCTTTTAAAAGGAGATTAAAGAACCGTAGTCAAGAATAAAGACTGGAAAGCGGGGAAGAGAAGACGTGTTGCACTAGAAAGCCTGGTCAAGCAAATGTTCATGGTGGACTTTAAACCCCTACCTCTTTTAGCCTTAATCCCTGAGAATGGAAACTATACCTAATCAAGATCAGAAAAAAATGAAATATAGTTATCCAGGCAGAGATGTCATATCTTGAAAATGTATTACTGTGCCCAAACAGGAAGTTTCTACAATCCTTTATGTTTAGAACACTACCTGGAGGCATTGGATTTAGTTGGAGTAGATTTTTAGAAAATTCTGATTATTACTTCTTTGCCCCGATGCCATAAACAGCTGTAAAACTGAGCAAACTGAGTGCCAGGCTGGGGGTCATACAAATGACTGGGGGAGTTGCAAGGGCCCTATATTTGTCACCAGTGCTTCACCTCTCATTTTCTTTCATCCTCACACACATGCAGGAAGCTGGGAAGGCGGGTATAATTACCTCCACTGTGCAGGTAAAGAAACCATAGGGCAGAGAAGGCCATGACCTGTCCAAGGTCACACTTAAGTTCAGTGTTGGTGTTTGAACATAGATCTCCAGTTCTATGTCCTAGCTTCATAACCCCTTTTCTGGCCATAGTTCTGCAATAGAAAATTTACTCCCCTAAACCATCTGTCTCAACAAGATGGCTCAATGAGTGAATCATCTCAGGTTAAATAGGGGCAATAATATAGGAATATAATTGCTAAATGTGATAGGAGGATAAGAAGACATGGTCCCTGAATGAGTTGTATACAACATTCTGGCAAATTGAGGCAGGGGTCAAAGAAATAGCAGGGGTATTTTTGTTTGTTTGTTTGTTTTACTTAATCCTTTTAGATGTGTTTATATGCTTGAAGCAAAATCATTATTTCTGCAGACAGTACTAAGGGAGGATTGGACTTGATGGATCCCACATTGTCCCCACTGAGAAGTGCAGTCGGAATTTAAATGTCCAGAGTAGGCAGAGCAGACAGGGCCCTCACCTGAGAGGGACACACACACACACACACACGCACAATACCATGTGCTCCTCTTAGCAGAAAAGACCAAGGAGAATGCCAACTGACCTGCAATCCCCTTTGGCCCTTTAGAAATTCAAAATTACTGTAATTAAACATCCCCAAGATTTTCTAAGGTTCCCAGGATGTTACAGAAAGTTGGAGCTAGAAGGTTCCCAAGGTGACAGAGCAGAGGGCGATGAGGGGAACAGAAAACAAGAGAGCACTGTAGGCGAGACAGTATCAAAGCTTTGAGGGAAGAAATGAGCTCATGCCTTTAAAATGACAAAGAGAGCCCTGCAGGGAAAAGAGAAGAAACAACATTCATTGGGCACCTAATAGGTGCTTAACTCTGTACTTTCACACATACCTTGTCTCATTTCATTCTCAAATCGCTCTATAGGTAAATATTTTGGTTCGATTTTATCGGTAAGAAAACTGAGGCTTAGACAGGGCAGGTCATTTATCCAACGTGACCCATTCAGTGAAAAAGAAACCAGGACTTGAAATCCAGGTCTCCAAGGACACAAAGGTCGTGCCCATCTCACTACATACATATGCACGTGTACCTATGTGTAATCTAACAAACGCAGCATCTAGTAAGTTCCAGGCTCTGTCCTAAGTTCTTAGCAAATATTAACTTATTTAATACTTGCAATGACCCTAGGAAATAAGTGACCTATTATTTACAATCGCCAGATGAGATAATTGAAGGAAAGAGAGAATATGCAGCTCGCCAAGATCCCATAGCTGGTGGCAGAGCTGGCTGCCTGGCTGAGAGCCCATTCTTTCATTGTTTCTCTCTAGAGCCACTACATCAATGGAAGCACATTTACTGAGTGCATACTTTGTCAGGCACTGTTAGTACTGTTTGAGTGCTTTACATTTATTAACTTGTTTACTTCATGTGGTCAGGGAATCTAGCTATTGAAGGCCTCTGAGATCACATAGCATGATTGCTGAATTATAAGTGTGGGCTTTGGAGTCAGTTCCTGTCTTTTACTAGTTAAATGATCTTGGTTAAATCACATAACTTTCAGTAGCTATTTCCTCATCTGTAAAGTGTGGGCCATAATTGTTTCTACTTTGTAGATTTGTAGTAAAGATTAATTATTATCTATAAAGTGTTCAACATGATATCTGGGAAGCAGAAAGTACTGGAGGTTTATTTATTTTTTTCTTTCTTTTTTTCTCTTTTTCTTTTTCTTTTTAAAGGCATGCAAGGAGCTTTGCTATAGAGTCATGAGGGTGTCCTAGTAAGATCCTATATCTGAGGGTCAGAGTCCACATGGTACCGTGGCCTTGACTTACATCTCCCACACGGTCACTACCAGCTCCAGGACAAGCTGCTTGTGAGTGCTGTCCTTTGACTCTGTGGTACCAAAATAACTGCTCAGCTTCAAGGCCAAGGATTGTGCTTGAAGGGTCCTCCCCAATGATCAGGAGGCAGGAAGCCCAAGGGGAGCAAGGCCAACATGCAGTGGTCTGATTTCCCAAAGCTGTAACAATGCTGGGTGCTCACTCCTCCATCCTCTCTCCAGCCTGGCCCACCTATTCCATTTTGGAAAGCTTGAGGCCCTGGGTATTTACCTAGTAGGGTCAGAATGTGTGTGTGGACCAGAGCTGTTCCATGCAAGCTGGGTCCTTGGCCCTAGGAGGAATGGCTGCTTAGCTCTGAATAAAAATGGGTCTGAAACAGCTCAGTTTACCATGATCATGTTCATCTTCAGTGGTCCCCTTTGCCTCCCTTGTGCCTTCTACATGCTTGATGAGATTTGCACACATTATCTCCTTTGTTAATTGGCATTATTCTCCCTGTTTTATAGATGAAGAAACTATGGCCCAGAAACATCGAGTAAATTGCCCAAGATGGCACAGCAAGGAAACAGGTCTGGAAAGGTGGTCAGAGAGGTGGGGAGGGCCAGAACACATAGGAGCTTTACCACTGAATCTTTATCATAGAGCAGAGGAGTGCCATTGAAAGGTTTTAAGCACAGGCAGGGCGAAATCAGAATTTTCTTTTGAAGAGGACACTCTGGCTGCTGAGTGGAAAATAAATTAAATGAAGGGAGATGAATTTTGAGTCTAATGCAGTGAGCCAAGTGAGACAAGATGGCAAACTCAGGTGGCAGTGATAGAATGAAGTGAATGGATTCCAGAGGTGTTCAAAAGTTAAGGGCCTGCTTGCATTTCAGGGAGCTCTGGAAAATAGGTACATCTTCTTTTCATCAAGTTTTCCAGAAAAGAAATATTTAAGTGCCACACAGTCAAGAAAAAGAAAGAAATCTCAGATCCTGTGCTGACCAAAGAATAAATCTTGAAGCTCCTCAAGAATTATTAGAAAAAAACTTGCTGTTTTATTTGAAGACTTTTCAGAAATGTAGTCAAGGCAATAAAGAACTAAGAAATATTGCACAACTTGAAGCTTTTGAGAAAAAATTAGTCTGGAAGATAGGAGCCCCAACCACTTCCAGACCCCTTCCCTGTCCAGCATTCTTAATGCAGAGCATTGGAGGCCTTGGCTGCAGATGCCACAAGTCTCAGGAGGACAATGCCAACTCCTCTCCCAGTTTGAATGTCGGTGCTTTTAATCTGTTCTATTCTCAGCATTTTACCATAATCCACGTCAAAGTGAATATAACTGGCAGTAATCGATTTATGAGGAAAGAGACAGAAAGCTAAATGGAAGCTTGGCTGAGGGTCCAGAGAATGAATCTGACAACCAATTGGTGCCAGGCATTGGAGTGAAGTGTGTAAATAGAGACCTTGAAAAGCAGAGAAAGATGCAGAGTAATTGAGCCAAGAAAACCCTATTATGTAGCAATTTCCACTGAGGAACCACAGATGGAGATGTGGGTGTGACCCCAGGCCTTTCGTGGCTAAAGACTGAGAGAAAACAGTGACTCTCCTAATAAATTTCCAGAAATAAATCAGACTCTAGGACAGGGAGGAGGCGGGGCTTTGTTGTTCTATTTGGTTGAATGATAGAATTAATGAACTAATGAATGAGGCCACTAAATCTCCACTGGAAACTTGGTTCAGCCACTTGCACTCCTGCCTCAGGAACATGGCTTCCTCTGTCCACTTTACTGGAATTCTGTTCCCACAGGTCTTCACGTGGCTGAATTTCCGAATTAACCTACCAGGAACTCTCCACTGCATCACTTAACTTCATTTTCTCTGAAGCACTTACCATTTTTTGAAATTTTTCCTTCTAATTTGCTTGTTGACTCATCTGTCATTTGTCTCGTGTCCTGGAGGGCAGAGACTTTATGTTTTTGCAAAGCAAGTTCCCAGGCACTCAGTGTTGTTGAATGAAGGCCGTAAATCGAAAAATCAGGAACCTGAAGCTTTGTAAATGTGTTGCAAAAATCACCAGTTGGAAAATGGGAAAGTCGGGCAAATAATTTATTTAATGTTTATGGTATAAAACGATTAGACCAATTTTTAAAAATTTTTGTCACTTAATTATCTTAGGGTCTCAGGGTCTGAAGAATGTACATATTTATAAAACAAACGCAAAGCACAATATATTAATGCCAATAAAGTAATGTGCATATAAGTTCTCTTATTTCTGCACAGAAATAAGAACAGCTGCAGGATATCCAGGTCCTTTTCCCTTCTCTCTTCAAGAGCTAGTGTTCACACCCTTGAGATGAAGACATCCTCGAGATTTTAAGCTACAAGTTCTCAGAGCCAGTGTGAGCTTGGCCTCCTGTAAAACATCCTCAGCAGAGGTGTATCACGCACTGTTTGGTCAAGATGCTGAGGGAACTGACAGGTGGATGCTTAGTGTTGGACAGGTTGTGGTTTGGCTAAGAACAATCCATCAGGAGTGTAACCATGCAAATCTTCGCTTCTTTAAATGACTTTTCTCTTTCTCCTTGATTCAAACTGGCTTTGGGCTCACTTGCTTCTTTTCTCTTCTTATCCTTTGGCATACTCATACTGCAGGACCACTTCCTTAATCATTAAGGCCTTAGGTCAGCATCAAACAGTCTTAGGAACAAATCCTCGGGTCTGTTGACCACAAAAACAGTTTCTATCAAACTAAAGATAACGTCTTGCAGTTCCACACCCATAAAGGCAATAACCCTATCAGCATCTCTTAAAACCAGGGATGTCAGGACCTGATGCAATGATCAGTTGCCCCCTACCCAGCCCTGACCCATCAGTAGAGCCCACAACTCCAACTCCCTATAGTATCTTCCCCTATAAAACTCATCCCCTAGAGGCCATCAGGGAGTCAGGTCTTTGAGCGCTAGCTCACGTATGTCTCTGGGGTTGGCACCATTTTCTATATAAACCTCTGCTTTCTTTGCTGCAAGCTCCATGTCTCTTTTGGGTTTGACATGTGCAACCAAAATGAACCCCTTGAGTTCTGTAACAGGAGGAGCCTGGCAAAAGTGAATAGGTAAGTAACCTCCCACCCCTCAACTTTTGCAACTGTGTACGGGCTTCTCAGCTACTGTTCATGAAACACACCTGGGTAAGAGTTTCTAAATGGAATTTCCATCTGCTAATCTGTGTTTTCTAAATTTCTTATTAGCAATTTGCTCTAACCTGGAGGCTAGTCAAGATAAAACTGAAAATCAGAGACATGGTCTTGTGGCTCTCTCAACATTTCATTGCTTCTCCTTCCACCCTTTGGACTAGAAGGAAGGAGAGAGGAAGTGAGTGTGCATCTTGCTGCCTGGTGGTAAGCAAAAAAAAAAAAAAAAAAGCTTCTTGCACATGGCAAAAGGTCTAGAAAACCCTGAAGTCTTTGAAGGAGAGTACGATTCTTGGTCTTCATGCCACATTGAAGCAGAAGGTATTTGATGAGCCAATCTACCTTTGGGTGCCCATTCCAAGTTTATCCACTTCTTTGGATCTATCCCCAAAGTGGAGCAGTGATTATCAGAGCTACCTGTTCCTCCACTGACCCTAGAGTCTTAGCTTTCCCACTTACCTATGGGACACCACTTCACCTTCTCTCTGCCTGGGGCCTCTGCCTTGACTGATGAGTCTGTGGGGATTCATAATAAGCCACTCCAAGATATGCCTCAGCGATAAGCAGAATACTTTGAGCTACAGGCAATTTTAGGGTCAGGCTTAAGAAAAAATTCTGTTCCTCCCTTTAATCACCCAAAAGAACTTGAATCAGGGGACTTGCCCTTAATGAGATAATCAGAGATAACTTTTAAACCTACCTATAGGGCAGAGCAAACTTCCGTTTACAGAACCTTTGTTCTTATCATTCCACAATGACCTTTGAAGCCCCCAAGTCACCTTACCTCATCCCCAGCTGAAGGTGTCTTATATAACCATATTCCTTTTCTTTGAACCTCTTCTCCATGGGAGGTCTGAGTCTATTGTGGATGCGAGATTTCCATACATATGTACATATTAAAACTGGTTATTTTCTCTTGCTAATTTGCCTCATGTCAATTTGATTATTAGACCAGCCAGAAGAAACTTGAGGGTAGAAGAAAGTTTATTTCTCCCCAACAAATCTTATATACTATTAGAGATAATTTTTCTGAATATTCAGGTTAAGATCTTTCAAGTTTAAAATCTAACCAGTATGCTGTACAAGTGAAACTAATATAAAACAGTATTAAATGTCAACTCTAATTGAACATTTAAAAATTTTTTTAAATTCTTCAACTTCAGATCTTTGATCTTTCAGAACATTATTTTCCTAATGCTATCTCTGCCATCTTGTTAGATTTATAAGGATAAATTTATTCCTATTTCATTTATTTACACAAACATATAAACTAAGACAACTACTTTTCTACATTATAACCTTCCCACACAACATCCTGAGTGAAGGAGCTCACCAAGTGTCACGGATAGGTAAGATTAGGCAAGTGTAGATTTCAGCTCATGAGATCTCTCCATGGCACATCTGATGATTATCTGACTGATATTTGAATCAAAGATCATTTATGAGTGGGGCGGGTGTTTTTTTTTTTCTTGCCTGAAGGCACTACCCGATCCTCATAATTCCAGTGGCAAAAAATCGCATTCTTTTTGGCTTGAAGTGACAGAGAAATTCAGAGCTGACAGAACAGCTGAAAATTTGGGGTGTGAGGAAGAAAAATCAAAGTGATGAGGCTCAGAAATAGTGAGACCCAAAATCTGAATGTAAACCCAATCCCTAGTGACTGCTAAATCACATACAAAAGGAAACTTGGTGTAAGGTAAACGCGTGACACGCTGAGAGAAGTTTTAAAAGCAAGCATTTACTGGGAGAGGGCTCCCGGGCAAGGTTCTCTGATCTGCAGAGAAGAAGGGCCAGAGAAGTTGCTCCCTGGGGTAGGAGAGAGCAGCTTTTAAGGGGTTTTGCGGGGGCAGGGGTATAGGGTGGGGAACGTTAATCAAATGCTAATTAAGCATCCGGATTAGGGTGGTGGCGCCTAGGGCTTTAGGGTGGGCCCTATTCAGAAGGTCTGGATTCCGGGTGTCAAGCTGGGGAGTCTCCAGGCAGGCATCTGGCTGGCCCTGCCCCCACAGGCCTAACACCTGGGGACTCCATTTAAACAAATGTTAGAACAGAATTGCGTTGGGTAGATTTATGAATTTGCTGCTCTTTGATTGAGTACTTTTCCCTACGCACTTCTAATACCAGATGATAAAGCTCAGGGTAAACAGACCAGCAAAGGAACTGAAAAATCTGAGCATAAACCCTACCCAACAAAAATACAATCTATTGTGCCATTTTAAAGTTACCTGGCCTTGTCGCATTCCACAACCATTTCAGTCCACATTCTCGATGTTACTAGAGAGTGAGGATCCTCTCCCAGCGTGTTGTCCAGGTTCTTGATGTCTGGAACAAAGAACTGAGCAAGACACCAAAATACACTAGAAAAGAAAAGCTTTATTAGAAGGGAAATTGCACTTGCAAAGTGAAAGCGAGCCTGAGTGAGAGAAGCTGTAGCTCAAAAGGGCTGGTAACCAAGCCTTTGTGGGGTGGGCTTCCCCGATTGGAAACGAAGATTGACAGGACTGAAGTGATTCATCGTTTGCTTTCTGCGCATGTTCATTCCCAGAAGCCAGTCTGTTAGGATAATGAACTTTCGGGCATATGCATCATATTATAATGATGATATAATGAGGTTCAGGTAAGTTGGCGGTCCTTGGGGTCTTCATTGTGCAGGTGCAACTGACTGGCTTAAACTGGTAACTAATTCTGCTTGCTTGTTTCTTTGAGTTAAAAAAAATGCCTTCTGGTTTGCTTAATTGTGGGTGGATTAAGGTGGACCCCTTCTGGGATAGGAGGACCTCAGTATCTTTGCAAGCAGACCCAAAACCCCCTAAATAACTTTCCTGCCTAACTCTTTTTCTAAGAGCCATGAACCCCCTTATTATTAATATGGATGTTGAGGGACTAGAGGTCTCTCCTTCCATATTTGCTTCCTGCTGAGAAGGGCTGTTGTCTCTGCCTACTGGGGTGTCATGAAGCTCCTTCCCTTTCTGCCTCAGTTGGGTGAGGTCTTGGGTTTCCTGCTGAAGTGCTGCCTCAGTCCCTAGATGAGGAAAAGAAGATACAAACTTGTTATTTGAATCATATATCTATTAATTTCTATTGTTGATTTGCCTATGAAGTGAGTAAAGGGAAACAGGCTTGGTTAATATATTTCTTAAAGAGTAATAAAGACCCTTGGCCTTAAGTCCCCTCCCCTCTCAGACTCTAAGGGCCCTGTCTGGCCTAACGCTATTTCTGCTAACAATGTACTGGGGACCCTTATCAATAGCCAGAGAATCTGAGTCACCAGTTTGGAGGCAATTATAGGGATTTGAGGGAGAGGGCCTTTCTCTCAAAGAAGGGAAGGAAGACAACTTAACTAGGTTTACTAAAAAGATTAAGATCTCTGCGAGAGATGTCCCATTTCATTTCCCTCTAAAAGATTAATAATTTTACAGGCGATGTCCCGTATCATCAACACACACACACACACACACACACACACACACACACACACACACACACACACACACACACACACCAAGAAGTAGTTCTGACATGCAGCAGGGACCAACAGTGGAGGTTGTTCTGGATGAAGTCACCACAGAAGTCTAGAGGTAGAACCTCATAATATTCACTATTAAACAGGCTGTGGTACACAAAAAAAGGAAAAAAAAAAAATAGGAGAGTGAGAGACGAGAAGAGTTATAAAAAATGTCTTGCATATATGTAGAGAATTCCAGTAACCAAATTTTACTACATTTCTTTGAACTATTAACAGCTGATAGGTAAAGAACAACTGTAGACAGACCCTCAGATAAACTTCAAGCCCTGTCATTCAATGTGGGATGGGAAAGTAATCTTTCTTATTATTTAAGAGAGTAAAGGATTTTAAAATCTGTACTGCTGGCAGCATATGAGTTTGAGCTCTTCTGGCCATTTACTGTTTCACTTGAAAGTGATTTTCTCCATTTCTGGATTAAGTCCTATCTATATTTTAGGCTGAGGACTTCTCTCTGCTTTACAAAACAGAACAAAATGATAAACTATTTAGTTTACCTTTTATATTAATAGGGATTTTCATATGTTGACTTTGTCCGGTGTAGCATCCACTCTGACAACTAGGGTTGATAAAATTAATCTTGCAAAAAAAAGTCATTTAAAAAATACTAACTTTTTAATAGCAACCAAAAAGAGAGAAACAAAGTTACACAAAAGCTAGTAAACATTTCAAAATTCTCCGCCTCACAAGAAAACAAAAGAAAACAAAACAAAAATGCATATCAAACAATGAGTCTTCTATTAAATTGGCAAATGTTTTAAAAACCATAATATTCATTGTGTTAAGGAAAACAAGCATGTAAATCTCTCCATGGAATAGAAATTGATAGATTCTGAAAATTATGTCACAGTATTTGTCAAAAGCTTTGTCTTAGTTAAGGAAGATTAACTCGTAACAACAAAAATACACTCAAAAAGACAATGACTCAAACAGTACAAGTTTATTTCTTGCATACATAGCAAACACGAGATGAGAGAACATGTGCTGCCAAGTTTGTGTGGGGTTCATCTCCATTTTGACTAGATGGAAAGGTGGAAAGCACAGAACACTAGGACCAGGCCAGAAAGTGGCATACATCCCTCCTGCTTAAATTCTGTTAGCCAAAATTTTGTCAATGACCATACCTTCTTGTAAGGGATCCTGGGAATACAGTCTGTGTGCCCAGAAAGAAGAGGTAATGTCAGTTTTGATGTCTGGCTAGCTGTTTCAGCTAGAAAACTTTAAAATATAGTATAAACATTTGAACTCAGTAATCTAGGAATCTATTTTAAGAAAATATTCAGAAATTCAGTCTGTGGCAGACCTACTAATTGTCCTCCAAAATGTATTTCCCCTTTTTTCCCTTGGTAACAGAAATTATATACACGTGTGTGTGTGTGTGTGTGTGTGTGTGTGTGTGTGTGTGTGTGTACGATTTAAAAGAACAATTTCTCATTGTAATAAACCAGAAATACAAAAAACTATAACTTTGCCAGTGTATGTGGAAAAAAGGCTATCTTTCTCGGCCCTTCTTACAACTAGGCCTGATACATGACTATGGTTGCAGCTAGTGAAATTCCTGTGACAGTTTCTAAATTCAATTCCTAGAAGATTGTCTAATGTGCTCACTTTTTTTCTTTTTGGACTCTTCTCCATTCTTCTGCCAAGAACATGGATGTGAAACCTAGACATCTTGATGTAATTTTGGACCATGAGGGTGAAGGCCAGAGCCTAGGAATGACAGAATGATGAACTGTATGGAATCAAGGCTCTCTAGAAGTCAACAAGCAGAGCCCCATTGCCCACTCTCAGTTTGGAGGTAAGACAAAAATAAGCTTCCTTCACGTTTAAGCCAGTTATTTGAGTTTCTGTTATCACAGCCAAATCTAATCTTAACTAATGTAAGCCAGAGATTTGTCTTGCAATACATTTATCTTTTTAAAAATATATTTTTCTATAATGAAATGGGGGGATTGGAAATGGGAGCTGTCTTCTCAAATTTGCAAGCAGTTGTCCCTGTTTAAAGACTGAGATTTAAACTCACTTTTGTGGAAGGCTGTGACTTTGTTTTACAAAAATATCACTTAAAAGGGTCCTTAAGGAGCACAGAAGTAAAAATAAATAAATAAGAACCAACCAATTGTTTGTGTGGAAATTGTGATGTTCTAGTGTGAAAATGAAATTTGTCATATACAATTGAGCTAATGTCTCCAGACTTTGGTTTTTGTTTTGGATTGTTATTGTTGAGGTCTTAGGTGACAGTGGGATTGAAAAAGGGAGAGAAAAATGCTTCCAGAGTGAAATGAATGGAGGCAGGGCTGCATCTGTATTGTGGCTTATTCCTGTGTAAGGAGCTCTTTGTAGGTGACTCATTTTAGTTGACCTGTTAAAAATGAGGAGAAAGGAGAAAATCTGAAATGGATGATTTTGTGAGGACTTGGAGAGGAGCATGAGCCACGAATGCTTTAGAAGTGTTGGAAAAGAAATGAATAAAGTGTGACATTGGAGCATTAGGAGGGTTGGTGGAATATGTTAGATAGGATGGGTCCCATGATGTGAGTTTGGGGAAAACGGTTCAGACAGAGAGAGTAAATGTGTAAATTTCCATAGGAAAACAGAAATTCTGAGCCCCTGTAGTTAGCTGCCCACTAATGTCTCCTTAACGATGCCCTAGAAGTGTACCCCCCTCATAGCTACTCAAACCAGTTACCTGTGTGCAGTCACTAACTCCTTGATACTTTCTCCTCCCATCCGAACAACCAGTAGGTCCTGATCATCCTTCCATTTACATATCTTCAAGTCAGTCACTTCTTTCATCCACACACCTATTACTACCTCCTTTTTAGACCACATAATCTCTTGTGGGAATTTAAACAACTTTCTTCTTGATTTCCCCTCCTTCCAGTTTCCTCCTACTCCAATCCATTCTCTACATTTAAGACAGAATCATATTATTTTTTAAAAATCTGACCAATAAGAGGAGAAAATTCTTTGGAGAAGGTATATTTTATTTTTCAGAAAAATCTCAAATAATGAGAAAACATTGCTGGAACATGTTTAAATTCTCAAATTGACAGATGCACCGTTATCCCTAATTGCTCTTCTATTGAGTTACCATTAATGCCATACTCTCCAGTGCACCAAATCAATATTATAAAAATCTCCTGTGCTTTGTGCCGCCCTTAAAGGTTACTGTCTTCTTTCATTTCAGTCTTTCACACTGATGTACATTACTCAGAGCAACCCTTGAATATATGGCATACAGCACATGTATAATTCTAAACGCATTTCATAGACTTGGTTGCAGTTCCTACTTGCTAGTCTTTCATAAATTGTCATTGTGGCTACTGTTTCTCACACCAGCTATCCAAGGGTGTTTATTGTGTGCAGTTAAGCATCTCTTTTATCTTTCTAGGGTTCATCAGTAACACAAAGCCAGCTGGCCTATTTCTGTGCCATAAAACTATCTTTTCAAAAAATAAAAGACCCTTGCCTTATTCTCTGAAATTGAGTTACTTAATTTCATTCCACCTTGCACTTCTGATTTTCTGGATTACTCATTACTTGACTCATCTCCTGTATATAACTCCTAAGACTGGATGCATCAAGGTGTTTTGACTTTGTTTTTCTCCCCATCTACTTCTCTCACTCACCCTCTTTGCCTTTGTCTGCCTCTGGCCACCCAGTCTGCTCTAGTCCAGTTCCCAGCATAGACTCTATGTCCCTATTAAGAAGCCCATGTCCCTATTAAGTCTTTAGCTCTCACAGCTGTGATCCGGAATTAGTTTACATCTAAAATCTTTTACTGCCCTAAAATTCTTTCATGTCATTATCTGTAAAAAGTTATGTCAATATAACTTTATTATTTGACCCCTGACTTCTGAGTTCTTTAAAAAGCTCCTAATTTCTTCAATAAATACTTATCAGGTACCTGACTGTGCCGTGCATTTTGGTCTGATGGCTCTCCCAGCCTTCCTTGGCTTCTTCCCACTTTCCTTTCACGCAGGCATTTTCTCTAATAAAATCCTCACATGTTTAATCCCATGTGGCATCTGTTTCTTGGAGAACCAAGATTAACATACACTGGTTTTGAAGTGTAGCACCCTCATTGCTATTATTTCTTTCCCTTTTTTAGATGTCTGTCTAAAGCCAGGGTTTTGTTTCAGTCTCACTAAAGTATAATATACATACAATAGAATTTACCCTTTGTAATTATAAATCTTGATGATTTTTTATAAATATATTCAGCCATGTAACCATCACCACCCTAATCAACATACAGAGCATTCCCATTGACCTAGAAAGTTCCGTCATTGATTCCTGTTCTCAATCCACAGCTCCAAGCAATCTCTGTTCTGCTTTCTGTCATTATAATTTTTCTATTCTAGAAGTTTATATAAATGGAATAATACAATATGTAGCTTTGTGTGTGACTTCTTTCTCTTAGCATAATGTATTTTAGACTTATCATATTGTTGCGTATATTAATATTTCTTTCATGTCTTTTTTTTTAAATCACAATTGTTTTTATTCATTCACCAGTTGTTTTTAGTTTAGGGCTATTATAAATAATGCAGCGATGAACATTTACACACAAGTATTTGTGTGGCTATATATTTCAACTCCCTTGGAAAAATGCCTATGAGTTAGAATGCAAGACTATATCATAGCTATATGAAATTTATAAGATATTCTCATAAGCAGTGTATTAAAATGACAGGTTCTATACATCCTCACCAGTACTTGATATTTTAGTCTTTTAATATTTACCTAATCTAGAGGTTATTTATCTCATAATATCTCATTATGGTTTTAAATTTACAATTCCCTGATGACTATTGATGATGAGATTCTTTTAATATAATTATTGACCATTTGCGGATCTTTTTGTGTCTGTTGAAACTTTGCACACATTTTTTAATGGGCTATTTATTTTATTATTATTGAATCATAAAGTTGTTTTATGAGAGTAAGATGGCAAACTAGGTAAAAGCAGGGTTCGTCTCCTTCAAGGTCCACACTGAAATTACAACCAAATTATAAAATAATGGACATGGAGAATCACCTGAAGTCCAGCTGATCATAACACTAAAAATATAAAAGAGCCACATCAAAGCCAGCAGGAGGGGCTAGAGTAATCAAAACAGCATGGTACTGGCATAAAAACAGATACGTTGACTAATGGAACATAATAGAGAGCCCAGAAATAAATCCACGCCTATATGCTCACTTAATACATGACAAAGGAGGTAAGAATTTACAATTGGGTAAAAACAATCTCTTCAATAAATGGTGTTAAGAAAATTAGTCAGATACATACAAAAAAAAGAAAAGAAACTGTACCATCTTCTTACACCTTATACCAGAGTAGACTCAAAAGAGATTAAAGACTTAAATGTAAGACCCAAAACCATAAAACTTCTAGAAGAAAACATAGGCACTAAACTCTCTAACAGGAATTTCTGTTCAGATATATCTCCTCAGGCAAGGGAAACAAAAGAAAAAATAAACAAATGGGACTACATCAAACTAAAAAGTTTTGTACAGCAAAGGAAACCATCAACAAAACAAAAAGACAACTGCCTGTTTGGGAGAAGATATTCACTAATGATACATCTGATAAGAGGTTAATATACAAAATTGATAAAGAACTTACACAACTCAACAACAAAAACAAAAAACAAACAATCCAATTAAAAAATGGGCAGGAGACCTGAACTTCTCCAAAGAGGAAATACAGATGGCTAATAGACATGAAAAGATGCTCAGGGTGGCTAACCGTCAGAGAAATGCAAATTAAAACCACAATGAGATATCACCTCACACTTGTCAGAATAGTTATCATCAATAAATCAAAAAACAAGTGTTGGTGAGGTTGTGGAGAAAAAGGAATCTTCGTACATCGTTGGTGGGATTGCAAATTGGTACAGCCTCTATGGCAAACAGTATGAAGGATTCTCAAAAAATTAAAAATGGATGTACCTTTTGACCCAGCAATTGCACTTCTAGGTGTTTATTCAGAGAAAACCAAAACAATAATTTGTTAAGATCTATGCACTCCAATATTTATGGCAGCACAATTTACAATAGCCAAGATATGGAAGCAAACTAAGTGTCCATCAGCAGATGATTGAATAAAGAAATTATGACTCATATATACAATGGAACATTACTCAGCCATAAAAAATGAAATCCTACCATTTGCAATGACTTGGATGGACATAGAGATTATTATGCTGAGTGAAACAAGTCAGACAGAGAAAGATAAATACCATATGATTCCACTTATATGCGGAATCTAAGGAACAAAAAGAACAAACTAATCAAAAACAGACTCACAAATGTAGTGGCCAATTTGGTGACGAACAGAGGAGAGGGGGGTGAGAGGACTAGGAGAATGTGTGAAGGGTAAAAGAAGTACAAATTAGTAGTTGATAGTTTGTCACAGGATAGGGGAGCATGGCAGACAGAATGCAGTTAGCATTAATATGATGGCCAGGGGGAGGGCCAGGGGAGGGAGGAAGCAATTGAGGGGATCGTTTTATAAACTGTATAAATGTCTAACCAATGTACTGTATGCTTGTAAATAACTTAAATAAATGAATTTTTTAAGTGTTCTGTATATTCTGGATACAAGTCCTTGTCAGATATATGTTGTACAAACATTTTTTCTACATCTATGTTTGGGGCTGTTTTTTACATTCCCTTAACCATATCTTTTGAAAAGCCTCTGCTTTTATTTTAATTAAGTCCATTTTATTAATTTTTTTCATTGCTTGTGCATTTTATGTTTTAAGAAATTTGCACAACTCCATGTCACAAAGATTTTAACCTATTTTCTTCTCTAAGCTTAATTGTTTTAGCTCTTATATTTAAGTCCATGATTTACATTGAGTTAATTCATAGAATAGAAAGTGCTAAGAAACTAGGTTTATTTTTTTCTTATACAGATACCCAATTGTCATTGAATTATGTTGACAGCTTTGTGGAAAATCAAATGACCATGTAAGTGTGGGTCTATTTCTGGCTTTTCTATCATATTCCATTGATCTATATGCTTATCTTTACAGTTATACCTCACTGTCTGATCAGTTTTATAGTAACTCTTGAAACCTAGTATAAGTCCTTCTATCTTATTCTTTTTCAAAATTATTTTAGCTAACTCAGGTCCTTTGCATTTGCATATAACTTTTAGCATCTGTTTGTCAATTTATTTATTTATTTTTTTGTTTATATTTTTATTCAGATTGCATGAAATCTATAGATAAATTTTAGGGAAACTATTTTAACAATAGTGAGTCTTCCAATCCATGAAACATGCTATATTTCTCCATTTATTTAGGTCTTCATTGATTATCCATTGTAATGTTTTATAGTTTTCAATGTTCATATCTACACATGTTTTGATAACTATCCTTAAGTATTTTATTTTTTTATGTTATTGTAAGTGGGCTTTTGAAATTTCACTTTTTAAATGCCCATCATTAATATATAGAAATGCAACTGATTCCTATATATCTACCTTGTATTCTATGACTTTGCTAAATGTACTTATTAGTTCTAGGAACTTGTTAATGGATTCCTTAGATTTTCAATGTGTACTATCATACCATCTGCAAATAGAGACTATTTTATTTCTCTTCTAATCTTTATGTATATTATTTTTTCTTATCTTATTGTACTGACTAGGATCTCCAGTGCAGTGTTGAATAGAAGTACAGAGAATAGAAGTTCTTTCTTTATTATTTTAATTAGAAGGCAATGAGACATTCAATTCTGATATGAATGTAGCTTTTGGTATCTTGTTTTTGTAGATATTCTTAATCAGGTTAAGGAATTTTTCTTCTTTTCCAAGATAGATGGGAACTATTTTCATAAATGGGTATATTAAGACTTTTACATGGCCCGATATATATTTTACTTTGTTAAGTGTACCACGTAAACTTGAGAAATGTGTATTTTAGTTTTTTGTGCACTATTCAATATATTACATCAAGTTGATTAATGATGTTCAGATCTTTGTTGAGAAAGTATTAAAATCTGCAACTATAATTTGAAATGTGTCGATTTTTCCTTTTAATTTTGTCAATTTTTATTTCATGTATTTTGAAACTCATATTAGGTGTACACACATATATAATTGAGTCATGTATATTTATTCATTTTGAAAAATTGAAATTCCAACCTTATGGTTGGAATGTTTAGACCATTATCATTTAACACAATTATTGATATAGTTGAGTTTCAGTCTGTCGTTTTGTTATTTGTTTTGCATTTATAACTTTTGTTTTTTATTTTTCTATTTCCTTACCTTTTTATTATTATTAGAATGATTTTTGAATTTCATTTTAATATTTTACTGGCTTTTTGAAATATTCCTTTATATTACATATATTTAATGATTACTCTAAAAGTTATAATATATATTTTGAATTTTTCATAGCCTATTATAGTTAATATTGTATCACTTTATGTAATAAATATAGAAATCTTACAATATTACAAATAATAAAGAACATCTACTCTCAGTACTTCTATTCCCACCCCAGTCTCTTTTGCCATAGCTGTACGTACTATATCTACATACTTTAAACTCCATAACATTTTCTTCTTTTAAAACTGTATGTATAATAAATTAAGAGGAAGATGGTAAAAAACAAAGAATTTAGCATTTATCCAGATAGTTACTATTTCTGATGCTCTTCATTCTTTTCTCAGATCTGAGATTTTATATGACATCATTTTCCTCTAGCCAAAGTACTTTCTTTAGCATTTCTTGTAATGCAGATTTGTTTGCAATAAATTCTATTGTTCTTGTTTAATTTGAGAATTTCTTCACTTTTAATCTTGGAGCTTATTTTTATTGTATGTAGAATTCTGAGTTTTTAGGGCTTGTGTGTGTGTGTGCGTGTTCTTTCAGGGCTTTAAAGATGCTCTGTGTTCTTCTGATCTCCATAATTTCTTATGAATATCAGCCTTGAAATACTCTCAGCCATCTGATTTCTTCTACAAAAACTAATTGTTTTACTCTCCTTTTACAGGAAAACTAATAAATTTGACGAACTTTCTTTTGCCAAAGAATTGGCAGAGATGTGAAGAGAATTTTCAGTTCTTTTATTTAGTTCTAAATAAAAGGTATTTGGTGGGAGGGGGGGACACCTATTAAACCCAAATGTCTCCAACTTTACTTTAAATTAATTATCTCTGCCCCCTGGGAAAAAGAAAGAAAGAATATCCTTTGCTAGCCTCAGGATGTATGTTCCTGAATTACTTTTTCAGAACTGAGATGAGAGAGAAGTGTTTGCTTTAATGGCAGGCTTTCATTCCCAGGTGTATGAGAAAACTGGCATTGTGTATGGCTGACCTGGGGCTGGAATTAAGCCTATAATTATTTTAAGAATAAAATATCAAGGGGCTAAATACACTTTCCAGAAGTACTCTCATCTCTGCCCAGATGAAAAGGGAAATAGGTGGCAAACCCATAGATCTAAGATGTACGTGTAAACAAGAGGAAATTAACTTCTGGAAAAAATAAATAAATAAAAATAAAAATGAAGGAAACAAAAACACACTGTGGTTCTGCCCTTTTAAACGTGTCCCTTCCAGTATCCAGAAAACCATTCACACACAGCGTTTAGGGTTTAACCACATTTGTCTTTGGTCTTTTCTAAGAGGCTTTTGAAGGGAATGTGTCCTGTACCAGCATGCAAAAGGGGCTTTAGACTCTCATGTGTCTGAAGAGGTACACTACAGTGTTCCTCCTGGGTGTAGTGCAGCTTGTGAAGCCATATGGTATGGTTCAGACTACAGGCTTTGGAGCCAGTGAACATGACTTCAAAAACCTTTCTGTATCGCTGAGCAGCTGCGTGACTTTGAGCATGTACCTTTAATGCTCTGCCTTACATCTTTTTGAAAGACATCAAAAAATCAAAAATATTCAACCTCTCATTTGTTAGTATTTGTGGCAGAAACTTCTAATGCTTCTCAGTTCTTAGCTTTCTTCTTTCTCCAGGCACTTACATAGTTAATTTGCATTTCCAACCCGCCCTTAAATCTGGGTGGGGATATGAAACTGAGTTCTATTCGACTGAGTGTGGGTCCAAATGATAGACACCAATTACAGGCTTGGCTATAATCGTGCCGCCTGACACTCCTTGCTCTCTCTTCACTATCCCCACCCCCATCAGTGGGCCTCATGATGGGAGCAGCTGGTTCCCAGAGTTATAAATTGAAGGAGCGCTGCCAGGATAGCCACCCAACCAGAAACATCCACACTGGATTTTCGCCTGGGCAAACAATAAGTCTGTTTTTAAGTTTCTGAGATTTGGAGGTCATTTGTTATAGCAGTTAGCCTTCCCGATTAATAACCTTTTCTAACTATTCAATGGGAAAGATAATGTTACCTGGTTGGATTATGGTGAGGATGAAGTGAGCGCCTAACCTAAGAATTGGCACACACCTGAAGAAAATTTTGTTCTTGTCTGTCAGACGACCAGAAAAGTCAACTGCAGTCTCTTTTTCTTTGTGTCAAGGAAAACTACAAAACTGTAAGTTGCTGGGCAAATGAGACTCAACTCTTCTCTGGCCAGTCTGGTCCCTCGAGGTGACTGCATTACAAACAACCTAAAGGTTTCTAATAGCTCCAGAACTTTTCTCAATGATTTCCCCAAATCCATGTCTTCTTTATCCTTTCCTTCTGATTTTTTATTTATTAAAAAAAAGCTTTAGATCCAAGAACTTTGAACCAAATCCATACTCCTAAGCGTACCAGTTTCTTCAGGCTAAAAGCTGACAAAATCCACTCTCCATCTTTGGGATACATGACAATATGCCATCTAGCTGCATTATTTGGGCATTTTTTCTGAATTTGACACATAAACTGAGACCACCATCATGTCTCTGGTAAAAGACCCTGGAGCTACATGTATACTTATTTCTTCTGTTTCCCCCAAATTTCCCGATCTCTGACCCGTTCAGAGCTTCCCCCTGTCAAGTAAATGGTCTCTTCCTGGACATATTCTATTTCTCCTCCCAAAAGATTGTGTGAAACTTCGGAAAAATCAGAGCAAATTACAAAATTTGAAAATGTTTCCTAGCTTATCGACCAAACATAAGAAACTGTCATTTGGGATGGACAACCCCCTGATATTAACATAAGGTAGAGAGGTTTGGGAAAATATATATTTTTTAAGTCTCCATTATTGACAACTTATAACACTTTTCTTGGTTGCAGTGTGCTGTGACTATAAATTGAATAGAAGTATAAATGTTGTGTGGGGTTATTAAAAAGTAAGAGCAATTTAGGTTGTTCTACATATAAGTAATGTATAAGAAGTTCTCTAGAAATCATCTAGGTTGATGGCAGATAAGGAGATAGCTTGAAATATTAAATATAAGGTTGGGGGCTAATAAAATACCTGAAGGAAAATTCTCCGTTGGTACTAAAAGAAGACCATCTATCAAAGTAACAGAGTACTGAGAAGATGGATAGGGTGCGTTCCTGGGCAATGGGATCATAGAAAACCTCTTTCCACTCACCTCTTCCAGTCGAGGATGCCAGTGCAGGCTTATAGCTGTCACATAAGTATCTTGCTGCAATATGACCAAGTGCCCAGACCAAGGTGTCTAGCAAGCCGTCCCAAGATAACGCAGTCTCATGGATAACTTTCAATTTGAAGATCCATGAGAAGTGCCCAGGCTCCCAAGAACACTGATCTCTACTGAAAAATTTTGCCACCTGTAGATGTTTGGTCCATTTCCTTCCCTGAAAGAAAGAGGGCCCCTGGGGAGTGAAATCTATAGTCAACCTGGATACCCTAGCCCTTTACTTTTGTTGTCAAATTCAGAAGGATGGTGTTAAAAGGAAATGGCACTGAAGCCATTACTTGAAAAAGTTAAATGCCTTTGCCTTTCTCCTTTGTTTCTATTCAACTTTGGGGTAAAATTGTCTGCTCTATAGGCAAGGTCATAGAGGCTGACTGGGATTTAGAAATTCAAATCTGACAGAGAATTCCACTTGTAGAAACCTTTTATTAACACCCCACCTCCCTGTTGGAGTACTATTTTATTCATTTCACTTTAGACCCACCAGCTTTTTTGTCTCAGGCCCACCAGCGTTTGCCAGCATATACACTTGTGTTGTCACACAAGAGGCCTTTTGGTATATGCGCCGCCAGCTATTATGACTTAGATGCTAACAGATCCCTTAAGAATTAAGAGGTGATTTTTAAATTTAAAATGAGAAAACACAAAAGGAAAGAAACAGAACATTTACCATCATGGGTTTTTTATTCTAATAGAAAAGCTGAACTCAGATGCTAGCTCTGGCTTTCTCTCTCCTCCAGCCCCCACCTCCCTCACCTTCTTTCCCTCCCTCCCTTCCTTCTTTCCTTCCTTTCTTCTTTCCTTTCTTTATTAGGGGGACCTGGTTTTATCTTACACAATATTATTCTGATTCTTAACCTAAGGCTAAGAAAGGAGAGGAGGAATCTGAAAAATGCAAAGGAGAGGGCTTATAGAATTGGCTGACTCAGCTGGTTCAAGTCCATTCCTAACTGCCCTCCCCCCACCTCCAGCTCACATCTGTTGATTCATAGCTTGCTATCCAACTACTGTTCTTCTTTATCTCTGTAGCTGTGTAGGAACAACAAGACTGTGTAAAACTGCTTGTTACGTTACAATCAGGGTTCAGCTTTGGATAGAAATCTCCGGAGCCAGTGCCGGCATCATAAGTGCTACATCCTGCTTATAGCCTCCGTCTCATCTCTCCGTTCGAGAATCCTCCAACAGTGCTGTTAATGCCGAGGGTGCGGGTTCTACAAGGCAAACAACCTGTAAATAGAGAAGGCCAGCAGTCGGAAAGTCCCTGCCTTCCCACCGCCGCCCCTTCTAGCCCCTCCCGTGAAGCTCCCCATCCCCATGCTGAGCCATGAGGCACACGTGAAACCTCAGATAAGGGAATCACGTGCCCTTTGCATGGACACTGAAAAAGTATATAAACTGTAATAAATCTAACCAAAGGGAGCTCTTGGTGCTATTGAAAGCCCCTTGCACTCCACCGACAATAAATTCTCCTTCCTCTAACAATGTTGTCGGAGTGTCGCTCTGTCCGGTGTCTCTTCCTGCAACAAGGCATTTGGGGGTCGGTGTAGATGCCAAGTGTTTTTTGCATCCAGCTTCAAGGATTCTACCCCTGGACTTGGACCTTCACTTGCCATTAGGCCCTGACCTATCCCAAGCTTCTGAAAGTGGACCTTTCTCCCTTCTTCCCTCTCTAAGCAAATTCTACTCTTCTGCAAATGTTGGTTCTTCAACTATTGTTCTTCACTGTGCCAGACCTTTAAAACAGAATTTTAAGTCAATTCAGATTTTTAATTATATAAGCACTGCATGAACATTATTTTCTCATACGAATTGAAACAATGCAGGCTAGACTTAGGTCCCCTTGACCACCTCTCCAATCCCAGTCTCTTCCCAAAGGTAACCACTGTGTGTAATCTAGCATCGACATAGCATAAATTCTTCCACAATGTTTCTTTGCACTTACTACAAACAAATGTGTCTATGGAAAATATGTAATATTATTTTATTGGTTTTTTTTAATAAAAGATATACTATAGGAATCATTTTGGACCTTGCTTTGAGTCAAAACTTTAAAGCACCCTGACTCTGATGATAGACGGCTCTTTTCTTTTGTACCTGATTTTCCTAAAAGCCAGAAGATGCCTTCTATCCTCTCAGTTCTAGGACTGGCCTCCCACTGGTCCACCCACAAAGTTCCTGCTTCTTCTCAAAGAGAGCCCTGGGAGCTGAGATGACAAAGAGAGGGTCTGAGTTCAGTGAAGGGAGTTAGACTGGCCACTACATCTTGTGTTCTCACCCTGTAGTTCTTCCCTGAGAAGCAGTGACCTTACAAAGTCCTTTCATTATGGAATAAAACGAGACAATTGTCTTCTCCCCTGGTCATTAGCTGGAGAGTTCAAAACCAGGAAAAGGTGTCATGCCAGGCTGCGTTTTACCCTGGGAAAAAAAGGGTGGGGTCACAATCCCGCATTTGTAATAGGAATTCTTAATGCACTGCTTAAAGAGAAAAGGCAAAATCTGACTCATTTAAATGGTCAGGTTTTGTGCAGTCAGTTATTCAGCAGTAATGTCCATGTCACTTTAATGACTTATTTCATACTGATGGTCATACCATTTTCTACAAGGTAGAAGCTGCTTAGGAGAAATGATCAAAGCTTCACCACAGTTTTGTATGACCGTAAAATGGCTTACACATTTGATACAAAACGTATCTGAATGACTCAAGGGTCTAAGAGCTCACCAACGTAAAACAAAACAAAACAAAACAAAACAAAAACCACCTACTACATTGTAGAGCTGCTAATCAGCTCATTTTTTTATTCTAATTTTGGATCCTATTCTGACTTGTAGGGTGATATAGATAAATTTAATCCCTCTTACTAATGATCAGAGCAAATTTTTCACACAGAAAATCTAGTTAATCTGAGAAAGACTGTACCTATCTAGAATATGGCCAGGTCTTCAAGGCAGCTTATTTTTACCTAAATACTGTACATCAGAATTTAAAAGTGGCGGCTTTTGTTTCATCAGTAATAATGTGGTTGTTTTGCTTATTATAAAGTTCTCTGTTTGGAATGAGATATTTGGAATAAATCTCCTTTTCTTTTGTTATAGCTTCTGTAGAAATGAAGACCAAGGTTTTTGTTTGTTTGTTTGTTTGTTTGTTTGTTTGTTTGTTTTTGGATTATATGATGTTTGCCAAAGCAGGAATTGAAGAAATGGTAAGTTATGATCTAGCCCTACATTCCGCACAATATTTGATGTTATCATTGCTTATTCTCATTTCACTTATTTTAATCCCATTGAATTGGTGGTTGTTGGAGAAGAGTTTTGAAAAGTTAGCTCATATTCTTCCCTTTAAGAGGCAAAATCTTCAAGTAAGAATTTGAATAAAATGGTGCTTTATGAAATAATGTCACCTGGTTAACTTTAGGATACAAAAAAGTCATATAGGATTACACTTTGGTCCTTGTCCTCATGCCATTGTCACTTTATTTTGAACTGGGTGAATCTTCACTCATTTCGAGCTACCATTTGTCAGTGTTCTATTTCTCTCAGCTGTAACAACAGTTCTGATAGCCTACTTGTCTTTAGATAGTCTGTCTTGTATTGTTGCCCACTTGAAATGGTTTCAGGCTACTCACTATGCTTTGGAGAAGAGAAACAGAGAGTCCTGTGTAACCTTGTGAGATGAAGAAAACTTCTCTGTCTCTTCCATCCTATCACTGGCCCATCAATCTGGTATAAACACTTCTCACTACCCCTTGTCTTCTACTACATCCACCTGTGTTGGATATAGCAGGAGTGAATTAGTTTCCTCGGGCTTCCATGACAAATCCCCAAAAACTATGTGACTTAACACAACAGCAATTATTCTTTCGCAGTTCTGGAAGATGGAACTGTGAGAGAATAATGTGTCTGTAAGTTTGGTTCATTTTGGAGGCTCTAAGGGAAAATCTTTTCCATGCCTCTCTCCTAGTTTCTGGTGGCTGGCAGCAACCTTTGGCATCCTTGGGCTTGCCTAGCATCACATGGTGTTCTTTTTACGCGTCTCTGTGCCCATTTCCCTCTTTTAAAAAATAAGGATACAGTCTGTGGATTACAGCTCACCCTAATTTTAACTTGATTCCATCTACAAAGACCCTATTTCCACATTCACAGAAACTGGAGATAAGGATATCAACCTATATTTTTGGATGACATAATCCAACCCACACCAAGAAGGACCGAAATGGAGCACAAGCTCAGATGTTCTTGCACTCTTCCTCACCTAGCCCGAGGTTTGTATTTGGGTTTCCGTCATATAGTACCACCTACCTCCAGGGGATAGAGGTACAAAATACCTTTTATTTAACCTCACTTCACATAATTTTATTGTTTAATTCCTTGGATCCTCTTCTCCATTATAGAATAAATCTGCACTCCTTCATGTCTGGCAGAAATTGCTCCTCTATCATGTCCCTTTTACAATGACACTCTCTGTGAAGCTCAGTGCTCACATCTCCCAGCTTTGCTCTGACATCTCAACACCGAAGGCTGGTCAGAAAGATTTTCCAGTGCCCTTTGCTTGGGCTTAGCCATGGCCTTGCATCCACGGAAACCAACTGATGCTCAGGTGGGTCGCCACCCCTGTTTACTCTTAAATAGAATTCTTTTTCTCCTTAAAGACCTGGATATTCTCAGTGTACATGGTCTTATCCTTTGAATGAAGAACTTAAGAGGTGAAGGAATTGTGGACTGGCTGACTCAGCAAATCACAGACCCCAGTGGAAGAGGGGAAAGACCTAATATACATTCATCTCTCCAGAAGTAGACTTTAGAGATGAGATTAGCTGGTTCTGCATGCACAGGGTCCCCAGTATGAAAGTACTATGCAACCCACTGTCTGTATTTAACTTCTTCATGTACGAAATTAATCTATTATGCTCCCTCTACAGACTCGCTCTAATTCTTTTGGGTTCTTTGGTCCATTTAGAATGGTTCAAAGTTGTTTGGTGTGAGGTCATGAGTACTTTATCTGTGGTCCAAGTGTCATTTAAAAATAATACTGGTTTTATCTAAGCCTCAGTTTCCTTATGCATAAAATGAAATGGTAATAGCTTCTTCAAGAGGTTATTATCATTATTACATAAAATATGTACAAAGCAACTAGTCTAGTGCCAGGCATTTAGGGAATGATTATTAAATAGTAATGCCCTTGCTTTAGTCTATCCTGCTTCTCTTTCTCACTCGAGATCATATCACGTCTCTGAAACTGACCCTCATTTAAACACTCCCTACCACCAGAAGAAAATTAAGAAAGGAAAAACAGTATTATGTTCTCTAGAGCCCCTCTTGTCTATTTCCCTACAAGAGGTGACTTCTTCTAAGATTCAGAGGTTTTCCTGGGCATCGCACACCTCAGGCCAGACCTGATTTATAATTGGTATATGAAAGCATTCCTAACTGCAGAAATTTATGACATGTATGCCAATTCACCATCTTGCACAAAAATTATGTATACCACGAAATATGTCTGAATTTTTTTAGAAGTGTCATTTGATCATAGGATTAATTTTAGTTTACATGTGTGCATTCTTCACCATTTGTTGCTGACAGTGTCTTAGAAAAAAAGGAAATGCCAGTCAGTCACTGCACCAAGTGCTCTGGGAAAAGGAAGAGGAGTGGGTTCCTGGACCCCCGCTCTCCCATTCACTGTTGCCTTCTCTTCGTCCAGGTCTGACCAGCTCAGTACAGAATTTTGTTGGAGAGGAGAGTAAGGGTCTAGCATCTCATTGAGAGAAAGAGGATGTGGGAATTTTATTAGAGGGAAATAGTAAAGATTCAACTGGGAGTGTCTCCAAAGCAGCAGTTGGTTGATTGGCTGGTTGATTAATTGGTTGGTTTTGGGGGTTTTTTTGTTTGTTTTTGTTTGTTTGTTTTTCCGTTCTGTTCTCTTGCCACAGATAAGCAAGCTCATCCAGTCAGAGTAACATTAGGTAGTCCCATCTTAATTACTGATATCATCATTCACACTGTTTCTTAGGTCAAAACCTAATAGTCATATGTGACTTTCCTCTTTCCCTCGTATCCTGAATCGAGTATAGCACCCATTTCTATCAGCTCTGCCTTCAAAATACATCCCACATTTAATTCCTTCTTCCACTTCTGCTGTCATCTCTCATCTAAGCCACAGCTTCCACTTGATTCCCAATCTCTGCTCTGGTATCTCTACAGTCAATTTTTCACCCAGGTTCCAGAGAAATCTTTAAAATGTGACCAGATAATTTTATTCCCATATTCAAAACCTTCCAATAGTTTCCCATTGTACTTGGAATGTAAATCAGGTTCTTTACCTCAACCTGCAAGACCCTGAAATAATATCTCTAAGAAATTTTCTACCACTCTCTCCTTCCTCCTCACTTCACTGAAGGCACGCTAGCCTTCGTGCCATCCTCCCCACCATCCAAACTTGCTTCCTTCTCACTTGCTGTGCCCTCTGACTGGATCGTTCTTACCTTCTTCCTTTCATTCAGATGTGACCAGTTTAAAGAGGCTTTCCCTGTCCTTCTATCATGTTCTGTTCCATTACTGGGTTTTATTTTTCTTTGTAGTTTTTATGACAGTATTAAATTACAGAAGTGGTATATGTTTTCTTTATGTATTTATCTTTCATCTTGCCATCTACATGAAAGCAAGGCGTTTGTCTTGCTCACTGCTATGTCCTCAGTATTCTGAACAGTGCATGGCCGTAATGGATGCTCAAGAACAGTCTTCAAATGAAGAGATGGATGAATGATACCTTTAAAATACGTTCTTTACCCTCCCCGCAGGCTCTGAGTCTCCATATCTTCAATTAAATTAGTATTTCTAGGGGCTTAGGATTCAGGATTTTTTTTTAACTGCCCAGATGATACCAATTGGCAGTCAAGGTTGAAAACCACTGAGATAAATCACAGATTTTCAACATATCATGTGCCTGGAGATCCTCTTAAAATGCAGGTTCTGATTCAGTCATAGTAGTAGTAGGTTTAAGTCTGAGAGCCTGCATTTTTAATACGTTCCTGGTGATACCACTGCTGCTGGTCCATGGACAGTTCTTGGAGTAGAAAGGGCCTAAGTGATTTCAAAGATCACCTACAGTTCTGCATTCTCTAACTAAATGAGGATAACTTGACCCACCTTAACCTCTATCCAAGAAGCCTGTTAGTTTTTTCTACCTTGGACAACTTTGGTTTGGGCTCTATGGGGCACAACTGAGGAAATGTCTCTTGCTTCATTTAAGATAATTTTTTTAATGTTTAACTTTAATTTGGAAATAATTTTATACGTACAAAAATGTTGCAAAAATAGTATAAAGAATATCCTTCACCATGATACCCTAAATGTTAAGTATCATGTAAGCATAGTATAGCTGACAGAAAGTTAACATCAGTATAGAATATTAATCCACAGATCATATATAAATTTCACCATTGTTCCCACTAATGTCTTTTTTTCTGAGGTCTAATCTAGCATCATGGATTGCATTCAGTTCTCAAGTTCTCATAGCTCTCTTTATCTTTTATGACCTTGAAACATTTGTAGTGGTTTGGCCAGTTGTTTTGTGAAATGTTCCTCAATTTGGATTTGTCTAATGTTTCTTCAGGATTAAATTCATGTGGTGAATTTGGGGCAAGAATATCACAAAAGTGATGTTGCAACCTCCTCAGTGTATCATATCATGAGGCAAAAATATTGAATTTATCCTACTGCTAATGATTTTAACTATAATCTCTTGGTTAAGGTGGTATCTTCCAACACTATTTTATCCCTTGCAATTACATAGGTATGTTGTTGGGAGAAACTTTGAGACTGTAGGTATTTTGTATCTCATCATATTTTCACCAACTAATTTTATATTACCTGAATAAATTATTGTGGTATTTAAACAAATAGCAATTATCAATTTTTAAAATTATTTTCTACATTTATCAGTTAGAACTCTGATGTAGGAAAGAGCTTTCCCATCTCTTAAAATAAATTTTTAAAATTATTTATGTAAGTGTAAATCTGTGGGTTCTTATATTATGCTATGGATTATAATCCATTGCTACCATTATTATTATTTTTTTGCTCAAATTGTTCTCAATTTAGCTGGTAGAAACCCTTTTGATCTTGCTTCTTTATCCCCTGACAAGTCCTCATTTTTTGAGTATTTTTTGAGTATCTTGTACTTTCTCTGCCCAGAATTAGCCATTAAAAAAAATTGCTAGTTCCTTTTATAAGAAAATGGTATTTAGAAATCAAGATTTGGACACAAGATATGCTCATCGATACTGGAGTACGTTGATTCTAAATACCTGCGTTTACAAACCTATCAATTTCTTTTTCTCTATATTAAATCTATATTACAAGTCATGAGTTCGTGCTGGTGATTTTTCTGTTTGTATTAGATTAGATTTTGGAATCACCTTCACCATCATCTTTTATTGATTTTATTTACATCTCTCTCTTCCTCTCCTTCCCTCCCTCCTTCTGCTCCCCCCCCCATTCCTTCACTTCCTCCTCATCATTCTTCTTGTAGTCCTTGTCTCTTGATTTAACATGCAGTAATCTGGTATAATGAAAAGCAAAACTCTGGGACCTGAAGGATCTTCAGTTTCTGGCTCTGCCATTTTATAGTGTAGGTTGTGGGCAAGCAATTTCTCACACTACTAGATCCTCAAAAAGCAAAATCCTTTCCAGGCTCAATCTCTAGAATCAGGCCAAATTGTTTGTTTGTTTTTTTTTTAACTCTCAGGTCTTTTTAATTCTCAGACCTTATGGGCTGGTTAACCTTTTTATCCCAACTTCAGTTCAAGTTCTCTTTTTTATCAAGGCACACAGGCAAGCTACTTTCGATAAGCTGTTCTTCCCAGCACTCCTAAGAGAACTTTACTGTTTCCTTGATTCTTTTCAGACAAATGTATCAGCCCAAGTTGCCTACCTACTATGACACTATGTGATGTCAGTTTTTGCTCCATTTTCATTTATCCCCTATATCCACTTACATAATGGTCTATCTAAATGTCTTGCTGTCTGTCTGTCTGTCTGTCTATGATCTATCATTTGTCTATCATCTATCTATCTATCTATCTATCTATCTATCTATCTATCTATCTATCATCTATCTATCTATCTAATTTCAGGGAAGCAAAAGGATTAGAGCACAAAACCATCAATTTGAGAAGAGCAATTCCTATCAGGATTGGAGCTATTTTTTTCTCTTAGCAGCTATAGGACAGCATCATAGACAAAATCAGTTTGATTATCTAAGTTTTAAATGTTGTTTATTCCAAGAATATACTCTCAAAGGGCAGTTATATTTAAGATTATTTAAGAACAAAGACTTTGGAAAACCTGCATGGAGTTATATTCACATTTTGGGGCATTTACATTTTAACAGATTGAGAATAAATCCACTTTTTAGAGGGAAGAACTATTTACCATCTGTGGTTTGTTAATATCTGAGGCAGGGTAAATCTGTCATTCACACACATTTGTGATGAAGTTGGCAGATTCTGCTTTTATGGAAGGTTTCATCAGCAATGACTGATATAGAAACACCCTGCTCCTGAAAACCTGCCTGGTGCAATATGGTAAGCCAGCTACTCAGTTTCTGTGTGTGGTAAAAATGTTAGTATCTTAAGAGTTATATCTTCTTTTTTTTCTTGTGACAAAAATTTGAGTATCGCTGGTGGAAGAATTGGTATGGTCTTAGACAAAATAGTGACCAATAAATTTATTTACCAGATTTCCAGGTACTGGAATAGCAGTTCAAGTGGAATCAGGCTACATTTTTCGAATGGCTTTATGCAGCAGGGAGGGACATAGATAAGGCATACAGAGAAGAAGGAGGCAACACAGGGAAAGAATAGGAACTCAAAAAGCCACCTTATGAAAGAGGACTATGTAGGAACACAGAGAAAAAGAAAATTTTGGCCATTTCCATGGATGAAAAATTCTAGATGAGGAAAAGATGCTTAAAGAAGATATATAGAAAGGTACCAATGGTATTCTCTAAGCAACACTTCTAAGCTGCCTTTTCAAGAAAGCTTAGCATAAATATTTATAGTATTTTTAGGTTGTTTGATTTAGACTGATGTTTTCTAATTTAAAACACACACACACACACACACACACACACACACACACACACACCAGCAGGATCTAGAGGTAATTTGTTATATTTTAATAGTAAGCAAGAATGCCAGTCAATATAATGAATAATCGCAGGCATGAGCACTGATCCGTTAGAATGGATACTCAACCAACTGTAATGGCCATCAGCTATAATGTCAGTGTGCCACACGAATGTGTGACAGTCTAACATCACCTCTGTTTATCAGTATTTTCTAGGCCTGAAAGTGACAAGAATTCGAATGCCTCTTAGTGTTAGTTTCATCTGAGCCTCATGAGAAACTGTGGGGAGAGGAGAAGGGCAAAAGCGAATGAATCATCTCCAGTGTCCTGACTCCTGCCTTGTACATTCCTAAACAATGCTACTATTTGACATACATTTACTAACTATATTTCAAATATTATAATCAGAGAAAGGGCAATCGTGTTCCTTTTTTGACCATATGTTAGAATGACAGAGTATAAGTAAGGTATCAGAGACAGTGAACACCAAATGTCCTTTTCTTCTGTTTCCTGGCATCATTGAATTGAGGTTGGAGCCATGAGTAATTCTGGACATTGGACTGTGAGCAGAAGTGACATGGGCAACTTTTAGACCAAGGTGGTTAAAAGTCAATGTGCTTCTTCTATCCTTCTCTTGACATAGCAGTTTTTAAGGCCACATGTCCCAGATGGAATGGCTACCAGAGAGAGGAAGGATACCCAATCTGCATTAAACTTTATGTGAAGGACAAATCTGTGTTAAACCACTGAGATTTGCACAGCAAAGCATAATTTATCATAACCATAAATCAATCCCTGCAGACACTGCATGACAGAAACATGAGGCATTTTCTTTGAATTTTTTATTTATTTATTTTTTTACTGAAAAGCAGTGAAGACATGGATATTGGGAACTAAAAAGCTGTTGATTCATGTTACACAGTAGCGAAACAGTTCTTAAGCTTCCACCTGCAATAATTTGGGAGGTGGAGCAGAAGTATAGTGTGCCAACAGTTCTGGAGGAAGATGTTAGAAAATAATGTAAATAGTGTATATTGACTGCCTTTGGCTAGGGATTACAAAAAAAATTGACATAAGAAAGAAATAGCAGGTAAAAGTAAAAGTGAATAAAGAGTGTTCAGAAATCCAGAATCTGGTAGAATTTTAAAAGCCAGCGTTCCCTAGATCTCAACTGTAATAGAAGAGATAGAAAAGATTTTGGTTCTGCTTCCACTTAGGATTTAGGAGGTAAAAAGCTTCAAGAGAACTTTGCTCTCACACTACTGAGGGGAAAACCTGGTGACTTACAAAATGATAAATTTTCTTGAACCTATCAAAATCTGAGATCATAATATAACAGAGTGAAATCCTCAGTCTCTCTGTCTTCATCTGTCTTCATCTTGTTCAAGCCTGCTTTGTTCCTATATGGCCTTCAGGCTAATAGCTTCTGTTTAGTCTCACATGTGGAAATGCCACTTATTAGAGGAATTCTGCTTGCAGCTTCAGTTTCATAAACACAGCCTTTGACGGAAGGTGCCCCTCCTGAGAAGATGGGGAAAATATATACAACAGTATGATTGTTTATCAAAGATTTGCAGGAGCCTCATGATGGGACTGAAATCAACTGGGGTAATGGACTAGGAACAGAGAGGTTTCACGGTCTTCTTTGGGCCCCTACTGGTGCCCGTATGTATACCTGTGGTCCTCAATCGCCTCTTGCTCCCAACCCCCACATATCCCTTTTCCTTGACATAAAAGAAACCTGAACACTGTACTTTGAGAAGATAGATTTGAGGTACCACTAGGGCTTCCATCTTCTTGGTTGATGCCTTCTCAATCAATAAATCTTTCCTTACTCCAAACTCTGATGTTTTGAGTTTTGGCCTATCAAAGAGTTGGGCACACATACTTTTTACCAGTAACAACAAGATAACGAAGTAAACTGAATTCTATAAAGTGAAGTTCTCCTAGAAGAAATAGGACACATGAACTGCCTTGTCTTTGGCAGAGCAAGGTAGAATGAGGTGGCCAGAGTAAAAATAGTAATAAGAAACCAATTAAAATGTTACTAAATTCTTAAAGGCCCAGTGTGGGTTAGCATAACCATTTAAAATACTCCTGTGGGAGTTGGCAATCACTGGCCAGCTCTTTTCTGTGGACTTCCACCAGGAAAGCAACTTTGCTTTACAGTAAATCAAAGTGAAAAAACCTGGGTTAAACACCAAATTATCTACATTCACAGAGAGTGAAAACTAGTGAAGAATATCAACTCACATTTCATTCCCTGGGCAACTGCTTCAAAAAATTTGGTCTTAGGTCACAACCATTTTCTTACAATTGCTTAACCAATTAATTAAATTATTGATCTTTTAAGACAGGCTCTCTAACTTCAATATGTATTTATTTTATCTATAATACATGTGTACAAATATCTACTTATACCTGAACATAAGCACCTCCACCTTACTGTTGGCTCTGAGTTTAATTTTTTGTATACATATAGATTTTAAAACTTTCAGGTTTACAAAAATTTTATTCAAGGTTTGAGACTAACTATATAGTGACTTTATGCTCTATCACTAGGTGTAAAGAAAGCATTAAAGCTTCACAAGTGAAATGCAAAGTAAGATTATTATATCTTTGATGAAAAAATACAATGTTTAAAATCCTTTGTCCCTTGCCTCTACAAGGCCTATTTCAATTCAAGAACTGCTGAGAACCAGAAGATTGCAAGGCCTTAATAGCACTAACTCCTCACTCTAAAAATTTTTTTTTCTGTGTTTAAAAACGATTGTTTTGTTTTGTTTTGTTTTACTTAAAAATACATTTTTATCCGAGTAATTTGGGGAAAGACAGAAAATGAAATAAATAAAAACCATAATCCTTCGACTAGGTATACCCAGTGTTAACAATTTACTGTATATCTTTCCAGACTTTTCTTTCCTGTGCATTTATAGATTTTCAAAATTTGTTTTGTATATTATAGTCTGTTGGACCTTCTCAAATTTCTGACCCAAACTCAGGTGTTTGAGAGTCAAACAGTAAGCTTATAAAGGGATCTGCTTCTAGAGCGCTCAGAACATTATAAAAATTCATAATTGTGATTAAAGACATCATTTTTGCTTGAATATGTAATGTATACATATTATTTGATGCATAAATTCCCATCTATTATCATCTTTGGTAATGTTTCGATTACATTATAAGCTATGAGAATAACTTCAGCTCTCACTAGTAATCTGGTTCAGTAAGCACCAAATACTTTCAAACAGAACCTAACCCAGAAAATCAAGTGGACACATTATTAAATAGTTAGGTTTTAAATTTTATGTTTTAGATTTTTTCTAAATGAAAATAAAATATAGCTTTAAACTGAAGAGTTTTATTTTGATATCTCTATATAGTCATAGACTAGGGATTATTGTTTCAAAGCACAAACCATTTAAGAAAACATATACTTAGAAATCTATATTTTTTTAAATTAAATATACAAGGGTGACATAGGTAAATAAAATTATATAGGTTTCAAGTGTACAGTTCAATAATACATCATCTGTATATTGCATTCCATGTTCAACACTCAAAGTTAAATTTCCTCTGTCACCATATATTTAACCACTTTTACCCTTATCTTTATTTTTATATTTTGATTTTTTTTAAAGTTTTACATTTTTATTTTTTCAATTACAATTTTTTTCAATATAATCTTATATTAGTTTTAGGTATACAGCACAGTGGTTAGACATCTATATAACTTATGAAGTGATCACCCCAATAAATCCAGCACCCATCTGACACCATACATAGTTATTACAATACTCCTGACTATATTCCCCATGCTATATCCTACATCCCCATGACTATTGTGTAAGTACCAATATATACCTCTTAATCCCCTCCTCCATGCACCCATCCCCTACCCCACAATCTGACAGCCATCAAAATGCTCTCTGTATCCATGAGCTTGTTTGTTTGTTTAGTCTATTCTCTAGATTTCACATATGACATTTGTCTTTGTCTGACTTACCCTACTCAGCCAAATACCTTCTATGTCCATCCATGTTATTGCAGATGGCAAGATTTCATTCTTCTTTATGGCTGAATAATATTCCATTGTGTATATATAACACCTCTTTTTTATTCTTCATTTATTGATGGACCCCCCGGACATTTCCATATCTTGGCTACTGTAAATAATGCCGCAATAAACATATGGGTTCACGTGTCCCTTCAAAGGAATGTTTTGAGTTTCTTCAGATAAATACCCTGAAATGGGATGACTGGATCCTTCTTTGTCTCTTGTTATAGCCTTTGTTTTAAAGTCTATTCTGTCTGGTATAAGTACTGCTACACTAGCTTTTTTTGTTTTCATTTTCATGAAACATCTTTTTTCATTCCTTCATTTCAGTCTGTATATGTCTTTTGATCTGAAGCGACTCTCTTGTAGACAGCATATGTAATTGCCTTGTTTTCTTATCCATTCAGCCACTCTATCTTTTGATTAAAGCATTTAATTCATTTACATTTAAAGTAATTGTTGCTAGATACATAGTTATTGCCATTTTATTATTCATATTTTTAATCTTTTTTTCTTCTCTTAAAGAAGTCTCTTTAACATTTCCTGGAATACTGGCTTGGTGATGATGAACTCCTTTTATCTTTTTCTTGTCTGGGAAGCTCTTTATCTGTCCTTCCATTCTAAATGCTAGCTTTGCTGGGTAGACTAATCTTGTTGTAGGTCCTTGCTTTTTAAATATTTCCTGCCAATCTTTTCTGTTGAGAAATCAGCTAACAGACTTATGGAAGCTTCCTTGTAGGTAATAAACTGCTTTATCTCTTGCTGCTTTAAAATTTTTCTCTTTATATTTAAACTTTGGCATTTTAATGATAATGTGTCTTGGTGTGGGCCCTTTTGGCTTCATCTTGTTTGGGACTCTCTGTGCTTCCTGGGCTTGTATGTCTATTTCCTTTGTCAGGCTAGGGAACATTTCAGTCATTAATTTTTGCAGTAGGTTTTCAATTCCTTGCTCTCTCTCTCTTCTCCTTCTGGTACCCCTATGATGCAAATGTTGGTATGCCTGATATTGTCCTAGAGACTCCTTAAACTAGCCTCATTTTTTGGGGATGTGATTCTTTTTTCTTGTTGCTTTCTGATGGGGTATTTTTTGCTACATTATATTCTAAATCACTGATTCAATCCTCTGCTTTATCTAAAATATTGTTCATTCCTCCTAAGGTATTCTTCATTTCAGTTATTGTAGTCTTCATTTCTGACTGATTCTTTTCTGTTTTCTATCCCCACTTTTATATTTTCTATCTCTTTGTTAAAGTTCTCACTGAGATCTTCTACTCTTCTTTTAAATTTATTAAGCATCCTTATAACAAGTGTTTTGAATTCTGCACCTGGTAGATTGTTTGTCTCCATTTTGTTAGGTCTTTTCCTTTAGAACTTTGTTCTATTCTTCCATTTGCAATATGTTTCTTTATCTTCCCATTTTGGTTGTCTCCTTGTTTGTTTCTATATATTAGGTAGGCCTCTTAAGTCTCTCAGTCTTAGTAGTAGTAGATGTGCTATGGGTTATAGTGGCACAGTCTTCCCTGGTCACCTGAGCCAAGTGCTCTAGGTGTGTCCTTGTATGGTTTTTGTGTGCCCTCTTGCTGTAGTTGAGCCTTGGTTGCTATTTGCACATTAGTGGGAGGGATTAATCCTCAGGCTGATTGGTTATGATGACTGGCTGTGACCAGTGAAGTTGCTATTGTGTAGGGGTTGACCCTACAAAGTAGGATTTGCTTTAGCAGGACTCTCATGAATGCCCTATCTGCCCTTTGGGTGTGTAGTTCTCATATGTGACCCTGGGTGGTACTCCAGTTCAGAACAAAATCAGCCATCAGGAGTGCAGGCTGGGGCCTCCTTGGAGGGGCCCTACTGCAAGCCAAGTTCATCCACAGCCTGTGCCCTGCCCAGGGTTACATGGCATGAATCATCAAACAATCTGCAGGTGGCTGCCTCCCACACTGAGCTTGGAGGCCTCGGAAGGCCAAGCTGGAAACTGAGGCCAGCTGTCACTCGTGCTGAGCTTAGGTCTGCTCAGCAAAAGGTACAGGGCGTGCTGAGGTCAGATTCAGCTTATTTAGGTTTTGTGAACCTTTGAGAGATTTTAGGAAAGTTTGCAGCATGAGCCAAGACAGGCCATTTGTATGGAAAATCTACTGGAAGCGGCTTGAGTGGGCTGCATTTTGGGAGTGGCAGGGCCTTAGGGAATCACCTAGGAAGTGTGACCAGTGTTGGGTATGTTGAGAGAGACTCAGATATGGCACCTACCTGCATCCTCAATCCATCCTACGAGGGTGGATTGAACAAAGGAATAATGCCATCTCTCAGCACTCTGTCCAGGAAAAAGCCATCCCTCCAGTCCTCGCTTCGAAACCAGACAACCCAGTCTTTTCCCATGTGTCCCTGGCACCTCTTGAGTTTCTGCCCCAGAGCTGAAGCCAAGAGTGAGTGAGTTCATCAGTAAGCCTGTGAGTGGAGCCCTAAAGAGGTAAGTCTGTGATTCCCTCAGCCCTTCATCCCATTCAGCCACAATCTCCACTAGTTTTCACAGCCAGAAGGTGTAGCGGACTGATCTTCCCAGCACTGGAACCCTGAAATGGGGAGCCCAGTGCAGGGCCAGAGCCTCTCACTCCTCCAGAGGGACCTTTGCAGCAAGATATCTCTCCTGATTCTCAACTGCCACATGCCTGTTTCCCGTCTGTGCCTTTCCTACCAGTCTCAAGGTGGCCTCCTGTGTGTCCCTAGTTATAGGACTTCTGTTCAGCCAGACTCCAGACAACTCCCAATGATGACTATTCTGTAGTTTAGTTATAACCTTGATGTGGTTGCGAGAAGAGGCAAGGACAGCATTTACCTTCTTCACCATCTTGACCAGAAGCCTACCCTTATCTTTATTTTTAGAATGTTTACAAAGTAGGTCACCACAAGCTTCAAACTATTCTAAGCATGGTGTTATGTGTGACTCCACTGTAAAATACCTGAGAAAAATAAAAACAGCTCAATTGGCAAAGGCATCTATATGTGATCCACTTAGAAGGTCAACTGAACATTTTTCCCGTAAAGATTGAACAGCATCCTCTTCCTCTTGATTCTTAGTTTCTTCAATATAAACTAAGTTCTATTTGAATCATGGCGACATATTTCTAGCACATGGTCAGATCCATAACTGTCAGTATTTAGAGTGCTATTTGCTTGTTGCATTTTAAATGCCTCCAGGCAGCAGTCACTGGCCTGAAAGCCAGTGAGTAAGTGACCTTGATACTGAAGGGCACTTCTGCTTCACTTATTTTTGGAAAGGTACAGAAAACAAATCCAACATTTACGTTATAAAAGGAAATATTCTTTTTCTAAAGAACACCACAATGTTCTTAATGAGAGAAGTAGAAGGCCACCCACTATGTCATATATAATTAAAGCCCCTTACATTTGTATAAAATAAATTTCTAAAAATGTATTTGAAAGTCCAGAAGTCAAACTCTAGGCACACAGAGGGTTCTGCTATCTCTAGAGCCCAGAAAATTATAAAATCCATAATTGTAATTAAAAATTTTTTTGCTTAAATATGCAATGTGTTTATATTATTTAATACATTACAACAATAAACAAAGTATACATTTTAATAAGATATGTTTTAAAGTAATTTCTCCTCTCAGCTGCTAGTTATCTCAGTCTAGAGAAGAAACTTATATAAAGCTGGGGTGACAACTAGCTGATTCTATTTAATGGTGTCAGATAAGCTTTCTTAAAACAGTTTTTAAGAGCAGGTGGAATGCCAGCCATCATTTACTCCGAGAAGACATCAGCAGGAAGCAGTGTCTCTACAGCCTTGTACATGTCTCCCTGCATTTAGATGACTTCTTGTTTTCAGTTAATACTTAAGCAAGGATCCCAGTTCCTCCATCGTGCTCCTTAGTTGGTTTTCTTCCTCTACTGCTTAACTTACAGTCAACCATTTGAAGTCCATGGAGCATCTGACTGAGGTCGCGATGACCTGCTCTCGGCTTATTTAACTGCATCATCGCTGGTATTGGCCCTTTCATTTTGCCACTTTCCAGTAAGTTTTACAATATAATAAAAGCAAAATGCTATTGATATTCAAATAATTGCATGAATATCCACATATAATGATTGCCAAAAATGGAATGCTGGCAGGCAGATAGAACCACCATAACATGGCTTATCATCTGTTTGCTAGCTGGGGTATAAATAGTCTGACCAGCACAGTTCTGAAGATCCAACATAAAAGTTGTATAAAAGCCAGGGACTGCCTAAAACTCTTTGAAGAATAGCCATTGCTAATATCAAATACAAAACATTACAGACATTGCAGCCTTAATTTATGTGAGTATAGTTAGAAAATTATTTTTTCACAAAACTTTGTGAACATGCTTTCTTTACCTAAAAGTATACACTTTGACTCTGCCTGAGTAGCAAGAACAATTGGAGCAAATAACGGTGAGAGAAGAGCAAACTACAACACCATGCAACAGACCAAAATTTCTAAACTCTGGTGGGGCTCCCAGAAAAGCTGTTCACTAGTAGACAGAGAGGATGGCCAGGCAGAGCCCTCTGATGTTTCAGGACTGGATGTGGCAGGGGTGAAGTGGGGTTTGAACTCACTCCTACCTTGTTATCTGGCTTCCAGTACTTAAAAGAGCACACAGATGTGTTTTGTGTGTACTAGGCAACACAGGCTTTAGTACCAGGAGATCTGTGTTCTAGCCTTTGGAAAAAAATTATGTAAATAAGCCCTTACTTTGGGAAAGGAAAATATAATATCAGAAATACAAGTCTCCTTTTTAAAAGAGAAATGGCTTTAATTAAAAGAAAACTGAGAAATCAATCACTTGGATTTAAAAAGCACTTTGTTTAGTCAGGTGCTTTTCTGTAAAAACTTGCTCTGTGCTTATAAAAGTATGAAAAGGTACAGAATATTTGAACCCAGGGACTAAGCAATTTACTAATAAAGACCAGGCAAAGGTCTAAAGTAAAATTAAGTTTGATTTTGCTAGGTTCTGCGCTGTGGTGCCGCACAGTACCACCCTCACAATCAGGCGATCATGGAGGGTGGCAAAGAGAGGAAGGGCACACTTTAGAATGCAAGTCTCCCCTGCACTCACTCATCCCCACCAATATTACCATCAGGTGGGATTCCTGAGCCCTGGTCCAGGTGGTAGTATGGGCCTGGTTTTTGTTTCTCCTCTTCAGTTCTTCTCCAACCCTCTGAAACCCCTGTTTGGGGTCTATCAGATGCATAAAGTAGCTCTAAGATTTCCACCTGTAAGGCGATCTGGAGTAGCCAGGTGAGGTCATCACTCCTGCTGATTAGAAAGAATTTCTTTTGAGATTGGGCCACCAGAGTGGTACTGACGTGCTGATTTCGATGGCTTTAATTTGTATTGGATAGAGAACAAGTTCAGGGGTCAGGGCTATCCGGGATTATCCACTGCTGACCCGTGGTTTTGAGCCACTGGTGTAAGCCTATTGATTAGATCACACATATTTATACACTGACCGTGGTTCTGCTTTTAGTCTCCAGTATCTGAAGGCAGCAGGGGTGGCAGTGAGCTTCCTTTACTCTGCGGTCCCTTAGTTACTAGCCCCCAAGATCGCCCTATATCCTAGAGGGCTCTAACTTCAATGTCTGGCAGCACAGCTCTGCAGATGGCCACGCCTGTGTCCCTGGGGGCTTTTGAAACAATCGCTCAGCAATGCCAACAGACGCTTCTAACTGAACTCTTCTTTTGCCTGTGACTGATATTGTGACCTTGCAATTTCCCAGGTCTATCCTAACCCATGTGGAAGAAAGATTAAAGATTTTATGCATTGGCTAATGGAGCTATTCTAGTTGCTCTGCCCATAGCCCCCTGGCTTATCCTCTTCACTGACTGCCACATGGAAGGCAGGATGCAGCCAAACATTAAAGAGATCACTTTCTGGAAATGCAGTGATTGTGTCCCAAAGAGCTTAAGAGAATCTGTGTAGGATGTATTTTTCTATGTTTACATTACAAAATTCTAAAAAATATATACAACATAACCAAAAAGCAAATTATCCTTCATTTTTCTGCACACTCTGGTTAGGACTTTAATTTGTGGTCATCATCCATGAAGCACAGAGTCATTGGAAACCAGTATTCGCAGGTGGCATGATAGTTGATGCCACACCATGAGTTATGATGTAACCAGCATCATTAAACAGATGGTATTAGGGAACTGCAGAACCAAGAAGATTTCTATCATTTCAACAGTGTTCAAAGAGCGATAGCATTATGAGTGATAACTTTTTTCAGATGGTGGAAGATAGGGAATTAGCCAGGAATTACATATTTGACAAGAAAGAAGATGAAGAACATGGTTCCCGAACCTAAATAGGAAGAAATGTTTCCTGGAAACTGTAAAGAATCATTACATCTTCTGACTGGAAAATTTAAAAACACTTAAGTGCCACTTCCCTGTCCATTATTCTAAATCCTCATGAATAGATCACCATACCTCTCATGTACCCACAAATTTTGTGAAACATTTTTTAAGCAAGTTGTTTATATAGGTAGGAGCCCAGCAAAACATATTTGCCTGGCTTCCACATATCCTAAGGGTAGTCCTGGTGCCAGAAGGTACCCACGGAACTTAGCTTGCCTCAGTGCTACCATTCCTCCTTCGCCAAAATCGACACTACCTTGATGTGATTGAAGTGGAGTCCCACAGAGCTCTGTGTGCTCCTGGGAATTTTACCCTCATCCCCTGCCATCACTTAACAGCCTTGTCATCACAACCTGCTTTGAGATGACCAGGAACACTCCTGTCATATCCTACACTCATGACTACCACAAGCAGCCTAGGAATCCCAAGTCCTTACCCTCATTCTAATCTGACCCAATGTCACAACCAACCCCAAGCTCCCAGACCTTTGTCTTCTGGTCTAGGTCTACCATTAGCAAAATCTTCTATGGTCTTACCTTTTTGCATTCACTTAGGTGTCTGTTGCAGCCCTCTTCCAATCCTCCACAAATCTATAGGCCCTACATTCTATGTATATCGAGAATTCACCCACTTCTCGCCGCATTCACTATTCTCATTCTAAACCAAGCCACCATTTTGGGAATTTCCCGACCTTTCTACAAACAGAACCTCTTTTTCTCCGTACCATCCCCCACCTTGCTTTATTTTTCTTCATAACACCAATTCCACCTAAAATATTCTTATTTGTCAGTTAGTCAGTTGGTATATAATTTTCTCCCCAAATAGAATATGAGCTCTGAGAGCAGGTACTGCGTATATTTTGGTCACTGCTATATCCCCAGTGCCTAAAACACTGGCTGGTGCACACTAGATGTTCAAGAAGCACTTGTCGAATACAATACTTGTTGAATACCTGACATCCAATATAAACAGAAAGAAAATTCTTATAAATTTTTGTTACAGAGCCTATTTTTATCTATCTAAAACAGACCTCTGGACAGAAAGACTTAGAAAAACATATTTTAGATAATTTTGGAAAGTAAAAAGTCTAGTGAAGGAGACAGTAAAACTTCATAAATTGTACAGATTGTTAATCACTTTAAACATAGAGGAACTTTTGGTAAAATGCCAGCAATTTATCATGAAGTTTTTACTTTTATTATATAATTTATTATATACACATTATTACTTTACAGAGTTGGGCACAGAGCTAATTCTTTTGTTCCGTACAATGTAAAAAATCTTATTACAGCTGCATGTATTTGATATAGCTCTTCCTATCTGCGCTCTCCCTGCCACAGTTGTTTACAGTAAGTTTGAGTCAAATAAAATGCTTTTCATAAATTTTAAGTCTAAATACAATCAAAGCCCCATTCATTGACAAGACTCAGTTCTGTAGGCATCCACCAACTATGTGACACTCAGCTAGTCATTTGTCTCTCCCAAAAGGCCATTTTCCCTCATTTCAAACCCTGTGCACATCCTACTTCCCCTGCGTGGAGTTCCCTCCCCACTGCCCCCACTGCTTGCCTGCCTTCTTCCTCCTCATCCTTCACCTTCTATTCAAGGCCTGTCCCGATACCCCAAACCTGTCACATTTCCCTTTATGTGTCTCAAAGATCTTGGACTTCTCTTATTATAGAACTCATTACAGCCTATTATTATTGCTTCTCTTCCTTTGCCACAAGACTGCACTGTGAGAGTTGAGGTCAGATTGAACTTATTCACAATTATGAGCCCAAACCTTGCCCTGCATCTAACAGGCGATAAGTGAATGAGGAAAATTTATGAAATGAGAGTGATTCTTCCCCATCAGTGAAGACTGAGGGTAGAACTGAAGGAAGACTATATAGACTTTTAAATCACATAATTTTACTCACCACATCACTTCGTGGGGTTGACATGAGGTTTAAGCAGCTGAAAACAACATCAGGGTCTGCTAAAGGCCACATAATATTGCTGTTGATTCGTGGACATTGCTGTGGACATTTTTTAAGTCACATAATTTATTTTTGTTTAATCTGAGATGTGGGAGGTGAAGGTAGAAGAAATGTGTAGATTAGAAAAATAAGATTTGCCTTTGTATTCCTTGGGTGTTCTTTGGAAAAACCAAATTTCCAAGTCAGTGTGAGTTCTTCAACCTGATTCAGGCTTGCAAGCCTAAACATCCTCCTTCCACTGCTCCTTCTGCCACTCCTGGTGGCTGGGCCTGTCTGTGGGGGAGAGATGCGACCATGAGCGCCAGGGCAGCACTCTGTGCTGCTTCATCGCAGACTTGGATGTCCAGGCTGCACTGCCTGACTTTGCTAGCATTTATTTTTCTTTCTGTCAACATATAAAGTGCCCAAACCCAACAAGAAATTTTATAAGAGATTATTTACACCAAACAGATGACATATGCAGAGGATCTCAAATGCTCCTAAGAATAACAGTTTTTGCTGCTTCTTTTACACATTGAGATTTGAGGAAACATAAGGGAGATTACATGGCGGTGGGAGAAAGCAAGGTGGGGATTGAATTACGAAATAGTTTAATGAGATTATGTGCTCTCTTGGGGGTGGTTACTTATTTCAAAGTATGTTAACTTAGATGCACAGAAACAATGAACAGGGCTTGCTTAAGGCTAAGGTCAACCCTTTTCTAAAATGTTATATGCCTGGGGTTTGACTATCCACCATGACATGCCCAGTTAGGAATTTGTGATCACATCGCCCCATGAGGTTACTTTCTGTAGAACTCGGTATGTTTGTCCATATTTTTTAACCTGATTGCAAGCATTCTGATGTGTACAGCTGTGTATAATAGAAGACATTCTTATTAACTATTATTACACAATTTATTTGATAAGACAGTGACTTTTACACTAGGGATAAGCCTAATAAAAAATTTGTATTTTACTTTCAGTAGTTTCTATTATTGCTTTTTTCCCTCACCAAGATCATAGGATAGCCTACTAAAACATGATACTGAAGTAGAACTGACAAATTGTTATTTGAAGGGAATTGCTTTTTAAACTTTACATAAAATAAGAGAGGAGTTTGGCTAAAGTTATTGATGGTTCATCTACATCGGAAATCCAATTTATAAGAGGTGAGTTATTTTCTTTCTATGAATTTCAGGGGCTTCTGGAGGGCACATGACACTAAACAATTGAAATTTCTTAGAAATTTTGTTCAACCCTATAAATTAGGAGAAGTATGCCTCAAACCATGTGCATGGGTTCTCCTATTTAAGATCGGAGTATTCATGATATAAACGTCTGTGGACTTTTTACTTTCATATTAGAGCAAGAAGTGTAGCCCTTGTATCTAGAAAGGGCCCTCACTCCAAGAACAATGGTAGTCATAGAGGACTCCCGATGGTAATGAAGAATGTTAGATTGGGCTGACACTAGAGCCCGTCACGTATCAGTCTCCTTGGCCCCACATCGCATTACCTTGGATGCTAGTAGATATTTTTTCTGGCTGAACTTTTTGATAGGCACAAATAATTTTAAGAACTAGGCCTGCTTCCTAAGGGTCAAGAGAATATCAATTTCCTTTTCTCCACATAAGCCTTAGGGCTTTGACTGGAAGTCACCGGGGGATCTTGTGTCTTAATATAAATATTCTGGAAAAGTACAAACTCAAGGATTGCCTAGAACGATAATAGCAGGCCATACCTAGGAATTATTTTAAGTATTTTTTATTATAGTAACTGTAGTAACCATGGCTCTGTGAGGTAAGTATTTTACAGATGAGAAAACTGAGTTTAAGGAGGTTAAATTGCCTGCCTAAGAACACTGGGCTTTTGTGTATTTAGGCCAGAACCTGAAGCCATTAAGTCCATTTCCAAGCCAGTGCTTTTAACCATGACACCCTACTCTGCCTCCCTAGCTTTTGCCCTACCAGACATACTTACATTGACCTGAAAACGAGATACCAACTAATCTCTCAAGGTATATAATGGAAAGATGGGATGTGTATTTTTTATTAGGGTAAAAAAAAAAATTTCTGACCCCATTTACTGGGCCCCAAACATTTGCCAAGGCAGCAGTCTACCCTCAGAACTATTTGAATACTCTTCCAGACTCTTCATATTACTAAATTAAGGAAACAAACATTTGTCTTCAGCAGAATCTCCAGTCTTCTCCCAAATAAAAAAAAACAAAAGAAATGAAATGACAAGAATGAAGCTTGGACTCAAAGCTAGGTCATGGCTAGGTTTCTGGGTGGAGTAAAGTATTCAATTGTCTTCAGGTCTCCAGAGGGTATTTGTAGAGCTCCATATTGGTTTGATGCGGCATGGGGACTTCTTTCTCTTCCTCATTTAAGCCAAAACCATAGAAACTGAAAGAATAAGAACAGGATGAATACCTTTCAGAGCAGTTGAGGGAGAAAGCAAGGAGAAATGCCAGGCAATCCAGGCTTGAGCCAGTGTCAGGGCAGCAGAGTGACCAGCACAGGGTGCCTGGACGGTCTGGGGGAAAGTAAAGTCACCAGCCTTTAGGGAAGGAGAATTCTAAGAGGAGAATTGAGATCACTGAGGATAATTCTCAGTTGCTTCAGGCTTTTACCTGGGGCCATGTTTTAAAGGGCAGGGAGGATATCAAAGTGCTATGTGATGATTATTGAGCTATTTTTTTAGGGATGCTGAATTCTGTCCAATCCCCAGAAACCCCAAAATGATCACCAAGTTCTAATGTTTCAGCCTCTAAATGACGTCACTCAAACTGTCTTGCATATCTGGAAGCAAAATAAGTCCCTTTGCAGACTTGATGATTGGCTTAGGAAATATGATTCCCTTAACTATTTGTAGATTCCATTAAATCATTTATCAGGCACATATATATTAAGTGCCCATGTGTTCCAAGTAAACACTGTCACTGAATGTACTAGAAGAACTAAGCCTAGGACTTGCAGATGAGTAGCTACAGACATGTCTATAGCATCTAACTGAGGTTCTAATACATAAATGACTTACTTCCAAAATTGGAACAGGCATTTGAAATGGCAAATTCCACAATTTCCACTGCAGGGACGGTTGAGACGCATCATCCTGCTGAAGCCCTCTGAGCATGTTTTCCCCTGAGCCATCACATTGGATTTGGGTAACCATATGGAGGAGCACGGCTCGGTAGAGGCACTTGCCTATTTTGATCATTAGATTATTAGATGCTGTGATCAGAGTTGCTCCAAGAGTCTCCAGAAATATCTAAAAAAGAAGTAAATACTAGAGAGGAGGGATGTCACACTACTACATGTTGGTGGCAGATTTGCTTAGAAAGGAAATATGATGGGGGTGGGGGAAGCACCAGAAGCATCCTAAGCAAACAAATAACTCACCATGGAAAAAGTGAAGTCTGAAGAAAGATAGTAACTCTACCCCATTTGTGGCAAAGTTAGGACAAGGCACCTGTCTCTGACCTGTCTCTACTGCACTTTGATTATGATTATCCAGGCCTTTAACTCCCAACAGTATGGCTAACGCCAAGTTTAATGAATAACAGGACTTTAATAAACATGTGGATATAACGAACAGGAATTCGAACGGTTAGAGTGTTAAAACTGGTACCAGAAATGAGGAATCGTAAAGTTCACAGGTCAAATCTCCCCATGTGAAACCTCTGCTGGTCACCACCCAGCCCAGCTCCAGACTCTATAGTTTCCTCCATCAGAGAGAGAAGGAGGGAGGGAGAGAAGGAAGGAGAGAGAGAGTGGGAGAGGGAGAGAGGCAGGCCTCTGGTTCTTCTCTCCGTGGAGTCCTTGCCTCATAATCCCCGTTTCAATGTTCCCTAAGTCCTCTCTTATTTCTGTTCCCCTTCTGACACGTCCCAGCGTGACTGACAATTGAAATGTCCTCACCATTCAGGGGTGGTATTGCTTTAGGGTCCCTAACAAGACAATGAACTAAATTAAACATTAGTCCTTTTCCAGAATCTGGGTTAAACAGCCTGGAATGTTACAAAGAGTAGAGCTTCAAACAAACCAGCCAAGTGGGCCTGGAGCTGCCCCGCCTGGCTCTCCTAGAGATCCCTTCATCGGCCTGAGTGAAGGGAGGTTTCCAATGCCACCCTCTGCACCCAGCTCCCAGCCTCCACTTCAATGAGAACATCCATTTCAAGAATGTGAGACTCTGAAGACTAAATCTTTTTCAGAGATGAAACATTTTCCTATAGAAAACAATGTGCAGAGCTGCAGCTCTACCTTAGATGAAAACAGCTTCCTATGGCTATTGTACGTGACAGCAGAACCACCTGTAATGGCAAAGTCTGAATTTCTGCATTCTAGAATATGTCCTTTTCCTTTTAATAACCAAATACTCATGGTAATGTCTTCCCAACACAAAGGACTATTTACCCCAGAGGGGAATATTTGCCCACACCCCACACCCCACAGTCTACAATACATCAAAGAAAAAAGCTTTGAAAGTACGGGTCTTTCTTTCTTCCTTTCTTTCTTTCTCAAGATTTCAAAGATTCCAAGACAAATTCTTTGTTAGGGATCAAGATCAAAGACTTATGTCCTTCCTTTCCCTCAGGCGTCTCTGTAAGAAGGATGTTTTCACAAACATATGTGGTAAGGTGGGGAGACTGCATCATATTCTGGCAGCAGGATTTCAGAGATTCGTGGTGGGAGAGGCAGAGGGAGCTATCTATGTCAGGGTATCTACTGTGGTATCTTGGCAGCAGGTGCCATGACTATAAAGCAAGGGCTCCAGTTTTAGCCTCCCTTCCCCAGGGGCTCTGGAAGGACCATCATTCCTTTTTCAGTCTTTCCCCATAGATGTTAGCTCTAGAGCAAGGAGACATGTCAGTATGTCTGTGTCCGCATTCTCACTCGTAGGCTTCAAATTAAGATACAACAGGAAGCACCTTCCTATGCTCTGCCTCTCTGCAGAGCATTTTACATGCAGTATTAGGATGCTGAACCAGAAGGGGCCTTAGAGTTTCTCAAATCCAACCTTGCCATTCATTCTGATAAATAAATTGATGTCCAAAAGTAAACTGACATTGCTAAAGTTGCAGAGCTGGTTCATCCAAGAGCTGGGACATAGGCCACTGGCCTCCATGCAAGATGGTCTTCCCATTTAGCAAGGTTTTATATTGATAATGATATAAAAGATTGGGGGAAAGCCTACTGATTTTGTCACTCAGAAAGAAGGCCCTAGTCCCTTGAGACAAAGCCATCTGCATTTGGGGGGCCTCTATCTGAAAGTAGCATCAGGATTTTTGGATTTACCCAATTGTTTGTTGTCTCTCTGCCAGCTAATGAGTGGATTTATAAGTAGGGTACGTTGTCCTGTATGTATAACTGAGAATTCCTGTCCCCTTTGTTTGGAATTTCCTCTTGGGATTAGCCGATTTGTTTTTGCATTTGTTTAGGGTACCCTGTTGGAGAGGAGAACAGTTGTAGGACTTGCACCCTGATTTGTGAACTAGCTGGTTTACATTAATTTGTTTGGCCATCTGAATTTGAAATAGGTAATTTGCCTAGTGTATCTGAGGCTTGGTTAGGAGCATCCTCAATTTATTGTCTTGTTTGTGTGTCAACTGTGTGTCAATCAGAGGTTTCTTTCCCTATTGATTTGCATGTAAGAAGTAAAATGGCTTTTGTGTGTACTTTGCTTTTTGGTTTGGAAGTAAGGAGTAAAATGGTGTCTGAGGCTTCTTCTTCCCCTCCCCACATCTTCTTCATCTCCAGACATGTAGCAGCTACAATCCTGTGCTCAGGCTAGATCCCAGCATCATCTTCTTCTAGGAAAATCTGCCAATTTTAGTTTAGGGTCTCTGAAGGCCAACTTTTTACTCTTTGAGCTTTCCAATTTTATTGTGCATGTTGGCTTCTGTTCTTTGTGTTTGTCAATAAGTCCACCCTAAGGAGAGGATCTCAGACCTTTCAAAGAGAATGGAATTCATTCTTTGCCCTTTTATGATTAATTTTTAAATGGCTTTAAAGGAATTCTTACAGCATGCAAAGCTTTGGTAATCTGAGCAAAATACCTCTGAGTTTCACATGGTGCCTGGGTCACAAAAGCTAGCTAGCATTTTAAAATGAAAACTATGAGATCTCTGTCTATCTTTATCTGTATATTTATGTTATGTCTATATATGTATATAGCATATTTCTAGCACTAAATGGTATTGCTAATTTATAGTATTAAATTGGCTAAACAAGGAAGCACTTACATGAGAATTCTTAAAAATACATGCTAACACAAACCCTTTTCCGAATCACACGATCAGGAAAAATATTTGATATAAAAGCTGGTTTTGAGTTTGGTTTGTTTAAATAGGAATATCTTTAGAGTTTTCAGCATTAAATAATACTTTTATTTTTATTAGTCAAATAAGTTTATGTTATCCCTATTGTAAAATTTGTCAGCAAGAAAATAAAATTTTTACAAGTAATCTAAACTTAACTGTTAGAAACAAGTAAATTAAATAGATGTAAGTAAGATTAAAAGTTTCATAAAAAGTTAACTCTTCAGTAGTATTTATATTGTGTAAGTGTCCTTAAAATGATCTTCTGAATCTCTTTGGTAACTTAGAACTTTAAAGTTTTGTTAGCTAAATTAAGTAATAGCTAGATGTTGAATATCTAAGTCATTACAAAATAAGAATCTTGAGAAGGAAAGTTTTATGTGTGGTCATGCTTATTAAGATTAAAATAAATTTAATCAAGTAAGCAAATTTAAATATCACAAGTAAGCTGATGCAAAATGAGAGATAAGTTTTTTTTCTTTGCTCTGAAGGACAGAATTTCTTGAACTACCGGTCTGCTACTGATACCATGAAAAAGTTTTCTTCCTAGAAAGCAAAGATTCTGTGTTTTATCAAATAATTATTTGGGGATATAAAGTATAACATAGGGAATATAGTTAGTAATGTTATAATAACTATGTAAAGTGACAGGTGGGTACTAATCCAATTGGAGAGATCACTTTATAAGTTATATAAATATCTAACCATTATGCTGTACACCTGAAACTAATATAAAATAATATTGAATGTCAACTGTAATTAAAAAACAAAAATAATTTTTAAAAGATGGTACGTGTGAAATAAATATATTTGACTGAAAAAAAAACTTAATAAAAACATAATAATTTTGTTTTATGTTGTCTTAATCAGGCCCTTGATTACTTAAGAAAACTGAACCTCCTCAATAGTAAGAACTAAGTATTGCTAATAATTATGTAAACGTCTATATTTGTGTTCACAATTGTTATTGCCACTTTGGTTAAATGAATAAGTGTTGCTTCATAATGACATATGAGCCTATTCAAACAAATGTCCAACCCTTTTGATATACTTTGACATATTTCCCAAACTTTAAATTATAAATATAGTCTTAACTTAGGAATAACTGAAGTATTTCAGAAGGGCCCCTGAAACATCTCAAAAAATTTGTTTTCTTTAATACATTGATCAATGGAACAGAATAGAGAGCCCAGAAATAAATCCATGCCTATACGGTCACTTAATATATGACTAAGGGGGTAAGAATATACAATGGGGTAAAGGTAGTCTCTTCAATAAATGGTGTTGGGAAAATTGGACAGATATAGGCAAAAAAAAAAAAAAAAAGAAGAAGAAGAAGCTGTACCATCGTCTTACACCATATACCAGAGTAGACTCAAAAGAGATTAAAGACTTAAATGTAAGACCCAAAACCATAAAACTTCTAGAAGAAAACATAGGCACTAAACTCTCTGATATTACTAACAGGAATTTCTGTTCAGATATATCTCCTCAGACAAGGGAAACAAAAGAAAAAATAAACAAATGGGACTACATCAAACTAAAAAGTTTTTGAACAGCAAAGGAAACCATCAACAAAACAAAAAGACAGCTGCCTGTTTGGGAGAAGATATTCACTAATGATACATCTGATAAGAGGTTAATATACAAAATTGATAAAGAACTTATACAACTCAACAACAAAAACAAAAAACAAACAATCCAATTAAAAAATGGGCAGGAGACCTGAACTTCTCCAAAGAGGAAATACAGATGGCTAATAGACATGAAAAGATGCTCAAGGTCGCCATCAGAGAAATGCAAATTAAAACCACAATGAGATATCACCTCACACCTGTCAGAATAGTTATCATCAATAAATCAAATAACAACAAGTGTTGGTGAGGTTGTGGAGAAAAAGGAATCTTCGTACATCATTGGTGGGATTGTAAATTGGTACAGTCTCTATGGAAAACAGTATGAAGGATTCTCAAAAAATTAAAAATGGATGTACCTTTTGACCCAGCAATTGCACTTCCAGGTATTTATCAAGAGAAAACCAAAACAATAATTTGTAAAGATCTATGCACTCCAATATTCATGGCAGCACAATTAATAATAGCCAAGATATGGAAGCAAACTAAGTGTCCATCAACAGACAATTGGATAAAGAAATTATGACTCATATATACAATGAAATATTACTCAGCCATTTAAAAAATGAAATCCTATAATTTGCAATGACGTGGATGGACCTAGAGGTTATTATGCTGAGTGAAACAAGTCAGACAGAGAAAGATAAATACCATATGAGTCCAGTTATATGCAGAATGTAAGGAACAAAAAGAACAAACTAATCAAAAACAGACTCATAAATATAGTGGACAATTTGGTGATGAACAGAGGGAAGGGCCATGGGGGAACTAGGAGAATGGGGTGAAGGGTTAAAGAAGTACAAATTAGTAGTGGATAGTTGGTCGTGGGGTAAAGGAGCATGGCAGACAGAATGCAGTTAGCATTAATATGATGGCTAGGTGGAGGGCCAGGGAGAGATGGAGCAATTGAGGGGATCATTTTATAAACTATATAGATGTACTGTGTACTTGAAACTAATTTAAATAAATAAATTTTAAAAAATTGTTTTCTCTCCTTACAAAATAGAAATATTAAACCAGTTAGGCTTATTTTGGTGAGTTGAAATTACATGGGAAGCTTTGTCAAATAAAGAACAAATTATGTTGTATTCATATGCATATATTTTTAATATTAAATGAATGTTCTAAAGATTATAATCTCCTAGAATCTATAACATCCTGATATAGTATTTTCATTTGGTATCTTGAAATGTTATGTTAACGAGAAAAGCAAATTATTTTGTTAAATGTAGTGTAATCAGGTCTATAACCATGCCGTCAAGTTCTTTGTCATTTACAAGCAGTCCTTAGGACTACTTCATAGGTTGGCTTCTTGCAGGATGATATAGCTGATCAATGTACCTTTCCACCGCATCAGTCCCGGAGATTAGGTATTATTAAAGTCATGGAAAAACAAAGATGCTAATGATTAGATTGAATTCAAGCGAGTGGGGCCCTACCACGTTCTTTCAATAAACCATTCCTCTGTCAAATTTATCTGGCTCTTCTTAAGTATACCCAGGACAGCCCCATAGCCAACAAAAATGTTATTCAGAAGGCTTCCAGAAATCAGATGGGGACATGTTCCCGTTCTGACCATAGATACACCCCAATAGTCAAAATGTTCATGCACCCCCTTAACAGATCTCAAGGTACTGTTTAGAAGACAACTAACAAAAGATAAGTGCTTCATAACTTACTTTATTTGCCTTTATTTCTAATATCCCACCTGCTTTAAACCATCTCCTTCATAAATATGAAATTTAATTAGCTTCCTTTAAATTTACTTGCCCAACTCAAAGTGAAGCTCCCCAATATTCTTGCTCTCTCCCTGGCTATCAGGAAGACATTTTTTGGCCAGTGTTTGGCAGGACCTTATCTTTCTGGTGAGGAGTGGGAGCCCTTGAACACAAGATGAGAAATCTTTTAATAACGTTAAGAAAATAGACAAGACTGCAAAAGGAGGCCTTAGACCCTCTGGCCAAAATCATAATAGATAATCAGGTTGCTTTGGATTATATTCTAGCTGAACAAAGTGGTATCTGTGCACTGGTCAATTATTGCTCACGAGCTGTAGACCAGGACATAAAAATGTTAGTAATGCAGGACAACAATGTCCAGCCAGGAACACATAAATATCTGCAGTTAGGTACAAAGCAGTTCCATTCCGTAAGCCCCTAGAATTACACCCCTAACCAGCAGCTTTGAGCTCTTTAACAATTTTCTACTTTGTGCAGGTGGGCAAAAGTTATTACCAAGACAATTAGAAAAATGAATTTGGATGACAAAGTTTGGGGCTGGCCCCTTATCGAGGTTGAGGAACTCCTGCAAAAGAAGTTCTTTTGACCATATCTGTTAAAGGCTTAATTAAGCCTGATGCCCAGTCCAGGTTCAAATGCCCTGTGGGCAGGAACCAACACCGAGAACAATAAGATAGGTTGCTTAACCTTTTGTTGTTTTGTTTGTTTGTTTGTTTGTTTGTCTGTTGGCCATTCTGCTCATGTTGTGAACGAGCCTGGAGCCTTCACCCTCGGACAGCATGCCTCATCTTCATTGCCTGCATAAAACCCACAAGGCACATACCTGTTACCTGATAGAGATAATGCACTGCACATGTTATAACTAGAGGACCTCGAGAAGAGAGGAACTCACCCAAATATATAGATATTACAGGTAAAGTCTAATAGTAAGTCCTTGTCTTGGCTTTTCTGGCCTTGAGAAAAGATTGATGCAAAGATTCCATAGGAAAATTCTAGCAAAGAAGATTTAAAGATAACTATATAGTTAATTACTATTCTTGCTGAATTTATACAAATAACCAGGTAATGTTTATTAAAAATGGACTTTACTCTGCAGATGAATTAGTCTTAATTTGGCTATCTTTGGTAAAAATAGGGGTGATTATAGAGAAAAAATTATATTTCAATAGTAACTATAATATACCTTTGTGAACATTCGATTCTAGCACTGTCCGTTGTCTTCTGAGCTGTGTTTTGCTTTCTGTTATAAGCTGGCCTGGGTCCTAAATTCTTCCAGTTACTTAGAATCATTGAGAACCTAAAACTGCCCTTTTCATGACCCTTGCAATTACAGACTGCAGCTAGACGATATGATAACATTTTTAGTGAAACTGCCACAGCAGCCCATGCTTAAACAATCTCAGTGACTCTGAAAGCTTAACTGAGGACCTGATAACACCATCAGAGACATTTCTAACTACAAAATATGCTTCCAGCCCACAAACTCAGAAACTGGTTTATAATTTGCTCTGGTCACTAATTTTTCTTTTGTTTTTATAAATCTTATTACATACCAACGTTATGAAATTTAACCCATACAGTCAGTCATTTAGTCCATTCTACTGCTCAAGCTCTGAGACTCCAACAGACCACCTTAGAGTCCTTGGCAAGTGGGTTCTTTGACAATAGGATTGTTTTAGGTTACTTGTTAGTTGAATACAAAAGTGTTTGTACAATGGCCAACTCATCATGATTTGGGCCCTAGAAGACATAATAACAAAAGGTACTTTTTAGTCTTTGTGTCATATTAGGGTACAGGTATCCTGGCCTGCTGTAACCTCTACTGTCGCTGTGGTCTCTGCTTGTAAATTGAATACTCAGAATTCACCTTTTAGGGCTCAGGGATCATCGCAGAAGAGGTTGGTGTGTGAGATTGTAAGAGCCAGATAAGTGGGGCACGATGGGCAAATAAATATGACTCCATCTTAAAAGCTAATTGAACTTAGGCCCGGTTGCCCTATAACCCTCAAGACTGAGGAATGAACAACAAAAGAGGTGACTGTAACAAAGAGCCATGCTTTGTCTCTCTGACTCCACCTTGTTCCCATGGTATTCAGGCTAATAGTTTCTCTTTAGTCTTGCATATAGACAAGCTAATCATTAGAGGAATTCAGCTAATGGCTAGAAGAGATAGGGAAGTACGAATTGTTTACCAAAGGTTTTCAGGAACCTGGTGACTGGACTCACAGCAACTAGCATGATCTTCCTCAGATCCCTACGGGTGCCCAGAAGTCTGCAGCAGTCGATTACTTCTTGCCTCTCCCATTTTCCCTTCCTTTGACATTAAAGAAACCCGAATTTTGTATTTTCTTAAGATAGATTAGAAGTACCACTAGGGCTTCCATCTTCTCATCTGGAGCCTTCTCAATCAATAAACTTTTTCGTGAACTCAAAAAAAAAAAAATATATTGAAGTCCTTAAGTGACTCCCATGTTGCAGGCCATTTCTGGGTCCTGGGAACACAAGGATTAATGAAATATGGTACAGCTCTTAAAGAGCTCACGGTCTAGTCTTTGAGAAAGAGGATGATGCCTCTATAATAAACATCTCTTCAGACTTTTATGACAAGACACTTTAGGGCCACAAAGCAGAGGCACCTTCCCAAACTGAAAATTGTGCACCCATCCTGGTTTTGACAACATCCAGATAATTAAAGTTTCCTGGAATACTTAAGACATAATGTAGCTTTAGAGAAGTTTAAATATCACCTGTTTGTTTAGGTAATGAGAGGTGAGTGTGTTGGGAGTTAGGGTATAGGTCCCACTGCTCTACATCTCTGGAGTGCTGACTCAGGGTTTGTCCCAGCAGCCCAAGAAGAGTATGTGTGCCTAAGCCTGGCACACCCAGGGACTATGCTACCCTTAGATGAGCCTGCAAATCTCCCCTCCTGCACAGAGCCTGTTTGTATAGCTCCTGGTGGGGCAGTGTCTTATAATAGCAAGAGCCAGTTCGGGTTTTGTAAGGTAACATTGCATGTTCAAGGCCCACCATTGGCAGGGACACAGTTAGGTGAGGATAGCCTGAGTGACTCTCCAGAGGGTTCCCTCAACCAAGGCTTCCTAGGAAGCATGTTCTTGAGCTGAAGCCAATTGAAAAGCAGGAGTCTGGACAGGGCATCTCGAAGAGCAGCAGTCACCAAACCATAGGCAAGGCACACCCTGTGAAGGGGACTCCACCCCACACACCTGGTCAGCCAGCCTCAAAGCCACTTGGTCTCCCAGGGAGCTCTTGTCCCTTGAAATTAACTGCTTAAAGAGAGCCTCTAAGTGCCTGCATGGGGCACTTACTGAGATGGATAGAGACAGATACTGAGCCTGGGGCCAAGTGGAAGGAGGGGCTACACGAAGCAAAGCAGAGGGAGGTTAAAAGCACAGGCTTTGGAGCCAGACTGCCTGGGTTCCAACCCTAGCTCTGCTTCCTGCCCTTGTAATCTTGTGCAAGTGGATTAGTAACTGCCTGTAGTCTTCTCATCTGTAAAATGGGTGAATAGAGGTAACCACCTCATGATATTGTTGTCAATATTAAATGACTAAGTATACATAAAGTGTCTGGTCTATAATAAGCATTGAGAAAGGAAAAGGTGTCTAAGCTGCTCAGTAATCAGTAACCAAGAAAACACAATAAATTCTTAACCAAGGCTTTTCATGGGACTAGCCATACATACTTTCTAACAGTCTCAAGTATGAAGGTAAATGATTACTAAAGGCAGTGCCTACTTTTTCTACATCCTGATAAAAATCTCAAAATAACTGCCTCCAGACCCCTTTCATGACCCTCTGACTCCAAGTGCTTGATGACCCTCCCTTATCTGTACCTTTTCTCCACCTTATGTAAAACTATTAATTCTTAAATGTCTGTAACTCATTAAAACGGCTGATATATAGCTGTATTTTTCTTTGTCCTTTTGCCACTATTAATATTCCCTCACTTTCCTAAAGTTAGAGCACTGTTTCAAGACATCTTGGAGCTCTGCTCTACGGCATTTCCTCAGTTTGGCCCAAATAAATTTTTTTTCTCCTAAACTTACAGAGACTCGGTTTCTTTTCATTGACAATATTTAATAACAGATATTATTAAAGCTGAAAACATAGTCCTTGTTCCCAAATTCCTTACAATGAGAGAGGCGAGAAAAATTACACATGGAACAAGAGCAAAGCCATGAGATAACATGTAATTTGGTTCCAAACTGAGTGGTTCAGATTCTAAGATCAATGAGAATTAGCATAGAGTTCATTGTCGATTATCTCTGGGTGAAGCCCATCTGTGAAAAGGAAGATAATAGAAGAGCATTATGGCAGAGCATGGACTTTGAGAGTCGCACGGCTCAAGGTCTGAATTCTGGCTCCAGCAATTACCAGTGGGATCTTGGGAAAGAAGCTATGATAATAATGGTCAACTTGATTAGTCAGCAATTATTCTGGGTGTTTCTGTGAGGATGTTTATGGATAAGATTAACATTTAAATCAGTAGAGTGGGTAAAGCAGATTGCCCTAATGTGGGCGGGCTGCATCCAATCAGTTGAAGGCCCGAATAGAACAAATAGACTGACCCTTCACTAGTAAGAGAGGTTTCTTCTCACCTGACTGCCTTCAATTTTTTTCTGCTTTTAGAAATTGAAATGAAACATCGGCTCATCCTACATCTCAAACCTGCCAATATTTGTACTAGAACCACTGGTTTTCCTGGTTTCAGGCCTACAAACTCAGACTGGAACTAAACCATTACTTCCTTGGGGTCTCTAATTTGCCAACTGTAGATCCTGGGACTTAGCCTCCATAATCTCATATTATATTGGTTATATATTACATATATTTCTATATACACATAAATACATACATTTATATATACATAAACATAAACATAAATATAAAAAAGTGTGTGTGTGTATACATATGTGTGTGTATGTATGTATGTATCTTATTGGTTCTCTTTCGCTGGAGAACCCTAACACAGATGCTAATTTTTCTAAGCCTCAATTTTATCACCTGTAAAATAATGATAGATAGCACCTACTCATAAAGTTGCTACAAAAATTTAATAAATTTTTGCATCTGAGCATGGACATGGTAGCTGACACATTAGGGTACTCAATAATGTTAAATATTAGGTAGTGTCAGTGACCTCCAGCCAAAGACCATAGGAATATTTCTACAGTTGGACAAGTTGAGCTCATTATCCATTGCAGCAAGGGAGAACATATAGCAGGGTGAACTATTAGTCATCTCCGTAAGAGTGCTAGAAAAGTTTTATGATAAAATTTGAGTTTGTGTTAGGTGATTTGGAGAGGGTTTAAGAAAGTGAGGCTTTGCTCTGGAGCAGATGCTGTCAGGAAACTGGGATGAGTCTATGAGTAGAGATCTGAAGTGGGTTAAATTGTCACACCACAAAAGATATGTCCAAGTCCTAAACCCCAGACCTGTGAATGTGGCCTTAATTGGATAGTTTTTGCAGACAGAATTAAACAAAGGCTGTGGAAATGAGATCATCCTGGATTTTGGCCCTAAATCTAATGCCAAAAATCCTTATAAAAAAAGAAAACACAGAAACAAAAAGAAGAAACACAGGAGAGAAGGTGGCATGAAGACAGAGGCTGACACTGGGATGATGCATCTACGAGCCAAGGAATGCCAAAATGCCAAAAATTACCAGCAGCCACAAGAAGCTAAGAGATAGACATGGAGCGAATTCTCCCTCGGAGTCTCCAGAAGGAACCAATCCTGCCAACACCTTTACTTCAGACTTCCAGACTCAGAGACTGTGAGGGAATGTCTATCGTTTTAAGCCACCCGTTTGTGGTCATTTGTTATAGCAGCCCTAGGAAACTAAAATGGTGTCTCAACAAATTTTATCTAGCGGAAGGGCACACTAGAGAGAGGTTAAAGAAGCAGCAGCCACTCCTAATGGTCAGGCGAAGGGGACACTTACGATACTGTGACTTAAACAATTTTCAGGCTGTATTTGTGTTCAGGCATGATTACAAAGTAGACTAGCTTCTGTCCTGATCTATCATGATCACGAAGTGGTCTTGCCTTCTGCTGACATTCTCTAAAATTGTTTATGTTCAACAATGGGTTATGCAGGCCAGATCCAGGACGTCAGGGGCCGTCTTTCTCTTTCTTGAGAGCTTCTAAGAGAAATCAATTTCTTTAAAAAAGCTTCTATTATACCCCAATTGCCTTCTGGTGGAAACCTGAGAAGTGGTTAATATTCCATTTTAGCCCTTTTTTCTGCTTATCTAAGAGTTACTGTTATCTATCAGATTAGAAAATTTATGTTTCTTTCATCTCCGTACATCGGGATTTGGTTCAGGGCACACAGGCAACTCATTAATGCTATGACAAATGAATTAAAATGTGAGCCGTTCCAAATGTCAAACTTGTTTTCATCATTCTGGTTGTTGTCAAAGGAGCTGATAATAGTGTATGTCCAAATACAAGCTAAGTTGTTGGTGTATGTCCAAGAGGCCCACAGCTTCGGGGCAACTCTGGCGGCAGCCAGCTATAGCTGGACAGTTCCTTCTGCCGTTCAGAATTTCCTTTACTATCCCGTAGATGAGCTATGATAAATGTGCATTCACTCTGAGACATCATGGCTAGGTGCTGCTGTAATAATTGAAACCCTACTTTCTCATTTTATTCCATTTTTGCCGAGGCACACACACGCATCTTTACAGATGCTGTGACAACTTCATTCAAGGCTGACACTCTGCTGTGGGCTACTGAAGCCTTGGGAAAACACTGCATAACACTGGCTTTTTGCTCTTTACTCTCTTATTTTGAGCTCTTCAAAACTGAGCTCAGTTCAGATCATCTTATGGGTCTTCCTTTGCTGTTCTAATCAACTTGGATCCTTATAGGCAGCTCACAGCACAACAGATGTTCCTGTATCATTACTGTCAAAAAGTATAAAATATTCTTACCTCCTCAGTGCTAAAGGTAGTTTCTTTTTCCTTTAGAACATGAATAATTATTTACATCTTAACTACAATTGTTGTATCAGGATGCTATCAGTTCTAAGAAACAGAAAATTCAACTAAAAATGGCTTAAACACAAAAAGTTATTCTTTCACAAAAAAAAAAAAAAGACCAGAGTTAGGTTTACTCAGCAGCTCCTAAGACAATTAAGACCATGGATGGGTTCTTTTCTATCTTCACTCTGGTCAACACATTGATTTTTCCTTTGGGCTGGCTTCCCTTATGATGGACAAAAAGGTGGCTCCAGGCATCATACCTCACATAGTACCAAAATGACAGAAGTCAGGAATGAAGAACATCTCTTTTTTGGATGTCTATTGAAAAGATAGGAGAACTTTCCCCAAAGTCTCACACTGGACTTATGGCCCTCATGGGCCAGAATTGTGTCGCATGCCCATTCCTTAACCAAATACTGACAGAATGGAATTTGATTCATTGACTTAAGACCCACTTCCTGGGGCTAGAGAACTGTCTAGTCTATCCATGAAGGAGATGGTCACTGGCTACATGTAAAAAATTAAAGTCTGTTATCAAAAATTTACAGTGGAGAATGATTCTTGGGTCAGCAACAGACAGAACTTACCATACTTAGAGGTTTCTGGAAGAAAGCACAGGTCCAATAGTATGAGCACACATGATACCAAGCAATGTGGAGTTATCTGCCTCCAAGTTAACTCCAAAACATTCAAATTTCAGCTGGAAGTTGCTACCAAACCTAACATAAAGAATACCATAGATGAGACATAACAGAACAACAATCTTTTTATCTTTTAGTGCAAGCTATAGAATGTGTTTCTGGGGAAAATAAAAGTACGCAAGAAGTTACTTGAATTGTGCATCGAAGGTTTTAACATAAAATGCTGTAGCATTTTAATCTTCTTGCATCAAAGGCATCAGTGTATGTGCTTATTATGGTGATGTTTTCACCAGGGTGACAATTTTGGAGGGGAAAAAAAGAGTGAGGAAGAAAGATCTTTGTTTTCTCCACAGCCAGGAATTAGCAAGATTCCAAGAATTGGTTCATTAGCTGAGAGCTGATGGGCATTAATTGTGCCTCTCCAAATGACAATGGACTTTTATTAGTTTTGATAATGACCCTAAAACTCGCTAGCACCTGAAGGTAAGATCTTTTTCAATCGTGAATACGTTTAAGTTTCCTCTGAATGCTGGCTTTTCCAAGCGTGCTGGGTATGCCAGGGAGACTGAAGCATTTGCTCCGATTTCTCATTGAAGAATTTCTGCACTTATAGAAAGCAGTCTACATGGCCACAGTCAAATGCTGAGAAGTATTACATGTATGTGAGCCCTTGCCCTTCGTTCAGTTTTCTATTGCTACCTAACAAACCATTCCAAAATTCAGTGACTTACAACACCACTTTATCTTACAGTTGTGTGGGTCTGGAACTCAGGAAGAGCTCAAAAGGTGCTCAGTTTATGGTTCACACAGTGTCAGCTGGGGCAGACAGGGCTGAGGGATCTACCTTCAATGTAGCTTCCTTACTCATGAGCCTTGTCCCCTCCCTCTCGGTCTCTTCACATGCCTTCTCACAGCACTGTGGTCTCAATGTGTTCTATTTCTTAAGTGGTGGCTGGCTTCCCCGAGGCAAGAGGCAGAAGCTATCAGGCCATTTAAGCACTATGTCCAGAGCTGGCCCAGCAACACTTATGCTATATTCTATTGATCAAAATAGTCACAGGGTTCATCCAGGTTCAAAGGAGTTAAAAGTGAGTCCAAGTCTTAGCAGAATTTGGCAAGAAAACACTATAGAAGAACATATAGAAGATATCGTTGTGGCCACCTTGAGGAAGTATAATCTGCCACTTTCTTTAAAAAAAAAAACTGTGTGATGATTCTCTCTACTTTATAGAGGTTTTTGAGGTCCAACCACATGTGTTGTACTCATGAAGAGTCCTAAATGCACTGTGTGAAGTGTCCAAAAAAAAAAAAAGGTCCTTCAATTAGGTCCCAACTAGCTCAAAGGCTTAGAGTTCAACTCATTAATTGATGAGTCAAAGAAATTCCAACGATTAATCCGATGCACAAAATATTCTTAAGCCCTTCCCACACTTGCTGGTGATATATTGCAAAACTACATCTCAGAGACCTTCATTCCTTTTGGAACAAGGTAATTACCAAGACTTGTGGGGATCCCAGATGAATATAGAATCTAGTTGGGGAAAAGACATCAGAGATCAAGGAGAATAAGACAAAAGATGAGGAAGACAAGAGAAGGGAAGAGGTGAGAGTTTTCAGCACCAGAAACCATTCTGAGGAGCAGACAGGACCTCATAAAAAGGATATCTGGAAGCTCACAGAATTTCTGGGAGATAAGAGAACTGAACTTAGTGGGGCAAGAGTATGGGAAATTTGGTACAACCAGAATAGAGCTAAATTATACCACAGAATCAGTCCAGGGAAAACTTGCATCAATGCCTCTCCTCACCAGTGACATGGTTTTCATGCTGCTGCTCTTGTCACTGCTATTGCTATCCCCCAACCTGGAAGTGATTTCTGCAGCTGCTGCCACCCACAATCACACAGATCATCTTCTGTGTCTTCTTCTTGATGCTATTTCTAGGGAGGGTGCATGCATCTGATTGGCTGAGCCTGGGTCACATGTTCATGCCTACCTGCAGAGAGTCTGGGAGATGAGTATAAATTGTCAGCCACTATCTCCCATCAAGATTCATGAAGTGGGCGATTCTTATAATGGAAAGGGGGTTCAGACGATGGATAGCCAAATCATGGCTAAGCCAACTCTATAACCACACAGTCATTCCATAACCATTTTGGAGACTTTATGTGTACAAGCATAAAAGTTGAACAACAAAGACTTGGAGTTTACCTTTGTGTTGGGTGAGAATGACAAAAATTAAATAAGGATGTGCAGATAATGATAAGTTCAATGGAGAAAATAAAATTGTGTAATAGGATAGAGGGGAATGAATGGAGAATGTATAAAGGTATGTGGGAGCAGGGATTACTTTAAATGGGATAATCAGAGGAAATGTCTCAGGAGGTTGCAGAGTTGGGTAGAGATCTGAGAGAGGAGAAGCAGTCAGACACTGTGAAGGTCTGGGGGTAGAGCCTTCCAGGTAAAGGGAAGAGCAAATGCAAATGTCCTGAGGTAGGAACATGTGAGCAACCATGAAGGGAGAAACAAGAGCCAGTGTACCTGGAGAAAAATGAGCGGTGGAGAGGTCTGAGATGACATTGGGTAGCAGGCTGTAAACAGTGTCTAGGTCTCTCTTAGACAAAAGCCAGGATGTGGTAAAGACACTTTTACATGGGGGTATGGTCCCCTTTCTCATGGTGGGGAAAGTACTGTTTTAGAAGCAGCATTAAGAATGATTTTGTGACTCTCAGAAGCTTTAAACCTTCTTAGCCACAATCACTGCAAGCATACCTGATTTTATTGCACTTTGCTTTGTTGTACTTGACAAATGCTGTAATTTTGTACAAATTGAGGCAAGACCTTCCACCAGTGAAAAGATTACAACTCAGTTTATCACAATACTTGCTTTGTTGCAGAAGTCTGGAACCAAACCAGAATACCTCCAAGGTTTGAAATATGTTATTTTACTACCCAGTACACATCCATACATATGTGTGATGGTTAATTTTACATGCAGCTCAGCTAGGCTACATTACCCAGGCATTTGGTCAAATATCAGCCTGGATGTTGCTATGAAGGTATTCTTTTAGGTGAGATTACCATTTAACTCAGTATATTTTGTTAAAGAAGATTACCCTCTATAATGTGGGTGGGCCTGTCCAACAGTTGAAGGCCTTAAGAGAAAACAGACTGAAGTCCTCTGGGACAGGAGGAAATTCTGCCTCCAGACTGTCTTTGGACTTGAGCTGCAGCATTAACTCTTCTCCCCTAGGCCTTCAGCCGGCCAACCATCCTTGCAGGTCTTGGACTAGCTAGCCTCCACAATCATGTGAGCTAACTCATTAATCTCTCTCTCTCTCTCTCTCTCTCTCTCTCTCTCTCTCTCTCTCTCTCCATCTGCGTGTGTGTTCTGTTTCTCTGGTGAACCCAATAAATATTATATATATTGTATTCACAAAAAATGCTCATCTCTTTATATACACAATGTAATCTGGTACCCTCTTTCACTACAGAAAATTGCTGCTGATCACTAACTAGATTTTATGCCTGTGAGATTTTCCCCTGAGTTATCAATGTCTCTATACTGTCACAGTTCTGGGAATGGTAGAGTCAGAAAGTGGGGACAAATGGATTTTAGAACTTTCTTAATTCACCCCTTGTCGTTTTACAAACAAGGAAACTGAAGAACAAGAGATTAAGCGATTTACCTTTGATCCCTTTTACCTCAAGAAGTTTGCCATTTGATAACAGCTATGCAAAGGCTGTTATATAAAATCACTTCTCCTTTTAAAAAGATGATTTCCAGAGATGAACTAATTAAGCCAAAGAAAACCTGCCTAAGGACAGATTTCAGACACAGCTGCATCTGAGCGAGAGTCATGCAGGGGAGAGACCTGGGGCAGCATTTTCTCAGCCCTCTCAGGTTGCACCGAACTGTCTGCCTGAGTATCAGATCACTTCTCTTCCCAATAATTGATATGCTGACTACTCATCGTCAGTTTCTGTTTTTCCTGATGCTCGTGCGAAAGCAACTCTGTCTTTTGTTTTCTTGTATTGTCAATAACTAGAAGTCCAAGTGATGCTCTAGAAGGTGAGTCTTTCCTTCAGCCGGAAAAGGTTGCATCCAAAAGGCTGGTGGGTGAATATGCAGCAAACCCCACCCTTCATTCCTGCACGAAGCCCTAACGTCTGCTGAGAATAAGCATTTGGAGTGAGTCCACCCAGCCCTTGGTTTCCTGCCTGCAGATTCTGCCCACGCAGACCCCTTAAAACGTACCGTGGAGATGTCACAATGGGCACCGACCAGCAAACAGGATGACAGGTCGTGGGCAGCTCTGTGCAGACCAACATTCTGAAGACCAGCCCAGAAAACTGATCTGTAAGACTTTTTCACTCTTGAGGCCTCAGTGAAATGTGGGAAGTGAACATCTTTCATTTCAAAAATAATAATCTTATGTTGAGATCTCTAGATTTAATTTGATTCATCTTTTGTAAATAGTGGAAATGTTGAGGGAGACTCTTTCTTTGAAGTCTCTAGAATTCAAAGTATTTCTGTGCATTTCTTTTTCACTTTTTAGATCTAAGCTCTAAAAGGCACCATATTCCAAACATTTAGCATCCACCCACCAGAGCTAACATACTGCCTTGCTCATAGCAGAGTCTTACATATCTGTGAGATGGATATTTCTGTGCCTACAGAGATAGGCAACTGCAGGCAAGGGGATGGTATTTAGAAAGACTTTAAGGCAGCATTTCCCCAGTTGTGAGAAATAAGATCTTATGAAACAATCTTCCTCAAAGAATTTCATGGTCATCTCAATTTAGGAAACAATGTAACCTATAATCCCATAAAATAGAATCAAATCCCTGTTAGTGCAATAAAGGCACTGAAAAGACCTGCTCTAAAGAAGCCCAGACTTTCTCACGGCTACTTGAACGTGGGACCCTTCTGATGTTGAACACCACTAACGTTCTGCGGAACTCTGTTACACACATGATGTGCTGGAGGAAAATTCCGCTTTAAAAATGGGTGGTCACATCCGATATTTTAGAAGCACGGAAGTTGTCATTCAGTACTCACAACAACAACGAAAAAGCTGAAGAAACTAAAAATCAATAGCTCTCCTTCAATTTATCAGAGAACTGTGGTCATAGGGCAAACTCCCAGTTCAGAGTAAGGTGCACAGGCAGAGAGAGAAGCACAGGTCACCAGAGCCAGGCAGGGAAACCTAAACTGTTCTGGGTGCATTGCTGAAGGCTCAGCTTAGAGATGAAAACTCTAGGGGGAGCCAGTTGTAATGGGGCGCCCCACCTTTTGTGAGTTGTCCCTCCAGGAGAACTAACAGGTTCTCATAGTGAAGGTGGGAGAAAAAGCCCCTCTGGCTTCTGGTTTCCAGGTAGAGGGAGGAGAGGGGAGGCCAGAACACTCAGTTTTTCTAATAAGGCCTGCGCTCAAGGGAGACTACTTTGGAATCTAATCAATTGAGGTTTCACTAGAGCCTGAGTGACATGGGGCAAAGGAAATTCTCAGCTCCGGCCCAGTTTAGCTCTCTTGTCTCACCTAAGGGGGAAAAAGACTGAGAAGCACTTGGAAAGGTCACAGCCCAGGGGCACAGACTCAGGAAGCCACTGAGCCCTAGTCACAAGACTATGGCATGTTTCCCCTCCCCTCACATCTCACTGCCACATCGTTGGGACTCCTGTATAGTAGTAAGAGAATACCAGAAAACTTGTGGAGAGAAAGGAAACAGCCGCAATATGAGCAAAATACTGTTTCCTCCACCTAACATGCTTTTCTTTAACCTCGTCCCTCACTCTTTGTGTTTGCTTCCATCATCCACCATGTTTCCCCACCTACCTGAGTCCTGTGAATCCTCCAACTTTCTCCTCTTTCATGAAGCATCCCTGTGGACTCTAGCCCACAGTACTTGCACTTATGGTCTTTACTATACAAGTAGCTTAGAGCCCCAGTTCAAAGACTAGTTGGATTTGTTTTCTGGCGGTTCCATATCATCCCATTAAAATATCAGTTTCTTGAGAACAAAGAAGTGTGAATAATTTGGTGCCCTCACTTCCCTGTGGCACGCAGCATCTTGCTTCACATCCATTTGTTGGACCAACAGAGATCCATAAAGTCTCAGCTGCCAGCAGGCCTCTGGTAAGTACTGAATTGGAGATATAAAGCTGAATCAGACAGAGATTCTGTCCTCTAGGAGTTTATCTATTGATAAACCCAGGCGGGAAGCGGGTGGAGGCTGGTTGGCAGATGAATTGGCTCTTTTTGCATAAGGTGAAAGAGAAAGACTGTGTAGTTGCAGGAAGTACCCTTGAAGGGAAAAAAAACTCTCATGGGGCTTCTCTCAAACAGAGCCTTTGGAACAAGGTCTGGGTGGGCTGGGTACTGCCCTCAACAACATTTGCTCAAGACCTGCTCACGAATTGGAGGTAATTCCATGCTGACCTGTTCTGAGCGACTGCACTGAAACAAAAGGGAAAACGAAAAATAAAGAAAAACACAAACCCTTTAGATAAAGTGTGATTACACCTTCAAGTTTCTAGTGGAGACTTGGGTCTTCTCTGAATTACCTAAATCAGAAGACCCCCTTGCTCCTGGACAATTTCCTTTTGTTTGGGCTACACATCATGGTATAATGAAAAGAGTTTGGCTTTGCAGTAGCAGACCTGCCCTTACTAGCCAAAGTAACCTCTCTGAACCCAAGTTTCCCCATCTCTACAATGGAGCAATCATATCCATCTTGCAGGTTAACGCATACAAAGCACCAAGGACCATACCTGACAATAAGTAGCAGCAATTCTCATGAAGATAGATATATCCTACCTATTCAACAAGGCTCCTTCCACTAAAATTTAAAGAACAAGTTTTTATAAAATGAAGTATTTGTTCTCTTGATATAGGGCTTAAATTCTGTCTCCCTTTTGCACAGCAGTATCAAAACTAGCATTATGCTAATAAATTAATTTTCCTGACAAGAAAACCCTGAAATTTTAGCTCATACACCAGAATTAGGGACCCATCCAGTCTTAAAGCCAATTTGTCTGAGAAAGAGAACTCAGGAAAGTAGGGAGATCATATATTTTATAGAACTAGTTAGCTCTTACTACCCACACCGCATGCACAATGTGAGTGTCCTCTGATTGTCACAGCCGTTTAGAATAAAAAATGAACGGAGCGTTCGTGCTGAAAGCTTTGGTAAATCTTTAGTTTGTTTTTATATTAGTCTGGCAGAAAAAAAAAATATTTATTTTCCAGGTTGAAAGCTGATCTTTATCTTTTTCGGCCCTGGGTTCTTTCTTCATTCAGAATATTTAGACCTGCTCTGTTATGCAAGCTGTTCACTGCGGGTGAAAGCACTACAGGCAGCTTCTCTTGGTTGTGAGCCCTGGGAAAGGCTCTTGGGCATAGTTCAAATCATATCACCTGACATAGAATGGAAGACCCTTCAGGAAATTCCTCGAGGCTTGTGAATTCTGAAGGTTCCATTGGCTCCAAATAGGTCTAGACCGAGAACTCCCTCAAGTAGACCCTAATGGTGGTGCAAACACCAGGGGTCTCTATGTATTGGCCTCTCAGCTGCATCTAACCTCATATATTCCGCAGTCTCTCTAAGCCAGAGTAGAGCCAGCCTACCTACTGCCTCGACCTGCGTATTCCCCATGCCCTAACCTCGGATCAGATTCAGGGGTCAAAATAGTTCATTACCTTTTCCAAGGGGTTGGAGGAGCTGGCAAGGAACCAAGCCCTGGGTGAGATGCCAAAGCTCTTGTTATGTAAAAAACCTGTTTGACTCCATCCTGCTAGAGTGAAAGTTTCATAACGCAGTGTCATTTCTCTGGTGTAAGTAACGTGTGATTTAGCAGTTTCTGAAAGTAAAATCAGAATCTGCAGAAGACATGGTCTCTGTCAGATCTGCGGAAATCATTTTTTTCTTATTCTGATCAACATGTTCTAGAATATTGTCTTTAATGAAAAACTGCTCTGTCTGACCTGTATGAGTGGCTGTAAGTGGCTGTCCTCAAACTTTATATTTCTCCATAATAGACAGTATAACCAGTAGAACCTAACTGCTACAGACTACTGTTGTTGGTGGTGTTGTTGTTGTTGTTGTTGTTTCCGGGTCAACCTTTTCACAAGAATATAGAAAAAGAAACAATTTATTGGATTAATTAGAGTGATCACTGGTTTGATAAAGCTAACAACAGTAACTAACATTTATTGTGCACTTCAGCTTCTCAGTCCTAAAGAAAGGGAATGACAAGTGACTAAACTATGGGCTCATGACTTGAACAGAAACTAGAGACTTTCTATGACTCTGCAAAAAGACATTCTTATCCCTTGCAACTACAGAGCAGAGGAAGCTGAAAGCTGAAAGCTAAAAGCATAACTTGATCCTTCGGATTGCCAAGTTACCTTGCCAGTCCACAGCCTTGCCAGATCTTTTGTGTAAAATTTAGAGTATTGAGTCTCATTTCTCTATCTGCAACACTTAGCAAAGAGCCTGGCCCTCACCCAAAAAACGCTTGTGAAATGAATGACTACATCATCAAATTAAACCATATTAACACTCTTCTTCCTTTTAAATTAGCAAAGCAGTGATACGGCAATGACTCTTATGATCACACACTGTATATTTTGCCTTCAGTAGTATTAAAAATTAGTGACTCTTTAATACCATCAATGTTATCTCCGAGGCAGAAAAAATTAGGGGATGTACATTTTATTGCAGCCTGAAAGCAGAGCACCATCTGCGGTAATTGTTTTCCCTTTGGGAATTTTATGCACTCAGTAAACTTAGAATGATTTGGCATAGCCATGACTTTCAAGAAATGAACAGTGAGAGCTGCAACATCTCAAAAGTCAGTGAGCTTTCCCTGTGGCTACATATAGAGGGCTGCTTGGTAAGCCCCAGAGAGAGCGGTGCTGTAGTCATAAACCCTTCACAGTGTGTGCAGATGGGCAGAGCAGCAGAAGGAAGGTAAATCACAAGGCAAGCCTTCTTTCTTTTCATTGGTGGAAAATAAGCCCATTCTCTTCACTGGCCTCTCGGTTCCTGACTCCAAACAGGTGATGAGAGTTTATTTGGTGCCTTTTCAGACTTGCAGTATCTGGAAAGGCACACCATGGACACCTTCTCTTGCTCTATGAATGCTGGTGAGGATTTCAGGTTTCCTGCCTCTACCAGGTCACTGTAATGACTCCAAATCCCTCCCACTATCCAAGTCCCTGTCTTCTCCTAGTCTGCAAGTCTCACCATCTCATTCAGGACACACTTAGTAGGTGCTTTCTTTGTCAGGTCTAGATTTAAATCCTAGAGTGTGTGACTTAACTTTTCTGTTCCTTCGGTTCCTCATCTAGAAAATAATCATAACGAAATTCCTGCTGGAGGTGTCAATATCATTATTTATGAAAAGTACGTAGTGTGGGCCTGGCCCAGGTCAGACCTCACTATGGGTCCATACCTCCCATGGCCAGCTTCTACTCAGTGCTTTGACTAATTTCCATCTTTGTTCTTCCTCCTTCACACTTCTCAAACCTCCCAAACATGCAGGAAAGCTGTGTGATTCTAAAGTTTTTCCACAGAATATACCACATTAGGCTGATGAACAGCAAACACCTCCTATACCTTGCCCCAACCCCCTCACTGGAGCTCTTTCCAGAAAGCTGCAACTATTGTTCCAGGAAGATAGAAGAGGAGTCGGGTCTGCTCTCTGTGTAACAGGTTGACTCTCACCTGATCTGACTGAGCCCTACTTCTCTTTTGTGCTTATTCCGCTGATTCTTCCCAAGGAGAGCTTTTCCTTTCAATGTCTCTCTTTGAGGATACAGTGAATCCTGTAAACAATTCCATCTCTTTGCCCTGGCTGCTGAAAAGAGCAGGACCCTCTCTAGAAAATTGCCAGAACTCGGGGACTGCCTACCTTTTGCTTAAAGATTATGCCCTTCCCTTTTTCTAATTGAATTAGAAATTCCACCTCTAAAATGTGTCCTACAGAAATACACACAGAACTATAAAAATATGTACATGTAAGAAAGTTTCATGAGAGCACTGTTAATAAAAAGCAAAAAATAAGAAACTATCCAAATATTCATCAATAAGGATTATTTAAATAAATTATGGACTATTTGTACAATAGATTAGTAACCAGTCATTAAAATAATGCATTCCATCTACATATCCTGACATGGGAATATATTCAAGATATATTGAGATTTTTAAATTGCATGATTCATTTTAAAAATTATTATTTTAGTCATGACTGAGCATGGAGGAAAGCCTAAGATATACTCCAAACCAATAAAAGTGATTTCTCAAAAGAATAGACTTAAAGAGAAAGAAGAAAAACTCTCATCTTTTATTTTATGTAGTTCAGTGATATTTAAATTTTTACATTAAGTATGTGCTACTTTTGCAGCAATTCTCCAAAATATCTTAAGACTCCACCACCTTTCTTTTAACGTTTATTTTAATGCAATTGTCTTATGTTTGAATTATTATAATAAATATGTCCTGCCTTTGGAATAATTTTCAAAAGTAATCATAAAAACTTTCAATTATATTTCAACAAAAATTTTCTGTTTCCCACTTTCAGAAGCACTACCTCCAGATGGGAAGTTAGCTTTGAAAATCTTTCTTGGAGGATGAAGATTTATCTTGTGGGCTACATGTGCAGCAATGAGAAGACAGGTTTTGGATGAAATATTGCAGGTCAATAAATCCTCACCCTGTTCATTTAGAGGACAGCCACTTGTTCATTCATTTAAAAAAATGTTTATTATGTATTTATTCTAGGCACTGTTTTAAGAACTGGGAATATGCATACAAGACTGGCAATGTTATGCCTCAGTAGAGCATTCTTTCCAGTGAAAGTATCCCTAATTAAAGTAAATTATTTATCTTGCCCTGCTCTTTCTGGTAGGTCTTGAACCTGATCTTTTGATATCAGGCTTTTGAAGTCAATTGTATATCAGAGATGTTGTTGGCTGTAAATATTTTGTTGATAATTTTCAGTGGTAGAGGTAAAAAAATACTTTGTAGTATATTAACCAGAGAAATAGAGAAATCATTCCAATTATAAAATGCTCTAAAATAAGAGTATTTGAAGGAATTTTGATAATATTTCTGTCAAAGGTCCATGTTACTATTTATATACATTCATATGCATGCATATATATAATACGCATCTACTGGAATCAAGGCATTAGGCTCATTTTGGTGAAAGAAATGGATAAGAACAAGCTCCTTGATCATAAAAAATTTATCCTCAAGTAAGAGCAATAAATTGATATCTACAAATATTACTTAAATGTATTAAGTTCTTCAGGGTTTACCTTTTTTAACACTCAATTAACAGTAGTCTGTATCCTCAACCTCCTTAACCACATGAAGTCCATTATTTAGTAGACATCACCCTCAATCCCAAGCCTGTCTGGGAAAGCTCACATAGTCCCAAATAACACTCTAACTATGGTCGGAGCCTTCACTCACAGTGTAATGCTCTGTTCTCTCCAGGGCACTTTTGTGACCTCATTTGCAAGATCTAAAACCTCCAGTGCAATGTTGAATAGCAGTAATAAAAAAGAATATCCTTGCCTTGTTCATGATTGTAGGGAGAAAGCATTCAGTCTTTCACCATGAAGTATGACGTTAGTATAGCTATAGGGTTTTTACAGATGCCCGTTAGCAGGTTGTGAGAGTCTCCTTGTGCTTACTTTGTTTAGAGTTTTATCAAAAATGGATTTTTAATTTTGCCAAATCTTTGTTCTCTATGCATTCTCATGATCATGGTTTTTCTTTTTTAATATAATGAATTACACTGATTGATTTTTTAAAATTAAATTATATTTGCATTTCTAGGGTAAATTCCACTGCTCATAATGTAATTACCTTGTTAATATATTGTTGGATTTGTAAAATTTAGTTTAGAATTTTGCCTCTATTCTCATGAAAGATATTAGTCTGGAGTTCTCTTTCTTTGTGATGTCTTCATGAGGGTAATGCTGAGCTCATAGAATGAGTTAAAGTTATGAAAAATAAAATAGCAGTAACTACATATCCAGCAACAATTACTTTAAATGTAAATGAATTAAATGTTCCAATCAAAAGACAGGATGGCTGAATGGATAAGAAAATAAGACCTTTACATATGCTGACTATAAGAGACTGACTTCAGATCAAAAGATACATGCAGACCAAAAGTAAAGGGATGAAAAAAGATATTTCATGAAAAATGGAAACAAACAAACAAAAGAAGCTAGAGTGGTAATATTTATTACAGATAAAATAGACTTCAAAACAAAGGCCGTAACAAGAAACAAAGGAGGACCCAATAATTTCACTTCTGAGTATTTATTCGAACAAATCCAGAACACTACTTTGAAGGGACATGTGAGTCCACATGTCCAGTGCAGGATTATTTACTGTAGTCAAAATATAGATGCAACCGAGTGTCCATCAGTAGATGAATGGATAAAGAGGAGGTGTTACGTAAATACAATATTACTCAGCCTTAAAAAAAGAATGAAATCTGTCCTTCTGCAACAAGGGTCTAAAGGGTATTTTGCTGAATGGACATAGCCCTCTTTTAAGACATTCTGTTCTGAAGAGGACATTTAATGTCACTCTACCAAATTGTTTCCTGATTAGAGAGGAAACATTTCTACTATAGAACAAAAGAGACAAACAAAAATGATCAGGAAACAAATTAGAATCCTCTAAATGATATATTCCAAAGGTATTATCTATAAATATAAAAGTAAACTGACAGTTCTCTTGCAAAGAAGTAGTTCTATTTTGATGACGTTCTTCATCAGCTGCTCAAAGGAAAGTAATTGCTCTTCTAACCTTGAGAGATGAAAAATATCTGTTCTTGTAAGACATTTAATTTTTCCTCAATTTTTTCTATTACAAAAGCAATATACATATATACAAATATATATACACACATATTTATTGAATTCTTTTTAAACCTATATTACTAGTGCCTCTATGTAAAATATAATGTTGAATAAAGACATCTGATGAAAAGCTTTCTTTTTACTTTAGAATCGCACTCTCTAACCAGAAAATTCAATTACTTTTCAAATACTAGGCAAGCTGAAACAAAGTAAATGATGTTGTTATAGGTAGGTGTTATCCACTTGACTTATATCCTTACTCTTTATTTCTCAGAAATTATAAAAGTGGAGAATAAAAATTATAAAAGAAAAAATTACCTCCCCTTTACTTTTCTGAAAAAGCTGTGTAAAATTAATCGATGTTATTTATTTATTAAACGTTTGGTAGAATTCACCACTAAAGCCCTGTGGCCCTGGCATTTTCTTTATTGGAATGTTTTAACTACAAATTAAATTTCTTTAATTTAATTTGTAAGGGTATTCAAGTTTTTATTTCTTCATAAGTGTGTTTCAGTAGTTGGTGTTTATCAAACTATTTGTTGGTTTCATCTGATGGAGACTATTCCCCTTTTATCTTTTTAATAACTACAGGATATATAGTTATGTTACCACTTTCATTCCCAATATTGATCATTTGCGTTTTCTCTTTTTTTTTTTTCTGATCAATCTCTCTAGAAGTTTATCAATTTTACTGATCTCTAAAAACATGTTTTTAGCTTCATTAATTATCTCTATTGCTTTTGTTTTCTAAATCATTGATTAACATTCTAATCTTTACTTTCTTCTGCTTACTCAAAGTTTAATTTTCTCCTTTTCTAATATGTTAAAGTGCAAACTGAAATCTATGATTTTATCTCCTTCTTCTTTAATATAGGTGTTTGGTCTTGTAACTTTCACATGAACTTCTGTTTGGATACACCCCACAAAATTTGATGTGTCGAATTTTTCATTTTATTTCACTTCAAAATATTTTGTACTCAGTCTAAAAGCTACAGATAGAGGGAGCTTACTTCATACAGCTCTCCTCCTCCAAGTATGTATTCCTCACTAGTATATGTCTGCTTCTGTTCTCTCTCCAGTGCCGTTAGGTCAATGCCTTTTGTTCTGTGCCCAGGTTTTAAAAATGCTTATTGGGAATTTTTCCAGGAGGGTCTTATTCAGTCATCGCCTAAATCAATAATTCTTCTCATTTACCTTTTAAATTAAAAAAAATTTCATCACTTGAAGTCAAAACACTTTCTCCAGGACTTTGCAGAAACTTGTTCAACTAGCTCACATGATGAAACATAATATCTGCTAAAATAGGCTACTTTCTTCAGCCATTATTCATCTTCAAAGCACTTAGCAAAATCTGGCCAATACTATTTTGAAAGTATTTCTAAATTACCTTTTGGTTCAAAATCCCCCTTAAAATCTCTTCCTCTGGTAAGCTACCAAATTTCTGTGGATAGCAAGATATTTATGTGGATTTTTTTTAAGGTTTCCCAAGAGTTTTCAATATTTTCAAGCTAATTAGTCTTCATATGTCAAAGTTAGCCATTTTGTAGCATTATTCAAAGCTTCTTTCATTTCATATCCAAGAGTTTTTGACAGTAGAACTTCTTTGTGGTGAAGAAGATAGTGCATTGTGACAATGTGAGTAAATTTTTCCTTTCACAAGATGCAAAAGCTCTCATGGAATCAACCAATTGACCAGGCACCAGCAGTATGGACCAAGCCAAATGTTAATTCTATCTTGGCCTCTGCTTGTTGTTGGCACTTTTTTGTGTTCCTGAATTTCACAATTACTTGTAAATCTTACCAATGCTGCAACATTGATGAAATTTGCTGACTCATTGATCTAGATCTTCATTATGTGTTCTTTCAGTTGATTTCACAAAACTTCAAGATCATGTAATATGTCACTAATACTTGAACTTATTCACTGCGTGACTGTGTGGAACCTTTCCAATTTTTTACATTGCATTTTGTTCTAGTGTTTTATTTACAATAATTATACATGATCACATTATTAGGATTTTACCATGTGACTTTTCTTGTCTGGGGCAATAAAATCTACTACTAAATAATGTGCTTCTTGGTCCTTTTTACTGCCTGTGCCTGTTTTTAGCAAGACATTTACTGTTCGTTTTGAGATTCTAATCACTATTTAAAGTAGTCAGCACCTTTACTTCTAAAGTGGCTGTGGCTCGTATTTAAGTGTTTTTGTTTTTGTTTTTCAATTTGTTTGAGCCATTGCTACATTTGTAAGTTGTCTGACATAGCAGGGGTTGGCGAACTACAGTCCATGGGCCAAATCCTATCAGAGGCCTGTGTTTGTACAGCCCTCAGAGCTAAGACTGGTTTTTACATATTTAAAGAGTTGTAAACAAACAGAAACAAAGAAGAATATGTGATAGAGACCACATGTGGCCTGCAAAGCCTAAATTATTTACAAATCTGGATTGAGATTTGTTTTGAACGAAAGAAAGAGCATATACTCTTTCCCCTGTTTCCTCTAGCAATCAATGACATATGCTTTGTAAGACAGCTGGCAGGGTTAGGAATATTGCCTATATTAGTGAAACAGTTTTTCTCAGAACAGATGTGGAAAGAGAATGAGGCCCATAGACGGTGGAGTTGTCAGGCTTAGCCAAATTCTCATTAATGTCCCAAACCCCACATGGATGTAAAAAAAAAAGAAAAGAAAAGAAAAGCCCAAGTTATATAACCTTTGTGTGGTCCTTCTGTAGTCACAATGGAAAAAAAAAAAAAGAAAAGAAAAGAAAACTATGAAATTCAGTCACTGTGAAAGCAAAAATCACTCTCCCTTGATATCTATATCACAGAAGGTAGCTTTTGGTTAAAAGCTTTGATTTCTTTAGAGATCAGGTGCCTCTGGTGTTCAGTTCCAGCTTTTCCCTGCCAAGCTGCCTAATTTTGCAATTATAACTCAGGCTAAAATACAACCATGCCTCACTCAGGGTTGCCACCTTGGTGGAAGGAGAATTCATTTTGGAATACGTGTGGCTGAGTAGATGAAGCACTAGAGTATATGGTAAAGACCCAGGAAAAGAACAGAAGGGTAGCAGTAGGAAGACAGATATGCTTTATAAAGATGAAGGCTAGAAGTAGACATAATTGAATAGTGTATAATTATACAAATTACAGATAAATTGAGTATGGGCTTGCCCACCAAACCCTACTAAGTTTGTAGAGAGCTCTGAAAGCTTAGAAACTGCTGAAATTCATTAAATATACTTCAGTCTCACATTCTACATAACTCTATTCAAGTCTTGAGAAAAATCAAGGTTATGAAATGAAGAAGTTATGAATAGAGAGATAATGAGTCACCAAATTCTTGCCAAACAGGCAGATTAGGAAGGCAGGAAAATATTGAAGAGGATTATAAGAATATCTAATCCAGGATGGTCCTCAGGAATCCTTGTCTCTCTCTCCTCACACCCTATGCAGTCTCCTCTCACACTGAATTTGACCTGGACTGTGAACACATCTATGTGCAAATTCTGAGGACAGGCCAAAAAAGTCATTGTGGCTTTTGCCTTATTCTCTTGAATCACTCTTTCTGGGGAAGTTTGCTATCATGCTGCAAGGACATTCAAGCAGCCTTGTGAAGAGGACCACATGGGGAGTAACGGAGGCCTCCTACCAACAGCGAGCACCAACTACCCGGCCACCTGTGAATGATGACCAAGCCATTCCCAATCAAGCTTTCAACGATTGCATCCTCAGCTAATATATAAAGAAAATCCATCAAAATAAAAAATATATCAAAATTCTGAGCGAAAAATATCCAACCAAGACCACTGAAATGATCAGAAAACAAGTGTTCATTGTTGTTTTAAGCCACTAAGTTTTAGGGTAATTTATTACACAGCAATAGATAACTAATACACTGTCCTCCCAGGACCAACATAGTAGAAACTCTTGTCAATGGAATAAAGAGTTGATAAAACTAAAGAAGATGAAATGGTTGAAGGCATGAGGGTAAATTTGGGTTTCAAAGTTAGGAACTCCAGTTGATGTCTGGGTTACATGAATCAGAGGAAGCTCAATGCCAAGAGCTGGCTCTTTTTTCTAAAGTCAAGAGAGTAGAACATAGGATGTATTTATAGTTCTTTCTAGGTATTGAGCTAAGGTCAGCAGAATAAGAGAAGTATGGATTTATGACAATAAATCCACCTAGGAATAATAGATGTGTTTGGTGACCTAATCAGATCACCTTTACAGTACCGATGCACCATTCCCAGCTGCTGCATCCTTCTTCAGAGAATTACTATGGTACTCCCATCCAAAACTGACAGAGCAACCTCCAGCCATTAACCTACAGATACAAGAGTACAAAAGCCCTCTAGCCTTAATGGCTGTCAACTTTATGGTGCTGTTCTTGCTCTAGAGCACCCCATGTGATCAGACTAAGGCTAGACTTCAGCTGCAGCCTCACCTTACTTAGCTTCCTCCTCTGTGTTATCCTCCTCCCCTCATTCCCTTGCAGAGTTCACCAGAGAATCACTCTCTCAGCAAATCACTTGCGCAAGAATCCCTGCTGCAGTCTCTGCTGTGAGGTAATGCAAACTAAGACACCAGGTTTAAAGAAAATGCATATGCCTATGATATCTTTTTTGCTGCATTTTTCAGAAACCATGACTGTTTCAGGTCAAGGGCCAGGGTGAGATATCAAGAACTAATTTATACTATGAATATTAAATATATAAACTCTTTTACCCTAGAGAAAATTTGAAGATAATTAACAGGAGGCAAGTTATGTGTCCATAACAATTATAAAGAGAAAGGGTGGATGCATAAATAATTATCTCTTAATTTTCAAAGTTAGTTTCCGAAGGACTACCACAAAACATTTCAGACCGTTTATATCACTAGTCTGACTCAGTGAAATAATTTCATTGTTTTAGTATATGTCTTAGTTCTATCTATAAGTTTTTGAGAGCATTAGGGCACATGACATAATAAATTAGATACTGGCACCTATATGTGATGCTTCTGTCATAGAAGAAAATATGAACAGGGTTATATGTTGTCGTCTAACATGAGATCACCAAAGAGTTTCCAGGAAGCTTTAATGTAAAGATTAAAATGTATCTAAGAAATTTATACATTGAGCAATGCCTATTCCTGGAAGATAATATAATAAATCTGAAATTAAGTTTTAAATTCTCTGCCCAAGCCAATAACCAAAGAAAAAGAATCAATATCAGAAGGGTCTTTTACTCTCCTGGGAAAAATCTTTTGGAGATATTTCTCTATTCATTTTAATTCTGATAGCTTCTTCTTTGAGTGACATGCCATTACTGATTCATAACCTTTCTTATAATTTTTTTCAACTAGGTGGGAATTTCTACCATCTTTATGCTCAAAGTATGGCAAAAAAAGGCAAATGCCTCAAAACTCAAAATTAATCCACTCGACCCCATCTCCCATTACCTCCTGCTGGCAATGGGGCTGTTGCTAGAGAAACTGGTCTCAGGGCAAAAAAAAAAAAAAATGAGCATTCTATCAGATGGTAATCTACACAGACAATCATCAAAACAAAGCCAACTGGGAGGAAAAAATGGCATACGGGGTAGAGGCTCTGTTCATCCCTCTACTAACGAAATTAAAGTTGTAACAGAAACAAGGATCAAACAGCAAGGAAAATTGCATGGGATCTAGATGTACAAGCCACACAACTAGGGAGAAAACTAAGAAGTAACCCTATAACAGCAGAAGGCAGGATGGGGGTGAGGACACAAGGCTATCTGGTTCCCAGTGGCTGAGTGGGACAGAGGCCAAAGAAGTGGCAGCCAGAAGCTGCAGATGCCTCTTAAAGAGGCTGTGTCTGAAAGCAGACTCTTCAGTGAAGGACCTGCTCTCTCTGAGCACCAGCACTGGTTTGGCTGCACAGGGGGCACCAGGGACTTACAGGGAAAACCAAGTTGTTGGAGTGAGGGCCTAGGGGAGACTTGTTTTGTACAGAAGTGCTGGCAGTATTCATTGTTCCTCTGTTGAGCCCTCCCCATTCCCAGTGCACAGACTCAGTGCTGCCATAGCGGAGACATCATCAAGCTGGACGACAGAGGTTGCTTCACCCAGTGCATTTCCTAAAACCCTGCCTCCCCCAACTCACAGCCCCAGCCAAGCCACATCCAGCTGTGTCCTCATTTAGTCAGGTGCCCCTTGCCGAGCAGCTCCTAGACTCACACTGGTGGCAGCTAACCTTGGTTTCTGGTGTGGCCTTTTGAGGCAACTATAAGCACAGCATCTGTGGATTGCTTGCTGAATCTTATCAGGTAGCCCCTGAAGGGAATAGGCTAGAACTAAATTTGGCCTGCAGCTGAACCCCTCTCAGGACTGTGCCACTGGACACCTACTACACAAACCACAATAATAAGACCAGGAAACTTAAGCATTTTGCTTACTTCATAGAAACAGATACTGAAAAGCAACCAAAATGGGGAGACAAAGAAACAGAAATCATATGAGAGAACAGAACAGAGATCCAGAAATAATGAAGACAAGGAATCTAACTGATGCAGAGTTTAAAACATTGGTTATAAAGGCGCTCAATGAACTTAGAGGAAGTATAGATGAACTCAGTGAGAACTTTAACAAAGAGATAAAAAAAAAACATAAAAATGGAAATGAAAATTATAAAAGAGAACCAGTTGGAAATGAAGAATACATTATCTAAGATCAAGAGTATATTAGAGGGAATCAACGGAGTGAAGGAAGAAGAGGATGAAAACATCAATATAGAGAATAGGGAAGACAAGGACACTCAATCAGAATGGCAAGAAAAAAAGAAGGCAAGACTATAATAATAATTTAAGGAGCCTATGAGACACTATTAAATGTAAAAATCATATGAGAGAACAGAACAGAGATGTCAAAGGGGTACTGGGGTATAAAAGATGTTGAAGAGCTATTTGAAGAAATAATGATGGAAAAATTTTCTAACCTGGTGAAGGAAATAAAAAACCAGGAAGCTCAGAGAGTCCCAAGAAAGAGGAACCCAAAGAGGCCCACACAAAGACATATCATAATTAAAATGCCAAAGTTTAAATGTGAAGAGAGAATCTTAAAAGCAGCAAGAGAAAAGCAGTTAGTTACCTACAAGGGAGTACCCATGAGACTCGCAGCTAGTTTCTCAAAAGAAACTATGCAGGACAGAAGGGGTTAGGACAAAATATTCGACGTGATAAAAACCCAGAATATACAACCAAGAATACCTTATCCAGAAAAGATGTCATTTAGAGTTGAAGGACAGATAAAGAGCTTCCCAGACAAAAATAAACTAAAATAAAAGAATTTATCAACACCAAGCTAGTATTACAGGAAATGTTGGAAGGACTTCCTTAAGAAGAAAACAAAAACATATCAAAAACAGGAATAAAGAATGTTGATAACTCCATTCCTCTCAACAAGTACCTCAAATGGAAAAGAATTAAGTGCTTCAACCAAAAGATAGAGTGGCTGAATGGATGAGAAAACAAGATTCTTGCATATGCTCCCTACCAGAGATTCATTTCAAATTAATAGACACACACAGACTAAAAGGAAGGGGGTGAAAAAAGATATTGCCTTGATGGATCTAGAGGGTATTGCGCTGAATTAAATGAGTCGGATAAAGACAAACATCTCATGATTTCATGTACATGTGGAATCTAAAGAACAAAATCAACAACTACAACAAAAGTGGAAATAAACTCATAGATACATAGAATATTTTGTATCTCAGAATATTTTAAAGCATACTAGATGGGAGGAGGCTTGTGGGGGACAAAAATAGGCAAAGGGATTAAAAGATACAAAGTGACAGTTGTAAATAGACATGGAGATGTAGAGTGTAGTATGGGGTAGATGGTTAATAATGTCATAATAAATATGTAAAGGGGAAGTGGGTTACTAAATTTAGTGGGTGATCACGTTGCGAGTTATGTGGATCTCTGATTACTATGTTATACAACAAACTGGTATATTATTTTATGACAACTATAATTGACAAAATCTCATTGAATTGTACAATGTAAATATGAGCAACTAATATTTATTATATTTCAGTCAAGATGGGGAAAAAAGCCAGCTGGGCTGCCTCTCCTACCATGAATGCACCTACCATCTAATAATTAATCAGGCCTACCTTTAGCTATACAGAAATGCTAGCAACATAAAGAATCATTTAGCCTGGCCCAGGTTAAATACCTCCCTAGGAAGGACCCCAATTTTCATCACTTACTACTAGACCAGTTATTTATATTTTGCATTTGGCAAGAAGACTGGAGTAAACAAACTTAAGTCTGTAATTGTTACCAACTCTCTGTCCCAGAGGCCCATCACCTCTCTGTGTTTCAGTTCCCTCAGCTAAAATTAAATAAATAAACAAACGAATAGAGAGAGACACTGTTTTTAATCAATGTGTCTACATCAAAAAAAAAAAAACTGAATCAAAGAGATGACTTTCATTCACACACACAAAAATGATTATATGATTACATAAACCAAAGCAAATTATAGACCCTCCTTGGGGTGTTCCTACTATATTGAACATAAGAAAGGCTTTCTATAATCAATAAATGAGTTTGTGATTATTTGAAGCAAAAAACAAAAACAACAAAAAAATGTCAGCCCCTGGAAACTTTTTGGTGGCACATTTACTAAAAATTCCAATTTTATTTTTGGTGCAACTCCTGAACTGGAAGAGCCTTTCCAGTTTCATGAGCCAGTGATTGCAGTTGGCCTGGTCAAATACCAGGCCAGATGTTGCTGTGAAGATATTTTTTAGATATGATTAACATTTAAACCAGTAGACTGAGTACAGCAGATTACCCTCCCATAATGTGAATGGGCTTCATCCATTCAATTGAAGGCCTTAAAAGCAAATACTGAGGTTTCCGGAAGAAGAAGGGTTTTAGCCTCCAGACTGCAACATAGAAACCCTGCATGGGTTTCTTGCATGCAGCCCTACATGTTTTGAACTCAAAACTTCATCAACCTGAATTTCCATACTGCACCTGCCCTGCAGATTTCAGATTTGCCAACTCTCACAATTACATGAGCCAATTTTTAAAAATAAATTTCTTGTAAAATAATATATAGATATAGATATAAATGATATAGATAGATTATATATAGATAGATATAGATAGATATAGGTATAGATATAGATAGAGTAGATATAGATAGATAAATGATATAGATATAGACGATAGATACAGATAGATTAGAGATAGAGATAGAGATAGATAGATGATGATGATGATGATGATGATAGATAGATAGATAGATAGATAGATAGAAATAGAGAGAGATAGAGAGAGAGAGAGAAAGAGAGAAACAAAGATAGAGAGAGAGAATGATAGAGAAATAGAGATAGAGATAGAGATGAGATAGAGATAGAGATAGAGATAGAGATAGAGATAGAGATAGAGATAGAGACAGAGAGATAGAGATAGAGATGATAGAGAGAGAGAGAGATGACAGAGATAGAGAGGGAGAGGGAGAGGGAGAGAGAGAGAGATTCCTATTGGTTCTGTTTCTCTGGAGAACCCTGATTAATTGTGGTGATTTAACAAAATATCTGTGTAAAGTAGTAAAAAATCTCCACTTTCTGCTTTTTGTCTGCTCATGTAATAGGAACACTCTTGAGAGTTTTTCATAAAAGAAATAATCCTCTTCTGGAGGAAATGAGGAACAGTATGGTAGTGTGAGGAGTCCTATATTAAAAGACAAGATAATTACCCCCCATTGCTCCCCTTGATTACTCAGGGACTTGATTGTGCCACCAGTAAAAGTAGGATAGTAGTGCCCTGCTTGTCTAAGGCTGAACTGATTTTTGGCTATCTTTCAATTTCTTAAAACTGTGGTTTTCTTATTTAACGGCTAGTGTGCTTGAGAAATTAAATCTAGATCATCTCTTCACAAACCTTTGGACAACTCCAACATAGACAAGTTCGTTTTAAGGAGAGAATGATATAGTTAACCCAAGTTCCTGGCACAGTTTCTGGTTCAAATTGGCCCTCAATGAATAATTTCCCATGCTAATGAACAATTTACTTTTTAAGCTACTTAATGATAATCTTGGCTTTATACACTCTAGTTACCTTGGAATCCCTAGAGAACTCTTATGCTGGCACAGCTCTCCATCCCATTTAAGTCCCTTTAAAGAAGCAATCACCATAAATAGAATGTAATCCCTTATAATGTTGAAATAAGTAAGTTTTTATCCTCTCAATCACTTCCTTTTCTTATCTTACTGATGATAGAATTTCTACCATTTAAAGTTATAATATTGAATATAATAGTGAATTTAAAATCCTTAGCACAATGCTTGACACTATAGAGTGTTCAAGAGTTATAAACAGAACAATTTCTTAGATTATCATTACAGATTTTAACTGACTATCCTTGTGTTTGGAAATACATTATTTATCCTAAATATAAAGTATAATATAATAACAGATATCCATGTATGAATCTCAGTCCAGAAATTCAAGTGAGTATAAAATACAGCTTTAATTTTTATCATTCACTTAATTTCTTTGTCTGGCTTACATTCTGCTAGGGTGATGGAAATTTACTCTTATTAATCTAGTCTTACATTCTAGGAGGCTCACTGAAGCTAGGGCATCAGGTGGGGTGATGGAGGTGGTGGCATCTTGTCTTCCAGTCCTCTGTCTCTACTAGTGTCCACTGAGACATCTATAGGTACATTCTTGGGTGACATTCTCCCAGGTTGGAGCTGAAATGCCCCAGTCCTATCTACTTTCAGTCCAGCCCTCTACTGTCTGACTTCCATGATGTGAATGGGGTCATAGGCATCTTTCTGCCACATCCTTGCCTCCCTGGAGCATACAAATCTCAGCAAAACTGTCTATGGCTATCTGCCTGTGCAAACCACTTCCATGTTTTTTTCTGGGGCCTTGTCACCTCTCAGGAGCTCTGCATGGTAAATAAAGTTTCCTCTGCTCCTGGATACCATGGGGAGGGAGTTCACACTTAGCTTTGATGGATTTACCTAAAAGCACTTAGCATCACCTCCTTTATGGACCCAGGTTTTTACACATGCAAGGAGTCAAGAAACTGTGGTTTTCTCTGAATATTGATGAAGATTTACTTGAATAGGAAAAGGGAAAATACTTAAGAGAAAAAAAATGCAAATTAAAAACATCAAACATATTGACGTAAGTGTCAATGACAGTTCACTACAATTCAACATTTATGAAAGAAAAAATCATTTCAAGTAAGAATTTCAGTTAGAAACATGATTTGAGATGAAGTTTTTAAGAGTATAAGCTTCTAACTGGCAGAGAAGATAAAATGCTGTAGGGAATGTTGCTAGATCTCAGAGCCTCACGGGATAGATCACAGAACAGGTTGTTGCTGTCACACCCCTCTGTATTTATTAGACTCTGGTTGCAAGTAATGGAAAACTAACTAAAAACAGTAAATACCAAAAGAATATTGAGGTGGAAAGCAAGGGCAACACTAGCTAGAGCCAGAAACAGGAATGTTGTCAATAGCTTTCCATCTCATCTCTAATTCTTTCTTTTTTTCCTCTCTTCAGACCATCTTTCTCTACTTCTTCCATGCTCATAACAGCAAACACGGCCTAAAGATCCTGAATTTTACATGTCATTGGTAGGTTCAGCCATCTGGAAAGAAACAACTTGTCTCAAACCTAAGTCTAAATTTCCTAAGAAGAAATTCTATAAACCCAGATTGGATTTGGTAGTCCACCTCTAGACCAATAAATTAGCCAAGGTCTAAAATACATTTGAACTAGCATAGCCATTCCCAAATTAACTAACCACGCAGATAAGCAGGAAGAAGAGCTAGTTCTTAGAAAGAAGAGGCTATACACAGAGAAGGAAGTGGCTAAGTTCTGGGCACATAAAAAGTAATAGAACCCAGTCAATAACCCAGTGTCAGAATCCTTCCCTAAATCCATTCTGCTGCTTTCAAACACGCTAAAAAAAAAAAAACTTACCCCCAGCCTTGGTGAGGACATGTATGGGGACAAACGAAATATAGAAAATTCTCTTTATTTGAAGCTTTAGGAGCTCTGAATCATTGGTAGAGAATTTTTTTAAGCAACAGTCTTTCAGAGTAAAGAAAAGGAAACAAAAAAGAACTGTAATCCCACTAATTTGAGTAAAGGACCATCTAAACTTTCCTCCTCTTGATATCTTACTAGAGAAAACTTTTGCTACAGTAACTTTGAAGACTAATGGTATTTGAGAGAGGCATAAAGAGAGGTCTTGCCCCAGTAAAGTAATATTTGCTTTATTGTGGCTTCATAAAAAAAATTGGTACATTGCTAACTATGCTCTCTTGGGATTGAGGGACAGAGAGTACAATGGTAATGAACCACTGGCTGCTCAGGGCTAATTTTACAAATCTGAGATGAGGAGATCAAAGCAGAAAATTATAAAAGAAAAGATAAGACTAAGTCTGTACATTCCCCTCCCCGCCACACACACATTTTGTTAGTAATAGCCCCTTAGTAGATTGAAATGAATTGAGATTTAAATGTTCATGCTTACACAAAAGAGTAAGAAAGGGTAGATGAGAAATTAATGATACTAGTTGCCTGTGGAGGAACTGGATGGCCAGGATTGGTGGTGAGAGGGGTACTTTTCATTGTTTATTCTTTTATATTATGTATATTTTGACCCATAGGATGCTTAATAAAAAATAAAGTTCATTCAAACATTTTAAAACTAGGAAATTGTTACTAGGTAACTGAAAAAAGAGTGAATAGAAAACACGTGTCTAGCCAGACTTAATGTATAAATTCTGTAATTAAAAGGGGGTTATTTTGAAAATGCAGATTATACTTCAATGTGAAGACAATGAAATTTGAAATACTAGTCCAAATTTATATTTCCAGAAAAATGAAGCATATTAATTGTAGATTCTGCCTTTCTCCTTATAATGAGGACCATTTAAAAAGGGAAAAGTCACTCTTACCACTGTTCCAAGATCCCTTCCAAGCTTCAGCACCTTGCCACCTCCCACTTTGTCACTGATACCTACTGAAGGGAGCCAGGAGGGAGCCTAGGCGTGCAGCAGTTATGTCTGGCCTCTTCATCCCCACAATACAGAGAATCATCTTTGCACACCTGTTCCTGCAGGAGGGTCACCCTTTCCTCCAAACACAGAATCATACACTACAGAATCAAGCCTTTACTGATAGCCTTCTATGTATCGGGCGCTAGAATATACACCAGAGTATGCAGATGAATAAAACACAAGTAAGTAAAATGTAAGTCTGTCCCTAAGAAAGTCATACCCTGTCAGGGAACATAATAAATATGCATATTTTAGTATGATGATACTAAAACCTATTTATTCATGCTATTTGCTTGTTTAAGATACTTATTTCAAAACAAAACCCTCAGAAAATTCTACAGCTAGAAGCAAAAAGAAAAAGAAACTGGATAGCCTTTTTATACATACACAAGAATAGACTCAAAATGGATTAAAGACTTAAGTGTAGGACCTGAAACTATAAAATGTCTAGAAGAAAACATATGCAGTAATCTCTCTGATGTTGCTCCTAGTGATAAATTTTCAGACATATCTCCTTGGGCAAGGGAAACAAAAGAAAAATAAACAAATAGGACTACATCAAACTAAAAAGTTTTTTGCACAGCAAAGGAAACCATCAACAAAATGAAAAGACAATTGACTGAATGGGAGGAGATATTTGCTAATGATACATCTGATAAGAGGTTAATATCTAAAATATGTAAAGAACTCATATGATTCAATACCAGAAAACAAACAATCCAATTTATAAATGGCAGAAGACCTGAACAGATATTTCTTCAAGGAGGAAATATAGGTGGTCAATAGATGTATGAAAAGATGCTCATTAATCATCAGAGAAATGCAAATTAAAACCACGATGAGATATCACCTGATACCTGTTAAAATGAGTATCATCAATAAATCAAAGAACTAGTGTTGGCAAGGATGTGGAGAAAAGGGAACCCTCACACACTGTTGGTGGGATTGCAAATTGGTACAACTACTGTGGAAAACAGTCTGAAGTTTTCTCAAAAACTTAAAAATGGATCTACCAGCAATTGCACTTCTGGGTATTTATCTAAAGAAAACTAAAACAATAATTTGTAAAGATCTATGTATCACTATGTTCATGGAAGCTCAATTTACATAATCAAGATATTGAAGCAAACTAAATGTCCATCAACAAATGATTAAATGAAGACATTGTGGTTCATATATACAATAGAACATTACTCTTACATAAAATAATGAAATCCTACCATTTGTAATGACATGATGGACCTAGAGGTTATTATGCTGAGTGAAATAAGTCAGACAGAGAAAGATAAATACCATGTGATTTCACTCATATGCAGAACTAATCTAAGGAACAAAAAGAACAAACTAATCCAAAACAGACTCACAAATATAGAGGACAATCTGGTGATGGCCAGAGGGAAGGGGGGTTGGGAGCTGGAAGGAAGGGGTGAAGGGTTAAAGAAGTACAGATTAGTAGTGAATAGATGGTCACGGGGATGGGGAGTATGGCATAGGGGATGCAGTTAGCATTAATATAATGACTAGGTGGGGAGAGCCAGAGGAGAGAAAGAGCAATCAGAGAGAAAGAGATCGTTTTACAAACTATATAAATGTCTGACCAATGTACTGCATACTAGACAATGATAATAAAATAAAAAAATTTTTTTTAAATCTCAGAAAAAAACAAAAACTCAATCATTTTCTCATAAGGAAGAGATTTGTTCCTTAACACTTCCAATTTCAAAATGAAAGCAAATTGTTTAAGCATATTTCATTCTTTGGACATTTTTTATGATGCCAAAAAAATCCTAAGGCTTGTTTCCATTTCAGAAGCACAAACACCACTGATCCTCTTTAGTTTTTTCCTGATTTTTCATCCTAGAAAGTTAATCCTAATCATTTTATTTCTTATTTAGCCCTTTATGTTCTTATTTAGCCCTTTTCAATTTTCTTTTATCTCACATGAGTTTTTAACAGCCTTTCTCTTTCCATGGATCAGCCAAGCAAGGGAAGATTCAATTCATTAATTTATTCGATGTCTTCTGGGGTGGCTATTTTCAAATATATAAAACATTCTTATGTTGAAAGAGATATCACACAAGACATAGAAGACTATGATCAATAAATGCAGCTATAGAGTGGCAGATTCCAGCACAACCAAAAAACAAATTTTCTGACTATTTGGTCTACCTAAGAGTGGCATTGGCTGCTTTGAAAAGTATCAAATTCCTCCTTGTACCGCAAGTCCACACAGAGACTAGATGAATAGGAATTTGAAAAGGGAGAGTTGAGACTCAGTACGTAGCCAGAGCAAGGCCAGTTACCTCATTTGTGGGGTCCAATGCGAAAATGAAATCGAGAGGCGCCTTGTCCAAAAATTACTAAGAATATCAGATGGAGGCATCTGAGCAGTTAACTAAGCGTAGGCTCTCCTTAGCGTGAGGCCATGTGTGATTACACAGGTAACATCTCATGAAGCTGGCTTTGGGTCAGAGAATTGATGATGAACTCAGGGAGGGTTTAGGTTCTTACCAAAGCTGAGAAGGAGTAAAAATCATACCAAAATCAACTAAACTCATGGAGAAAGAAGATAAAGAGAATGAGGTGTCCAGGAATTTTAAACCTGGACTCAGAGACTAGACAAATCCTGTCTTGATATCATATGGAAATTGTATCTGTGCATTTTACCTGGAAAGAGGCTCCAGAACTTTCATCTGATTATGAAAAAAAATCTGACACCCACCCTACAAAAATCAAAAACCTCTAATCTAATGCCTTTATTTTTTTCCATGAAGAAATTAGCTTAGAGAAAGCAAAATAACATTTACAGAGCAGGAGAGCTAGTTTGTTTGGACTGTTCGAGGCTTCAAATCCATAAGGGGCTTTTTATCACTAACATAGTTGAGCAATTTAATTGCAATTGCCTCGCCAGTAAATTTTATATTAGCCTTGGCTTTACCTACTTTCCCAATGTATTTTAATCTTGAGAAATAATGTGATTTATATTTTATATGAGTGTATAAAATTGGCAGACACTTTTTAACATTTTTAAATAGTTTTTTTTTACTTTATTATAGTCGACATACAATATTATATTAGTTTCAGGTGTACAACATAATGATTAGACATTTATATATCTTACAAAGCAATTACCCCAATAAATCTAGTACCCATCTGACATCACACATAGCTATTACAATATTATTGACAGTTTTCTCTATGCTATACTCTACATCCCCATGACTATTTTGCAACTGCTAGTTTGTACTTTTTAATCCCTTCCTCTTTTTCACCCATCCTCCATTCCCTCCCATTTGGCAATCACCAAAATATTTTCTGTGTCTTTGAGTTTGCTTGTTTGTTTGTTTGTGTTTTGTTTATTTGTTTGTTTTGTTCTTTAGATTTCACATATAAGTGAAATCATGGTATTTGTTTTTCTCTGACTTACTCCACTCAGCACAATTTCCTCTAGATTCATCTATGTTTTTCCAAATGGCAAGATTTTATTATTTCTTATGGCTGAGTACTATTCCTTTGTATATATGTATCATCTCTTCTTTATGCATCCATCCATTAATGAACACCTAGGTTGCCTTCATATCTGGTCTACTGTAAATAATACTGCAATAAACATATTCACATGTAGTGTTTTGGATTCGTTTGAAGAGACACCCAGAAGTGGAATGACTGGGTCCTTCTTTGTCTCTTGTTATAGCCTTTGTTTTAAAGTCTCTCTTGTCTGGTATGAGTATTGCTACCCTTGGTTTTTGTTTGTTTTTTGTTTGTTTGTTTGTTTGTTTTCATTTTTACAAAATATCATTTTCCATGCTTTACTTTCAGTCCGTGTGTGTCTTTTGATATGAAGCAAGCCTCTTGTAGGCATCATATGTAAGAGTCTTGTTTTCTTAACCATTCAGCTACCCTGTCTTTGGATTGAAACATTTATTCCATTTACATTTAAAGTAATTATTGGTAGATATGAAATTATTGCTATCATATTCATATTTTTATCTTTATTTTTTCTTATTAAAGATATTTTTCTAACATTTCTTGTAATACTGGTTTGGTAGTGATGAACTCTTTTAGCTTTTTTGTCTGGAAAGTTCTTTATTTGTCCTTTGATTCTAAATGATAGCTTTGCTGGGTAGAGTAATCTATGTTGCTTTTCATCACTTCAAACATTTCATACCAATCTCTTCTGGCCTGCAAAGTTTCTACTGAGAATCAGCTGACAGTTTTATGTGAGCACCCTTATAAGTAACTATTTGCTTTTCTCTTGCTGCTTTTGAGAGTCTCTTTTTGTCTTTAACCTTTGGCATTTTAATGATGTGGGCTTCTTGAATTTACCTTGTTTGGGACTCTCTGAGCTTTCTGGGAAGTTTCCTTCACCAGGCTAGTGAAGTTTTCAGTCATTATTTCTTGAAATAGGTTTTTAATTCCTTGTTCTCTCTCATCCCCTTCTGGTACTTCTATAATGGATGCTTAATGTGACTCAAGAGGCCTCTCAAACTATCCTCATTTTTGGAGTTTTTTGTGTTGTTGATGTAATGCTTTATTGTTTTCTTCTATCTTATCTTCTAAATCACTGATTTGATCTTCTGCTTTATCTAATATATTAATTCCCTCTAATATATTCTTCATTTCAGTTATTATATTTTTTATTTCTGATTCTTTTTTATGTTTTCTATCTCCATTTTTATGTTTTCTATTTCTTTGTTAAAGTTCTCACTGAGTTCATCTATTCATCCCCTCAATTCATTGAATATTCTTATAACCAATGTTTTGAGCTCTCCATCTGGTAGATGACATCTCCATTTTGTTTAGTTCTTTTTCTGGAGCAGTGTTCTGTTATTTTATTTGGGACATGTATTTTTGTCTCCTCATTTTGGCTGCCTCTCTGTGTTTCTATGTATTAGGTAGGGCTCCTATGTCTCCCAATCCTAGTAGAGTGGCCTTATGTAGGTTACTCCTGTGGGGCCCATTGACATAGTTTCCCTGGTCACCTGAGCTAAGTGTTCCAGGAATATCCCTTATACAAGTTGCATGTGCCCTCCTTTTGTCAATCAGCCTTAGTTGCTGTTTATATGTCAATAGGGGGAACTGACCCTCTGGTTGATTTGTTGTGAATACTGGCTATAACTACAGTGGAGGAGCTGCTGTTCAGGGGCTCACTCTATGGAACAGGATTTGCTTTAGCAAGACTCTGGTACCTGTTGAGTCTGCCCTATGGGTGTGTTGTTCGTAGAGGTGATTGAGTGGTATGCTGGTGTGGTCTGAAGCTAGCTTCTTGGTTCTGGGGCCTCTTGGGAGGGGCTTTGTTGCAGGCCAGGATCAGCCACAGCCTTTGCCTTGCCCAGGGCCACTTGGTATGAGCTACAAAGTTATCTGCAGATGATTGAACTTATGCAGGGCTTGGAGGTGCCGGGGAGAGGCTAAGCTGCAAATTGAGTCTGGCTGCCATTAGTGCTGGGTTTGCAGCTGCTCAGCAAGAGGTAAGGGGTGTGCAGAGGCCAGCACTGCTTATTTGGAGTTTGTAAATGTCTGAGAACTTTTAGAAAAGTCCTCAGCATGAGCCAAGACAGGCTGTTTGTATGGAAGAGCCACTGGAAGTGACTTTATTGAGCCCACAAGTTAGATGAGGCAGGGTCTCAGAGAATCACCAGGGTGGGGTAAGTGGTATTAGCTAGGTTTATGGAGACTCGGATATGACACCTGCTTACACATGCAGCCTGGATGAGGGGAGGGCTCAACAAAAGGAACAATGTCCACTGCCAACATTTCTGTCTGGGAGAAAGCTGCACCTCCAGCCCTTACCCTGAAGCCAGACAATTCAGATCCTCTCCATAAGACCTGGGTGCCTTTCAAGCTGCTGCCCCAGTGTTGGAGCTCAAAGTGAATGAGTCTGTCCGTAAGCCCACGCACAGTCTTCTTAACCCATTTCTCATTTGCCCTGAGAATACTCCTGCAGTGCTTGTGGCTACAGTGTTTACCTTGAGATAACTTGTGAATTATAGTCCTAACCTTACCCCCAAAGTTTGCCATAAAATATTTTGCTTTTATTATTGTTTTTACATCACTCTAGTATATTAATAGTCTTTGGAAACAAATGTTACCATTCTACTTATAACATTCTGGTTTTAGTAGTGGTATTTCCATTTATAAAATATGGTAATTCTTGACTGCTGAAGATGTCAAATCCTCAGAAACATAGCATTCTATGCATGATGTTAAATTAATGCTGGCAGTAAGCTACCTTTTTTTTTTTTTTCTAAATGGGAAAAGGGTTAAGAGGAATGTCTGAGACTCCAGCTGTCTTCCATTCCCCTCAGCCACAACCTCTGCTGATTTTCACAGCCAAGAATTATGAGTTCTTCTCTTCTTGGTACTGGAACCTTGGACTGGGAAGCCTGATGTGGAGCCTAGACACCTTGATCATCCAGAGGGGACCTCTGCAGCCAAGATATTCCTCCCGATTTTTAACTATCACTTGGATCAACCTGTTCCATGTCTCTACCTCTCCTATCAGTCTCAAAGCTTGCTTCTTCTGTATATCTTTAGTTATAGGACTTCTGTTCAACTAGAATTCTGGAGATCCTCAAAAATGGTTGTTCTTCAGTTTAGTTGTAATTTTGATATGGTCATGGGAAGAGGCAAGCACAGCATTTACCACCTTGACCAAAAGCAAGACAACACTTTTTAACTTTAACTTCCTAACATTTTAAGAACACTGATGTCAGCAGTCATGAGGAAGTTTGAACTAAGAGAAGAGGCCATGCACTCTTATTCTCAAACATTACCGCAAAATTAAATTAATAAATAATTTTAATCACCTGCATATATGGAAAATATATATTTATGACACAAATGTTATTTTTACATTTTCTTTATTAAGTTTCTACATTTATTGTTAAGAGAGCTTAATGTGGTAAAATTTGAGTAATTGGTTTTTTCACTCATCTTTTTTTTTTGATCTCTCCTCACTAGCATATTGCTGACTTGGCCAGAGAATCATTTCCAGTTCACATTGTTCTCCTTAAGATCCCTCATCACATTTAGGTATTCAGCTCTATATATGGTCTTTTGAAAGTTTTTTTATTTAACTTTTACAAATACCCCCACAAAATGTACCTAATTGTCTTTTCAAAGATTGTCACACCACTATGTCCCAATCCATATGCTCTCCTTATACTATAACGTTGATATGCCTCCATCAAGAGATGGGGTCTATATCTGCTCCTGTTGAATCTAGGTGGGACTGGCACTGTGGTGGATGTGACTCGATGACTTCTGAGGCTAGGACACAAAACGTAATGGAGCTTCTCCCCAACTCTCTCTCCCTTGAAACATATTTCTTGGAAGCCATCAGCTGACATGTAAGAACTTTAGCTCTCCCGAAGCGGCCATGCTGGAAAGATAACATGGAGCAATGAGAGAGAGAGAGAGACAGAGTCAGAGACAGGAAAACAGAAAGATAGACAGACAGAGACAGAGACCTAAGGAAACCCTAGCATCACCAGTCCCAGCTCTTTTAGTCTTCTCAGCCCAGGTGCCAAACATGTGACTGAGCAAGTCTCCAAATGATTCTGGACTCCAGTCAGTCTTCAAACCACCACAGCAAGCACTGAACACAGCAGAAATAAGCTACTTCCTACAATTCTTGCCCAGGCTGTGGCAAATTAATGTTTTCTTATATTAAACCATGACATTTTCTTGTTTTAAAGTATGAATTTGGGGGTTATTTGTTACATAGCCATAGTAACTAGAACAGGGGAAATGCTACTTTTAGGATTCATTTAGATACAGGTAATTGAAAAACCAATTTATATTTGTTTAAGCTTAAAAGTAAATGTATCAACTTATAGAACTAAAAAGTCCAGGACTGATGTGAACATACGAGGGCCCTATATGATATGCCCAAGGCTGAGGCCCTCTGTACCTGTATCATCACCATGCAGGCCACATTCTCAGGTTTTATATGAGCAAAGAGGTTGAGGAGCTCCAGACATTTATCCTGTCATATTCAATTCAACTAAGAGAACTCCACTTCAACAATTCAAACAAAGGTCTTAATCCCATTGGCTAAATTCAATTTGTCTCCATCCCTGAATGGTGGAATGTGCTGATCAGCCAGGCTAGAGGCACATATATGGAAAATGAGGAATAAATTCAACTACACCAAAAGTACAGGAATTGAGAAAGATACTTCCCTGAAATAAAATTCTGGATACTGGTATCAAAAGAAGGGACAGTGGATAATAGCAAGCCAAAGAAACAAATACTGTTACACCTGGACTACACATGAGAAAAGAGATCTCACCAATTTTCCTCAGTGGTAGCCCTGCAATTAGCTAAGTAACATTGTAATCTGTTGTCCTACAATGAGCAGAGTCAGGATTTGAACACAGGTCTGTGTAATGCTAGAATTCATTTTCTTTGCCCTAAACCATGACGGAATAGTGTTTCCACTTTCCTTCCTCTCTTTTCTTCTGATTTCTTATACATTACAAAACATAAGTAAGAAAAATTGAGAAAGAAAAATCTTGCTGCTGAGAATAGGAATATTTTGTGAAATCAGAGAGAGGTCATTTTCAAATATATTTTTAATTTACCCTTTTTAAAAAGCTTTCTCCAGTATTCCAGTGTAATATTTACTAGTATTTCACGTTCAGCCTGTTTGACAGTGAAATACTAGGGGCTTGAGATTCTATAAAGAAAAATGTGTTGTTTAGATCTGATTTTTAAGGAATTTATTCTATACAAACAGCAGCAATTTCTTTCATTTTATAACAACTTTATTAAGATATAATTTACATGTGATACAGTTCACCGATTTAAAGTATACAATTTCATGGGGTTAGTAGTTAAACAAGGCTTGCAATCACCACCACAATCAATTTTAGAATATTTCACTACCATAAAGAAAAAAATCATATCCATTAGCAGCTATTTCCAATTTTCCCTTTCCTGCTTCACCAGCTCTGCGTCTCTGTAGCTATCCTTATTTTAGACATCTCATATTTGGCCCAAGTGACATAATGTAACATGATGTTTCCATGTTGTGGCATGTATCAGTATTTCTTTCTTTTTAATTTCTAATAAGTATATATCAAATTTTAATATTCCACATAAACAAAAAGCTCTTGGAGTCCTTTTTTTTGGGGGGGGGGGTAAAGGTGTCTTGAGACCAAAAATTAAGAAAACCACGGTTGTTTGCCCTCAGCCATGATTTGTCCATTTCGTGCTCTAACCTCATAAAGTATCATTGTGATGAATTACAAAAACTGCACAAGGCCCTGAATGGGCTGAGGTTTTTGTTTTTATAGCCCAGGAAGCTGATTTGTGATGACCTGTCAAACTTGGGCCTGTTAATTTGTTTTCTCTCTTTTTTCCCCATTTTTTTTTATTTTTGTTTTCTTTTTCTTTTTTTAAAAAATTTTCTTTTGTTCTCTTTTTCCTCATTCTTTTATTTTAGTTTCTTAATAGTTTTCTTTTTTCTTTATTTTCTCATTTTTTTTGTGCTTCTCATTTTTTCTTTAAATATTTTACCTAGTATTTTTAGTTAGCATTGCTAGTACAGTCGGTATAGTTAGGGTTGTTGGTATACTTAGTATATTTATTTAGCATAGTTAGCATAGTTATTATGCTTATTAGCATAATTAGTAAGCATAGTTAGCATTGTTAGTATTGTCAGTTAGTGTAATTAGCAAGTCACCATGTCACATGAACTTGCCGCAGCCATCTCTGCCGACCAGGAGCCTCGTATTGGCCGTTACAAGCTCCTGAACATTACTGGCCAGGGCAGCTTCACAAAGGTAAGGTGGGTTGGCACGTTCTGACTAGGATAGAGGTAGCTGTCAAAACCACAAATCATAGGGCTCCTCTAACCTCAAGAGACTTCCACTTCAGGAAGCCCACCGCACGAAGGCCTTGAATCAGCCAAATATCGTCAAGTTATTGGTGATTGTCACCAGCAAAGCATTATTCCTCCTTATGGAACACCTTAGTGGAGGGGATATGTTTGGTTGCCTGCAAGACCGTAGCCTCATGACCAACAATGAGGCCTGAGGCACTTTTGGGCAGTTGGTATCCACTATGCAGTACTGCCACCAGAAGGGCATTGTCCACAAAGACCATGACTTTATGCTCAAATGAACATCAGAATTGCGACTTTGGATTCAGCACTCAATTTAGCAGTAATAAGTTGAGCTCATTCTGTGGCAATCCTTCTTATGCCATCCCAGAAGTCTTACTTGGCCAAAAATATGATGGCCTTGTAGTAGATACATGAAGCCTAGAAGTACTTTTATATAAGATGGTCTTTGGGGCCTTGCCTTTGTGAGAAAGAACTTCTGGAAGCTGCAGCAGTGGATACTGAGCAGTAAATAACCACATGCCATTTTTCATATCTTTCGAGTTGAAAAGGTTATCAAAGAAATTGATGACCCTCGACCCCAAGAACAGAGAATTTTAAAGAAAATCATGAGGGAACCATGGCTAAGCATGGTCCAGGAAGAGGAACTCAGACCTTAAAATGAGCATCCCTGTGACCACATGGACTCTTGGGTGACAAAGAAGATGAACCCAGAGTTTGGGTGGGACCAGATCCAGGACTCATTAAAAATCAAGAGGTACAATAGTATGGTGGCCAAGATACCTGAAGTGGAGTCTCACATCATGGTAGGAAATCCCTCCATTTTTCTGACCTCAACAGCCATAGTCCCTCCCCAAATCAGAAGGTTCAGCCATAGTTCTCTAGGTTCTGCTAGGCAAATCAGCAGCCTAAGGACCAAGAGTTAGAACAGAAGGCCAAAGAGCCTGCCAGTACCCCCAGCCAGCCTGGAGTAGAGGGCCACCACCCTTAGCCTAGCCCTCCAGGGTGGCCCTGGGGAATCCTCTTCTCACCCACAGAACCACCAATAGCAGTAGTGAAACCCCAGAAGGAACTAGCCAGGGCTGGCAAAAGGTGGTTAAGAGGTTCTTGGACTATTTTGAGAAAACTCTGCTTTAGGCCATCCAAGAAGGATTTTGTCAAATGGAACAAGTTGGAGCCCATGCCAAAGCAGGACAAGAACCAAAGACTTCAGGAAGGTTAAGCTGGCTCTGAACATTTTAAACAGCGAACTCAAAGATGTTGAGCTCTAGGAAGCCTGGCCCCGTGGTGGAAGAGAGTCACCAAAGGCTGGATGCAAACAACTGCAGGTGGCAGCAGTACAAGAACTTTGGGGCAAGAGTACTTGGTCTAGCAGATGATGGAGTTGTGTAAACTGTCATGGCGTTCTCTTTATGGGATTCACATCAGGAGGGTACTTGGCATCACCATGACATTCAGAAGCATCATACCGAAAATATCTGGTGAGCTTGGAGAAAGCCTGAAGCCCCATGGGAGACAAGAGGAGAGGCCACTGTAGCTGCAGGCCTACCACTCAGCCTCCACCTGCGTGAAACTTCAGAGACTGGACTGTTTTTCCTGGGCCCTTCTTCCCTCCCCCACTCTTCTTTTTTTCCATGTTTGTGCTTGTAGAGATTGGTTCTTATTAAGTACTTGGTTCTTCCAAATCTTGTAAAAAAAAAAAACTTGATGCTTCAGAAAGATGTATTGGGTATTTTTGTTTTACATCCTCCCTGCACAGAACTGGGGCTGTGCATACTCCAGTTTGAGAAGCATGTAGTGTTGTAGTGCTTAGATTTAATCAAAACTTTTCATGTTACGCTCCTCTTGCTCTTCTGGCCCCTTGGCTTTGAACCCTCAGCTACCTTGGGTAGCTCTCCTTTACGGTAGAGTAGTATTGGTTGCTCACACAGCACACTGCCTTCTACTTGTGAATGCTCAGTTTGAAGAAATCGCAGTTATTCTGAGCCAGTTACAGCAGCACTCCCCCCCAACTTCCCCCTGGAAATTGATTGAGACAAGAACTTGTTACCCAGTTTTGGCCAGTGAGATATTAGAGAAAGTGCAAGGGGCTTCTGTAAAAAATTTTCCTTCCTGGGTGTTTAATAATGTCAGCAGGAATCATCTCTCTTGACCTCCTGGCTTTGCTTACTTCACTCTGTGCTGGTGTTATTCTCAGGTGGTCTTTCCCTTTTATCTCAGTACTTCTATTTTTTATTGCCAAGTAATATTGTGTTACATGGATATACTACATTTTATTTATCAATTTACCAGTTGATGAACATTTGAGTTCTTTTCACTTTTACAATGCTTCTATGAACAGTTGTGTATAAGTTTTTGTTTTCATTTTCCTTGGGTATATACTGGAACGGCTGGGTCATATAATAAACCTTTATTTAACCTTTTGAGGAACTGCTTGACAGTTTTCCAAACTGGTTGCACCATTTTACATTCCCACCTGCAGGGTGTAAATGTTTAACACTCTCCCCATCCTTGTCAGCACTTGTTACTATCTGTCATTTTGATTATAGCCATCCTAGTGGGTATAAAGTTTTATCTCATTGTGGTTTTTATTTGCATTCCCTGGTGAGTACGATTTCAATCATCTTTTTCTGTGCTGTTGGCCATTTGTATATCTTCTTTTGAGAGATATCTATTCATACTCTTTGCCCATTTTCAATTGACTAATTTATCTTTTTATTATTGAGTTGTAAGTGTTCGTTATGTATTCCAGGTACATGCCCTTTATCAGATATATGATTTGCAAATATTTTCTTCTATTCTGTGGGTTGTCTTTTCACTTTTTTGATGCTGTCCTTTGAAATACAAAATTTTTGATGTTTGGTAAAAGCCCATATACTATTTTCTCTTTTGCTACTTGTGCTTTTGGTGTCATATAAGAAACAATTTTTTAATACCAGTTCACAATGATTTATGCCCATGTTTTCTTCTAAGAGTTTTAGAGTTTTAGGCTATTCATTTAAATCTTTAATCCATTTTGAGTTAATATTTGTATATTATGTGAGGTAAGAGTTCAACTTTAATCTTTAGCATGTGGCTATTCAACTATCCCAACATCATTTGTTGAGAAACTTATTCTTTTCCCATTTAGTAATCTTGGCACGCTTTTCAAAAATCAACTGACCACATGGTTTATTTCTGGACTCTCAATTCTATTACATTGATTTAAATATCTATATCTATGCCAGTGCTACATTGTCTTTATTATTGTAGCTCTGTGGTAAGTCTTAAAATCAGGAAGTATCTTCTTTTTCAAGATTATTTTGGCTATTCTGGGTCCCTTGAACTTTGACATGAATTCTAGATCATTTTGTCAATTTATTTATGGTTGTGTGAGTGTCTTCATCCTCTTTCGAGCATAAATCTTATCCATAGTAATATAGATTATCATCAGTAACTTTAGCAAGTTCAGATATAATTTTTGTGGTTGCCTGTTTGATCCCAACCAGAATGTTTTCTCAGATAAGGCAGTGTCTCAGTTATAATCAAAATCTTATTTAAATCTTGGTCATCAATTTCACAATCTGAATTATTACAGACCAATCAGTAAATGTGTTTTTTCATTCTTCTATTTGTTGCATCGTTTCATCAAATGCAAAAATCAAGTTATTCTTGTTCCTGTTCTTCTGGAAGATGAAGTTGATTTGCTGCCTGATCAGGTACAATAATTCCTCTAATTTCACCAGAGATAGATGGACAATGTCTTTCTTTTTTTCTTTTTTCTTTTTTTTTTTTTTACTTCTATCTATAGCTCTGAGTCCAAGTCAGCCAAACCAGCAATCTCTAGACATTGCTTGAAGAATACTTCTTTCAGTGTTTTTCTGTAGACATCCAGCTTTTGGAGAATATGGGGCAGACTAAATATGTGAGGCAGAGACTTGGTCTGATATAAACTCAGAAGAGCAATTTTTTAAAAAGTCCTTCAAAATTTGAGTAAGTTCCATTGCAGTGTGTGGAATTACTCTTAATTATAATAAAATGAATCTCAGCTCAACTCTAACTCTTTCATCAAGGAAGTAAGTTACTCTGCGGCAGATAGAAAAGAAGCTTTTGATCCCTTTCATGTGCAACTAACATCTTGGCCTTGGAAGCACTCCATTCAACACTTACTAGACTGATGGTCCATTCATCAAGTGGTAGGATACTGCCTTTAAAAATGCCTCTATTTCAGACCCAGGCAGTGGAAGCTTATAGAGTAAAAGAACTCTATTAGAAGTAGGACTGGAAAAAAAGGAAGTCATAGCAGGAAAATCACATGAGGACTTTTGTCAAAAAACTCATGTCTGCTCTCTATCCCCTATACGACACCACTCCAGAATTATAAAAATAAGTGTAGAAGAAATGGGAAAGTAAGATATATTAACATGAAAAAAATCCTGGGTCAATCTGATATCTACTGTTCTATAACCACACAGGAAACAACATGGTTCCTTAAGCCAACAGGAGCCAAACCTTTAACCTTCGGGGAAGAAGAAAAAGAAGGAAAGGGATTGAGCTTAAAATCAATACTTTTTTAAAATTTGGATTGTACAGAAAATGAGATGCAGAAATCAGTTACTCAGTCTTGCCAACAAATGGGCAGAAGCAATGAAAAGACCAGAAAAAAAATGAACCAAGAAGATTGCAAAAGACAAATTGACATACAATAGAAAAAGATATGTGAGAATGAGAGAGAGAGAACAAGAGAGAGAGAGAGAGAGAGAGAGAAGAAAGTAATAATATTGTATGTCAACTATAACTTAAAATAAAAAATTTTAAATGTGAAAAAAATAAGGAAAAGCTTATTCTAGGAAGTCAGAGTCTAGATAAGGGAATTTGCACAAGCACCTGCTGACTTAAAATGGAATTCAAGACATGGGACCAGGAAAGAACCCTTGAAGAATGATTCTATTTTTGAGGAAGTGAATGTGGATTTGAGGAGAAGTAGAAAAAAAGGAATTGAGTAGTAAGTTTAAGGAACTTTTTAAGAAGAGAAAAGAAACTTTGGAGAAAGAGAAATTGAAAGAAAAGGCTAGCACAAAATGTATAGAATGAAAGGCCCTTTCAATTTAAGACACTCTACTTCCTGAGTGCATGAGGCCAGCCTCTCTTTGGTGGAGGCTGCATAAAGTTAGGTTTATGAACATCAGAGTTGTGCCTGGCGAGAAAAATAAGAATTACATAAGGCAAGCATTCAATTAATTAGTCTCCAGTGTTTGTATATATAACTTCAAAAATCTACTCAGTAAACCATTTTTAAGGAGCTGCTATAGGAGACTTTGTTAATATTTTCCCATGGGAAGTGACCAACAGAAGAGACTACAACACAGACCAAAGGCATTGCTAGATTTCTATGTACTTTGTGTACTTTCAACTCAGATAAAATTGTGATGCTGTGTTTTCCAATTTTTACTAGGTACTATTTGCAAAACTTAAAATTTTTCTTTTCTGGTTCCACAGATGTTTTATTCCAACACAGAGTGGTTTTAATGATATGTTTCATAATTCACCATATTATTTTATTTCTTATTAAAGTTTCTGTGAACTTGCTCATCACTGTGTTGAGTATTCACATAGAAACTAAGAAGAGACTAGTGTCAAAGAGCTAGAGTCATATGGTTTCAGCTTCATACCTCACTCCACCTCTTGCTAGATGTGGAAATTATCTCATCTTTCTATTCTTTAAGGTAATCTCTACCCCCCAAAAAAATCGTATAAAGGAAAAATTAGGTAACTATTGTAGAATATTTGCTATAATTCCTTATATACAGTAAGTGTTCTTTAAATAACAGTTATTGTTATTATTATTTGGAACGACCCTTGTCCTATGTACAAAAGAGAAGAAAGGAAATAGTAACATTGAGAAGAAGAAACAGGTTTAAATATTATTTTTAAATAGAGATAATAAAAACACAAAAGTGGTTGTGGAAAGCATATATAAAGTACCCCACGCAATGCTTGGCACATAACCAATCAGTATACTTAATGGCAAGCACTAGGTTAGTGCTGAGTAGAAATGGGCCCTTTAATTTTTCTAAGTTGAGAAAGCTGAGTGTGGCAGTGGAGTCTAGCCACACCCACACTGGGTTAAAAATGGTAATCACACAATTATACCATGACCACAAAGCAAACCCTATCTACTTAATGCAGAGGTTTATTGTTGAATGGAGATTCAGATCAAACATAAATAATTGGGGTGAAAAATCCTTTGTGGAGAGTGGGTGACTTCCAAGTAAAAAGATCTTGGAACTTTGAGAAGGGGGAGGAAGAATCAACGAAGGAGTAAAGGGCCCAGAATAAGGAAATTCTAAGTCTGTACTGCCTATTTGACAACTGAGTCACACAATTAACATACACATTTCGAGGTAGGGTGGGGAGAAACTTTAATGTGCAGTGTGGCTGCCCACGAATAACTGAGTGAAGAATACATAGTGGAGCTTTGGCAAGAGAGAAAATGGATGCCAGAATGGAAGTGGGTCTGAGCAGGAAGGAAGGAGAGGCAATGCTTTTTACCATTTGAGCTGACTTTGAACGCCGAGAGAGGTATTTTCATAAGAAAAGAAAAATTCAATCATCAGTCAATGAGCCTAATGCCTGGACTTGGACTTCTGTTGAAATGTGTTAGTATCACGTTGAAACACCTGACAAGTCCCTTTTCATAACCTAACAGGAGAAGACAAGGTTGATTTTGAAGGTTATGCTCTGGTTTGGGGGCTATCAAAAGTTCAGCATTTTATCTTCCTATGAACCTCTGAATGGTTGCCCACTAAGTCCAGCATAACCAGTTCTTCCCCTGGCACACAGGCAGACAGGGCTACTGCATTTGGTGGTGGGGGCTGTGCTTTGTCCACACAAGGTCTCCAGAGTGATGAGTGGGAACAGATCTAGACTGATCTGTTCACCGAGATGCAAGAGAGGAACTTTTTAGTAGCTTGTACAGCAATTCTAATGAGTTAATAGTGGCCATAGGAATTAATTTCTTTTATTCACTTAAGCCCATCGTAATACATTTGCATTTAGGAGCCATTTATACTTAACTAACGAACACTAGAATCATACTTGCCACAGATGAGCACATTATGAGAGGCATATGGACATGGGACTGAGACAGAGGAAAAAGGAGGCTTTTGTCTCTTAACTCATTTCATGGCCTGCAACCATCACTAGGTGGAACTTAAATGGAATTTGCAGCATTTTTTTACTCTCTCTCTCTTGATGTCAGGGTACAAGGAGATACTCTCAAAAATATGGGCAAGGTTAAGAGAAACCAGTAAGCTATGGTGATTCCCTTTGATTGGCATTCTCAGAAAAAGAGTAGTTACCAGCATTTCCAGGGAGAGCTGTAGCTGAAAGAATGAGCTGTGTGAACTTTTGTGTAAAAGAAGCACAGTCATGGCCAGGTATGTCTTCTGTATAGAACCAACATCATAACCGCTGTGCTACTCAATGAAAAATGTTCTGGAATCAAGGCTAAATGAATTCTTTCTTCCTTTCCACCAACTGTTGAAAAACATTACACATTTTAGATTGCATGATTGGACTCTGGTTTTCTTGTATAGCATTTTGTTTTTCTATTATTTTTTATTGCTTTGAATTTGTATCATAGAGAAGAAATACTTTCCTTTTTCTCCATGTTATAAAGGTATTCCAGCTTCTTACTCATGCTATTACATGGAAGTCATTCCATTTTTCTTCTTCTTGAAGAACATTGATCTTCCCTTTTAATGTGGATTATTGCTTTCTAGACCTGCTGGGGGAAAATGTCATTTTGAGATTTCTTTTGTAAAAAAAAAAAAAATGAGTATAAGAAGTGTAAGTAATTGTACTACTGGATTAGTTCTGTCTTTTCTTTTATCCTACACTGTCTTTCTCTTAGTATTTCACCCTCATTTAGCTAAACACTATCACCAAGTAAATGTACCCCCACCTCCAAAAAAAAGAGTGACATCTTTTTTTTTCAGTGCTAAAGTTTTCCACTTAATTCTAGAATGGCTTATCTGATTAATGTGGACTGGCCCTTTGTATATCTTGCTGACTGATAAAAAAATGAGATACCAACCTTCTGATACAGATTAGCTCATATTTAGATGTAATGTACCCTGAAAATCATGTATTTAATCACCTTGAAGTAAGATAAACTCTTGAGTATCATGTGTTTTACACCAACTGCTTATATACTATTGGTTTTCACCACTTGGACCTACAGAAACCACTGCCTGCGGGATAACAGAGAGATGCGAAGTACTAGTGGTGCCAGATGAGTCAGCAGCAATGATGGGAAGTGAGAACTGACTGTCCCTCATTTTTCCCATTTATCTGCACTCTGAACCAGACTTTAAGCAAAACATTGAATCCCACAAAGAGAGCTAGGGGAGAAATAAAACAGCAGTGGCAAAGAGTCCTTGATATGAAGGACCTCATTCCCTAAAAAGTACATGCCACAAATGTATTTTAAAAGGAAAAAGGCTGTATGCATAATGTTAGAATAATGCTATGTCAAGAGCAAATGACCTAAATGGTCCTGCTCCATTTCATTATCATTCATTAAGCCCAAAACAATAAGAAAAGAAAAAACAGTCATCAACATACCTCTACCTAAATAGTACTTCAGAAGATATAACTGTCCTAAGCACTAGGGAAACATGAGACTGTGAGGTCAATGACTTTCCAAGGCCTCCAGGCTCACTGTGTTCTGGATCCCACACTATCTGTTTTAGAAGCCTTTAGTTTTTTTATTATCTCTTTTCTTTTCAGGATCTTTAACTTATCAGTCTCTTCTGAATCCTATCCCTTTAGATATTCCTTTTTCTTACATTAAAAAAGAATGAAAACAAGAAAAGCAAATATAGGAGAGGAAAAGGAAAAGGAAAAGGAAAAGGGAAGGGAAGGGAAGGGAAGGGAAGGGAAGGGAAGGGAAGGGAAGGGAAGGGAAGGGAAAGGAAGGGAAGGGAAGGGAAGGAAAAGAAAAATAAAATATTTTAAATTTACTTCCCTTTCATGAGACTCACCTTTACCACCAAGCTCATTAAAGAGATTGCTTACATTTTCCAACACAGTTGCCTCACCTTCCATCAATTTTTTAACATATTCTTATCTAGATTCCTCCTTAACTAAACTATGAAACTATTTTTATAAAGATCACTAATAATTTTCTTGCCACCAGATTCAAAATTTTGGTCCTCTTCTTAAATCAGCCAATTCCTTCTTTAAACACACCCATTAGCTTCCATGAGACCATGCTTTTCTGGTTTTCGTCTTTTGTTTGAAGCTGCTACTTCATCATCCTCTTTGTTGGATCATCCTCTTCTATGCTGCCTATCAGTTCCTCAAGACACAGTTGCAGGCTCTCTAGACTACCTCCTTAGACAATCAAAAACATATCCATAGCTTAAATACCATATATCTTAAGTATGCATCTATCCTGGACCTTTTCTTTGAGCTCTGGACCAAGAGAGCTGCACATATCAGAGGCACTTAACACTCAGACATTCCAAACTGAAACACGATCTATCCCTCCAAATTAGTTTATGTATGGTATTTTTGATTTCGGTAAATAGCACCAAAATTCATTCAACCTAGCAAGCGCAAAGCTTGGGAGTTGTCTTTGCCACGCACTACTTGCTCATCCTCCATACCCAAATCATCACAAAGAGTTCTTCACGTTACCTTTCAAATATCTCTTAAATTAATCAATTAATCTTCTCTTACCCACCATAGTCCAAGTTACCACCAACTTTCACCTGGACCACTATAATAGCCTCTTAACTGCCCACCTTACATCTTTCATTCAATTTTCTACTTTGTTGGTAAACTTATTTTTGTTTAATCTAACTTAGATATGGTCATGTCATTTTCCAGTTTAAAAGCCTGTCAATAGATTCTACTTGTTCTAAAGAGTAGAACCAAACTTCACATTGTATATATAATGTAAACACTGCCCCACCTTTTCCAGCCTCACTTCTCAATCCTCACAGGAGTGGCTATCAGACCTCTGGTCACTTTGGCCTTCTCTCAGTTCCCAGTACTGCCTCAAGCATTTGCATCAAGTGTTCTCTCTTCCAAATAGTCTTTTCTTCCCCCCAAAGTCACCTAATTATTTCCTACTCCTTCAGAATATTTCAACTCAAAAATCATTTCAGGGAAGCATTCCCAGAACTGCATTCCTGGTCAGGACACATTTTAGACATTATTGCAGTCTCTGAATCTTTTACACTGTTTACTATGGTTCGTCATTCAAAATCTGATCAATCTCTGTCTCCCCAACTAGACTGTAAACTCCATGACAGCATAAACAGCACTTGTTTTCCATCACCATTAGCCCCAGCACCTAAAACAAAAGTTGACACAAAGCAGTTGCTGACTAAATAACGTCAGTAATAATATTTTATTGTATAAAGCAGGCAATAAGAAGTAAAGATAGATATTAATTCTATGCTTCACATAATAACTATTAAAAAACTCAGAGGAGAAAAAAATCAATATGAATAAAATTTTCAGTGACGTATTTATGAACCTTTTAGGAACTGGACCAAAAGAAGTATTTGGGAAAGAATATATAACTCCATGCTATGTCCTCTGCAGGCTCAGATTTAATCTGAAAAGATAAACGTCCTAATAATAGATTCTATGAGAAAACTGGGGGCGGGGGGCAAGAGGACAGCAGTTTATATTAAAATGTTATATTTTAGCTTGAATTGTCATTAAATTTCTCTGTGAAATGTACCTCCCTTGCTACCCAAAATACCTAGGGAAATGTATTTAAAAAATAACCACAAAAAGAAAAGTATATATGATCAAATTGGCAGAGAGAACAGAAAATAGAAAACTATGGTTCATATCATGTACAAGAGAAGACTATTTCAGAAATACACAGAATTTCAGAGATTCTCTCAGCCAGGGAAACAATTTCTGCTAAGAGCCACATTGTAAATATTTTAGTCAGGGTGGGGAATAGAGTGAGGCTAGAGAAATGGTTGGTAAGCAAAATTTAAGAAGATGCTCATACTCAGGGTCATGCAAGTGCAGGGTCAACATTTAAAAGGAGCATCTTCTTAACATTGCACCCGAGGTGCTTCTCTGTCCTCACCTTAGTCCTAGCCGTGGTTTTGGACTATGTGAGTTATGCAGTCTCTGTAGCAATTACTCAACTCTGCCATTGCTGGGTAAAAGCAGCCATAAATATATAAATGGGCGAACATGGCTGTATTCCAATAAAACTTTAATTATAAAAATAGGCATTGTCATGGGTTTGGTCTGAGGGTCATAGTTTGCTAGGCCCCGCCCCAATCTCAGGATCACAAATATAAGGAATACAATTGGACAAGAATACAAAAGACTGTAAAAAGAGCGGGACCAGAGGTGATCCTCCCTCTTCATCATGGTTTTCCCCACACCATACTGAGTAGTGGGCAGCAGTGGTAGTTCCCTGGTCCTGTAGAACTGTGACATGTTCAAAATGTATATAAATATGATATATAATCCAGTCATATGCTTTTTATAAAAGACATGTAAAAAACAAAATGATCCTGAACAATTGAAATGAAGCTTTGGAAAAATGATATCCAAGGTAAATGCTAACAAGAAGAAAGTAAATATGGCAATATTAATTTCTCATGCAATAAATTTCAAGAGGAAAAATCACTAAATGAAAAAGAAGAAATATTTTTATATTGATGAAAAGAGAAATCTTCAAAAAAGTTTGAGCAGTCAAAATCTTTTGCCTGATAAAAATTCTAAAGTATAAACTTGAAAATATTATTAATATGAAAAGAAATTGACAAATATATAGATATGTGGGAGGCTTTTGCATATATATTTCTGATATATAAATAGAACTTGAGAAAGAATTTTAATAATATAATTAACAAACTTGATCTAATATGTATTTAACATCTCTCCAAAAAAAAAAAAAAAGCATACACGTTGTCTTCAAACACTAATGGAATACCTTTAAAAATTGAACATAAGTCAAAAATGTACCTCAAATTTCAAAAAATTCTTGAAAGTAGAAATCACAGTCTTGATTCTCTGATTTCAATGAACTGAAATTAGAAATTAACAAGATAAAAATAAACATTTTTAAATATTTCTAAACAACTCTTAAAGAGCCCTGACCAGTCAAAGGAGGGATGGACCGATTCACCAGGAATGGCCATAGGATAAGTAAGGTAAGGCTCCGGAGCTCAGCACCCCAGTCAGATCCCGTCTTTAAATGGAAAAGGAGCTTAATCACTTCCTAAAGTTTTCAGTTAGAAAATACAGGTCAGGGTCTTCCCAACGGGAGAAGACATTAGGGTCTCCTTGGGTGGGGGGGGACGGGGGGATGGGGGTGGGGGGGGGTGGACGGGGATAAAGGTCAGAGCCTTCCAAATGCGGAGAGGCGAGGTTTCAACCTCTGTTGTGTGAATGTGTGAGTGATGAGCGACCTGGCTGATTTGACTCAGTCAGGTATGAATTTGTGGCTCCACAGCTGCACACTCATAAGGTCCCCGAAAGGCTACAGAGTCTAAGTGGGCTTGTCTGTGATCCTGTCATGCACGGCATATGGTCCAGGGTGGCAGTGGACTAATGTCTGATCATAAGTCACAAAGCTGAGTCCGCTTCAGCCAAACGTCACCTAAGCTCCTTCAGGACATGGCCAGGCACCCACCCTTGTTTGTCTTTGTGCCACCAACACATGGTGAGACACACAGGGAGGGGGAACAGTTGATTACTGATTTGGCTCTGTCAAACTATTTTCTTGAAATTTCAAGGTCTATTTCCCCCCTCCATTAAGAAGCCCCCTAAGGCAATACAGGTGGAGATTCCTCTAAGCAAACTGTCTTAAATTGTATGTTGAACATTTTTAAGAAAGGCTTCCCAGTAGATTAAGGGGTCAAGCTGACCCCAGGAAAACTTTGTACTTTTTGTGAGCTTGAATGGCCTGCCTTTGGGGTAGGATAGCCTTCGGAAGGGACCCTGGACCTTCCCACTGTTAAAACTGTGTCCTGGGTGGTGACAAGGACCCCTGAACATCCAGACCAGTTTCTATATATAGACTCATGGTTGCAAATCTTTACTGTAGTGCCTCCTTGGGCCCGGTTCTGCTCAAATAGTCAGGGACAGAGTAAAGTACTTGTAGCCCAACTGACTCAGGGAAAGGACAAGGAAGAGCCAGCAAGAGTCATCCACCAAGGGGACCCTGAGGAAGACCCTCTCTTTCTACCGCTGTACATTCCAACAGCTCCTCCAGTCCCTGCACAGCCACTCGACCAGACAGCCATAGGTGCCTTTGCCTCCCCAACAGCCTGAGCAGTCGCCAAGCCTGAGTCCATGGAATCTTCGTGTGGCCACACGGCCAGCCCAGTAGTCTGCAGCACTCCAGATGCCTCTCTAAGAGAGACAAGGCCCTTTTGAGATTAGCAAAGACAGCACACTCCAGCCGGGCAACCCTGTCCTCTACAATCAGCCTTTCAGCACAACCAACCTCCTCAGCTGGAAGCAGCACACCCCATCTTATTTGGAGAAATCCCAGGCTATGATTGACGTGCTCGAGTCCATCTTCCAAACTCATCAACTTACCTGGGATGATTGTTGCCAACTCCTCCTAATTCTCTTCAACACCGAAGAATGACACCAAATTCTGGCAGAAGCATGGGGGTGGCTCCAAGAACAAGCACCAGATGCTGCACTAGACTTTGCAGTATGGGCCTCGGGGGCTGCGCCTGACACCAGACCCAACTGGGACTTCAAAGTCCTGAACGGAAGAGAGTCCCTCGACAGACACTGGCAGGCTATAATGTAGGGGGTGAAAAATGCAGCCAAAAAGCTGACAAACATGTCCAAATGACAGAAGTACCCCAGAAGCCAGGAGAGTCACCCACAGAGTTCTATGAGAGACTATGCAACGTATTCCAGGCATATACTCCTTTTGACCCCAAAGTATGAGACATGGTCAATGCATCATTCGTTGCTCAATCTTCAGAAATTAGAGGGATTTGCGGGGATGAACACCACCTAGCTCCTGGAGGTCGCACACAAGATGTTTGTGAACTGCGACCAGGAGGCCCAAAAGATAGCTGATAAGCAGATTAAACAAAAGGTGTCCCTGCTGGCAGCAGTGTTAGGGAACCCAAGCCTGGTACAACAGATGCTCCCCCATGGAAGGGAGAGACCAAAAGGTGACCACCACTACGCCGCAACCAATAAGCACTGCAAAGAGACCAACCATTGGCAAAATGAGTGCCCCCACCGCAGGAGGGCATCTGAAGTGTCAAAGAAGTTCAATCAACCCCATAAAGGAAAATACCAGCCTGGGCTAGTTGTCCAAGACCTGGCCGGAAAAGAGTCAGCCTAGGGGATGACTGGGCTCCCTGATTCTGGGTCCCTGGGAGCCTATGGTCACAGTAGAAGTAGGGGGCCAGTCAATGACCTTTATCATAGACACTGGGGCTGAACACTCTGTGGTGATCATACTTGTGGCTCCCCTCACAGACCAAACAACTATTGTAGGGGTCATGGGGGACCAAGCTGCCTGCTCGGCCTACAAAGCCCGCTCATGTTGGTTAGGGGACCACCTAGTGACTCAAGAGTTCTTGTTCCTACTGGAGTGCCCATTCTCCCTTTTGGGTAGAGACTTCTTAACGAACCTTGGAGCACAGATCACCTTTGCCCCCAGAAAGCCCACCAGTCTCATGTTGGGGAGACAACCTGCTCTAATGATGGCTGTGACTGTGCCCAGGGAAGATGAATGCTGCCTCTATTCTCCAGAAGAAAACAAACAAAACCAACGAGCCTACTAGAAGTGTTCCCTGCTGTCTGGGCAGGAAAGGGGCCTCCAGATCTAGCCAAAATCACAACCCATTATGGTAGTCCTGAGGCCACAAGCCACTCTTGGCACACAAAGGCAATATTTAGTGCCATAGGAAGCACACTTGGGAATTTGGGACCCATTCAGCATTTGCACAATGCTGGAATTCTAGTTGAGTGACAGTCACCTTGGAACACTCCACTCTTATCCATCAAGAAGCCAGGAGGGAACGACTACCATCCTGTCCAGGACCTCTGCATCATCAACACTGCAGTGGTCGCCATCCATCCAGTGGTCCCAAACCCATACACCCTCCTGAGTCTCTTACCTGCCCAAGCTGTTTGACCTGCCTCAATTTCAAGTCTTCTGCCTCTGGTTATCACCAGCCAGTCAGCCTTTGTTTGCCTTTGAGTGGGAGGACCAACACACTGGGAGAAAGACACAACTGACTCGAATTCAATTGCCTCAGGGCTTCAGGAACTCACCCACCCTGTTTGGCAAAGCTCTGGCCACAGATCTTGCTGAATTCCCCGGAGACACTTCATATGTAGATGACCTTTTGCTGGCTAGCTCCAACCCAAGAAGACTGCTGGAAAGGTAGGCCCTACTCTCTACCATGGGATACAAGATGTCACGGAGGAAGGCTCAAATCTGCAAACAAGAGGTTAGATACCTTGGGTTCATCATCTCAGAAGGACATCGGGCACTTGGACATGAAAGGAAACAAGCCATCTGCTCAATGCCTTGGCCAAACATTAAGAAAGGGGACATGAATTCCTAGAGCCTGCTGGATTCTGCTGGATCTGGATACCAGGTTTCTCTGAAATTGCCAAGCCACTGTACCAGACCACAGCTGGGTCCAGTAAAGACCCCTGGAATGGGGCTCCAGACAAGAAAACACCTTCAGAGAAATAGAGACTTTGACCAGTGCCCCAGCATTAGGACTACCAATGTGACACGGGACTTTAACCTCTTTGTACCTGACCAAAGTTCCTCTTCAGAACCCATAACTAGTATTGTTCACCGAGGGGAGCAGCTTCATTCATGAAAAACAGTGCAAAGCCGGCTATGCAATAACAACTCCAGATGAGGTGATCAGAGCTGAGGCTCTGCCACAGGGCTGGTAGGCACAGAGGGTCGGGCTATGGGCACTCATCCAGACGATGAGGCAAGCTGAAGGGAAACAGGCTAATATCTATACTGACTCAAGGGATGCCTTTACTACTTTGCCTGTACATGGAGACATTTATAAAGAGAGGGGACTATTAATAGCAGGAGGAAATGAAATCCAGAACAAAGAAGAAATCCTTCAACCGTTAGAGACAGTCCGGAAGCCTTCTCAGGTGGCAGTCATTCACTGCAAGGGCCACCAGAGAGGTACTGACCCTGTCAGTAGGGAAAAGTGACTGGCAGATCAAGCAACTAAGGAGGCTGCCACCTCCTAAAGTACCACAATGTGTCTTGAGCCAGTCTCCAAGTTTCCTCTGGCGCCAGAATTGACTCTGTCCCCAAAATATACCAAGGAAGAAGAACAATGGGCCTTAAATGAAGGGGGAACCAAGAGACAGGAGGGCTGGTGGGAGCTTTCAGATACCCAAGCTCTCAACCCTGTGTGCCCATATCAGTGCTAGATGTGTAACTTGTGCATGAAACAACACTGGCCAAAGGCCAAAATCCAATCCAGGGGTGCTAACAATTGGGACTATGCCCTTTGGAGACCTCAAAGTGGACTTCCCAGAGGACAAGCCCTGCCGGGCCACTGATACTTGCTTGTGTTCATATGCACCTACTCCAGGCCGAAGCTTTCCCCACATGCACTGAATGGGCACAAGAAGTAACTTGAGGCTTGTTGAGGGAAATTGTTCCAAGTGACACAGGCTGCTCTGTTTAAGAAACCTGTACGATTCTCATGGAAACCCAGCATAAAGACTGCAGGGTTACTAAACAAAAACTCAGTGAGGTTTTCTAAAGATATTGTAAAAGATGATTTATGAAGCAATTGGAAATTTGAGCACTGATTTTATTTAAAAAATTATTATTTTCTGTTTGATAACAGTACTGTGGATACGTTTTAATAAAGAGCATTTATGTGTCTGTTTTTATGCCAGTACCATGCTGTTCTGATTACTAGAGACTACTAGCATCGTTTGATAGCAAGTCGTATGCTACTTCCAACTGTTCTTTCTCAAGATTGCCTTGGCTAATCTGGATCTTTTATGATTCCATAGAAATTTTAGGGTTATTTGTTCTAGTTCTCTGAAAAATGCCATTGGTATTTTAACAGGGATTGCTTTAAATCTATAGATTGCTATAGTGGCCATTTTAACGATGTTGATTCTTTCTGGTATTAAAACAGACACATAGATCAATGGAACAGAAGAGAAAGCACCAAAATAAACCACACCTGTATGGTCATTTCACCTATGAAAAAGGAGGCAACAACACACAATGGGGTAAAAACGTTCTCTTCAACAAATGATGTTGAGGAAACTAGACAGTTACATGCAAAAAAATGAAACCAGACCACCTTCTTATATCATCTACCAGAATAAACTCAGAATGGATTAAAGAATTAAATGTCACTTTTTCTGACATATATCCTCAGACATGGGAAACAAAAGAAAAATAAACAATGGGATTATATCAAACTAAAAAGTTTTTTGCACAGCAAAGGAAACCATCAATAAAATGAAAAAACAACCTACTGAATTGGAGGAGATATTTGCCTATGATACATCTGACACAGAGTTAATATCCTAAATTTATAAAGTACTCACACAACTCAACAACAAAAAACAAACAATTCAATTAAAAAATGGGCAGATATTTCTCCAAAGAGGTCATACAATCAATAGATGTATGAAAAGATGTTCAAAGTCATTAATCATCAGAGAAATACAAATTAAAACCACAATGAGATGTCCTCTCACACCTGTCAGATTGGCTAGCATCAATAAATCAAAAAACAACCACTGTTGGTGGGGATGTGGAGAAAAGGGAACCCTCGTACACAGTTAGTGGGATTGCAAATTGATACAGCCACTATGGAAAACAGTTTGGCGGTTCCTCAAAAAATTAAAAATAGAGCTACCTTTTAACCCAGCAATGGCTTTTTTTGGTATTTATCCAAACAACACCAAAACACTAGTTCATAAACATCTATGCACCCTTATGTTCAGAGCAGCTCTATTCACAATAGCCAAGGTTTAGAAGCAACCTAAATTCCCCTCAACAGACGATTCGATAAAGAAGTCATAGTACATATATACAATGGAATATTACTCAGCCATTAAAATAATAAAATCTTACCATTTGCAACTACATGGATAGACCTAGAGGGTATTATGCTGAGTAAAATAAGTCAGAAAGAGAAAAACAAATACTATCTGGTTTCACTTATATGTGAAATCCAAAGAACAAGAGAAATGAACAAGATAAATGAAAACAGACTCACAGACACAGAGAAAAACCTGGTGACTTCCATAGGGGTGGGAGGTAGCGGGACTGGGTGAGAAAGGTGAAAGGATGAAGAAGTGTAAATTAGTAATTACAAAACAGTCACAGTAATTTAGAGTATAGCATAGGCAGCAGTCCCCAATTTAGGCACCAGGGACCCAGGCTCCTATGAGAACCACATGCCTGAAGCACTAGGGTATGGCAGCAAATACAGATGAAGCTTCTCTAGCCTGCCACTCACACCTGCTGTGAGACTGGGTTCCTACCAGGCCACAGACCAAATCTGGTCCACGGCCAGAGGGTGGGGGACCCCAGTAGGAAATACAGTCAGTGTTATTGTAACGGTTGTGTGTAGTGCCAGATAGGTGCTATTGGGGGGATCACTTCATAAATTATATAAATGTCTAACAAATGTACTATCCACCTGAAACTAATATAAAATAATAATAATAATTTTAAAAAGCGAATTTATCTCTTAGAGATCCATATTGAAACACATGAAATGGTGTAGTATCTAGGATTTGCTTCAAAATAATATTTAAAATAATAAATTTAACAAGATTGACTATGAGTTGATGATTATTGATGTTGGGTGATAGTTACATCAAGTTTCATTATATCATACTTCTATGTTTGTATATGTTTGAAATTCTCAATAATAAAAAAGTTATTAAAAATAAAGAAACGAACAAAATAAATGCACCAGTCCTTGCACAGAAAGACTCCTAATAAGAAATTCTTATGTTGCATAAACTTTTCCAGGAAAAGATGCAAAGATTTTCAATTCATCTTTGAGATTAGTATAATTCTAATACCAAAACTAGACAAAAATATAGTATAAGAGAAAGAAAAACAAAACTCTAGGCTAATGTCATTCCTAATGTCAATGCAAAAGTAGGTTCACAAATTGAATATAGCAATATAATTAAAGAATAATAACACAACATGAGGAAATGGGATTTATTCTAAGTAAATAAGTTCTGTTTAATATTAAGAAATCATTCCATGTAATTTATTATACTGAAAGATTAAAGGAGGAAAGCCACATGATTTGTCAGTAGATACCAAAAATAGAATTTTAGAAACACCCATTCATGTTTAAAAAACAGAAATTTATAGCAAGCCAGAACATAAAAATCAACTTGTACTTTTAACCCTATATATACTTCTGAATTCTATATTTAAGATAACTCATGCTTTCAATACTTGTTTAATTAAAAAATTAATATGGCATGCATAATGATTAGGTTATATGATCAAATGTGTCGCATAATTTTCCAGCTATTCGCTTTTTACCTCTGTCAGCACAGACTTTGTTACAGGATTAAAAATAATACAAACTTCTAAATGTGTGATTCTGTATAAATGTATTTATTTCTTCTTTGATTTTTAACACATATCTTTATACAAAGTAGAATTTAGGGCCCATGGAGTATTTATGCCCTCCCATATTATGTAAGTCATCACATTTCAGTACTTTCACACACATGAATAATTAGTTTGAATAGTTTCACTGTGAAGAACCTTGTGAATTCGTAGTAAATGTGATGTTCCTGGTACACAGCTTTAAAGTCATTCTTAAAATTTGAATATTGTTGGCACAAGAAGAATTGTACTAGAATATCCAGAATGTGGGGCTAGAATAAGAAAAAGATCATCTTCTGAAAGTAAAAACAGAAATCATAATGCCAAAAACTACAGACAACTTGCAGGTGTGTTATTGGTAGAGTTGGAGGATGACCAATCCCCATGTCAAGAACGTGGCTCAAATGTCTCTAATGTAAAACGAAACTACGTTGTAACTTGCCTGGCACATCGAACTGCAAACGGTGGAATTTGTCTCTGTTTTCTGATACTATCCAAAAGGAAGGGGCTTTGGTTCTAGGAGGCCAACAGCCCTAACCTTGACAGAAACATCCCCAGAATAAAGAAAGCTGATGTCAATGCTTAGATGGCTTAATGAAGATATCTTTTGAGAGCATCTAACATTCAGTGTTTTTTCTGTATCTGCCAAACGAATTATTGCTATGTAAACTGGTTTTCAGAAGGAACCTGCTATATAGATAATAGGATCTCACCGTCAAGTCAGGTTTATTTTCCATTGTAATTTCCTAAATTTTCACTTGAAGAAAACAACGTGTTGCTTGTAAGTTTATTTAGTGTTCCATGCTCTTATATCGCTTGATCAGCTTTGAGTGACCTGCTAGAACTATTTCTGGACCAGCATCTTTGGGTCACCTGTCCACATGCCCAACTTGAGAACTCTAAATTTCCCAGCAGACCACAAAGATTCCTCTGTGTACGAGGAGCACCTTGGCTTCTTATGAAAAAATGGGGAAAGCTCTTTGAGACTAATAGTTGGTCCCAGGATGATATGATCAACACCCCTAGACAAAGATGGGATACAAAATGTTTCCTTATTTCTGATTAATAGGTGCTATAGGGGAGCAGGAAATTCACCACTGGGAAAGAAAGAGGTATCTAGCTGAAGCGCAGATAAATTTCAAGGTAGATAACAGGTAGCTTCTTCTGGGACCTACAGCCACGTTCCACAGCAGGTAGACTGTGGTTTTCTTTGGAGAAAACACTCTTACCCTGCTGTCAGATGGAAAATCAAAAAGGATAATAGTTAAACAAAGAAACCTTTTCCTTTTTATTGGTGTTACTAGCCAATATCTGTGAAATGAGATAACTGGAAAAAGGAGTTTTTTGGTTTTATTGCTTAAGATGAAATTCAGTTATGTTTATACACCAAGAAGAAATCAAGAGAAAGTGCGTGTCTGAAGGTTTAGAAGTGAGAGGGGTGATGACTGACTAATGAACAGGACTTAGGGAGATAGGTAAGGAAGGGGAGGGGGAGGTGTGGGATGGACCTGGATGACAAGTATGAGAGATTAACTTGGGGCAGAAGGAGAGACACTTCTTTTCCTAAGCCTGGAGAAAAAATAAAAACGTATAGGGGGAGAGCTATATCTGTCAGGATAAATCTGGTTATGCTGTGGTAACAACTTCCAAAGTCTCCATGGCTTACAACAAGAAAGGTTTATTTCTCATTCACATGACATGTCCTGTGCCAGCTGGCTCTGATTCAGTTTTGTGTTGTCCACATTTCAGGATTTAAGCATGTGGATCAGGCCCTACCTGGAACTGTAGTTTGTGGCAGAAGAAAAAGAGAGAATGGTAAACCATGCATGAGCTCTTAAAGCTTCTGCTGGGAAGTGACGCACATCACCTCAGTTTACATTTCATGGCTAAAGCAACTCCCATGATCATGTCTGAAGCCAACAGAAGAGAGACATAAGAGAGGGATGATGAACATGAGTAAATGAAACAGCAGAGAGGGACAATGAATATGGGCAAATAATACAATAGAGAAGGGCTTTGAATATGGGCAAACAAAGCTATCTACCACAAGGCCCATCCTGCTTTTGTTGATGACAGAAGTTGCTCCTTCATTCATTCAATAAATATTTTGAAATAATTTCTGAGCAAAAATGGGAAAACACTGCATTAAAAGATCTTGACAATCTCACACTTCTGTCTCATTCTCTTAGTCATTGATTTTGGCCATTGAGTTTTAAACAAAATAACCACCAGGAAAATTTATAAGTATAACACCCAAATCCCCACATTTAGCATCATAACATGTACATCCACATTCACCTTACTTTTAAACATGAATTCAAAACTATTCTTTTTGCTTTCTACCTTTATTTCCTATTTTATTTGGTTGAAATTTAAAAAAGTTTAGATATAATGGAAACCAAAAACATGATTAATAAAAGTTGGAAATTGAGACTGGCCATGCAAGATATGAGATTTCAAGAGTTTAACATTAGGTAGATACTCAAGCCAGGATTGCCCAGGCAAATATTTGGTTAGGATAGCATGACACAGTCAGACCACAAGGACACCACAGAAAGCATACGAGAACATTTTGCAATGCAATGCCTATGAACAATCCATGTACACGCACTAATTTGTCCTGTAGGGTCACAGTTATGCTATCACTCTAGTGCTTTTAGACTAAGACTCAGCAGCTTTCTGTGTCTTTGTGTGACTACAGAGGACGTGGCAGACGGAGTCATAAAGAATGCTTCAGGTGCAGGTCACTGAAAACAGGATTGATGAAGACCTGTGTCTTTCTGTAGATGAGGCCTTTTCCGTAGGAAATTAGAACTCTGGGAGGTCCCCAAAAGGGCCATGGAAATTTGAATAAGAAAACAGGTCTAACTAAATTAAAAAGTTCCTCTGTTATGTTTGTCTTTGTGACAATTGTTGCTGCTTGGTAAGGATAGAAGTCATAAAGGGTGATGGATACAACCATTGACCATCATCAAGAGTTGCAGATGGGTGAGTCCCACATCTATCATTTCAGTGTTTTTTCCTGAGGTGAAATCAGGTAAGATTTGAATTTCAAGGCAACTTAGAAAAACAAAAGTGCACCAAAGTCTGTCTGGAAGGGAATGTGGAAATAAGAAGGGTGCAGTAACACTCACTTTGCCTGATCTAATGTATGGGTTGCAGGCATACATTATATAGCACTCTGTGGAATATAAACAAGGAGCTGGATGCCCAATTCACCCTGTTTGACTGGCTGTTTTGAAGGAATGATAGATTAATCCAGGGTCTTGAATGAAGTGACAGGGCCCATTTGAGTCTTTGTTCTAGACATTATTTATCATGCTGCTAGGACCCATGAGAAAGTTTCTCAGATTTTTTACATGCTACTAGATATACTAAATACTAGCTATTAAATTGTTCTTTGAGGAAGGTCATTTCAAATTTAAATCCTGACTTTGTATTTGGTGGGTGTTAACTTCATAGTTTTAAACCTTAATTCAAAATTGGCCCTGCTTAAACATGTAGTTACATACAGAGTATGCCCAATTCTATCTTAGGCAAATGTTTATTTTCTGTTGGTAACATGACTTCATATTCCTCTTTCCTCTGGAAATTGCCATCAGGGTTTAAATCACTAATATGTGTACAGGCCTTAATGATATTTCTACATTTAACAAGCAATATCAATGTAATATTGACACTTTTATTCACACTGATATTAAACTTTCTCATCTTAAAACTTCAAGTCCAAATCAAATATTGTAAGGTTAAAGTTTGTTTTTTAAAAAAAGCAAAAATGGTACCATAAACAAAGCCCGTTTTGTAATCAGAATACTCCCCGCCCCTGTATTAGGCAGCTTAGAACAATGGTCAGTTGGACATACATGAATTCCGGGAAACTAAACAAACAAACAAAAAATTGTCATTTAAGTAAAGTAGGTTATGAAAATTTTAAATGAATGAAAAAAACCACCAAGTAAAAAGAGCAAAAAAGGTCATTTTCCTTCTCGGAACTGCACTGTTTGAACAAACGAAATCTCCCAAAATAAAAAAATAATTTATTTATTTAAAAGTTTTCAATAGTGAATTTCCCAGTAAACACAGGGTAGACCAAAAAAAGCCTCTTTTATTCTAAACGTTGCTGAAAATAATTCTAACCACATTAGTATTACTACCTTAGGAAGTGCCTAAAGCTAACTCACCACTTCTGTGAATTTTGAATCTAGGTACCGATGGACGATTCTGCACACAGAATTGTCAGGGATCTGTACGGATCCGAAACCTCGTTTGCACCGGACACTTTTGATTGAAGAGGTCTGTTTTCTTGTGATGAACGCCCCTCCAATCGTAGCCCCACCCCCACAATAAAATGATACGTCCAAAAACTTAAAAGGACATGGTCTATAAAGTTCCTGGACCAGTTTTCATTAAACTGCTTTTTGTGTTGTTGTTTGTTTGTCTGTTTTGTTTTTGTTTTTACAATTACCCGTGTCTGTAAGACCTATATCTTAACATTCCAAAAGCAACAGCGGCTACTAACCGTGAGGACAAATGGATTCTTACTTAGTTTTACGCAAAAACGCAGCCTCGCATGAGAACTGCGCGACTGGACGGTCATCATTTGGGGGAAGTCATCCACGAGGTTTCGCTCGCCGTTCCTGGAGGCTGACAACCCGCTCCCCACGATGTCACGATTCTAACCACGATAAACCGGTTTTGCCCTTGTCCACCCTCGCGCCCTCGCCGTTCACCTCCCGGCGGGGTGGGAGCCACCTGCGGTCCCATCACCCGTGCGGACGGGGTAACCCGCGACATCCCTAAAGGGCCGAGGGCTGAGCCGCAGGGCCGGGGAACGCGGGGCCGACGTGCCAGGCAGAGGAGAGGGGACCCCAGCGCGGGTCCTCAGGCTGTAAAGAGGGGGTGAGGAGGGTCGGGAGCGACGAGGGGGAGGGAGCCTGCGGCTCGGTCCTTACTCCGCCCCGGGACGGAGGTGGGTGACGCGCAGCGGGGGCGGCGGGCCCAGCGGGGGGGGCTCCGTGGGCCCCAGGCGGGCGGCGTGACTAAGGGACTCCGAGGGCGAGCCGGGACCGGGGTGGCGGGCAGGAAGGTGGTCGAGGTCGGGGACGACCCCGGAGCGACTGGCCGCTCCGCCGACCCCGGCCCCGGGCCGGTCCCCCCGGCGCGCGCCTCCGAGCGCGAGCGGCACGTCCCCCCGGCCGGCCCCGCCCCCCGCGGCCGCGCACGCGCGCGCTGGCCCCGCCCCCTAGGCCCCGCCCCTCGCGTCCCCGCCGAGTCCCCGCGCGGCGGGCGCGTGAGCCGCCGCCGCCGCCCGCGCTGCGTCAGGCTCGGGACCCGCCCGCCCCGGCCCCTCCTCCGCGCTCGGCCCCTCCGCCTCCTCGGCCCCTCCCCCTCCGGCCGAGCGGTGACTTCAGCCTCCGCGGGCGGCGGAGCCCGTTTTCCGCCTCCTGGCAGCGGCGGCCGGCGGGCCCGCGCTCCGGTCCGACATGAACGCCGCGGCCGAAGCCGAGTTCAACATCCTCCTGGCCACCGACTCCTACAAGGTGGCGGCTCGGGGCGGGGCCGCGCGGGAGGGGGGGCGCGAGCGCGGGGCTGCGCGGCCGGGCCGGCGGGGCCGCGCTGGGGCGCGGGGCAGCCCCGAGGGGGGCGCGGGCGGCCGCGCCGGCCAGGTGAGCGGCGCCGCGGCGGCGGGAGGCGGACGGAGGAGGGACGGCCGGGCGGCCGGGCGGCCGGGGGCGGGGCCTGGCGGCGCGTGCCGGGGGGCGCGGCGAGGGCTGAGGCGGGCCGAGCCGGCGGCGCCGCGGGCGGCCGCTCCTGCGGCGCGGGGCGCGGGGTCCGCCGGGGCCTGGGCCGGGGCGCGGGCCGGCTGGGGCGTTAGCGGCCGAGCGCACGCCCTCCCCGGGAGCGCGGCCTTTGGCCCCGGGCCGGCCGGCGGGGCCTGGGCGAGGACTTGGCCGAGGAGCGGGTCAGTTAGGTAACGCCGGCCCCTGGGGATCGGCGCCGGAGGGACGGCGCCGGGCTTGAGGAACGGCGTTTTCCCCCACGGGCCGAGGCGGGCGCCCTCGGCTCTGGCCGGGAGGACAGCGCCTCTCCCCGGGGCCGGTGTGGGCGAGGCCCTCGTCGGGGTGCCGGGTCCCCGGCCTCGGCCCTCTCCGTCCCCGGGCCCGCCCCACTGCGCCCCGCTTCCAGCTGCTCTGCTCCTCGTGGGCACTCGTGCTCCGCGCTGCCAAGGCCGTTCTGCCCTTATTCCGTTAGGGCCACTGCGGGATTTCTGTGAAAAGGAAAGCGAAACTCGAGGAGTTAAAACAAGTGAGCCGTAGTTTCAACCTCGGGGAACTTGTGGAAGAGAGAGGTGGCACGACACTGTGCTCACGTGCCCTTCGGACACCTGCCTGTGTATCTGCCCTGTTTGATTGGAAACACGCGTTAGGAAAGAGAGATGAGGAAAAAACGTGCGAGTTGGTCTTTCCCCTAGTTTCAAGTCATATGACTGTGGGTTATATGATTGACTTTGCTCAGCCTGGTTAACCAAGACACTGAAAAGGTGAAGTGTCAGACCAGAAATCCTGTGTGAAATAGATTTTAGTCTTTACTTAAGCAACGTGATGGTTTGGAGTACAGAGGTAAAACATTGTTCTCGTGTTTTTGTTTTCTGTTGTGATTTTGTTTTTCTTTTTTAAGTATTACAAGTATCTTGGAGAGTCTTGTTTTGCCCATTTCTTCCCAATTGGCATAAGATTCTACTTAGAATAATTTAGATGGATTATTATTTAAAGTAGAACCAAGTGTCACTAACGAGTGGTCTCTTAAATGGAAATTTAAAGTAGAAATATACACTATTGCCAGATTATGGTATTATCAGATATGATTTACATGTCCCAGAAACTTCCTCTGTGTTCTCTTAATTCCATCTTAGTGTTTTAAGTATCTTTAAGTGACTTTAGAGTGGTTTCATTCATAGTTTTTCTTAACTAAATCTTTAAAATAACTTTCAAAAAGTTTTCAAGTAGCAACGTGATTTAATTGAAATGGGAAATGTAGACGGATATTATTTGGTCTAAGTTTTAAAAATAAAATAACAAGTTCCTTTGGTTTGTAATTTCTCTAGCCATTATACATAAGAAATGTAAAATTGCTTCAACGTTAGTTTCCTGGTATGCTTTAATTAGGAAAGTGAGTTACCTTAAAGTTTTCTAATCTAGTAGGGCATACTTAACTGCACCATTAGAATTACCATCTATTTAATAAGGTTTATTCCTGTCCCTTTTCAAGTCAGACTTGTATGTTTATCCCCTTTCTAATATGAAACCTTTTTTCCCCAAAAACATCCCTTCATGAGAATTCATTCAGGTTGATATGTCTTTATACCAGTGGTTTACAGCTGTACAGTAAAATAAATTGTGTATTCCACACTTACATTTTTAGTCTTTAAGTTTCATTTTCCTTACATTTTTAGTGGTCTTTAAAGGCTGTATTTCATTTTTGCTTTTTTATATTCTTGGGGTGAAGAAGAGACAGAAATTATTATAATCTTGAGGTTAGAAGTAGTGAAACTTTTATTTGGAAATTTCATGAGTATATTACAATATTCTTATCAGCACTTACAAATGATTGGCCAGTTAAAGAACTAGTGGCTTTAAAAAGAAGAGAACAGCATATTGTTGATTTCTTTCTTAAACTCAAGGAAGAATCTTTGGTTGTGTAAGGACTATAAAAAGGTTTTCTGCAAGGTGGAACAGTGTCCAGGTGCATGATAACATGAGTGTTTTGTTTTTACTTGTATCCTCACCAAAGGGTTTAGGACAATTTGGACCAAAGGTGGAGCATTTAAAATATAAATCCATTTCTATAATCATTCCTTATGATACATAATAAGGAGGTAGGACAAGTAAGTGTGGGTGTTCCATTTTCATCCTGGGTTCTTGGTACAAATAAAAAGGACACTTAAGTGTTAATAATCTTCTGTCATTTTCAAAATGGCTTAAAGCAAAATTATCTACTGGATTGTATTTATATTGCTAAGGCAGCTAGGCAAAGGTGCATTTGGACTGGCCCTTAGCTGTTGAAGTGCTTGAAAAGCATTTGGAATTTTTTATAAAGGTAGACAGGTTATTTTTTTTTTTCACTTACCTGTGGGATAGCCATTGGTCAATTTCCAAATAACTAGATAATTAAAAGATGCTTTTCTATTCCATTCTTCCTTTCTCTTGCTCCTATGTAGAAACGTAACAAACTACATCAGAGAATTGTTTTAACATTTCTGAACATTTTACCTATTAGCAGATTAAAATAAAACGTCAATTGAGCTGTAGTTAAAAATATATATATAGTGCACAAAAGTAATCTGTAAGCAATTTACAATTTAAACTACGTCAAATATTAGTTAGAAACTATGTTGTCCAGTGTGGATTGCTTCTCAAAAGGTCATTTGTAAACTGGTTATCTAAAATTTAGCATTTTATCATTCATTTAATAAATAGAATATTAAGTATTCTAAAACACAAGAGATGTCTCTTACAATCCAAATGGGTGAAAGTTGATTTTAGAGAATTAAGAAAGGCTTTATAATTTAAGGTGAACAGGCACCCAAGACAGCTTTAAAAAAAAAAAAAAAAAAAAAAGATCTTGCTTGCTTGTTAGCAAATCTTAAAAGCTTTGGCTTTTTGAAGGAAAAGAGTTGAGGAAATATGAGAGCCTCTTATGGCCAAGTTCATCCTACCTGGGACTTGGGCTACCCAGTGTCTGCCTCTTAGCTGTTACTATCTGTTGTTGCTTCCTTTCACTGCTTCTAAATGGACCCTTAAATATTGTCACAGTGCGCAGCGTGAGCCTTGTGAGGAGTGAGGTACTGCTGTAGTTTGTATGTCAGAGACTATTTATTCATTCTTATGATGTAATTTTTCCAGTAAGTTTTATTTTGAGCTATAGGAAAAATTTAGGCAATAGAAATAAAATCCTGTATTTAAATCATAAATATACTTTATAGGAAAATTAATTTAGGTCAGTAATATTGCAAAACATTAAATGGCAGAAGCTGATGTCTTCGTCAGTTGATGAAATCTCTTTTTGAAGTGTCAGGGAAAGATACAAGTTGCCAGGAACTCTGTGTCAGGAAGCGGCAATATAATGATTATTGATGGCTTTACAATTTCTTGCCTTCTCCAAAATCATATCTAAAAATCCTTAAGCCTGTTTTTTACATTGTTATTGCTTTAAAGCCAAATAGCAATGTATTATTTTGGGGGGAAATAGAAGTATTTTCAGGGCTTGAGAAGTCTTAAATAATATTGAAAAGAAGAAAGATTTTAGTTGTTTTTTGCTGTTTCTAACACTGGCTTTGAAGAGGCAGAAAGTCTTAGCCAGAGTAGGGCTGAGTGGATCCTCTTTTGTGTGCCCTTAGATATGTAGATAACATAACTAACTCTGTGACCTTGGTTATGTTTCCCGTGTGTTCTTTTATGATACTGTTGAGAGGTTGACTTGTGATTATTTCTTAACAGTTAAACATAAAATTATAACAGAAAAAGTGGAGTAGTAGTAATTGCCTTTGGTCATGTGATCCCATTGTGAGAAGAGAGCTCTTGGTAAGATTTATTCAGCCTTATGGGAAATGTAGAGAAGCTCAGGAGAAAATTAGACTACTCTCACAGAAAGATTTTGTACAACAAATATTTCTCATACTTCTCTTTAAATATCATACTTGGGACAAGGATATTTAGCCTTGGGATTCCAATTTCTAAAGGCTTCTCTTTTAATGAAGTAAATCAATCACATAACTGAAATTAAGTTTTACCAAAGGAGCTACATTTTCCTGTGTGCCCATGTTCTTTACCACTTGTTTATTTATGTACTGGCAGTGCTCTGTTAACTGCAAGAAGGCCATGCCAGTTTAGGAAATATTTCTAGGGGTGAAGTTTGCTGAAGATAGTATGAAAAATTTGCTGTTTTCTCTTCGTCTTGTAAATAATTTTAAATTTATTGTAGAACCATTTTCTACAATGATGGGAACCAAAGCAGTGCTAAAAAAAAAATTATGATTTAAGAGCTCCCTTTTTTAGTGCACTTTAATTTTGAATACTATGAAAGTTTTTGTTAGTATTACCTAACACATTTGAAACTGAGTTCTTGATTTCCTTATCCATTCCTTCCAAGGCCTTGCCCATCTCTGTAATGGCACCTTTATTCACCCAGGTGCTCAAGTCAAAAATCTAGGAGACAAACTTACTTCTTCCCCCTCCTTATTCTCCAGATCTCATTACCTTAATTTTCTTTTACCTCCAAAGATATTGAGCCCGTTGTCTCACCTAACCTAGTCTTTGGCTGTAGCCTCCTACCATATGTTCCTGCTTCCACTCTGGTCACCCTGTTATCCATTCTCTACTTTATCACCATGCTAATCCTTGCAAATGTGAATCGGATCATATTCCCTACAGCTTAAAACGTACTAATGGCTTCCCACCGCACTCGATATAAAATTCAAGCTCCTTGTTGTAACCTGTAAGCCTTACATGATCTTGTCTCTGGTCCCCTTCCCCATTCTCTAAGCACTCACCAGTCTGACCTCATTCTGTCCTATCCCTTACGTCATCTATCTCTTCCTTGTTTAGGTCTTGTTCACATGTCACCATCTCAGAAGCCCTCCTGGCTTCCTCTTTAATCTCCCAGGCCTCCTAATCTAGCCCATTATTTTCTTTTAATTTTTCATAGCATCCATCTAGATCTGAAATTATTTTGTTAATTTGTGTATTCTCCGATCTTTCAGCTCTCATTAGTTCTATGAAAATGGAAACCACTTCAGTCTATTTACTTCCAAGTCCTCAGAATCTGAAACAGTGCCTGATACATAGTGGGTACAGAGTGTATATTTGTGAATGAACTATTTATAAAATAATAATTTATTGATTGCAGTTTTCGCTATATCATCTCAATTTCTGGTTAAGGTTCCAAGGGGTTCAGAGCGAACAGTTTAGCAGAAAGTAAAATGAAGAGAACAGAAAATTTAGAAAAACTAAAATTACTATAAAACACCTGTTGGCTGTATTTTTAGAATAGTATTTACTGAGAAGCTGTGTTTAAAGTTTTTTCCCTTAAAACAATGTTATACACCAATATAAATATCTGAACATACTATTATTTTATTGTTTTGTACAAGTATTGGGTGATTAATAGTAAATTATGTTTCATGGTTAATTGCCGGAGAGTTTGCCTAGACCACGTAGATGCTTTAGCTAAATTCTAAAACAGTTCCCTTAAGTTTCGTCAAAGAAGATTTTCAAAATCATACTTCACTTCTAATTTAGCAGCATAGACAATTTTGTGTTTTTAATAGCATTTGTTTTCAGAGGTGGTATTCTGAATATTTATGCACAGGTTTCAAGTACTATAATTAACAAAGCCAAAGTAAAGCTTTAAAATTATAATAAACACATTTAATTATTGTCCAGAATTGGAACTGTATTTGTAAGATAGGAAATTTTTAGTGTACTTCAGACCAATGGAGTTAAATAGTTTAAGGACTTTTCTATTTAGATTTTGACTACTTGATCTACTCAAAAAAGGAAAATAATTCATTTGCCTTCTAATACTTTCAAATCTGTTATAGGAAAAATAAATTTATAAAGAAATTTAAAATCATAAAGTATTTGAGCTGTAAAGAAGGTCAGACTAATTATTGAGAGTCACAGCTATGAATCTGACTTTTATAGACTTGTGTGATGTGGGTCCCGACCGCTATTCAAATTTTACTTCATCATAATTGACTTTTCTTCTGCCTCACTGTTTATTCCCACTAAAGGAACTGGAGTTATTTAGATTGTAAACTAAAATTTTCTTTTTGTATGTATCTTCGGTACATTATTAGGTGGCAGTATCTTTATAATTAGTTTCTTAAATAGTTGAAATTGTAATCATGTATTACTAGGGTATCACTGAGATATAGATTTATGTTTTTGCATTGTAGTGAATTGCCTGATTTCATAGCTCTGGATTTTGTATTAGTTATTTTGCTTATGTACTTCTTAAATCTTCTTCAACTTACAATGGTATCAGTCCCTGGGTTCTAACCTAAAAGACATTAGCATATATTGCTAGGTTTTGATGAGGCTTTGGTACAACAGAAAGTTCTAATCTATTGCCTGACTTAGCAGTCAGACCGCATATTAATATTAAGATTCACCCCCAGCATTGCTTTTAGGCAACATGAGGGTGCTATTTTTATAGGGTTGCAAAGTTGCTTCTGTTAGAGAGGCAACTAAAATATTTTGAATATTTGCAAGTTTTTGCTCTCTATACAGGGTATATTCATCTTAGAATTTTTGTGCTTTAAGTTAAAACCAAGTTTTACTAGGATTAAAATTATGCAGCCAAACAAGGAAAATGTTGGTTTCCCCACATTTTCAGATCAGGGATAAACAGGAAAAATGGTTTCTGTTTGCAGTGGTCATCCATGAAACTTGATCTGCAAAGATGTATTGCACCGTTACCCTTATTCACCACCCAATACTTTTAAGCCTAAAGGCATTATTATTTCTACTCTTTCAGTTGAACAAATACACATTATTCTTCTAGTTACTTTTTTAACCGCATTAAGATATAGTAAAATATAAATTATAATGAATACTTTTTCTTAAAACATAAATTTTGAACAGTAACTCTTCCCCAAATTCATGGAAATATGTAATAATAACCCTTCATATTTTTAAATGTATGAGAATTTGATGTTGCATTGTATAGGCATTTATTTCCCAACTCAGAGGTCATTTGAGCAAAAGAAAGATTACAAAACAAGATTTTTTTTTTTTTTTTTTTTGCTTCTACTGCTGCTTGTGCATTCATTCAGGTTTCAGTGTCACTATGAAGACTGAAAGACATCATTCTCACTACCTCATTATACAGGTGAAGAGGTAGAGCCATGGGAAATCACTACTATTGACTTAACATGCCACATTGAGATAGTAACAGTACCAAATTCTGATTTCAGTTCATTCTTTTATATTGTGTGTGTGCCCACCAGGCAGCTTCATCTCTCTTCCCCCAGTGAAGACTCTTCCCCCAGATCAAATGAGATACTTTGTTCCAGGTGTACGGCTTAGAGGCCTTGTATTTCTCAAGTTCATTCTGCTCTTTTATAAAATTTAACACTTTCCTGTGGTTTTGAGTTTAAAGTATCTTAATAAATATATTGATTTTTTCTTTTTCATAGCCAAGAAAGGAAGCTAATTAATTACAAATATTTATAGTTTCTCTGGCTTTAAATAATTTCAAGCCCTTTCTGTTGTGATTTATAGCCTATTCTTCTGGTGTTTTCTAACTCAGGTATCTCTTTTTCATATAGGTTACTCACTATAAACAGTACCCACCCAACACAAGCAAAGTTTATTCTTACTTTGAATGCCGTGAAAAGAAAACAGAAAACTCCAAAATAAGGAAGGTGAAATATGAGGAAACAGTATTTTATGGGCTGCAGTACATTCTTAATAAGTACTTAAAAGGTATTATTTGTCCCAGATATTTAAAACACTGCTTTTAAATTGTTATGTTCTTTTATTTGAAGTAACTTTTTGAATGATCTAACTTTGATATTTAACTACTTTAATGACTTTAGGAGTTCTTTTGGAATTTTTTAAAAATCTCCTAATTTGAATGCATTAAACCTTATAATTTGTTGTATGTGCTTGGTGTTCTAAATATGAGGAAAAAAATTCTAAAACAAATAAGTTTGAGAATAAGTTTAGAAAAGTCACTAATTTTTTGTGGCTAATATGGTTTGTCAAGAGACTTTAGTAATTAATTCAAAATAAAGAATTTGTTATTAACCTGGGAACTTGTTTTGAATTATGGCAGCAATTATAATTAAAATATTTTTATGCTAGTCAGTTCTACCTTAAGGCCTTTTTTCAAAACTATAACTATGAACTTAATCTCAAATGCATGGTCAAGCATATTAAAGCAGAAAATTCCCCAAAGTAATTTATTTGCTTTCTTAATTGAAAGCAAATTAGGGAACAGATTTCCCTATATTTGGAGAAATTTTACCTCTAACCTTTTCAAATAAGAATCATCAGAATTAAATACAGCTAATCACCTTTTCTCCATAATCTTGGCAGTTTTAAGATCAGATAGTTCGGATATGTTATACTATTAAAAACCTACTTGGATATCAAAAGTACTCTTTTGAAGCAAGACTACCCAAGATATTTTGAATGAGTTTCCTGGTGATCTTATATAAAGAAAGTTACCAAGGACTGAAGCCATACTTCAGTCCTACAGATAAAAAACATCATATTAGTTATTATTACAGCTAAAATATGTTGACTGTTATTAGCAGGCATTAATTTAATTACTTCCTATATCTTAACTCATTTAGTCCTCACAACCACTCTATAAGCAGGTACTCTACTATTGTTACCCTCATTTTACAGTTGAAGAAAGTTTACTAAAAGTATATTTGGGGGACAAAATGTAGTCATTGTGGAAATATTGGATCTTCAGCCCTAAAAGCATCCTTTATAAATAGAGTGAGAAGGTTCACCTGGAAAACCATCTGTATCACAGGCTTATTACTCTCTCAAATTTGAAAAGTATAGAAATTAATGGAGATAGAAAAAACGTCTTCTTAGAAATTAATTTATTGTGATTTTTTAAAAAATATATACCTGTGATAATTTTTACACATTTACTTTTCAAATAAGAAATTAACATGCTTAGAGTGATGATTAAAAGTACAAATTTCTTTTCTGGCTCTGCTTTTGACTCTGAGTGAGTTATTCACTTCAAGTTCTTATTTTTACCCAGAGACTGGGTGAAATAGCTAGAGATATTAATCCTGTGACAACTCAGAAATTCACAGAATGTTTTTTGAAATGTAAACAGATGTTTATCCTTTTAGGTAAAGTAGTGACCAAAGAGAAGATCCAGGAAGCCAAAGAGGTATACAAAGAGCATTTTCAAGATGATGTCTTTAATGAAAAGGGATGGAACTATATTCTTGAGGTAAAAAATGGTTTTATGTTTGATTCAGTATTTGGGGTTTACTTTTAGTTCAAAATTTCTTGCAGAAGAATTTGAATAAAGATTAGAAGTATAATTACAGCTCTTTTCTGTCTGTCACCCAAATATGATAACTTTTTGACATTCTAGTGTAAAGTTAAGGATAACATTTACATTTTGAGGGGAGTGGCAGATCATTAGTATCAAGAATCTAAAGCAGTTCTAAGTAATTTGTTAAAATATAATTTAGTAAGAAAGGTGATTTAGTCCTTTCTTTGAAAATACACTAATTAAAAAAGGGCATGTTTATTTGGCAGTGTCAAAATTTAGGTCTATTTTTTATTTACTATAGATTATCTAAGAAGGTAGATGCTGTGAGTCTGTCGCTATTACACATACACACACACAATGCTAGGAAATTTCTCTTATTCAGTAGTTAAAATGGTTTGATGCAGATCCATGAAGTTGATTTTTATTCTTTGTTGCACTGTAATATTCATATCTAGCATGTTTGGATCTATAGCTTACATTTTTGGACATCCAAAGACGTGGAAATTAAGTTATAAGGGTTGAATGTCCTCTAGTACATTTCTTTATTACAAAGATAGATTGGGAATGGAATCTGTTGGCATCTTGCAGTGTTAAGTGTTAGTTAATTAATTTACATCTAAGAATGAGTATCTTTTCTATTGTAGACTATTAAACATAAAATAATTAGAAATACCTTAACTTTCATGCCTATATTGTAACATTGAGTTTTACAACTTGATTACGGGTCTTTGAAGAAGTCAGGTGAGCACTCTGTGCTGTAGTTTTTCCATAGTAAGGTTACTAAAATATGTTGTGTATAACTCCTGCACTTATCTCATTTGGTTGCTACGAGAATAATAGTAATAGATAAGTTAGGTGCTATGCTTATTAATATAATTTTCAGTGGAAAGGGTGATAAATCTTTTGATTTTATGTTCAGAGAATCTTAGGGGTTCACAGGTTCTCTAGAGGTAACTCTTGTCTAACCCCATTTTACAAGCATAGGGTCTGAGACCTTGAGATGTTAAATGACTCATCCAAAGTCTACTACCTGCTTTTGAGTCCAAGCCAGGACTTCTAAGGCAGTATTTTTTCTGCTATCTCATGAGGCTTTCAATTCTTCTCACTAAACAGATTGTTCTTTTATCTAGTTACCTTGTCCCAAATTACATAAACTGAGGATTTCTGAAACAACTCGCCTTCCTAGCCAAAAGTTAGCCACACCTTTTAGCTTTTAAAAGAGGGGAGGTGTCATTAAACATCTAGTAGCTTACAATGTAGCAAATATATTCTCAGCCTAAGAGAATTGTTGTATTTGCATATTGAATGCCAAAGCTCTAGAAAGTATACTTTAACGATTCATCTGTCTACTACCAAAATGTTTTCAGGTCTACTACCAGAATAAAGAGAAAACTGTTTAAGTTTCTTCTAATAGCAGAGATCTTTCTTTCTTTTCTCTTTTGTTTGTTGTGCATTTTCCTCTTTAATAGTAGTCCCTTGTTTTAGCTTTCAGTCTTTAGCCTTTTATGAAAATGACCTTAAAAGAAATATTGTGTTTTTGGAATATGTTAGAATAAACTCTTATTTTTTTAAAGAGTTGGGGGGAAACAATATTTTTCGATGCATTTGAAATTATCTTTCTGTTTTATAGTGATAAACGTTCATAGTAGAAGCACTCTGACAATATAAAATTTAAAAATTAATAACAATGTCTAAGCTGTTAGCTAATTTTATTTCAGGAGCTTAAGGATATTCTGACTAGATGATTAACAGTATAATAACATCTACAATTACAGTTTCTAACAAAGAACCTTATTAAAACAGGTAACTGCATATCATCTTTTAAATAAATAAATTCATTATTATCTCTTACCAGAAATATGATGGGCATCTTCCAATAGAGATAAAAGCTGTTCCTGAGGGCTCTGTCATTCCCAGAGGAAATGTTCTCTTCACAGTGGAAAACACAGATCCAGAGTGTTACTGGCTTACAAATTGGATTGAGGTGAATTGTTTTGTTTTTAATTCTTATTGAACATTAATTGAAGATATAAAAAACATTCAGCTGGGATTCTAGTTTAAAAATTGCTAATAATTTAATTACTAATAAAGCTATATAATCTCCTACAATTTAATAAACCTTTCCAGTCCTCAATTTCCTCATCTATAAAATAACAGTTCTACTAAATAATCTTAAAGGTTTCTTTCAGTGAAATCTCATGTTCTGAGATTTTATCTAAATCAAATTCTTAGAGTTATTACTGTTAAAGCTCAGTTGGCACCTTTTTTATTTGTTGCAATCCTTACTATATATTATTGTAGAGAAAAAATTAGAAAAAACACAGGTACATTTTTAGTAACTTAAAACATTTCATTTTATAGCCATTCTATTCCAGTTAGACTAAAAGAATTTTGTTCAAATTTTTAATAACTGATTTCTTCATTCTTATCTAATCAACTAAGGACCTACGCTGTACCACCTGATGTTTCTCACCTAAATACATTCAAGATTTGCTTATTATTTTGTTTAATTCCTAAGCACAAAAGGAAGCCACATTATAGAATCTAAGTTTATGTTAAAGCTTTTTTGTTTTTCCCTGCATCTATATCTAAGCAATTATGTTTTCACATGCTCATAGTTTTGATGTTAATAATCTACTTAGCCCTTCAACAACTTAATTTAGATTTTATCAATAAGAGGAAATATTTTAGAAAATGACCATAGAAATACCAACTTTCAGTTTGAGAGGTGTTTAGAATTGATTCTTTATGTTATTAGTTTATTCGTTAAACATTTTTGTTACATCTATAAGGACTGAACAAAATTTAGAAAAAGTAAGAGGTCCAAGAATATATTTGAAATTCATTTTTGCTAAGTTGACAAGAAATTTAAAACTTTCTTATTAGACCATTAATAGGCCATCAACTAATAATATGCTATTAGTCTCTGAAAAAAATGTACAATTAGCTAAAAAAGTTGATTGCTATGTTTGAAAACTTTGAATTAACTGTGAATTCAAAGTAAGAGAAAATATATCTTATTAGTGTTTCACAATTGTTATAGTGTTTGTACTGGCAAATATTTGATTTTGAGGGGATTGTATTATAAAAACACAAGAGTAAATGAGTTCTTAACTACATCATCTAGTCCATCCTTTTACCTTCAATGACAAAAAACCCTCAATACATAAATCTTATTGTGAAAATTATCATCTATGAATAACCTTTTTTTGCTTTTTGCTTTTTAGTTTTCTGTTTAAGAATTTAGTAAGTACTCTTTCCTCATGTCTAATTGAACTTCCATAAAGCAAATATTTTTGGACATAGAGAACTCATTCCCAGTCTATCTTGCTGTATGTTCATAATAGTTTTTATTTGTCTTCTTCAGAAAGCAAAAAAAAACACGAGCCTTTAAAAAAAAATCTGTTTTAAAAATTATTTGGGTTTATTTCACTAAAAAAACCACAAAGTAAAAAATTTTATATAGAGATATTACAGCAGTAGTATGTTAGCAAATACATAAATATCACTTTTAATTTAAAAATTATTAAACATGAAATTCAGTATGAGACTGTTAGATTTTGAAGAAAAAGTACATAGTTTCTTGTTTTTATTTGCTTATAACCTGAAACAACATAATAGGTTTACCTTCTATTCTAAGATATATTATTTTAAATAATTTCAGGCATTTTTACCTTGGCACAAAAATTAATGGTCTGACACAATTCCTTATCATAGTTTCTAGTAGATTCATGTTTTATAAGACACTGTATTTACTCTCAGTGCTAGGTCTCCAGAAGAGACATCTTCATATTAACTTTGCATCCTTTGTGGGATTTTATGTGGTATTATAGGAGGTTCATCCTACTCTTACTCATCCCCAATCCAAGTTTACCACCTTGTATGTGAAATCTGTTACCAAATCCAATAACTTGTTATTTACAAACTTGAAGGTGTTTTTCAGGCCATCCTTGATTTAAAACATTTTAAATAATAGTACTAAATAGTGCTCCTTCCAATTCTATCTTCCAGTGTATATTCAAAGTTACTAGTAACATTTTTTTAAAACCCACTAAAATTATTGAATAGCTTTATCAATTTCAAACGTAGTGCTAGAATAAATTTTAGTCCTCAGATCAGATTTTAAGACATATTTAAGAGAGCCTAAAGGTTCCACAGAGGTGTCTTAGACTTATGCAGGACTAAGGAATGAGCATACTGGGCTAAAGTTAGCTGTCTCTTCCAACAAAAACAACAACAACAAAAAAAAAACTTTATGCTGTTAAAAAGAAAAGATGACTTTAAATACTATTATATTAATCAAATGTCCTCATTTCACAGATGAGGAAATTGAGCCCTGAGAGGTGAACAGACTAGTTAACAGGATAGGCCAGTCCCCTTGCTTCTGTACCACACCATAAAATTCTTTATCCTGCACAGTAACGTTATTATAAATACATCTTAAATGAAATTTTCAGATTTATTTACTCTAGTTTTAGTTTTCAGCTAAAAATTTAATCTTGATTTGTATGAGCAAATTGCTGTTTTGGAAGAGTTTCCAACAAGGCCTACTTTATTAGACCTTGGATTAACTCAAACTAACTTGCCTTTTTTTTCCCTTGCTTACACCTACAGTGATCTTTTTTAAAGGGGACTGATTTTATTAAGAGTATAATTTAAGCTGATTTTGTTGGACTATGGAAAGGAAATGGTGATGTGAAGGATCACTGTGTCTGATAGTTATTTCTCTCCTTCCCTGGCATTTTTCGAGGGGTAAGGTCAATCTTCTACCTTTATAACTCAACTAGAGTTGTTCACATTATGTTTTATCTACCTCATACTCCTAGATAATATCAATCTAAGGTAAATTAAAATGTTAGCAAATGAACATTGATTGAGTGCCAGCTATATACAAAAAAAAATGCTGGGCACAGAAATTAGAATAAGAAATGTTTTATTTAAGGACCTTTGGAGAAGGAGCAATTCATTCTTAATTAACTACTAACATAAGTAAGAATGCTAAATTAGCAGAAAAATAGGTAACTCTGTCTAAGGAATCATGAAATGGAAAAAACAACCTTAAATAGGGAGAGGAAAAGCTGAGGAAATGGCACAGTATTCATAGAATAGGAAATGCCCAAAGTGGACTACAGCATAAAAGTGGAAAATATAGTAGGAGATAAACCTTTAGATGATAAAGCAAATTTCTATATGAATTGGCTTTCTTCCCTATGGACAGTAGATAGTAATTAAAGGATTTTAAGGAATGACACAACCTGGATAAAACTCTTACTTTGGAATGATAACCAGTGATAATATGAAAAGTAAGTCAGAGAAGTTAAAGATTTAGAGGTGGGATAATCATAGGCATTGGAGTAAGTTCAGAAGCAGAATGTTTAGAGATTAGAGGTGATTGGTTATAGAGTTTAAGTTAGGAGTTGCATCAGATTTCTATTGTTATAAAACAAATTACCCTAAATTAAAACAGCTAGTATTTCTCATGATTCTGTGGTTGACTGGCTGGTTCTCTTCTGGTCTTGCTTAGACTTTGGCGTCTTCATTCAGCTGAGGGGTCAGCTAGGACAGGACAGACTAAAATGGCCTCCCTCCTATGTCTGTGTCACTTTATAACTTAGGATCCTTCACAACATGGTAGTCTCAAGGTTTTAGGAGAACACGAATAGAAACTGCAAAATCTCTTGAAACAGAAGCCCGAAAATCATACAATACAGCCTCTGCCACCTTCTGTTGGTTAAAAGCAAATTATAAAGACAGCCCAGAATCAAGGGATGAAGAAACACTCTCTTGAGAAGAGCTGCAAAGATTCGGGACCATATTTAATCAGTCAGGAATCTAGTGATACAGTTTTCTTTTTCTTAGGTGACCAAGTTGGGAAGTTCAAAGTTAAATAGTCTCTCTCTTTGTTTTTACTTATTTTATTTATTGAACACTGGTATTCAGTAAAATCTCGTTTTATAAATTTAAAAGATGTTAAATACCTTTTTGATTCAGCTCAGACACTATTGTCATCTTAGTAGCTCCTTCTAAAATTTGAGTTTGCTTCTAATAACAGACTATCTGGTTTATAAAATAAAAATAGAAAAATTATGATCTTTGAAGAATGAATGCATTCCCAAGCCATAATAATTAACATGCTTGCCATGATTGAACATCGGACTTGCTTAATTTTGGAGTTTCCTGGCAACTGAAGGGGAAAAAAGGAAACAGAAGGACAGTTTTATCAGAAAGTGGGAACCTAACAGTTCTTTATTTCATCATTTGGGAACTTATAGGTACTAAATTATAAAATAGACAGTGGCCTCACAATTTTATAACATATATAAAATCGTTTTGTGTGACCTTCTTATAATGATGTTTGATAAAAGCCAAGGACTTAAAGCATAACTCAATGAATAGAATTCTTTAGTGCTAAGCAAAAGTATCTAAAGTATATAACCTACCAATAGTCATATTAGATCCAGGGGAAAATTAGATCAAAGACTACCAAGAAGAATAAATGAATAACTTTAGACCTATACTATTCAAGGTGTAGTCCATGGACCACTGTTGGTCTATGAACTGTTTGATGTAGAGTCACATTAAATACAGAAATCAAGGATAAGCATTTAGAAGCCATCCAAATGTGAGTGTATTTTATAGAACTATTGGTCCATGGTCCATGATGGATTGAAAATCTTTTTTAAAGTTGGTCCTTCTTCATAGATGGTCTTTCTAAATATTATTTGCTTCTTTGGAGCTTTGGATAGAAATTAGGTTATTTGATGTTTTTTACTGTTAAGGACCTGGTATGTTTTTTCTTCATGTTGCTGGTTTGAGAGCCGAGCTATGCACAGTATCTGGAATGCATGTGTAGGCATCCTGTTATACAGTTGAAATATCTAAATGGTATTTTCAATAGTATGGAAGTCCAGGACAAATCTCCAGAGAAAGCTAGGTTTTCCTCAGAAGGAACCCAATATTTTTTGTGTTAATATATGTGATTAATTTTGTTATTACAGACTATTCTTGTTCAGTCCTGGTATCCAATCACCGTGGCCACAAACTCTAGAGAACAGAAGAAAATATTGGCCAAATATTTGTTAGAAACATCTGGTAACTTAGATGGTCTGGAATACAAGTTGCATGATTTTGGCTACAGAGGAGTCTCTTCCCAAGAGGTAAAAAACTGTGAAATGAACCTCATATATAAAATGTGGATTGTCCTCATTATAAATGTTCTGGGAAATAATGGGATTATAATTATAAACTTTCTGGGAAGTTATTGGTCTTGCTTTATAGGCCACATTTTGAATTTCCAGAGATTTGGTCACTGGATATGTATTATCTACTACGTGTTGGGCTTTCTTCAAAGTACATGGAATATAGCTTTCAGCAGATGTTCTTATCCTTTATATATTGGATGCATGGACTAATGGACAGACAGACATAATATAGCAGATGTCATATAATGTTACAGAGAAACACAAGGCAGACAGAGTAAGGGAAAAGAAGGTGATGAGAAGTGAGAGTGCATCAATATTAAATAGTTCTCTTTGAGGAGATAAGAGTTAAAGACTTAAAATATTTAGGAAAAACTAAATGTTTATTATAGAAATTAGTTAACTCTGAAAATAGTTAATTGTCTAAGAATAACAACAATAATTCCTTTGGGAACTATGCTCTGTACTTCAAATATGGGTTTTTCTTTTTATAATTTTGATTCATGGTTTATTTTTCAGACTGCTGGCGTAGGAGCTTCTGCTCATTTGGTTAACTTCAAAGGAACAGATACAGTAGCAGGAATTGCTTTAATTAAAAAGTACTATGGAACAAAAGATCCTGTTCCGGGCTATTCTGTTCCAGCAGCAGAACACAGGTAAAATTCTGTTTTCATCCTCCTATTATCTAAGCATTTGTTTTCTAAAACTGCTACATTATTTTACTCTTGTATTTGTAATTCGGTGATATTTTACTTAACTACAAAGCCATATATTCCAGTAAATCCTCATGAATCTAAGCAATACAAATTCAGTATTTATACTTTGTGCAAAAATTAGTATCAGTTAGAAAACTTTTAACCATCCTGATAGAAACAATTTAAGAGCTTTTTTTCAACTCTTATAATTGCCATATAGATTTTATGTTGAGGAATTTTTTACTGCCACATGCAGATAGATTTTATTTGTTAAATTAAGTCCAGAAGCACTCATCGTAAAACCTGGTTAACTTTTTCCCATTTCCCTGCTCTTCTATATGACCTCTCCTATCTTTGCCCTAGAAATTGTCATCTGGACCCAGTACCCTCAATTGTAGATGACCAAGTAAGCCCTTTTGATAAAAGGAAGACAGTTCAAGTTTTTCTTATGCTTTCGTATCTGATCTTACTCTGAACCATCTCAAGTTAAGGTAGAAGGCAATTATAACCTAGGCAGCAGCTGCTGAAATCCTAGAGTTTACTTTGTTGAAAGTTAGTGGAGTTTTAAAAATGTATTCCAAAGTTTATTTCTGGTTCTTAAAGTTTATTTACTGTTTGGGGAAGTTTATCATGTTTTACTTATAGTTGAATATTTCAGTGTGCCAAAACCAGCAGTGATTATAGAATAAAGCTGAGCTTTTATTCAAGGCAATCTGAGTGCTACAAAAGATAGGAAAGATAAAAAACTGACCTTATCTTCAGAATAAAGAGTGCACCAGCAACATTCTGCTCTGTCGATTAAGTACTTTTAAAGAGGTACAATTAAAGTGTTCTAGTAGTGCAAGGAAAGGAAAGGAAGGATTGTTGGTTATATAATTCCACTGACAAGATCAAGAATGGTTTTATAGAGATGGTATGTGAAATCTTGACTTCTTGAAGAAATGGTAAAATTTAATGGTAGTGATGGGGGAAATCGCTTATTCTCTATTTATTGCATGCCTAACATGTATCAGGTATTTGTCCTGAAAGAATAAGAATGAAAGAGAATATGAATGTGTTTAGAGAATCAGGAGTGAAACAGATTTTGTAGGCAACATAGCGTAGACTGAGAAGACAGGTTAGTAAAGGCCCTCAAATTCATGGTTATTTTAATTCCATTTTGAAGTGGGAGTGGGCACTGAAGTTTCTGAGAAAGAAGTGATGTTAGAGAAATATTTTAAGATTATTTTGGTAGGATATCCTACGAATTGGAAAAAAGAGAAACAAGAAGGTAGGAGGCTTGCTGCAGTTTAGAGAGATAACAAGGTTAGATCCAAGTGGTGAATGAATGGAAGGAAGTGGATAAACATGCTCAGTGGCTTGGGAGATGAAATTGGTAGTCTAGAACTTAATGATTTGAACTGGGGCTCAGTAGAGATTAAATTTTCAGGTAACATTTATGAGTATTGGGCCTTGTTGAATACTTTCATATTTAAGAGTAGTGAAACTGGGAAAATTTATCAATAGCTAAAGGTTTTACAGTTGCAGTATTTTTATTTTATACATCGATATATGTACATCTTTTAAAAACTTAATGTAATATCCATATAATAGACTTTTAACCAATGGTTTTGTATCAGAGTAATAAAAGTATCATACTATAAATCTGAAAAAAAGATATCTTCCTTAGGGCTTTCATGTTAAAACGGTGAAAATCCATATTATTTTTATAGTCACATAATATTTACTATATTTGTAAATTTCAACTCCTTGATATATAAGAATATTTCAGATGCTCTTAAATAGAAAAGTCTTAAAACAACACCATAGTATTGTCAATAGAACTTTGGACTGAAAATTGGAAAACCTGAGTAACCTTATAGCTGACACACTGGGTGGCCTTGGGCAAGTCACTTATCTCTCTATTCTTCAGTTCCTTCATTCAACCAGACAAAAGGAGGAGCTAAGATTTTACATCTCCAACATCAGAAAGTCATTGAGGATAAATGAACTGACATCTAAAATAACTTTAAGAGAACTCTAAAATTGAGAGCACTGCCATCATTGTTATAAATATTTCTTAAGGAATATATGAATCTGGACTTAGAAATATTTAGTATCAAACTCTTCCCTCGGATTTTGGAAAGATATCACTAATTTGGTGCTGTAAATTATAATAAAAGCACGAATAGAATTCACTGAACAGATATTTATGTTCTCCATATACCAAATGCTATACTAGAAGAATAGGTGTAACGATTGAAATCACCTATAACTATAGGATTTTTTTCTTCTGTTACAAAGCTCTCCAGTACTGGTATTTGAGCTTAATTCTCTCCACAATAAAGAGGACAGTAGCATTTCTTGATAGAGCATTGGCATCATAGCTACTGGCAGCCTCTATAACTGTTTAGAACTAGAGTATTCACTATAAAATGAGTTTTATATAAATAGGCTATCTTGCCTTTTTAGACAAGAGTAGTCTCTGGGTAGCTAAGTCTTTATAACCCTGAATTGTACATACTCTACTATCCTCAGCATATTATCGACAGTGTGGGAAAGTCATTTACTCTAATCCTTTAGAAAAAAAAAAAATGACAATTTCAAACATAAATTAGTATGGCTCTTCAATTAGTTTTGAGATAAACTTATACTCACATCAGGTTCTATAATATATAAATGAATTATCTTTTCATTATTTTAGGAAAATGGGGTAGAGGCAGACTAGAAAATCAGAAAGAAAAATTGCTCAGCATGAGGAAATAGTAACAATTTTCAAATTCATTATTAGTATTCTAAGAATTTTAAAAATTATACATTAGCTAACCAACAAGTACCTAAGTTACATAGATTATTCATTACGAACTGTATTGAGAACATTATAAATATTACTATAACCATTCTTGTCCCATAGAAATTCTCACACTTTGTTTCCCATCTTGATTATGCTTTGCTCTATCTAGATATTAAGATTCTTCTTCCCTGGGAAAATATTAATTGGTAGTGGATAATCTGTAAGTGAAATAAAATACTGCCTATTACCGGACATTTGAAGATATAACAGGTTAAGAGTTAGTCAACTGTATCTATGTATGGTATAGTATGAGTAATTGTCTTTTAAGTGTAAGATTTCGAAAAATAAAGGAACATCAAATGTATGTCCCTACTGTTACTGGTACGTGGTTTTGAAAATTCACAGAAGGGAGCCAAGTAATTACATCGCCTAGCAAATAATGGGAGCATGTGTTCATTTTTTCTAACATCTAGGCATAATAAATAGAGTGCATGTACTTTTTTAGTTCACCAATTTTGAATGAGTAGGTTCAGGAATACCAAAAAGATGGGGGGAAACTGTAGTTTGTTCAATATGATTTAAAAGCTAAAATAACTATTGGAGAGGAATTTAAAAAAATTGGTCAAGGGGTTGTTTGGCCCATATATTCAACTAAGCTTCTGATCTGCATTCATTAAACCACTCACTTTCTCTGCAATGTTGACAATGTAGTATAGTAAACGTGAGAAATGATTTAGGAACAGTTAATGTGTCTGCCTAAGTAAATCTTTATTTTCATTTTGTTTTCTAGTACCATAACAGCTTGGGGGAAAGACCATGAAAAAGATGCTTTTGAACATATAGTAACACAGTTTTCATCAGTGCCTGTATCTGTGGTCAGCGATAGCTATGATATTTATAATGCGTGTGAGAAAATATGGGGTGAAGATCTGAGACATTTAATAGTATCAAGAAGTACAGAGGCACCACTAATAATCAGACCTGATTCTGGAAATCCTCTTGACACTGTATTAAAGGTAAATTTTAATATGTAACTTGCTTATTAAAATGCCTGTTGACCAGCTGCGTCAACACTACTTTTAATTGCATTTATACATATACCATTACAGAACTATCTGGGCCACTCCACTTAGTTTAGAGTTGCAGCACAGAGGGAGTACTAGATGTGCCCAAGGTTATACATTAATAACAGAAGGGATATCCAGAATTAAGCTTATATGTACTGCCAAATACTGTTGAATAGATATGTTCTACTTTCAAAATTAATTAATAGCATTACCATTTAACCAGTCCTGTGATTTGGTTACCAGTTTATGGTTTCTTTTCCATTATCACAAACCATTGTTATACCTTTGATGTTTTTAGCGCAAAAAAATACATATGTGCAAGGTGATGTGGAATAAAATTAATTTGAAAATACTTTTCAAATACTGATTCCTTAGAGATACTGTTGCTCCTTAATATAGCAATGCTGCATTTTTTTGGTATTTAGGACTTGGTTTGCCTTTTTTGAAAACACTAATAAGAGCAGGTTATTCGATTCTTACTACTAGGAAAACACTTTGTTAGGTGCTTAACTTTTAAACTGTGTCACTTAATCACTCTGAAAATCCTGTGATAAATATTCTCTTTTATACAGACAAAGAAACAGCTTAGAGAGGTTAAAGTAACTTGCTCACAGTTACAGAACATAAACCAAGTCTCCACTGTAAATGGAATAAGCTAAGTCTCCACTGTAGATGTATATCACCTGCACACTTTACCACACTATTTTCTAGCTAATGATTAGATGATAAATTACCCCTTAAGATATGGAGATCATTTCTAAGGAATTTAAGGAATGTATTTACTGAACATTAACTGTTGAGAAAAGCTAGAAGTAAGTCTTTTCTTTCAGCAGTTCAGAAAGAAAAGTCAATGAAAACCACTGGTTTGAGTTCTAGAAAGACAGTGGGCAGGTGGAGGGGGTGGAGTGTGGAATCAAAGAAGGTCTTTTTCTATCCTAATTAGTAATAGGCCAATCTGAAAGTCTTAGCCTGAAAAATTAACAAGTTTGGTTTCAGCAAACTTAACAGGTTTCATGTTTTTTCTGTTACTTAATAAAAATGTATAAACCTAGTTTTAAGAATAAACTGAGTCATTTATGTGGAATATTCTCATTGTTAGAACTGTAAACCAATTTATTTAGGATAAAGGAGTGATTGTTAGGAAGAAAATTTGTCTAATGGGTCTTTTGTATCTCTAACCAAGATTTCTGAGAAATTTTAAATCAATGTTTAGGTATTTCAGCTGCTACAAAACTTTCAGTAGTTAATGAGTGGTATGATTTGCATATTATCCAATTTGGTTTAAAAAAATGGATGTCATCTTTAAGTGAGGAGAATTTTAGAGAAACTGGATTATATATGCTGCTTTGCCAGCTTTCTCTGCATGTCATTTCTCTGAACTTGGTAATTCAAATGGATTTATATTAGTTATATCAGAATTAAACCAAACAGAACTGTTGGGCACAAGCAGAATAAATTCAAATTGAAAATGTAATCATGAGTTTGTTAAGTGATGCTTTCTGTAAAGTATCATATTTGCTGTTTTAAGCTCTTAAGTTAAAGATTTTTTCCTGAATCTGTATAATAAGAAAGACGTAAGAGAAAAATTTTGTTTTAAGTCACTTTACCATACAAATTGAATTGATAGAAAATAGTATGTTGGTTTCTAGCATAATCAAAAGGAATTGAGACTAAATTTGAGAATTTTTTATGTATTTTTAAGTATGATTGATTTCATATTCTCAACATTGTGTAGCAGTCATTTTTTTAACTTTGGGAAGCTTTTACACTTTCAGTTTTAGTTATTTTGTGTTGGATTTGTATTTTTCTGTACAGGTTTTGGATATTTTAGGTAAGAAGTTTCCTGTTACTGAGAACTCGAAAGGCTACAAGTTGCTGCCACCTTATCTACGAGTTATTCAAGGAGATGGAGTAGATATTAATACCTTACAAGAGGTATGTGTTTTATATTAAATGTTCTAAAAAAGTAATCAGGTAATTAATGTGCAGTTTGATAAACAGCACATTAATAATTAGTTAATTATCATTTTTTCGTGTTTATAATGGTATATATCTTTTCTGTTAATTGCTTAAATTTTATAAATAATAGTAACTTAAAGCGTTTAAGTACCAACCAAACCACATTTACTATTTCCAGTCCTTACTGACCACCCTATGTCATGAGCCGAAAGAAGTATCACTATGAAACAAGAAAATGCAAGTCAAGAAATGTTTCTTGTGTATAAAACAAAGTCTTGATCCTGTTCAAAATGGAGTTTCACAGTCTATAACAATGTGAAACTCAAACCCAATATGTGCTTTTTCAAAAATTATAAAATGATTTGTCAGCTCTTCCAAATTAAGCATTATTGTTAAATTTAACCAAATAGATTGTAATATTGAAACTTTTGCCTCTTCTGTTTTCAGATAAACTTCTAAAGAGCTATAATTTCATTTTCACTAATACCCAAAGTATGCCATAAAATTAAAGGATAACACTGATGTCATAATTTGGATTGTCTGCTATTGTAAACCACTGACATTTTAATATATACTAGTCTCTAATGGTATCCACTTTTATGATACAAGTATCAAAGGATTTTTCTGTTTGAAAGAGTTTGGTGTGGTTAGAGTAAGGTCAATACACAAATTATAAATAGTTTGTTTTCCAAAGATTTGTTTAAACGTAAGAATTAATTTAGAGTTCCCAAAGGTTGTGTCTGGCATAGGTCTCTTGCAATAACAGGAACAAGGTTTATTTCACCAACTCTCCCAAACTGCTTTGCCTAAGAAAAGTGGAAACTTCCCCAAATCTGAGATATTTTGTGTTAGGACATTAGGGGCTTTCATTCGAAAGGCGGAGAAGAAAGAAGAAAAGTCCACACGAGGAGGAGGACCTGAGTATAGAAATATCAGCTGGCACGTGTAATTGCTGTTGTCTCCTTAGCTTAGCTAAATTAAAGGTTTCTTATCTTGGTATCAGAGTACTGTACCAGTTTCAGAAAACCCATTAGCCCCTTTCTCTTCCCACTGCCCTTGTTCCAGTGGTGAGCACTTTGAGCCTTTCAATCAGTATTTAAACTTCCCTCTAAAAACCAAAGGTCTCAGCTTTCCTCTCTTCGTTTGGTTTTCTGTTTTTGTTTGTTTGTTTGTTTTAAAAGTTGAATATCAGCTCAAAACTTGAACTTTTCTTTTTAACTATAACAGGAAGTTAAATATTGAGACAAATACTCTTTGGCACTGGTAAAACTTTAAACAGTACAAGCAGAGATTGAATAGCTTGTATAATGCAGATGCACTCGTACATAAGTTTACTTAAAGGGTGATCCTGCTTTCTTCATATTAGAAGTAGGTCAAAATAAGTTTTTAGAAGCAGGAAGAATTCATATATTGGTTTTGCTTTGTACATGTACTGAATTAAATACCATTACTGACAAAATTAAAGATCTGTTTCATTTCAAACAACTCTTCTTTCATTGTCAGCCTGTTGGACTGCTAGTCAGTCAGTTTTTTTGTGACATTCTGTGAAGTTACAATGTAAGCCTACTAAAGGGTTGTGTATACTACAATCAATCTGCTTATTTTTTCAAAAAGGCAAAAAACTCTTTTATGTTGGACAAAACATGAAAGTGTCTCTTTTCTCTTTCTGTTTGTGTATCAGATAGGAATTCAGTTATTAATGACATTAAAATGGCAGCTAATTCTCAAAATTGGAAAGATTTCTTTGCAAGTGAAGTCCCACATATTTTAAACACTTCTTCCCCTTTATCCCACTATTCTTTTCCTAGAACACTGTTCTCTACCTTTCTAGAAATTTTCTGGGAAATTGCCCCTGATGCTCACAACTTTGGTCTAGAGACTTACTAGAAAACATTGGTTTTATGTAAATCTTAATGATAGCACATTAAGTTTTTTTATCTAAATGTAAGTATTGTATAAACATTATAGATTATAGGGCATGATTCAGATGTATAATTTTGATAACAAAAATATTTTATTTAAATGCTAATGGCATAATATGACTTCTCATTTCAGTTACTTAAATAACAGGATGAAATAGGAAAATAAAGAGTAGTGTCTAACTAATTTTTGTGAAGTTAAGTCATCAGATTTCCTTCTGATTTGTATGTGTAAATATTTTTAAATAGTAATTTTCCCCTAATTCTGTAATTTCCTATACTCTTAACAGAACAATCCACTTAAACTTTGAATTGTCCAAATTTTATAACTTTTTGGTGAAGTGAAGCTATATGGCAAGAATATCCTTAAGAAACTGAACCAGCAATACAGAGCTATGCATTGGATGATTACTGTTCTTTGTAATTTTCTTATTCTTGTGCTTCTTGAGGCATATCTAAAATCAGGTGACAGACCTGAAACTTTTTTTTTGTTTTTGTGTTTTTTGCCCAAACCGCCTTGCTCTCTGTTTTCCTTTTTTCCCTTCATTTTCCTGCTCTACTCTGCATTTCTTCCACATTGAAATTCACTCTCTTGAAACATTCCTTAAGTTCACATTTTTATAAGACTTATTGTTTTGTCTTAGATATATTTATTCGCAGTTATTTCAATGAAAAATAAATCTGAATGTGGGGACCTTGGGTACTTCAGGTTCATGTATAATAATAAAGATTTGAGACTAGGATTATGTATAACCTAAGGAATTATTTTAAGTTGTGTATTTTCCATCTCGACTCCTCACATATAGCAGTAGAATTAGATGGTTGGGGTTTACAAAGGTTAGTTTTCTAAATTTGGGTTTGTTAAAAGATAAAGTTAGAGATTATATTATTTTTATGTTGCAGTGTCAAATAATAGGTAAGTTAGGTTGAGACTCTTAGTATTTGTGGGGAATTTGGTGAATTTTTAATGATTCACTAACTTTAAGTAACCTTTGATATTTGTACCCAGTTTTATCTCACTCCCTCTCATTTACTTCATTTCCCCAACCCTAACCACAATTACAGTACAACAACAACAAATTCAGTAGCTTTGACAAAATCCTTTGCTTCCACACTATCCCTCAGGCTGTTCTTTTTGGGGTGGGTGGATCTTTTAAAAGAGACAATGGTAAGATATAATTTTGTATAGGCCTTAGTCTTCTGTCATCATTTACTGTGTTATAAAACAGTTCTAGAATAGTTTATTCATCAATATGGCCCATGGAAAATTACCTGCTTCCTCTTCCAAATTACTTAATATTTGTTTTTTTATCTCTTAATCTTCTAGATTGTAGAAGGCATGAAGCAAAAAAAGTGGAGTATTGAAAATGTTTCCTTCGGTTCTGGTGGAGCTTTGCTACAGAAGTTAACAAGAGATCTCTTGAATTGTTCCTTCAAGTGTAGTTATGTTGTAACCAATGGCCTTGGGGTACATCCTTTTACTTTTTCTCCCGTATTAGTACCTTTTTTATGTATCTAGGTAAAATGCAGTTATTGAATGCAATAGTCACCAAAGCATGATATGGTCCTGAACTGAACTATTAATATTGTTGGATACCACTGACCTTGACTCAGAAACAAGAAACGAAAAGAGATATTAGATAATAAATAACATGACTTAGGAGAAAAAAGGAGACTTGGAAAAGGGGTAAAAATAAGATGAGAGATTAGTTAAGAGACATAATGCAGATCAGTCATTTCCCACTACAGTATATAACTTTATATATACTGTAAAAAAGTTGGCATTACTTGAGAAGGGAATGTTAGGTAGCCTAGCCAGTGTGTATATTAAAGGTAAGCAAGTACGTAAACACTATCAAAACAGTGGAGTATGAGATTGGAGTCATAATGCCAGAATCATGTTCTAGTAGCCTTAGAACAGTAGAACCCAACTGCTAGGCAGCTGAACAGCAATCCCCCTAGATCTTCATAGACTCTTGAGAGTCTGTGGGTCAGTGGTTGGAAGTAAGAAAAACTAACACCTCTCCTAAGGACAGGGTTGATCCCCTGCTTTACTTCACCTCCATCTTTCTTTATAGAGTTTTGAGACTGACTCATCTGTTTCTCCTTTCAAAACTATCACTAATTGCTTCAATTATGTTTTGTTCCTACCTTTCTGATTCTAAAACATTCTGTTCTCTGCAGGGTCTCTGGGTCTTTTTTTGCTTCTGATAGTATCAATGGTAATAGAGTAAAAAGAAACAAAAGGGAAAGGTTATGACGTAGGAAAGCCTTTACTTTAGTAAAATCTTAGTTCCCTTTCCACAGATTATATAATTCAGTTTATTTATCTATTTATCTATCTATCTATCTATCTATTTATTTATCTATTTATTTATTTATTTATTTATTTTTGGCAATAGCATGAGTTTGCTATGCTTTAGATCAGTTTAAAGGCAATTTGTAATATAAAAAGAGATACAGTATTCTGCACTGGTAAGGAAGGATGGCCAAGATTTTGGCCTGTGTTTGTATCTTTTTAACAAGACTCTGTCTTCCAAAACAGGCCAGAATTGTGTTCTAAAAGCCCAGTGTAGATTACTTTCATTATACCTCCAAATACTTTAAAACATATATGTAAATTATGTATATAATTTTTTTGGTGGAATTGAGTGATTATTTCTGACAATTAGTCTTCTTTTCCTCTTTTTTAATTTGTATTCCAGATTAATGTCTTCAAGGACCCAGTTGCTGATCCCAACAAAAGGTCCAAAAAGGGTCGATTATCTTTACATAGGACACCAGCAGGGAATTTTGTTACACTTGAGGAAGGAAAAGGAGACCTTGAAGAATATGGTCATGTATGTATCCATGCTGATTGGGTTTTTTGTTTTTGTAACAGTAGTAGTTTGGCTCTCCACATTAAGAAAGGAAGCTTTTATGTTGTATTTTGATTTCAGAACAGAAGACAAAATGGTTTCATTGTAAAATATATAATAGCTGACCTAGACTACCAAAATAAGATGAAAGATATTAGTGGCTAGATCATAAATTTGAGACCTGTACATACATTGTGTGAAATACTTGTAACATTCCACAAAAGTAAGTTTTCCACATAGTGACTGATGAGCTTCTAAGCAAGCTGTATATTTGATCTTACTGCCAGTTAGCAGTGAATCTTCTCTGAAGAGAAATAATTAGGAATAGTTAAAGAATACTGTTTTAGACTTTCATAGCTTCTTATATTATAGTAAACTCTGGTCATTTTAATAGAAAAAAGAAGGGCTATCCAAATTCTAAAAAGATATTGAAGATAATTCTATTTTTAAAAACTTAATGGAATTCTGGTGTTTTCTTTTTAGTCTCATTTGATTCTCACAGCAACTCTATGGGCTAAAAAGGCAAATTATGTCATCTTGGTAGTGTAATGTGAGAAACTACGTGACTTGATTCACATTACATAACTAATTAATGTTGACCCTTAGGCTCAATCAAGTTTTCTGATTCAGGTCAACCAAACTGGAAAAATATATAGTATGCTAATAAAGTCCATATGAGCTAATGGCCTTTAACATACAAGAACATATGTACATTCATGAACTCAAAAGTTATAAATTTTTATTTCTTAAACTACTAGATTGAAAAAATATCTCATTTTTAAAGGGAAGCTACTCATGCATATTTCTGTTCTCAAAGAAACAAACACTAATTTATTACTTTAGATTCTTTAAACCATATCAAATATTTTTTGTTATTTTTGTTATATTCTTCTAAGAGCCAGAATTAATGAAATAACATTTTTCTGTTATCTTTAATGAAAAATATATAAATTTCTAAAGTCTTTTATAATTAGATCCCTTGTATGGTCTGTTAATGCAGTTCTTTGAGTAGCCTTCACTTAACTCTTATAGCTATCAAGACTTTGCTGAATTAGTTTATTCCAGATGAACTGAAGTCATTTTAGACATGGTCATAACTATTACTTAAAAAAAGGCATTGATTTTAAGAGTATGTGAATGATATTCTAGAACATCTGAAGCAGTAATCAATTTAAAATTAAGCATTTTTATTTAAAAATTAGAACCAGCATTCCTTGACAGATTGTATTTAACTTTATCCAAGAAAATGCTACAGCTAGAGCAGTGTGATTTGAAACAACACAATGACAAAAAATATTAGATAATGCCGTATGTATCTCACAGTCTTCAGACTAGATAGAAAAATTTAGGCATGATAGATTACTTGTGGACTTTTCAAAGAGAAATTAGAGTTAGATAATTCCTTAGTGAGAGAGGAATGGCTTTAACAGACCCAAAAGAGAATTTAGTCCTCCTAATTTCTCAATTTATCTTTGTTATCCTTGCATGGATCAGATGGATTACATATGTCAGTGACTTTTCAAATATACATCGCCTTTTTAAATCAGTTACTATGCATTAGTCAAAAATTAGAAGTTATTTTTGTTTCTGTTTAGGTTTGGTTTCTTGTTTTTTAGAGGTGTGTGTGTATTTGTTTGTTTGTTTGTTTGTTTTTGTTTTAAGGCCAAACTCAGTGACTAGGAAGTTTATTAAATTACAGTTGATGTGTTTATCTTATATTGGGTCTATTAGCTGGGAACAGGGGAAGATCTGGCAGGCTTTCCCTGCTGCTCTGTTAGTCATGCTTATCACCGATAGCGATAGTTATAGGCAACCAAGCAGCAAGCATCTTCTGTCTGGGAAAAAAAAAAGATGGGTCAACTATGTTTTTTGGTTTTTCTTTTAAGGAAACTGTTTTCATAATGTAATATTTTGATCATTCCTATTCATAAAAGTTAAATATTTCTATGTAGCCATTTTAGATTATACCTTGCTCTGCCTGCCCTACCAGCATTCTTTGTGTATAAAATCATTTTATAATTTGAATACCATCAACATCTCTATTTGACTAGTCAGTCTAATTTATCAAAGCATTCATTACTTAAGTAGTTTGCTTGGTAGTCCAATTATTAAATTTTAGTATTGTTGTATTTGTGCAGGATCTTCTCCATACTGTCTTCAAGAATGGAAAAGTGACAAAAAGCTATTCATTTGATGAAGTAAGAAAAAATGCAAGGCTGAATATCGAAATGGAAGCAGCACCTCATTAGGCTTTGTTTCATGACTGGGTCTGTGTGCTAGCCTGTACGTGTGTGTGTGTGTATTTACGTGCAGACGTGCACGTATATACCTGTGTGTGTAATACATGATGTTTATTGTACAGACGTGTGAGGTATTCTTGTGTTTTATGATACATTACAGCCAAATTATTTGTTGGTTTATGGACATACTGCTCTTTCATTTTTTCTTTTTTTTCAGTGTTTTGGGGATCTCAAATTAAGAAATGCACTTAACCATGTAAAAGGTGAATGCTAAAATAAGCTTTTTAGGGCCCTTTGCCAATAGATAGTAATTCAATCTGATATTGATCTTTTCACAAGTAACAGAACCAAGAAACTTTTATATATAACTGAAGATCATATAAAACAGATTTGCATAAAATTATCATGATTGCTTTATGTTTATATTTAACTCGTATTTTTGTACAAACAAGATTGTGTAAGATATATTTAAAGTTTCAATGATTTAACAGTCTTTCCAACTTTTCATGATTTTTATGAGCACAGACTTTCAAGAAAATACTTGAAAATAAATTACATTGCCTTTTGTCCATTAATCAGCAAATAAAACATGGCCTTAACGAAGTTGTTTGTGTTATTGTACAATTTGAAAATCATGTCGGGACATACCCTGTAGAATTACTAACCTCACTGCCCCGGTAGAATATGTATTAATCATTCTACATTAAAGAAAACAATGGTTCTTACTGGAATGTCTAGGCAGTGTACAGTGATTATATATGTTGGTCATTGTATTGTACCAGTAAAATGCCAAAATTTGAAAGGCCTGTATTGCAATTTTATATGTCAGATATTGCCTGTGGCTATAATATGCACCTCAAGATTTTAAGGAGATGTTTTTAGAGAGAATTTCTGCTTCCACTATAGAATATATACATAAATGTAAAATATTGACAGAAGTGGAAGTAGTGTATTTTAAAGTAATTACACTTCTGAATTTATTTTTCTTATTCTATAGTTGATATGACTTAATGAATTACTGGAATGGGTAGTAAGTGTACTTGTTTTAAATTTTTTTATTCTGTTATATTTTTCATTAAGATTTTTAAAAATTAAATTGAATATTAAATTGTATGGACATCACTTATTAATTTTAAACTGAATCCCTTAATAAATAATACTCAAGCAAGTTCTTAAATGAAGATAAGTTATCCCCAGTGAAAAGCATGACAGCATGAGTTTGAATGGAAGAATCTTAACCAAAAACTGAAGGTTCGCTAAATTCTAGGTATTCAGCATCAAAATGTCATAGAGTTATTAACTGCTAGATTCTGAGTCAGTCATCACATCTAACTGGAGACCGGTTTTTTTATTTTTTTAGTTGATTTTTTTTTTTTAATTTAGGTCTTATAAGGCAGGGGTTGGACAGCTATGCCCTGCAGGCCAAATTTGGACTGCTCTTTTCCTGTAAATACATCTTGCCTGTGGCTGCTGAGGATAGTAGAAGAAATTGAGTAGTTGCAATAGTGACCACATGGCTGCTCACAAAGCCTGAAATGTTTATTACCTGGCCCTTTACAGAAAAAATTTCTTGACCCCCATTCTAAGAAAAGGAGTGTGCGTTGAATTTTAAGAGAAATACTGATTTTCATGGACGGGAGGCTAAGTTGACACAGAGTTTGTCTCTTTTGTTCTTTTCTCATTTAAGAATCTGATACTGGAAGACTAATTTAGAAACACTTTGACAACATGACATTAAATGTGGAATTTTAAAAGTTGAAAAGCCACAAATCATGTCCTCTAAACAGCTAAATGAGAAAATGTTTTATCAGTAGAGTAACCTAATGAGAGTGAGTTGCCTTTATTAAACATCTTTTATAAGCATCATTAAAAAAATAAATATATAGGGTTTTTTGCAAATGATTCCAAACACTTGTTTAACGAGAACAATAAGCATTATTCACATTTAGTAAGAACTTCATCCTGTATTTTCTGGTAGAAAGTAATTTTAAGCTGAATTTTTTTAATGTATCTAAAGATTAGTAGTATTAAAAAGAATACACACCATACTCCACAAAACGTGCTAAGGGGCTTATAGAGAATCAAGAAACTATTTATTACCAATAACAACTTTGATAACCACCCATAATTTTGATTTTGTTTAAACATTGGAATTACATTGCAGATTATATTCTCTGTGTACTGTGAATTTCAGCAGTTTCAAAGTATTTAGAGGATTATTATAAAGCTCTCAGTGAATGCTAAAATCTGTACATTTGTACTTGGCTAGTGGAACGACAGATTGGCTACTGGAAGGATTAATTCTGTTAGTTCTTAGCCACTTGGAACTGATTAATCCTGAATTTCCATCACTAAGCACTTAGTATTAGGCCATCCCCTTTCTGAGTAGCAGTGATTAACATAGATATCAAATAGAACTCTGCTGTGTGTCACTCTTAAATCAGCCTAACTGTTCCAGACAAAAGCAAATGGCATGTGTGGGTTTGCTTACGTCATTAGATTTGCAACTGATATCACTTTGTCCCCCTCAATTCATAATATGAAGTGTTTGTATTTTAAATAGGAGATAGGAGTCCTGTATTAAGACACTTTATTTGTACTATATACTTAAAAGCAAAATGGTTTTAATGATTATCCCTTATTTCCTTTAATTGTTATGAAAAACAATTTTATAATGTTCATCTTGGAAAACTAGAAAGAGAAAAGTGACAAGGTATATATTGTTGTTTGCCATAATTTAGAATTCAGCACTTAAACAAGTATTTTGTAGTTTTACATTTCTTTTTAACCCATTCAGTGGAGAATTTCAACTTTTCTCCAAAGTTGTGTGTTAAATCTAATATGTATTCAACATCCAAGATAAACATGTAATAAACATGGAAATAAAGTTTAGCTCTGTTAGTGAAATCTTAAATTTGACTCTGTTCTTCAAATAATAGCATTTCCAGACTTGCCTTTTTAAGGTATTTCTTCTGTTAAAGAATTAAAGAATGAGAGAGGGAAAGGCCTCAAAGATGACTCTTATTTCCTGCTCTGTACAACTATATGAATGGCAGTGCCTCTTAACTAAGAGAGAACACTAGAGAAAGACCAGATTTGGTGGGAAAGAGCACAATTCCTATATTAAGATTTGAGATGACTTTGAGACATTTAAATGTACATATTAGGTAGTTGGATATACAGATTTGGGGACAGAAGGATATCAGGGTAGGAGTTTGATGTATACATGGTCACTGGAGACACAAGAAAAGCTACTTCTCTAGGGAGAGTTTAGAGGGGCCTGGCAAACCACAGGCAAAATCCAACCCACCTTCTATATCTTTAAAGTTTTATTGGAATACAGCTGGGCCATAGTTTATTGTCTGTGGCTGCTTTCATGCTACGGTGGCAGAGTTGAGTAGTTGCAACAGAGACCTTGTGGCTTTCAAAGCCTAAAATAAAGTGAAGAGGACACAGGGCAAACATAGGAACTCTTGAAAGTTAAGTGGCAGAAGATGAACAGGTAGAGGAGACTGACAAGCAGTAGCTAAAAAGGTGAAAGGAAAACCTGGAGGAATAAAGTCGTGAAATTCAAAGGAGTTTTTATGCACAGGTGTTGAATGCTAAGATATCAAATAGAGTGAGGAATTAAGCCCGTCTGTTGGATCTAACCTTCTGGAAATGGTGGCTTAGAGACTTCTTTTCCAGGTAGTAGAGGAGGCAGATGTCAGAAAGAAGCTATCTTAGGCAACTGAATTTTGAGTATGAAAAAGGAGAGAATGTAGCCATTTAGCTACTGCTTTATCTCTGAAAAGGACCCAGGAAAGAAGAAGTTGAAGATGAGAGTCAAAGGGATCAGTGATGGTGTTGGGTTCCTAAGAAGGTAAAGGGGGAGGGATCCAAAGCAGTGGTGGAGGGATTGTCTCTTATAAGGGATTCCTCTATTCTAGAGGAAAGGAGAAGAGAGGTGTGTGTGCAGCCTTTGGTTTTCTCTGCAAAATCAGAGACCAGAGGGGATTGGAGTTTTTAAAATGGAAGTTTTAAAATAGTTATTGTAGGGAATAAAGAGACCAGAGGTATAGTAGAACAGCGTGGAGGACCCAACTCTGGAGATTGAGAACTTAAGAGTGAAGATTTGACTTATTAGCGGGGTTGCTTTCCTGATGTGTGGTTACAGACAAAGAAAATGGAGATACCGGGGTTTTGCTAGATAAGTTTGAAAGAAAAAGACAATAATTGAATAGTTACTGAAATCATCGAGTTGTTGAAGTAGTGGTACTACAGTATCTAAACTGGATAGGTAAGGAAGGACACGAAGCTCACCCCAAAGCATTGAGAAGACAGTTTGATGGACAGTCTGATGACAGCTCTGACCTGTTGGGAGTTGAACAAGCAGGTTTAGAAGGATAAGATACGCTCTTGTGAGACCAGGATGCTTGGATTTAGTGATTTGAGAGGAGAAAGTTCATGGTGTAATACAGTCCAAGGTACGACCTTGCAGTGGCTAAATAAAGTAAAGATCATTGGAGACAAGAAAAGGTCAAGGAACCTAAAAGAAAAAGTGGGTTGTACGAGTGGACACTAAAATTCTCCAGAAAGGTGGCAGAAGTTGGAGGGTAAAATAAAGCTAAGTCAGGTGCCTGGGTGTTCAGCGAGTGAAGGGAAGGGACCGGAAGGATGTAAGCCTCAAAGGGGTCAGGCAGTGGAGACCACTGCTGCAGGCAGCCCTGCAAAAGCGTCTGAGCGTGTGTGGCAAGTACAACCTGATTAAAAGGTGCTTTGTATCCAATCAGCAACGGTTTGATGTTCTCTACCAGGCACGCAAGCAATGCTTTTTGACTTGATGGAGGGGAGGAATAATCTAGATCAAAAGTTTCTTGGTTTTGTTAGCTTGCTACAAACACTCCTTGCACTGATATAGGCTCAAGTGTACAAGCCTTTAAATACATTTTAAATTTTTGTTTTGTTTTGACTGTTTTAAGATCTACATTTTATATTGTAAAGAAACCAGCCAAAGCATTCTATAGCCAGTTAAAATCAGTCTCTTCTATCATTTTATTCAAAAGTTTCTCCAATTGTTCTGTTCCCCAGAGACCAGTCCATCTTTATTTGGTTAATAGTTCTTCATTCCATTAAAACTCTAAAAAATATTTAAGTTACTGTAGCAGAAAAAATGCGTTCTTGAAAAGAATTTTAGAACCAGTCGAGTTATTGACTTAACCAAAATTTTTTAAATAACATGAAAATGAGTCCTAAAAAATCAGGAATTTGCCTGTATGCTGTCACATGGGCTGATTGACCCATCACCTCTTTGGTATACAAGTCTCTTGCTGACTTAATTGGTTTATTCACAAGGACCTGAAGTTTTTACCACTTTTCAGGGCTCGTGTTTCTCTCTTGGCGAGTAGTGTAGCCTGCCGACTGACTTTTCTCCGAGTTTATAGCATAATCTCTTCAGAAAAATACAATTTTGACTTGTAATGATTTATATTTATCTTTGACAAAAAACATTCTTTGGTTGGAAAAAATTTTCAGTTAAAAATAGTTATCCTGGCCCACTTTTTTAAAACTTTAATTTGGTAATTGGCTACTGAGCTGTTACTTCTTTTATTTAAACTAGTGATGATATTCTGCACTTTTTATTAAGATGGATTAGCTCTTATGCTTATGAACTCCCCTGATGAATGGACCACAAGTTTAATTCTGATTAGTCTTCCTGAGTAGCCTGAAGATTTCTACCAGATTGTCAAGTCTGAGGAAAAACCAGCTCTTATCTTCAACTTCCCCTTTCTGTTCCTTTCTCCTCAACAAATAAACACGTTCCTGTTTCTCACATTCATATCCAGACTTCTCAAGCTGTGTACATTTCTTCAAGCTGTGTTCACCTCCAGTTTGATTGTTATTCCTCATGAAAACAGTGACCTCGATTGCCAGAAGAACATCTTGAGTTTTTATCTTACCAGAAGATCTCTCCTGCATTTGCCATTGCTAATAATTCATTCCTTGTTTTCTATTAACATCTTGAGTCCATTATCTCTCTGGGGCCCTTCTTTACTTACCCTTTAAATGTTGGCATGCCCCGTTTATCTCCCTGTTTATCTTTGCTGACCTCAGCCATTCACATGGTCCCAGCTGTCACCTATCTACTAAAGCTTCCATTCATTCATATCTGTAGCCCAGGCCTCTGAATTTTACTGCCTGTCTGATGCGTTTCCACCCAGGTACCTATTCAAATGCAACAGGTCAAAACTTATATTCCTAATTGTCTTCCTCATTTAGGGGTTCAGCCAACCACTGAAGTAAGACTTCTCTCTCCATTACCCCACACATAATCAACCTCACAGTCCTATTGATTTACCTACCAAATAATGTTATAATATATCTTTTTTCCAACTCCCATTTCAGGCTTGGAAATCTCTTTCAGCCCCTTGTCCCTCCCACTCTGCTACCAGAGTATTCTGACAAAATCTGACAGTTGCCCTGCTTAAAGCGTTTGGTGCTGCCTTTTGCCCTAATGCTCAAAATCTAGCCTAACCCACAAAACCCTCCCTGATCTGGCTCATGCTGCACAGATAGCTTCATGTCTTGTCCTTTGTCTTCTGTGCCAGCATCACTGACTTGCTGTGCCACACACAAAGACATGCTCAAAGACACAGACCATTTTCTTTGTTTCTCTGTCTTTGCATAAACTGACCCCTCGGCCAGGAATGCCTACCTTCGGCTAACTCGTTGTAGGTGATTGAGTAGGTGATGACACCTCCAAGAAACATTCAACAGCCTCACTCTGCCACCTCAATTCATGTACCCTTCCTCTGGCCTCCATATGCGTGTATTTGTAAAACAGCACTCACAGTTCATGGGTCTGTGCAAGGCGGCACAGGACAGTGTTTTATTCATCCGTGTCCTGCATTCTACACAAATTAGGCAGTCAAATGTTTGTTGGATAAATGTCATTAAGATAAACACATTTATACAGTGTTTTGATACCTTGTATAATAATACCCCGAACATTTTAGTTAGTTTTACTAAGAGTAGAACATTTTGCTAAGTGTTTTTAGAAGATGGGTAACTTTCAAAGCATTTCACATATTGTCGTCTTTTTAAAAAATCCTTACAGTAAATTCATGAACTAAGATTGTTTCTTCAAAATATAGATTAGAAAACTACGGTAAAAAGAAGACAAATTATCTGCCTAAGATTACCTTGTATGTAGCTGAATAGTTCATAACTTGGGTCTTAGACTTCTGAGAATTAGCCTAAAGCTATGGACCCACTTCATAGAAAAATTCTCATTTGTGACTCAAACAATGCATATAACTTAGTGGGGGTCGTTCCTCAGATCGCACTGAGAGCTCCTTTAATTAGCTGCAGGGCAGAGGTTAGAATTCAGGATGTGTGCTCCCAAACGCCCTTCTCTTTATTTGTATTTTGGTGGTGCTCTTGGGAATTTTAAGACTTTAATCAAATTGTTTTTGGAATAAGACAAAATAAATATAATTTTAACCCAACTATCAAGGGGTTCTGTGGAATTTATTGACGCAGATTCTGAAATGGGTGGCTATTTTTAATGCCTTTTTTGCAGGAGAAACAGAAAGGAGCTTAGAAGGTAAAATTAAGCGATCTGACCACATGCCGTGGGAAGATTAAGAAGAAATTCCGGGAATCTTATGTGCAAACTAGTAACACCAAAATTTTGATAAAATCTTTCTTTGTCTTTTTATAACTAAAAGATTCTGTTTCCAGATATGTTAAGCAGTCTAAGTAATTCTGACCACGTTCCCACTAAAAACAAAAATTAATGGGAAACTTCTTTTTTAATTTAAAAGCATTGAACTAACAGAACAGTAAGAAATTACCAGCTCAAAATCCAAGTGGAAATGAGGCCCTGAAGAAAGAATAAACTGTTGAAGGTGCTTTGGTCCTGGGGCATTTACCAAATCTGGGGACTCTGAGCTTCAATTTTTAGGGCTTGACAGGACACAGTGAACAGAAATAAAGAACCCTTCTGCTGTAAAGCACATATTCCAAAGGGCTGCACTTCAGAATGAGCATGAACTAATAACAAACCCATGCTCCAGCACTAGGCCACTGCAAAAAAGTTGCTTTAGCTTTGGGCAGACTAAGTTAGGAAAAATCACCAATAAATTGTCATTGTAAACAAGCCTTAATACCTACTGCAGTCCAAATTCATACCCCCTACGTGTTACAAAAACCTCAAGGTATAAATTTAACGTGGACTAGTAGAGTTCCCTAAATGCCTGACAAAATCTGAAAGTCAGATACTCCCATCCTGAGCCTGAAAGAATTCTCAAAATAATTTCTAAGGAAAATGAGCAACTCACAAAGTAATCACACAAAGAAACAAGACACTGTGAATGAGAGTAGAAAAAGAATCTATAAAGTGTTCTGAAATTGAAATTCTGAAATAAAATAACTATGCTTAATATTTTTAAAAATGTAAAATAGCTTGAAAATATCTGCAAAGAATAGGAAATTTTTTCAATGACCTAACAAATTTGAAAAGGTTTAATAGAATTTGTGGAAATAAAAATACAAAAAAAATTAATAATCAGACTACACAGTTGAGGAGGGAACCAAAGAAGACAGATCAGAAGGAACTATTCAGAATGCAGCACAAAACATGGACAAAACCAAAAAGAAGTCAAGCAACCTGGAAGAGTGAGAGGGCCTAATGTATGTCTAGTCAGAGCTATAGAAGAAGGAAAAAGGCTATATTTTAAGAGGTAAGAACTCAAGATTTACCTCAACTGACAAGCAGCAGTCGAAAGATTAAAGAAGCTTAACGAATCTCAAGAAAAATAAATATAAAAATTCATACCCAGACACAGAACAGTGAAACTACAATAATATCAAAGGAAGTATCTTTAAAAAGCAGCCAGAGGAAAAAGGACTTCATTCTAAAGAAAGGTTGGCAGCTGAACTCAACAATGGAAGCCAGAAGATAATGCTACATCCTAAAATGTCCTCAAAGGTACTAACTACCAATATAGAATCCTAGTCCCACTAAAAGTATTTCTCAAGAATGTGGATGAAATAAAGACATTTTCAGATCACCAAACACCGAAAGGTTGCCACTAGCATACCAGACTAAAGGAAAATTTAAAAGATGAAGGAATCTGAAGCAATTAAAGTAGTAAATATGTATGGGGAAATAAAACAAAATTGATGAAACAATGATGATATCTTATGGACTTAAATTAACATTTAAAATCTCCAGTATAGTTTAAGTAAGGAACAAGGTAAATGGAATTAAAAATGTTCTAAGTCGCTTGAATTGTCAGCAGAAGGTTAAATTTATTGATCACTCGTAGACTTTGGTAAGTATGTAGGTTGAAATAACAGGAATAAGAACAAAGTATATTACTTTCAAACTAATAGGAAAAAGTTAAAATTTTTCAAAAGACCAAAAATGAGAGAAAATGAAACAAAAACAAGTGGACAAATAGCAAAAATAATAAGATGAATGATGCATTCTATATACATAACATGTATGTGAATAATACATATATCCCATGCACACAAAAAAAATCAGTTAAAAGAATGGCTTGGTGGTTTTGTTTTTTTTTTAATCCAACTATTTGCTGCCTACAAGAGACATGTCAAAAATATAAGATGCAAAAAGGTTGAAAAAAAATTTTTTAATTAACAATTTACTGAAAAGAACTGTTGCTATTTTCCTTTAAGTCAGATGACTTGTTTGCTCAGAGTTTCCCGCAAAGGCAGGCTGAGACAACACATTGCATCACTGGGCTCCAGAACAGGGCCAGGGAAGGGCAGCCAAGGATCAGAGCATTCCAGCCACAAGCTCCGAGCTTAACTTACCGAGCCGTGGCAAAGAGCTCTCTCTGCCTCCCCTCGCATCATGGTGATGCCCGGGAAGCTACATTTAGGACTATCAGAGGACACTTCAGTGCAAGAAAAGCTGCATTCTGAGAAACAATGTCTGCTGTTCATTCTTTTTCTGGACTTCCAGTGTTTATATCCTTCACATCCATTCTCTGGATCTCTGACCAGCGTTTTGGTCCATTCCCTTTTGTATCAGTAGGTGGAGCAGAAGAGAGACAAAATGAGAATTAACAGGAGCTTTTCTGAACCCCCTTTACTCCTAAGCATCTGCTTGCCAGGATATAACAGCAGAGAGGAACCGTGTAATTTGGATAAACCACCAGATAATTTTTAAACGCCCATCATCTCTGGCTGAGAACCCTGCTCTGTATAAGCCACTACCCAAACGCTGAAGCGAGAATTTATCCCTAAGTGCTCTTAAACCACATTACTTCCATGCTAGCCCGACACCAGCAGTGTCCTCCCTTCTGCTTGGAGAGCAAGGCACAGCGAAAGCAGCCCAAGAAAGGTTCATACAACTTATCGTCAACCCAGTCTTCCAGAGGGAGGAAAGGTCACTGTATTTTTTCTACAAGGAGCAAGAAGAGAATGACGAGCTCTGGGGAAAGGACACATTTCCTTTCCAAGCTCTGCATATCTATTAACATGTCAAAACATGTCCTTTTCTCTCCTCTTCACATGTAATAACCTGGAAAAAGAAACCTCTAAGATGGCATCCGGCAAGTTTCTGAGCACAAAAGAGTTCTAGGTGTATACTTGCATGTGTCACCTGTAGTCTGTACAAGGAGCAACTGTTGTGTTATTGCCAAGAAATGATAGCGAGTGTTGTTGATCAATGGAATTACAAGTGCTAGCTTCGTAGGCCGAAACAGTGGCGTGCCCAGGACTCCTCCGGAAATGGATTTTTCCAGCTTTGGGTGAGGGAAGCGAAAGCTATCAAGAACCACATGATTAAAAGGAACTTAATTCGGCATCGTGTGTGTCTGTGTATGTGCACACACATATATATACATATACAGCGAGAGAAATACCTCATTTCTTTCCCTCAGCTAGATTTGAAACTAGGAACAGAAAACAAAATACTCTACATGTATCAAAATTGTTAAAAAGCTATTTCAATCTCATATTATGCCCAAGGACACTTTAAATCTGGATAGGTAAAACATGTAACTCCGGGGATAAACCTATTTGGCAGGTCCCTATCTGTTTCCATCACTACATACAGTGCTCTTTGAGATAGGCATAATGCCTTTTTAACTGTATATCCCAAGGCCCGTCCTAGGGCCGGGTCCATTGTAGACATTCAAGTTGAGTGAGTGAAATTTCATAATCCTCACCCACCCTTCCACTGTCCAGCCACATCTCATTCTGCACCTGCCTCTCCTGCTCCATGCTCCCCAGGCCCTCCTTACCTGAAGCCAGATGCTGGTGGTTTTTAAGGCAGCAAATGATGAGCAGGAACTACTCACCCACGTAGTAGCCTCTTTCACCTACACTTGGTGGGGAATTCCAGACTAGCATTTTCATCTGCTTTATCCAGACAAGGTCAAATTTGATCATTCCCCAACAGACTCCCCCTAACTATGACAAGCGATACAAAGCTCTCTTCAGGAATTTTAACTGTTCGGAGGCCTGAGCTCCCAGGGCACTCAACTCCCTAAATAAAATCTCTGATCCTCCAGATCCTAATTTGTACTTGTTAGTTTGTATTACTTTATACCACAACCCTCAGTAAAAAAACACGCTTCACATTGCAACCCTGTCTCACACATAGACATTTGTTATGAAACGCTTACTTGTGCAGTGCGCTCTGCTACACTGTGAGGACTGGTTCTATTCTACTCTATGGTTTGTTTGTTTTTCAATGCTGATTCTAGCCCACAAAATTGATGTCTTGAACCACTAATCATCTTGGCTTCCAGTTGAAAAACACTGGCCTAAACTGACCCCAGTACAGCTTCACTTACCTGGTCACCTATTCACAAGATCAAAGCTCTTCAGGAGGCCCCATGTCAAGTGGTCTCCTAATGCAAACCTGGGGACTCCAGCTACACCTAGATGAGCTTCAGGAATGCAGTGAGTAAACTGACTTGCTCACTGCGCCATTACCCATGTACAAAAAGCCTGGAAGGAAAAGAAATGAACACTTATGCTTGCCAAGTCTGTGCTAGCAACTCCACAGCACCTACTAGGTACTTTGCATGAATGACTTTCTTAATCTCTTCAACAATTAATTATGGTAGGCATCATCCCCACTTAGTGGAAAGAAAAAATGAACAAACAAACAAACAGAAAAACAAAAAACATGGAGAACAGATAGAAAGTAACAAGCTAGAAGGAAACAAAGTGAGATTTCCACCCAGGGTGTGACTGACTCCACAGCCACTGTGTTCATCTTCCTGATTGTATGGCATCAGCCACAAGGAGGAATCCTTCCCTCTTACCCTTTTTTGCTTGTGTCTGTCCACAGCCACACCTCACTCCAGATCTGGCCTTATATCACTTCCTCCAGGAAGGCCCCTCTAAGAAGTCACCGTTTGTCAGCCTCTAGATATACAACTGTTGTGGCCGCCAGCCCCCGAAAGACACACGGACCACCAGAAATCAGTGAGTTATAGGAATCACACTCTTTATTCAGCCAGCTGGCTCTGCCAGGGGTACGCAGACCCCAAATTAAGCAGCCCCGAAATGTAGAGGTCCAGGGTTTTTAAGCCTAAAATCCCATTCTTCCTTCTGTCTGATCACAAAGGTCTATTTTTCTTCTACTCAACCCAATGGCCAGATGTGCAAGCCGGGGTACAGAAGCAGGATGCTTATTGTTAGTTCCCATGACGGTAGCCAAGTAATAATTTCCAGCTTATATACAATTGACTGTTTCTCATGCCACGTAGGTAAGCAGAGTCACTCAGGCAGTTAGCGTCTGAGCTCATTGTTACAAGTTTCATGATTCACAGAACGTGGCTAAGGGTTCCAGGAGCGAGGCCTTTGTCTAGTTTTAGGTTTTAATTAACTCTTACCCTTGCCACATTTCAGCAGGCTGTCACACAGCTGGCACTTGATTTGTCATGTGTTTCTGCAGGGCTTGGCCATTGCATGTGCAGTAAGTGCACAGTATGAGAGTGCGTGCATGTGTGTGTCTTGCTCTTCTGCTGCCAAAATCACACACAGGCTTTCAGTAAATAAGCACCTGCAGTTCTTAAAGCTGTACCTCAGTCTCCATGATTCTCTTTCCTGGTGCCTCATCTAACCCAGCTACTTGAGAATGACTAGCTAGAGCATTTCTGGCTATTTTTAGTTCCTTCTGAAGCTGGCATAAGCTGTTCACTGAGAAGATGGTAGGAGATGAGAAGGACCCTATCAGCCTCATCAAAACGACTGCTCAGGCAGCTGACTGCCTGCAGCTTGGGAACAAGGGTTGACAATAGGAAATTATATGTATGGAGTTTTTGAGGTGGGGAAATAAAGAACAGGGAATCCCAACTGCCAACCAGCAATTCAGATTGCCACCTCTGAGGCTGTGGGAGAAAAGAGAACAAAGAAAATAAAGGGGGAGACAAGGGCACCCTAACAAAGCTGCAACTAACCAACTGCTAAGAGCAAAACCATGAAAAGAACCAGAGATTGGCTCCCCTCCCTGATGTTTTCCTTGAGCTTTTCTCAAAGGTTGTCTAATGTAGGTGGTACCACGGGAAAGTAGAAGCAACTTGCGTAAGAGCTCAGCACAAGAGACCCAAGGCAAATTCCTTTAGTTGGAATGTGTCCTTCTTCAGGCAAGAATATCCTAAAAACTGCCCAGGTACCAATTCTGCATATATCCTGATCTCACTTTTAAAAACTTTTCTATATCCATTGATGTAAAGATGTAGAGAGAATGTAGATATATAGAGATATGCAAAATATATACTTGAATAGGTAAGATATTCAGAGAGATAGAGATTATACTGGACATTTTCACTCTCAGAGACACACATTAGAGATGATAATTAGTACTTACGAAAAAAATTGTCTTTCATTCCTATTTATATGAATTCACACCTTTGCTCAAAAGAACTCTAGCTAGAAGAATGAATTATTTGAACCAGTATTTTTGTCTGATTTCACTAGACTAAAACGAACCAGTTTCTCAGCCTTTCTCTGTTTTACTGAGTAAATATGAGAAAAAATATTAATGTTTTCCAGTATAATCAGTGGTTTCTGTTTTGTTTTCTGAGCTGATCACGGATAAAAAAAAATATTGATATGTCTGTGTTCAGAGCTAACTCCTTATCAAAAATTTTTAACATTTAAATAAGCCATCTATTTATGAGCACATTTCTTCATGAGGGGAAGGAGCCTTATTCCAAACAAATTTTTAGCATTACGAATAAGCCTACTCCTATGATAAAACATCAGAAATGAGAAGGAATTAATTTTTATCCATTCTAAATGAAATGTTTATAGTATATTTTTCATACCTAAATATAATAATTTTAATATCATAAAATATCTAGTCAGTGCACAAACTTCCTCAATTGTTTCATCATTCTTTAAGTCTATTGGAAGCACACATAGAACTTTCCCCAAGATTATACTATGTTAGGCCAGAAAACAAGTCTTAATGGGTTTTTAAAAGATTAAAATCATATCAAGCATCTTTTCTGACCACAGTGGTATAAAACTAGAAATCAGTTATAAGAATAAAACTGGAAAATTCACAAGTATGTGGAGAGTAAACAACATGCTACCGAATAAGCAGTGAGTCAAAGAAGACATCAAAAGAGAAATCAAAACTATCTTGAGAAAAGTGAAAATGGAAATACAACATAGCAAAATTTATAGGATGCAACAAAAGTAGCTCAAATAGTCCCATCATTGGTCAATTGGAATCTATTCAAGTGGCTTATGAGACCTTTTGACGTGACACTGCTTGGTTTTGATAACTGTCTTTCTGATATGGTAAGATGTTTCAGGCTTATCTTACATTGTTCCTTCCCCAAACCTGGGATCAACTACTTCTTCAAAAATCCTTAGTTTTTTTTTGTTTACTTCTTTAGGTAGGAAATTATATTTAGAGACCACAATTTTGGCACAAAGGGTGCTTTTTGCTACTAGATTTATCAGTATTTCTAGGTTCTTTCAGTAGACTGAATAGGAAATTTCCTGTTTCTTTGCATGTGTTATAATTTTTTGTTGAAAATAGACATTTTAAATAACAATATGTGTCAACTAGAATTAGACCCCTGCTAGGGTTTTTTGTCATTGCTATTTATTGTTATTGTTGATGCTTGTATGCTTCTTTAGTGACTTTTCTGGACTAATTCTGTAAAATCTGTATTCTTTGAAGTCTCTGTTAATTTCACTTAGTTGTCAGCTAATGGTTAGGCAGCGATTTCTTCATACTCTTTTCTGAGAAGTGTGTGTATGTATTGAAACACAAACGCTCCAGCAGGCATTGTATCACTCTACCTTTGCCTTCATTCCTGCCTACGTAAAGCCTCAAGGTCAACCAGAGGTGAAAGAGTAGGACTTCCTCTGATCTTTCCTGGATATGTATACAGCCCTATACAAGTATGCAGCTTTTTAAATTCCATGGAATATGTTGGAGTTTTTCAAAGCCACTATGGAAATTTTATTTCCCAGTTTTTCCTTTTATGTTTTTGGTCCACCTCTTGTTAGCTCCAGCTAGTAATGCTACCTTGGGCAGCTACATTGTTAAACAATTATTGTTGATCATTTTTAAAAAATCCCCCAAGAATAGGGTTGTTCACACAGCGTGAGCTCTGCATCAGGTCAAATAAGGACATGCTTTGAGAATGGAGATTTCCATTGAGTTTCCAGACAGATCAAATAATGACAGTTCTCTAGGAAGGGGATTTGAGGGCACACCAAACACATTCTGACTCCTCCAGTGCCTGCCAAATACTAGTTTTCACAGCTTTCACAGTTGTGAGATTGCTGCAGGCAACCACAGAGCAAGGGTTAGGAGGATGGGATTAGGGCAAGTTAAATGCCACAAAGCTCATATTCTTACCAAAATTCAGTCATTTTTCTTGAACAAACACTTATTAGATTGTTGTGAGCTTTTAATTTTTATAGTCCTGAAAAAGTTGATTTTGACAGTTTTTGTCATTGTTTTCATTGCTTTCATGAAGACGCAGAATTTTGGAGAACCTTACACCATCATTCCAGAAGTCAAGATTCTGGACAGTTTTTTTTTTTTTTAATTTAAAAAAATTACAAATTCATATGAAAGCTTAAAATATCATTTTTACTTCATCTCACTGATTTTACTTAATTCCTTTCTCCTTTGTCAAAGATCCTAATAAGACCATCAAAGTTATAATTTTGCTTTATCCCACCTTTCACACAAAACCAACTCAGAATGACAATATTAGCATTACTGCCCACAATATGATTATTAAAAACCATTTATACTATTTTGCAAAACCTTTATAACTGAATGTCAGTTTAATCAGATATAGAGTCTTTGGTTCATGTTTCATTTTTCTCTCCTGACATAAACCATTGCTGTAAATAAATAAATATATATATATTGCTGTCATATGTGTATATATGTTATATACACATATGACAGCAATTTAATTTTTTCTTCTAAGAAGTATCTTGGTCCTTTTATCTATCAGATATTTTTTTTGTTCTTTAAGTTCCAATAATTTTACAAGAATATGTCTCAGTAAAGTCTGCTTTTCTTGAACTATAGTTTTTAGCATTTGCTCTTTTCCATTGATTGGTTTTCTTTTTTAGGAACTCCTATTATACATATATTTTATCTTCTTTATATGTCTTCTAAATCTATTATTTCCTCTCAAGTCCTACTTTGTTTCTTTTTAATTTTCAATTTTTTTCTCCTTTTAATCTTTTGAAAAATAAATTACACATGTTTATTTGCTCTTTATTTAATATAGTGTAATCTTCAGTTCTGAAGTGATTTTTAAAATTTCTAATTCTTTTCTGAGATAGTTCTATCACCTCTATTTTCATATTCCTGTTTTCTAAACACCTCATTTATAAGTGTCTACCTTCAATTAGTTATTCTTTCATGGCTTTTATCATTTAATTTCATTTTAGCTTATTTTAAATATTAGGTTACAGTTTTCATCTCTTTCATGAACATGTACTTTCACTGTCTGAAAGAATGTTTTTCTGTTCTTTATTATATTTTTCTTATAAGAACCTTGGATGCACTTTGACCATGATATTTTTCTTTTGTTTATATTTAAGTGAAACAAATTTTACTTTTGCAAAGGATGAATAACCAGTAACAGTTTTTCTAACTTTACATCTCTAGAGCTTCTTCTATTTTCTTATTTTCTGATAAGAAATATGGCCTTAAATACTTTTTGAAATATGTTTTAATTTACCCTTACACATTTTTCTTCATTTCTTTTTTCCTGTATCTCCATCGTCATTTTCTACTCAATTTTGATTCTATTTCCACTATTTTTTCCTCAGTATGGTACTAACAAAGCTGAACAGGAGAAAAAAAAAAGAATATGCAGCAGTGATTACACTAGCCCATAAATCCTAATATATTTATTATTTGGCCCTTTACAGAACAGTTTGCCAATCCCTGTCCTAGAGCAACTCTACATTTTCTCTGGAGGATTCCTCTCCATCCCATGTAGTCTAGTTAGTGCTGTTAATCACTGTGCACCATCATAGCAGTGAGATGAGACCCAAGTAGGAGATAGTAAATGAAGTCTTTCCTGGAGTTGATATGCACATATTAGGATTTTTTTCTATTAAGGGGCTTTAGTTATGGATTTGTGAATCTCTGGCTGCTGGTAGCCACTGTTGTTAGCAACAAGGAGGAAGCCTATTCCCAAGGAGAGAAAAGGAGGCTCAAGTTAAAGACGAAATTGGGGTGATTGATTGAATCTCTGAGTCAAGCTAAAGCAGCTGAAACCCTGGAATTTCCAGTTACATGAGTCAATAAGTTCACATTCTTGTTTGGACTCATTCGAAATGGATTCTGATATAGTAACCAAAAACCCAGCCTAATGCAATTATAGATATGAAAACACATGCACGTGGCCATTTAAAGGCTTTTTCTTAAATTATTCCCTACTGAGTCTATTTTTTTTTTTTTTTTTTAGCTATAAGAAGATTAAGGACTCATAGTAGAAATAAAAGCTTAACTAGAGATGAAAGAGATATTACTTTGTTAGCAAAAGAATACCATAGCTAAGATTTTATAAATTAGTCTGAATTTTTTAAAGGTATGTGCTTAAATAATTTCAGCTTGTGGTTTGTAACTAAAAAACATAGGGAGGTAATTGAATTAATGAGAGCAGCTAACATCATCACATGGGTAGGGCTGCTAGAGTTTGAATTAAAAAAAAAGTAGATGACTATTTTGTGGAATGGAACCTATCAGAATCACCAGTGGAGCTTTTTCAAAACCCAAATTTTTAAAGGCTTCACCAAGAACCTACTGCAGCAATCTTGATAAATAGAAAAGCTTGAGAACCATTGCTCTAATTTGAGCAACTTAACCTTTTAAAACTTACGTGTATTTTATATATTTGCTTACTTTTCTGTTTTTAAATGATAAAAGTTTCAAAGTTCTTATTTCTGTCATCTCTAAATATACATTTATATCCCAACCAGATGGCTTCACCAATGTTACATAATTTTTCAGTTGATTACACCTAATGGTAGCAAGGATCTGAGTAAATTTTTTAGATCTTTTCTAACATGGTTAGATCCAAAACAAAAATTAACAATGACTAAGGAATCAGGAAGCCACAGAGCAAACATTTAAGATTCATTAAAATATTTTATGATACTATCATAGCAATAACCTCTTTATTTTAAATAAGAGAGTGAACAAAAATATGACCCAGATAAATAATTTAGGAGTGGCTTTACTTAGCGCCTGATGTGATTCTCTGGATATTAAAATCATTCATGTGTAAATATAGCAGATGCCAAGCCCTTAGGCCTCTGAAAGCAACCTCCTTTATCTCTCATCATTAGAGTAGCCGAAAAGACCAACAAATGCCCTCTTAGACACTACAACGTAACAACAAGAAATCTAAGATGGCTACAAACTCGCTTTGCAAACCTGAAGGATGAAACAGCCATCAGTGCCACCAAATGGGAGCTTCTGGGCCACAGAGGTGGGCAGCTCACTCCGATTCTATTGATATCTGCTCAGCAACAGTGTTGTTATTCTCCTTATTGCCAGAAGAGATACCTATGAGAAAGAAAAACAGGCCAGGAAGTTTCCATCTTGTTCAAGCTTCACTCTGCATGACTCTTTGTTCAGTTGGAAGTATTGCCCATTTCTCCTTTCAAGCTCCCAGGTCTTCTCCATTTCTTCCTTTCCATCTTTCTCCTCTCATTCTCTTTAGAGTTTTTCCCTGTCTACAGAAAATTATGGCACATAGAAAGTGTAACCAATTCATGGTTCATGTGTCCAGCTCCTCAAAAGGCCAATACTCAATAGATCAAAGTGTGAAATAAGTTTTATTGATCAAAAAAGTGTCGACACAAGGCCTCAACCGAGAAGATAGGAGCTTCTCAAAAGTTCTTCAACTCTATCTTATGTCCCTCAATCCCAAGTGTCTTTTATGTCACAGAAAGGGAGGAGTGGTGAAGCAAGAGATCAGTTCCAAAGAAGAGGTTGACATCTCCAAATCTCTTTGTTCCCAGTTGGTCCTGATTTCATTTGGTCTGGAGCTTCCTGTAAATCTTTGATAGACAGTCATTGTTCTGAAAACACTTCCCACCTCTTCAAAAGAGGACACTTCTAACAAGGAGCTGTCTTTGCAAAATACTCAAGCCTCAAGCAGAATCACTCTAGCATTTAACTCAAGCATAATTAGCATTTCACACTGTTACAAAGGGCCTATGGTTTAAGGGAGGGGAAAGAAATTTGATGTCATTCTCTTTCTTTTCCATAAAAGTCTTTTTCATGATAATTCTAACATTTGAGAATGTCAACTGAAAAATAATATTAACTAGGTGTTGCACCACCAAAAAGGATTTATTCTGGAAAAAGAAAAGATTGCAACCCAGAGCATGCAGCCATAGCAAGCCACATGCACACTCTGGCCTACATGCCAGGATGGAGGGGTATTTATATAAGGGAAAAAGAAGTTAATGGAAAAGGAAGTTAGAACTATAGAGCTTTACTATACAGTTCTTCCTGTAGGGTTCTCTCATCTAGGATTCTCCTGATTATGCAGAGCAGAAGAACTTCCATAAGTCTCGGCTCCTCCAATACCTTCCCAACTAATTATGTTTGCTTAAAGTTCCAGTTCATCTTTATCGAAGAGATTCTTGTGTCCATTTATCCTTCTAGTCCCTCGTGATAATTCCCTGAATGTCTATATATGTTACCTGATCCACTTCTCCAAAAAGTGCTTTGTCCCCACAAATACTATGCATGGGAAGAAGCTCTGAGTTTAGTCCGCTTTTTGACATTTAATTATTTTGTTTATTGTCCAGACTGGACAAATAAGCAAGAATTTGAGCTTCTAATTTAAACTTTATGGAACTTTAAAAGTCTAATAATTGGTGTAGAGAACTTGAAACTATTGCAGTATGGATTCTTGTTACCTGTCACCATTGCCTGAACCTGCTGCCTTCTCTTCTCCCTCACTCAATACAGGGGGTCTGTGAGAGTACATGGAGCTCAGGGCCACATAACTCTGCATCTGTCCAAGATACCTTCCAGGATCTGATGGGGGCAACCTGGAGCTGTCCTGACCAAGGAAGGAGAATTGGAATGATATAAAGGTCCAGGCCTGGTCTTTCAGAAACTAAAAATTTTGTAGGAGAAATATTCAGCATGCAAGTTTCATGTGTTATCAGTAAAAAAGGGAGCTCCTTTATAAAATAAGTTTGCAAGTGCAGGAACAATGATTATTGGAAAGTAGAGGCATCAAGAAGGACTTTCTGAGAGGAGTAGTAACCATGGACCCCACAGAAATAAAAAAGATCATAACAAAATACTATGAGCAAGTACATGCTAACAAATTGGACAATCTGGAAGAAATGGATACATTCCTAGAAACATACAATCTCCCAAGACTGAGTCAAGAAGAAACAGAAACTCTGAACTGACTGATTACTACCAAGGATATTGAATTGGTAATCAAAAACTCCCCCAACACAAAAGTCCTGGACTAGATGGATTGTATGCAAATTCCATCAAACATTCAAAAAGGAAGTAATACATATTATTCTCAAATTTTTCCAAAAAATTCAAAAGAAGGGAAGATTTCCTAATTCTTTTTATGAGGCCACCATTACCCTGAATCCAAACCCAGAAAAAAACATTACAAAAAAACTACAGGCCAATATTCCTTATGAATATTGATGCAAAACTTCTCAACAAAATATTAGCAAACCAAATTTAGCAATACATTGAAAATATCATACACCATGATCGAGTTGGATTTATTCCTGAGATACAAGATTGGTATGATACCTGCAAGTCAATTAATGTAATGCGTGGCATTAACAAATTGAAAAGTAAAAATTAAGTGATCATATCAATAGATGAAGAAAAAGAAAGTGTTCAACAAAATTCATCATCCATTTCTGATAAAAACACAACAAAGTGGGAAGAGAGAGGACATAATAAAGGCCATATATGACAAATCTACAGCTAACATCACACTCAATGGTGGAAGGCTAAAAGCATGTTCCTTAAGATCAGGAACAAGACAAGGATGCCCACTTTCACCACTGCTGTTTAATGATGTATTGGAAGTCCTACCTATAGCAGTCAGACAAGAGAGAGAAATAAAAAGCAACCAGATTGGGAAGGAAAAAGTAAAAACTGTCATTATTTGCAGTTGACATTATACTATATAGAAAGAACCCTAAAGATTCCACACACACAAAATATAATCTGTTAGAGCTGATTGATTAATTCAGTAAAGTAGCAGAATATAAAATTAATATTCAGAAGTCTTTTGCGTGTCTATATAACAATGATTAACTGTCAGAAAGAGAAATTAAGAAAATAATCCCATTTACAATTGCATCAAAAAACAATAAAATATATAGGAATGAAATTAACCAAGGAGGTAAAATACCTGTTCTGAGAAAATTGTGTCATCGAAAAAAGAAACTGAAGGAGATACAAATAAATGAAAACATATACTGTGCCCATGAGTAGGAAGAATCGTACTACCCAAAGCAATCTATAGATTCAATGTAATCGCTATCAAAATACCAATGGCATTTTTCAGAAAACTAGAACAAATAATCCTAAAATTTATAGGGAACCATAAAAGATCCCAAATAGCCCCATGAATCTTGAGAAAGAAGAACAAAGTTGGAGGTATCACTCTACCTGATCTTAAACTATACCATAAGGCTATCGTAATCAAAACAGCATAATACTGGCATAAAAATAGATACATTGATCAATGGAATAGAATAGAGAGCCCAGAAATAAATCCATATCTATACACTCATTTAATATATGACAAAGGAGGCAAGAAGATACAGTGAAGTAAAGACAGTCTCTTCAATAAATGGTGTTGGGACAATTGACAGATACACGCAAAAAAAAAAAATGAAACTGGATCACCTTCATATACCATATACAAGAATAGACTCAAAATGGAATAAAGACTTAAATGTAAGACCCAAAACTATAAAATGTAAGAAAACATAGGCAGTAATCTCTCTGATATTGCTACTAGTAATTTCTTTTTGACATAACTTCTCAGGCAAGGGAAACAAAAGAAAAAATAAACAAGTGGGACTACATCAAACACTGCAAAGGAAACCATCAACAAAATGAAAAGACAACCTACTGAATGTGAAAAGACATTTGCTGATGATACATCTGATAAGGTGTAAATATCCAAATATAGATTTTAAAAAAAAACTCATACAACTCCACAACAACAACAACAAAAAACAATGTAAATAGCAAACAGGCAGAAGACCTGAACAGATATTTCTCCAAAGAAGAAAAATGGCCAATAGACATGAAAAGATGCTCAAGGTCACTAGTCATCAGAGAAATGCAAATTAAAACCACGATGAGATATTACCTTGTACCTGTCAGAATGGCTATCATCAATAAATCAAAAAACAAGTGTTTGTGAGGATGTGGAGAAAATGAAACCCTCATACACTGTGGGTAGGATTGCAAATTGGTACAGCCACTGTGGAAAACAGTCTGGAGGTTCCTCAAAAAATTAAAAATGAATTTACCTTTTGACCCAGCAATTGCTTTCTGAGTAATTATCCAAAGAAGACCAAAATACTAATTTGTAAAGATCTACACATCTCTATGTTCACAGTAGCACTATTTAAAATAGCTAAGACACAGAAGCAACCTAAATGACCACCAACAGATGATTGGATAAAGAAGTTATGGTACATATATACAGTGGAATATTAGTCAGCTATAAAAAAATACAAAATTCTACCATTTGCAACGATATAGATGGACTTAGAGGTTATTATGCTGAGTGGAATAAGTCAGAGAAAGACAAATACCATATGATTTCACTTATATGTGGAATCTAAGGAACAAAAAGAACAAACTAATCAAAAACAGACTCACAAATACTGAGAACAATCTGGTGACAGAGGGCAGGAGGGTTGGGGGTCTGGGAAAAAGGGTTGAAGGGTTAAAGAAGTTAGTAGTTGATAGGTGGGAATGAGCAGTACAGCATAGGGAATGCAGTCAGCAGTGGTATAATGGCTTGGTGTAGAGCCAGAGGGAAGAAAGAGTAATTAGGGGGATTGTTTCATAAACTATATAAATGTCTAAACAATGTACTGTATACTTAAAACTAAAATAACTAAAATAGAATAAAATGGTTTTTAAAAAAAAAAAGACTTTCTGAAGAGCCAGTTTCAGTTGAAATCATTTTTATTTTTAAATTTTATAGTTTTTTTCTTATTTTTAAAGGCAAATACAAATTCTTGAGAGAAAAATTATAAAAATCATATGTAATATATATACACAGATATGTATATATGTATGTATGTATGTGTGTGTGTGTATATATATCCATACACACACACACACACACACACACACACACACACACACATATATATAGCAAATTATTCCAACTTTGCAACCCAGAGATACCTGCCATAATATTTCTTTAAGTATTTAATTTTACTTGAATTTAGCAGAAAAGAAAGTGAAGTGAAACTAAAGGAGATGCTGAAATATATATTTGTGTTTCTTAATAGCCATAAGTTTAAGTTTCCAGATATTGAGCTTTAGATCTAATCAAAATCCGAAGTCACCATTGCTATGTTAAAAACAACAAAATCATTATTCTGAGAGAGAGAAACGGAAGGAGAGAGGGAGGGAGAGAGAGAGGAAACATAGCATTCATAACTTTATACCTAAGTTTACTCTCCAGGTGATTCTTCAAAAAAATTATTAGGAAAAAGCTGATCTGTAAAGAAATATGTTATAAAAATGGCAAACCACTTCATGAATAAAAACCCACATTTAACACAGAGAAATGTTTATAGCGAGTACTCATTACACACAGAGATTTTAATTCAGAGGATCCATCACTGTTTCTTATATGCCACCAACTGTTCACAATCTAGCTTGTTTTTGTATTTAGATCATGTCTTTCTTATAGAGTGTTTCACTTTATTTCCCAAAATATCTAGCGGCCATTCTTTTTCTTGTTGCAAAAAAGCAGAGACTTATGCCACCCTCTCATTGATAGCCGTCTGTAATGCTACTTCTAGATCCTAATCGTATGACTCATGTAATGTTACCCACTTTCCGTGGAGCCTTCTAACTTCTGTTCTAACTGGGACTCACTGCTGTCTGGGCACACAGAGCAACTGTCACGGTCTTAGGATTTCTCGTCTTGCCTTCCTAGGTTGGTTTCTTAGATCCCAAGTTTTTCTCATTGGCTCATTTTCTGCTTTGCTCTAGGACAGCTCTGAGTTACTTTTCTAGAAAAAGCATATAGAAGACAATATTTATGAGTCCTCGACTGTGTCTAAAGATATTTTTATGCTTAATTTTCGCCAGTATTTATTTCTACATGAGGATCACTTCCCTCAGAATCTAGAACTTGCCACTCCACTGTCTTAATATTCAGTGCTGCTAATATTCAGTGGGAGTCTGATCCAGTTTGTCTTGAGCTTCTTCACAGGTTTCCTTTTTGAAATTTCTTTTTTTCTGAATATCCTCTTTGTTCTTGCAGGGCATAAATTTCACCAATGTGTTTCTAGATGGGGCCTTTTTGACCTGAAAACTCAAGTCATTTCTCTATTTTGAAAAAAAGTTAGGTCTCCTCTTTGTGTTCTCTTTCCATCCTTCAGAGAATTCTCTTAGAAGGGATAGAGAGTGAACTACTCAGATCTTTTCTCTGCTTTTTCTCATCTTTTTTTTTTTTATCTTTTTTTATATCATGTCTCTAAGTTTTGGAAGATTTCTGTTTTTCAACTTTATCTTCCGGATCTTTGATCCTTGGCTGCATCAGTTTTATTTTTTAATTACCTAGCTATCTTTGTCCTTACATGTTGTCAAAGGGAGAACCAGTTTGTCCTAGGCTTTCCCTAAGCTGCATTTTGAGCAATATTTTGAGAAGTGAGGACTAGGTATCTGGAAAGTCTAGGTGAGTCATCTGAGGTCAACTGCAGTGTTTCGTGTTAATCACAGGGGTAGAAGTAAGCTGATTACAGTCAAGGCAAAGACACTACTACAACTAGGAAGAAAGTGCCATACTAAGCATAAAAAAAGAGAGATAAAATTGGAAGATTTAGGTTGAGTGTAAGAAGGTTATTGACAAATGATTTTTAATGGAGAGATAAGCTAAAATGATATGAAATAGGAACACCTAATTTACCATTCACCAAAAGCCCTACCACTGCTGCCACCTGCTGCTGCCTTCCCAGAGAGAGACTTGAAGGCTGACTTCTATTTTTGGCTTGCCTCCCCAAGAAACAGAAATATTCAGTCTTGCCTTTCTGTGGGGTCCTGCAGAACTCAGAGAGAAACAGAGAAGCAATCAGGAAGAGAAGAGACACTATTGTTCAGGGTCCAAGGATCCAGCACAGTGCTGGCAGGCTGCTTAGGTTCTGGGTCAGTTCCTGCTTTTGGCAGCCTGCCTTATTGCTCAACACCACTGTGATGAGGCCACATGCCTTCCTGGTTGACCTTCCAGGTCAGTTTAACACACAACACCTCTGCTGCTTAGTCAGTTCTGAATAAGATAGCAACCTTGATGAGCTTTGCATGCTATCAGAAGTTTTTTGTTTAAAGCTAGTACTTATGGAAATCTTCAAACATTCAAAAATAAGAAAAACAGTTTAATGAATCTTAACACACCCATCAGCCAGTATCTTAGCCCATTTGGGCTGCCATAACAGAATACAGCAGATTGGATGGCTTATGAACAACAGAAATTTATTTCTTATAGTTCTGGAGGCCGAAGGTCAAGATCAGGATACAAGCATGGTTGGGTACTGGTGAGAGCCCTCTTCCCACAGAGGGGAAGGGGCAGCGGAGCTGTCCGAGGTGTCTTTCATAAGAACACTAATTTCACTCAGGAGGGATTCACCCTCGTGACCTGATCACCTCCCAAAGGTGCATTCTTTTAAAACCATAACATTTGGGGTTAAGATTTCAACATATGAACTTGAGGTGGATAGAAACATTTCATTTATAGCGCCCAGGTTCAACAACTGTTATCAACATTTGCTAACTTAAGAACCTACTTTTAAGTAGCACTCATTTTTCAGGAGGAGACTCTCCTTTTTCATAAGCATATGTCTAAGCCCACCTTTGGAAATTCTGTGATCAAACAAGTTTTCAAGTTTCACAAGTGATTCTGATGCCCCCAGAGAGCCACATTGTAATGAAATGAGAACAAGAGCATGATTCTCTCATTTATGTGGCACTCAAAAGTGTTTAATAAATAAGATACTCAGAAGACATAAAGGAGAACTGGTTACACTAGTCTATATGAGAAATTTAAATGGCAAGAGATCACAAAAGAAAAGGACAAATATATAATGAGAGAAAATATTTATAACATAGATATATCCTTAATGCATGGAGAATTCTCACAAATTAGTAATATTTACTCAAAATAGCAATATTTGTAAAATCTCACAAACAAAGGCTATGAACAGGCATAGGCTGTTCAGAAAAATCTGAAAATAACTAATAACTATGTGTACAGATGCTCAGCCTCTTTGGATGTCAAGAAAATGCAAATTTAAATGATAAGAAACCATTTCTATCCCTAACATTAGCCAAAATTGAAATAATTCATAATCTGCCATGTTGGTAAGATTTGGAGAAGAAGACCACTCCCATTCACTAATAGTAGAATGGTAAACTGATGCAAATTTTTTAGAGAGTAATCGGGCACCATGTATTAAAATGTGTATCATACACATTCTTAGACTCGAGAATCCTACTTCATGGAATCCAGCCAGGAGAAATAAAAGTACAAGTATATCGAGACATATGTATTATAATAATATTATTAACTAAGATGTACTGCTATCACACACCAAGATCTGTGCCAAATGCACTACAAAGGATGTCTGAATTAATCCTCATAATAATTTGAGGTAGCTACTAGTATCTCATAGACAAGAACAAAAATTTAGCAAACTTAAATATGTTGCAAAGGTTTTTTTTAAAATGTGCCAGTATGTGGAGTTGGAACTTGAAACTGATCAACATGACTGCAGAGTTCATGTTCTTAGCTCATGCAATGTGCTGCCAAACTAGAAACAAATAGCCAAAAAAAAAAAAAAACTGACCCAAATGCCCTTGATAGAGGAACAGTCTTTACAATGCCCTCAACCACTAGAAACACAAACGCCCAGTCTCACTTTGGTTTCATAATTAAAATCCACTTTGGGTGAAGGGAAGGTGGAGCAAATATGTTCCCCACAGAAATAGAAAGAAGTAATGAGGAAGAAATGGAAAAGTATGAAAGTCTTTACTGGGTGGGTGGTTTGGGAAGAGATTTTTCTCCTAAGCAATCTCAACTTCTCCCTGTAAATGTCTGGTTAGGGGATTTTTAACTAGGCCACAGATAAGGTGCAGGTTCCCAAAATTTGCCAGCACATACAGCTCTGCTGGCCTCACCCCAACTGGCCTTCCCGAGGCAACTTTTTTAAATTGACAGAGGAATGGTGACTGTAAAGGTTCTTAGGCAACTGAAAACATGGCCTCAATTCTCCTGGAAAATGACCACTTGTTTGTTTTATGTCCTTGGAATATGAATAGCATCTCACGAATATTGTGTTCTCACTGAGCTAGTGGCTGACTATGCTACTTAATCCCTGGTGGAAAAGAGAGATGTTTCCTCCCTTACGGCAGGGTCACTGGCCTCCATTTTCTGGGATTCAAGAAAGATTCTCTAAAGCCATTTCCTCCTAGGTTTTATGTCCAGGATACGGGAAAAGATTCCACAGATAAACCACATGCCAAAGCTGTAGCTCTGGGTCCAGAGTACTAGGAGTGTAAATTAGAATATGTTCTCACTTAGATATACTTTAAAATAGGATTATTTAAAATAATTGGTATAAACTGGTCACAAGGACTGATGTAGACAGTGTGTTATAAAGCAAGGATTATGATTCATCTAATTTTGTGTGCCTGAAACCAATAACAATATAAAATAAATAAGTGGTATTAGCACAGTTCCTTCCATATTGTCAACTGCTATTAATAGCTACTTAATCTAACCTTGTCCTCTCTTCAGACTCATGGGAGTAAACATACTTTTAACTTGTCCAAACCCTTGCCTTACAGTGAAAATCTTTGAAGCATATTTATTGTTCTCAACCCCAATAATGTGATATTTTCAGACAACTCTCTCCACAACTCCTTCCTTGTAGAAAGTTCCTATTAAATTCTTCCTTTTCTTGTAGGAAAAGTTTGTTTGTTACCAGCTTGTCCAAGGTGGCATGATATTGCTCCTTTGACATGCCCAAGAGCCTTGAGCACCCTGAACAACTGCACATCTTCCCAGCTATTGACCAAAACAGAACAGGAGGAGACTAGGTTGAAGCATTAGATAGATGGGAAGTGCTCAGATTCTGGCAGAATTTTATGTGGGTTCAGATCTCAGCTCTGCCACTTACTAGCTATGTGAACTTGGGCAAGATATTTTGCTTCTCTGTGCCTCAGTTGTACTGTCTGTAAAATGAGAGCAGTAACTGATCTTCCTCCACAGGTTTATGGTAAAGAGCAAATGAGAAATTGCATATAAAACATATAGCACTATGTATAGAGAGTCAAAATGGCATAGATGATAGAGGCTTTGTTCACCTCTTCTTATGATCACATCAAAGTTGTAATGGAAACATGGAGCAAACAACAAGCAAAGTCACCTGGGGTCTAGATGAACAAGCCCTACAACTCGGGAGAGAAATAAGAAATCACCCAGCAACGGTAGGAGGTAGGATGGGGAGAGGACATGAGGCTGCCTGGTCTTGAGCAGCTGAGTGGAACAGAGGCTGCGACGCCAGCAGCTACAGATGCTATTTCCTTTCCCGGTGACAGACTTACTAGCTCTGAGCACCAGTGGCTGGTAGGCTGCTCAGTTGTCACCAGAGACTTACAGGGGAATTCTGAGTTGTTGAAGCAAGAGCCAGAGGCAAGGCTTTCTCCCAGGCACAATGCTGGTGGTACCCATTGTTCCTCTGTTGAGCCCTCCCCACTCCCAGTGTGCATACTCAGTGCTGCCATAGCTGAGCGACAGCAAACTAGATAACAGAGATCGCTCTGCCCAGAGAATTCCCCGAAACTCTGCCTCCCCAAACTCACAGTCCCACTCAAGACACATCCATGTGTGTCCTTGGCCAGTCAAGTGCTCCTTGCTGAGCAGCGCCAAGGCTCACTCGTGGATTATGCTTTGTCACTTGGTGGATAATATTGTCTTCGCACTGATCTTTATTCTGTGTCACAACAAACTTTTAATTCAGACAAGTAGCTAAATGACTGAAAGTCTCTTTTTCTCTCTCTCTTTCTCTTTCTTCTTCACCATCCCTCTCCCCCCGAAAATAAATCATTAACGTCAGCAGAAGGTGATAGGCAAGTGTTCACACTTCCACTAAAAATGAATTGTAGTTAAGTTAAAAAAATCATATATCGTTCCATTCCTCAACACTGTAGTTTTTCCTTTTTTCTCTTTCTCTTTAAAGAATATACTTTTTCCTATTTGAGTTTATGAATTGTTTTATTGCTGAGAAAATTAAGAGATGAAGAAATCAAGAAAATAATTTGTTTTACCTTTTACCTCTATGCAAACAGTGGCACTTGTAAGCCAACTAACGGACCTTTTGGGACTCTGTGTTAATCCACTTTTCCAATGTCCCATTATTAGTCCTGTACATTTTTCTGACCAAGAAGTTGCTCAGAGCAGTTAAATTTTGATAAGACCCATGAAAAAGGAGAAGAAATTGTTTTATCTTACAACGAGCAAATCAACGTATACAGAAACTGAAGCGTTCACCCACAACTACATGCCAGCCTTCCGTCGTTGTGAAATCAGAAACTTCCTGCTGGTATCTGAATCTATTCCTAACCTATTGCCTCACTTGGAAGAAAACCTCCAGAAAACAGAGAAATCATAAATCAGTATGCGTGTGAACATACACTTACTTAAAGTGTATTTACCGTCTACTCTAGCAGAGCACCGAGAAGCACACGAGGGTGAAAAATTGTCCTCTCTGGGCAGATCACCTCTGGAAAAGCAGATTAGGCCAGACCGTGGGCCTGGACGGCGGATGTCCACCCACCGCACACAGCCCCTCGCCCACCCCCACTTCTGCAGGCTCCAGTCTGAAGCAGGCCATGCACCCACTGGTTCAAAGCCTTCCCTTAGGGATCCTTGCAATTCGAATCCAATCCCTGACCTGCCACCCTTCGCCCAGTCCTGCCCACCGCCCCGACACGCACGCACGGACCTGCCTAGCGCCTGCACTCTCCTCGCTGCTCCACGAGAGCTCCTTTCCCTTCTGCATCTGCTACCCCTGCTCTTGGTCAAGCCACCTCCGACTTCACCTCGAATTTCCCCCGAGGAGTCTCAGCGCTCTCCCCTCTCATGGAGCAAAACCATCCTACTGGCTACCGTCGCCTGCCGAGAGAAGCCATCTCGGTCCCCTTTCTTGTCTGTGTCCTGTTGTCCATCATTTTCCCTGGAAGGAAAAGGCTGTGTATTTATCCTATGTACACTTTACGCTGAGCAGTCTAGTCTGTTCACTTGAATTAAATAGTATACTCTGAGGCAGCTTCTGGTATCTTCAGAAGGACCCTAAAGGATAGAAAGTTCAGTGGAAGAAAAGAGGAAAATCTTTGACGTTATAAGAGCCTTTCAACCTGCCTTTAGGCACGTGCAAAGCCAAAAGATAAACAGATTCTAAAATCTCAGAAATGCAGTACTCATAGTCCTACAAGTGTCAGCAGAAGCCCTTAGCTAAATAAGCAATGATGTGATGTTAGTATAATCAAGAGAAACCTTTTTAAAAACAAATCGTTTATGAGCCACAACTTTAAGCTTGTAAGTTAATCTTTTTAAGGAGCAGGGAGAGAGGTTAAGAATCATTAGCAAAGTCAAGTCTGAAGCAGCAGTGTATTGGCTAAACGCAAAGTCTACGAACTCATATAGCTATCGTTCAAACTCAGCTTCTGCCACTTGTTAGCTGTGTGACTTTTGGCAAGTTCCTAAACCTCTCTGGCCCTCTGCTTCCCATGATTTAAGAGAGAATGCTGGCAAAAATGCTTAGCATAGTTCTTAGCACATAGTACACCCTGAATAAAAGCTTGCTGTTAGCTATTTCAAAATGATTTGCATGTTTCTTGGATAGCCTAAATTAGTAGGCCTCTTTTGATCTGAATATGCAAATTCTATGTAGGGAATCATTTTGTAAAAATACATGCCTTCTCTCGACTCTCTCCATGCAGTTCAGTTACTCATCTCACAAATGATTATGTCTCCCCTGTGCCAGGGACTGTTCTAGAACCTGGGAATCTCAGAGGGGACAAAACGAACAAACTTCCACCTGTATAGATTTTACCTTCTGTTGGGGAGACATAGGAAATAAACATAATAAATAAATTATCTAACATATTAGAATATGCTAAGTGCTATGAAAAGAGAGTCAAGACAGGTAAAGGCGACCCTGAATGTGAGGGTTGCAACTTTAGAGCTGTCAGAGTAGGCCTCACGGACAAGGTAACATTTAAGCAAAAGGAGATACAGGGAGACCTTTATTACATGTTAGAGGTTAAACTCCCCTAGTTATGGTTTTTGTGTCCTTTATCCTACCATAATTAGTCTTGAACCTCTGGTTCCCAAATTGTGTTAACAAAAATCACCAGAAATGCCCATAAAAGTACAGATTCCTGGGCCCCAGCCCCAGAGGTTCTAATTCAACTAGTCTGGGGAGGGGATAATATGGGTGGGAAAGAAAGCAGGAAATTTACATCTTGGAGCTCTAAGGATTTTAATTGGGTTGGCTCAAGGATTGACCTCTGAAAAATCTTAAAGTTAATTCCCTTCTTCCTAACTCAAATTTTCCAGCCATCTGGGCAACATGTTTGTAATTTCTCCAAAAACTCAGAATAATAAACTGTCCTTCAAAATATTCAAGAGGTAGGGGGAAATGGTGCTGAAGAAGAGTAGCAACGCTCATTTAAAGCACATTTCACCTGCTATTTCACTACAGAGAGTCTGAATATTCTTTTTGTTCCATTTCAGGCAGAGGTGAGCCATGAGCACAATTGGAAAGTAAACCTAGTGTGGCCCCCAGTCCTTCATATTTGTATTTAATTCCTTAAGTGCTTGCTATCCACCCAAATTCCACATGCCCTCATTCTGTCCCAGATTCCGTCTGTCACAGAATAAAATATTTTGGATAATTTGTTCATACTAATATATTAGTGACTCAGTTACTTCTCCCAGAGTTGACCTGGAAAAAAATGGCAATGAAACAGCTACCTCTGCTGTCCATGCAGAAAACTAATTGTGGCAGCCGTGAGAATGTGCCTCTGAGATCTTTGATCGCAGGGAGCACAACTGTCTGATAGCCAAGCCAAGGAGAACCTACCACAGCACTTGCTTCACACAGGCTGTATGCAAGGGTAGGCCCAACCTTGTGAAATCCAGGACCCTTCCAATGGAAAATTTGGGCTTGAGGCCTCCCCATCAACCTGGCTGAAACTGTTAGACCCATACCTCAACCTAAGATTCTTACCACCTAAACTTTCTTTCTTCTCCTCCCCAGGCGTCAGATTTACATTACTGTCTGATAGCTTGACCAGCCTCCCCAGCTCCTTCCCCATTTTCCTCAAGGCATATCCTTCATAAAATTCCTTGTGCATCTAATCCTGTATTGTCACCTGCTTTGGGTGGGTGGGTGGGGGGAGCTGAACTAACACATTCACCTAATCTTCATCCTCTGCAAACCTAATGTAGCAAGTGCCTCTGTTGTCCATATCACATCCCTTGGCCCACCCGTGTGAGCTCACACTCACTTTGTACTGACAGTGTCCTACTTCCAGCAAAAGCCAAGATTTCATTGTATCTCTGAGCCTTCGCCAACACCATAGGGGTACCTCAGCCTTAATGCAACTGCAGATATGACATATAGAGGATGTTTACCTCTTAGGAAGAACCCTCAGTAAATGAGAGTTGGGATCCAGAGCTTAAATGTCCCTAGCCTCCCATTCTTTAGGCAGCTAATGCTGAGAGGCATTGTGTGTCTTCTCTGGGAGGTCCCAGAGGGATCAAGTCCACAGTAACCATAACAGCAACCTCCATAATGGGCCCTTATATTGGCTTTCCCTTCTTTCCTGCCTCACTTTCTCTACTTGCTCCTTCCTGCTTCCTAGGATAGCCTCCTAAATAAACCCCCTATATCCAAGTCCTTGTCTCAGAGTTTGTTTTCAGGCAAACCAAAATCAAAACACTTGATATGTGAGCTACAACAATGGAGTCATCCTAACAAAACTCTCCCTTGAGAAAATAATGCTGAATATCTATCTATATGGACTGTATGATTTAAAAATATTCTGTATTTAAGTATTCTGTACTTAGTATCAATCACATGATAGAACAAAGTGCTTCCTCAAAGGGTGTAGTTGCCAGCCTCCAAGAAGGTCCCCAGGCTCCAGAAGGTCTCCTCCTACATCAAAAAAGAATGAAATAAAGGAGAAGTGACAATGTATAATTCCAGAACCAGGTCACACAAGGCATTGCAGTTCCATCTTGGTCTCTTAGGTATCTTACTCTGGAGAAAGCCAGCAGCCATTTCATGAAGATACTCAAGGGGTCCTGTGGAGAGGTCTATCTGACGGTGAACTGGATCTTTCCTCCCAGTACCAACTTGCCAGCCATGTGAGTGGAAGTGGATCTTCTAGCCCCAATTAAGCCTTCAGATGACCTCAGTGCCAGCACACTTCTGACTGAAACTTCATGAGAAATCTCCAGCCAGAATTTCCCACCTTAGAGTTTTTGGATTTCAGAACCTCAGAAACTGTGAAAGGTAATAAATGATGAGTCTTGTTTTAAATTATGCAATTGGGTGATTTGTTGCAATAAATGAATAATAAGAAAAGATACTCAGAGTGTTCTCACTCCCTTACACATAGAAACTCATTAACACTCATACCATTCCAATGAGGTAAACATTATTTAGCAGCCCCATTATTTAGTAGCCCCATAGTAGCCCAGAAAACGAGGCACTGAGAAGTTAAGTACTTACCCAGGGCCACTTAACAAGCAAAGGAGCAGGAATGGAAGTGAGTTGGTCTCACTCCAACCCCTGTTCTCTTAGTCACCACATTGCCCTGCCTTTGGTGTGGGAGTTGTCTTGAGAAGAAAGTATTTGTATTTCCTAACTTATTTGGAATAATACTTCCTACCTTAAAAAATTTCCACCCTGTTTCGGTATTTAAGCATAGGAGATTTCTTTTAGAAATTGGCTTCAGTTTAGGGCATGACTATTGACTTGGAGTAATCATTGTTTTCTTCCAAAAAACACATTTCTAATATTTTAAAAATATCATTGGGGAAAAGAAATTCATTAATCAAAAATTTCATTTCACCACCAAGCTATTTGTGACCCCATCAGCAATGTTTATTCATTCTCAGTGGATATACGGAACATTGTGGAGGAAATATAAAAACAACTAGTGGTGAATCATCCTTGAATTCATACCACCCTTGCTAATCTGCAGAATTTGGCATTTATTATGCTATCATGTATTTTTGGCCTTTTTTGTTAACCATCTGCCTAGTCCAGTGATCAGTTATTTCAAGTGAAAGACTAAAAACTTACATCTTTTCTACCCTCCATAGTGCCTTGCACACAGCACGCACTCAAATGTTTGCTTAAGACATTTAAAACCTTCAAAAATAAAAATCATTCCATTTGTTCTCCAAACTGCTCCATATTCCACAAGCTTCTCTTGCTTCTGCCATCCATTATTTCTATGCTAAGAGTTGGTTAATCCACCCTATTAGGATAGAGGATAAAAGGACAGAATGCTAGTCCCAAGAGTTCTATCTGTGTTCAACAAAACCAACTCAAAGACCACCTGAGGGCTACTATACTCAGTTCTGAACCTCACTTGAGCTACACAGAGAAGGATGACCAGAGGGAGAAGGACCTGAAAACCTAACCATGAATAGGCTAAAAGATGCAAAGATGTTTAGTTTGAAGAAGACTATCCTTGGAGCACATGCACAAACATTTGAAAATTGGCCTGGGAAAGTAGGATCATGTTAATTCTGACTGAGGGACACCAGAGCCCTACTTCCCCAGCCTTTTCCAATGGGATGTTAATATGGGGCTATCAAGAAAAGAGTTAGGTTGATGAATATGTTTGGAAAATGGCACAAAGGCAATCCCTTTCTGAGGTTAACAAAGCACATTAGCACACAGAAGATTATGAAAAATTCCTCTAATAGAGAAACCTTCATTGGAGTTTCCCACAGTCATTGTATACCATATTCCTTTCTATTATTTTCTCATTAACATACTGTCACTGAAAGAAAGAAAGAAAGAAAGAAAGAAAGAAAGAAAGAAAGAAAGAAAGAAAGGAAGGAAGGAAGGAAGGAAGGAAGGAAGGAAGGAAGGAAGGAAGGAAGGAAGGAAGGAAGGAAGAAAGAAAGGAAGAAAGGAAGAAAGGAAGAAAGAAAGAAATGAGTTACCTACAAGGGAATGCCCATGAGACTATTAACTGATTTCTCAACAGAAACTTTATAGGCCAGAAGGGCTTGGCACAAAATATTTAAAGTGCTGAAAATCCGGGATCTACAACCAAGATTATTTTACTTAGCAAAGCTATCATTTAGAATCAAATGGCAGATAAAGAGCTCCCCAGACAAGAAAAAGCTAAGGAGTTCATCACCACCAAGCCAATATTACAGAAATGTTGAAGGTACTTCTTTAAGAAAAAGAAAAAAGTATGTATCAAAGTCTAAATAAAGAATGGCAATAACTACATATAAATGTTTCTGTCAAAAGATAGGGTGGTTGAACAGATAAGAAAGCAAGACCCTTACATGTGCTGCCTACAAGAGAATCACTTCTTATTAAAAGACGTTTTGCTTTTGAAAAATGTTTAAATTTTTACCAACAGGTAAAATTGATGTTTCATAATATGTTGTCTTCATCTTGTGGCATCCAGAACATCTGACACCCCTATGTATACCTTCAAGAGGTATATATCCCTCCAGTTCCAAAACCTCTCTAGGTCCCTTCCCTCAAATCCACTTGCTCTACTTAGTTTGTTTCACATGTAGACTTACATCCTGGAATTTGATGCTTCAGATCCACTTTTGTTCCTGGATCTGAATTATAAATCAATCAGAAATCTCCAGCAACATTCTGGAAATCAAGGAATTTATCACATTTATCAATGCATTTGCCTTGAAGCATAAAAGGAGAAAACACAAACACTGAGTCTAAAGATTTTCTGTCTGACAAAGAAAAATGACTATTTACACAACTTTTAAAGTAACAGTTATCACTTTGAATACCACTACCCCTGAACCAATTATCATAAAAGGTTTTTAGAGCCTTTTAAAGGCTATATTACACAGGAGATAAATGTTTGAAATCTAATTGAATCAAAAGAGTTTCTTTACTTACAAAGATGTGTTATAATTTCAAAATACAGGCCAGGTCTTCATCCTGATAAGTATTTTCTGTTTCCACATTTACCTAAAAAGTTTCTCCTAATTAGCCTTTATGTTTAGCATGCCATCCCTTCTGCACCTGATCACCTAATCCTTTAATCTATCCCGAGTTCCTTCTGTATTGAACCTCCTAGTTGAAAATTAGTTCACCTGCAGAAATTGAATTAAAAAAAGTAGGACTTAAAAATATTTTAGACTTAATAAGAAAATGTAGAAAACAAACTTTTAAAGAAAACCTGTATCTATACTTTCTGGCCCTCTCTTATCTAAAATATTGATAACACTTTCTCTTCTCCATCCTAAGAGGAAGGGTTGGGCTCTCCAACCCCTCACCCCTAGCCCAGCTCATAAGACCTTAGCCTGAGTCAAAGCCCCAGACCCCACCACCACCAACTCACTAGAAGAGAAGATGGCAAGAAGACCTTTCATCTAAGGTTGGATGTAATGAGTAATTTTTTCAATGTTTCTTTCATCAAGGACTTGACTATAAGCAGAATCTGGGAACTACTACTTCTAATCAAGATGGAGTAAAAGGAACAAATTTACCTTCACTCCTGAAACAACATACACACACACACACACACACATATATGTGTGTGTGTGTATACATATATATATATGTATATGTGTGTGTATATATATGTGTATATGTACATATACATACATACATACATATATGTGTGTGTGTGTGTGTGTATATATATACATAGGGGTGTCCTTACATATATATATATATATATATATATATATATATATATATATATATATATATATATATATATATATATATATATGAAACTATGGCTTACAAGACACTGAACACAAGGCAACGAAGAAAGTAATCCCTTAGAGACAGGAATCAAACAAACAAAAAATGAACCCAGAAGAGCTTGACAGATTCTCTTAGTTAAAGAAATGCAGCTGAAGAGTCAAGAAGACCATGGCAGCTGGAAATCCCATGATTTGCATGCAGGGAAGAGTACCACAGAACCCATGCAGACTCAAGATTAGTGCTTGTTCCTGCCAACTAGGTAGAAAGCATCATAATTCATGATTTGTGATAGATACACAAATATGTCAAGCGTCAGTAATGAGAAATAATTTACCCTCAATTAAAAACAATTCTGAACTCCCTAAGAAATCTTAAAAGCAAGCCCTGAAAGGATCAAAAAATTCCAAGTAAATTAAGTGTATCCAGAAAAAAACTCAAGAATATTTATAAAAACATAAAAATATCCAGTACCTAAAAAGGTAAAATTTGTAATATCTAGCATTCGATCAAAACTCACTAAAATAAACAAAAACAGAAAACTACAGTCCATTATAAAAAAAAATCCATCGAAGGTAAACAAGGATACACATACTAGAATTAGTATAAAAAACATTAAAACAGTTATTATAACTATATTTTTCCCAGCTTTATTGCAATATAATAGACTATTAGTTGTTCGTATTTACATTGTACAATTCAATGAGATTTTCTTTAATTATATTTGACATACAATAATATACCAGTTTCAGTTGTATATCATAGTGATCAGAAAGCCATATAACTTGCAAAGCAATCACACCACTAAGTCTAGTACCTCTGTTCTTCCTTACATATTTATTATAACATTATTAACCACTTTCCCCATGCTACACTCTACATCTTCATGTCTTTTCCGCAACTATCCATTTGTACCTCTTAATCCCTATGCCTCCTTGGATCTAGTAGCCCTCAAAATATTCTCTGTATCTATGACTTAATTTCTGCTTGTGTTGCTGTTGCTGCTAATTTTGTTCTTCACATTTCATATGTATGTGAAATCATGTGATATTTGTCTTTCTCTATCTGACCAGTTTAATTCAGTGCAATACCCTCTAGGTCCTCCAAGTCAATATCTTTTTCTATCCCCTTCCTTTTAGTCTGTGTCTTTTAATCTAAAGAAAGTCTCTTGTAGGCAGCACATGTAGGAGTCTTGATTTCTTATCCTTTCAGTCACTCTCCCTTTAGGTTGGAGCACTTAATTTGTTTCCACCTGAAGTACTTCTTGATAGGAATGTAGTTATTACCATACTTTATTCATGTTTTAATACATGTTTCTTTTCTTCTCAAAGAAGTCCCTCCAACATTTCCTGTAATATTTGGTGTTGATAAATTCGTTTAGTTTATTTTTATCTGGGAAACTCTTTATCTGTCATGTGACTCTAAATGATAGCTTTGCTGGATAAAGTTTTCTTGGATCTTAATTTAACATTCAGATCCTGAGTCTTCATCAGTTTGAACATTTTATGCCAAGTTCTTCTTTCCTGCATAGTTGCTTTTGAGAAATCAGCTGCCAGTTTATGGGTGCTCCCTCGTAGGTAACTAACTGTTTTTCTCTTGCTGCTTTTAAAATTCTCTCTTCATATTTAACCTTTAGCATTTTAATAATTATGTGTCTTGTGTGGGCCTCTTTGGGTTCCTCTTTTGGGGGACTCTCTGAGCTTTCTGGGGTTGTATGTCTATTTTCTTCACCAAGTTAGGGAAGTTTTCCATCATTATTTCTTCAAATAGCTCTCCAACGCCTTGTTTTCCTTCAGGTACCCCTATGACACAGATATTTTTACATTTAATAATGTCTCATAGGCTCCTTAAATTATTATTATAGTCTTGCATTCTTTTTTCTTGCCCTGAACTTTATTGAGTGTCCCTGGCTTCCCCATCCTCTGTATTGGTGGTTCAATCCTCTTCTTTATCCACTCTGTTTATTCCATCTAATATACTCTTCATCTCAGATAATGTGTTCTTCATTTCTGACTGGTTTCCTTTTATAATTTCCATTTTTATGTCTTTTTATCTCTGTTAAAGTTCCTACTGAATTCATCCACACTTCCCCTAAGTTCATTGAGCATCTTTATAACCAGTGTTTTGAACTCTGCAACTGTTAGATTGCTTGACTCCATTATTTGTAGATTTCTTTTCTGTTCTCTCATATAGTTTCTGCTTCTTTGACTTCCAATTTTGGCTCCCTTTCTATGTCTGTTTCCATGTACTAAGCAAAGTTCCTAAGTCTCCCTGTCTTATTAGCATGGCTTTGTTTAGTAGGTGTCCAGTGGCACAATCCTGAGAGGGGTTCAGCTGCAGGCCAAATTTAGCCCAAGCCTATGCCACTCCAGGGCCACCTGTTAAGAGTCAGCAAGCAATCCAGAGATGCTGTGTTTATAGTTGCCTCAAGAAACCACACCAGAAACAGAAATCAGCTGCCACTAGTGAGCCTTGGCGCTGCTCAGCAAGGAGCACCTGACTGGCCGAGGACACACCTGGATGTGGCTTTGGTGGGACTGTGAGTTTGGGGAGGCAGAATTTCAGGGAATTCTCTGGGCAGAGTGACCTTTGTTATCTAGTTTGATGTTGTCTCAGCTACGGCAGCTCTGAGTACGCACACTGGGAGTGGGGAGGGCTCAACAGCGGAACAAGGGATATCACCAGCACTTCTGCCCAGGAGAGAGCCTTACCTCCTCACTCTGACAACTCAGTGTCCCCCTGTATATTTCCGGTGCTCCCCAACTCTACCCTCCACAGTTGACCAGGAGCTGGTGCTCAAAATGAGCAGGTCCGTCCCTGCGAAAGTCTGCTCACTGACACTGCCCTTTAAGAGGTGTCTGCAGCTACCGGCTGCCGCTGCCACAGCCTCTGTCCCACTCAGCCACTCAGGACTGGGCAGCCTCAGGTCTTCGCCCCTCCTACCTTCTACCATTGCAGGGTGATTAATTATTTCTCTCCTTAATTTTAGTGCTTCTGTTTTGTCTAGATCCCAGGCAATTTTCCTTGCTGTTTGCTCCATGTTTGTCACAACTTTAATTTGGTCACAATAGGGATGAACAAAGTCTCTGTCATCTATGCCACATTTTTCCCCTAACTATATTTCTTACGTTCAGAAAGCTGGAAGAAATATTGAACATGCTAAGTAGAGAGCACAAGAGATATTTTTAAAAGTCCTAACTTTCAGAGATGAAAATTACAATATTTGTGATGAAAAATACATTAGATGGGATAAAAAGCAGATTAAACATTGCAAAAATAATATTAGTGAATTTTGAGATATAGCAGTCAAAGCACAGAGAGAAGAAGGCTCAAATATAACAGGGTGAGACTGAACGGTAGGAAAACATCCATCAACCTAATATACATATAATTAGAGTCTCCAGAAAGGAGAAACAAAAATATGTGAACAAATCATAGTTGTAATTTTTAGAAATTTGATAAAAGTTATTAACTTGTTGATAAAAGTTATCAAGTGCAGAAATCATAAAATTATACAAAGGCTCACGATATATCAAATTTCTGAAGACCAGTGCTAAATGGGAAATCTTAAAACCAGTGAAAAATGACACTTTACATTTATAGGAACTAAAATAAGCATGATGGCAGATTTTTGTTAAAACCAATGTAACTGAGCCAACAATGAAGAAACATCTTTAAAGTACTGTGAAAATCTCTTTCAAAAACATATGTGAAATAAAGACTTTGAGATATATAAAAGTGGAAACAACTTCTCATCAGCAGATCCACACACACACACACACACAAAAATAATAATAACAAAGGAAGTTCTCCAGGAAGATAAGAATGAGGAAAGGAAGAAAGAAAATGGAAATGATGCCAAATGGAGATATGTAGCCATACAAAAGATTAAAAACCTCTGGAAATGGTACTTACTTGGTAAGATTCTATTCTTATTATTTAACTCCTTTAAAGACAACCATCTGTTTAAAATGGATAATGCATATGACAAAGTGGGTGGGAGGGTAATCCCAAGAATGCAAGGTTAATTTAAAAATTAGTGTTTCATAAATGTAATTCATCACATTAACAAACTAAAATGAAAACCACATAATCATCTTAATAGATGCAGAAAAAATATGTAACAAAATTCAACATTACTTCTGATTTTAAAAAACTTTGAGCATACTAGAAACAGAAGGAGACTTTCTTAGATAAAGAGCACTATGAAAACCTGTCACTAACATTATAAGCATTGGGGAAGGACTGAATTCATATGGAAATGCCAAGAGCATAGAATAGACAACTTCGAAAAAGAAAAAGAAAATTGAAGAATTAACACCACTTGATTTCAATGTTTATTATAAAGCTACAGATATCAAGTGGTATTAGTGTGAAGACAAATAGGTCAATGAAACAGCATAGGAAGTCCAGAAATAGATCCACACATGCATGGACAACTGTTTGACAAAGGTGCAAAAGCAATTCAGAGGAGAAAGGATGATCTTCTCAATAAATGATGCTGAAACAACTATGAGCCTCCTTGAAAAAAAAAAAAAAAGGACTTTGGTTCATACATCATACTATATTCATGAATTAAGTCAAAACTGATCATACACTCAAATGTAAACCCAAAACTATAAAACTTCTAGAAGGAAACCGAGAGGGAAATCTTTGTGACCTTGTGTTGAGCAAAGATTTCTTAGCTATAAATTTAAGACCACAATCTGTAAATGGAAAAAATTGATAAATCAAACTTCATTTAAAATAAAAACTTTTGCTTTTTGAAAGATACTCTTAAGAACAAAAAGACAAACCCAGATTGGGAGAAAGTTGACCAGTGGTTGCCTAGGATTAAAGTGGGGGAAGGGACATAGGGAAGAAGAGATTACAAAAGGGCAGCTGGAAACTTTTGGGGGTGGTGGATATGTTTACTCTCTTGATTTTGGTGACAGTTTCATGGACATATACTTATGTCAAAGATTATCAAACTGTATACTTTAAAATATGTAGTTTTTTATATGTCAATTACACCTCATTGGATCTGGTAAAAAAAAAATTAACAGAGGTAAAAAGAGAATAAATGCTAACTTGATCAAACCAGTAACAGCAAGAAAAGGAATAAAGAAGAATCAGCAAAGTAAAATATACAATAAACATAATGTAAGTTGGCAGAAGTAAAGTATTATCAATTGTCATTAAATGTGAATAAACTGAATTAACCCATTAAAAGTCAGAAACTGTCAGAATGGCACAAAAAACAAAATCTGTTATGTACTATATACAAATATATGTAAAAAAAAGTGATAAAGAAAAGTTGAAAATAAAGATGTGGGCAAGGGATACCAAACAAAAGCAAAGAAGGAAAAGTAAAAGCAACCTATTAATTAAAACAAATAAAAAAGACCACCTACTGGATGCAAGCTTCCCTGATCTGGAAACTTTTAATTTTAGTAAATTAATGATTTGTTTTGAATAGATAGGAATTAAAACAGGATACTTACTAACATGGTTTTACATAAACAATGATCCAAGAGAGAAATCTGTGTTAATTTTTAAATTAACAATCTATCTAAATTAACTATTTTGTCAAAAATATAGTGTCCTTCTTGGCAGTTCTTGGCATAACACTACCTGCTTTGAGGGTCTGATTAAATAATACACTGTGCTGGTCTTTAATCTTTTTATTCCCAAGGCTTCTAAATCATTGCATCTAAGTAGCTATATGTATTGAGAGTCTTCAGGGAGCAAATCATGATTTTTAACTTAATCTATAAGGTATTAGCATTTTATCATTTGGAAAAATGCTGGAGGATACCAGTTTAATGTATTGTCAGTTGCTAATCATTGTTGGCCAACAAATGTGACAAATCTTGGACTAGAAACATATCTCATGATTCCCCTTCTTGTGGAAGTGGACTTTTTGGCCAAAGTAAGGACTGGTTTAGAGAGTTTTAATGTTCACTGATGCTCTCATACCAGAGTTTCATCAGGCTGGGAAAGAGAGAGAGAAGGGTTATGTCCAATCTATGATGTACCTTGAATGACCATCTACAAAGGACCAGAACTCAGTAAATACTCACTTAAGTCTTCAATCCATCCTGCCAATGAAATAGTCTGGAACGGTGCCTCTCACACTTCAGCTTGCCTCAGAATCACCTGCGGTTATTAAAAATCCAGATTCCCAGGCCTCTTCCCCAAGTTGCTGGCTCAGGAGGTTAAGGGGATAGAGGTGGCTGAGAATGGGCATTTCTAACAAGTTGACGGTGCTTCTTAGGCTAGGGGACCACACTTTGAGGACCACACTTTCGCCTATTTCCGCTTCTCAGACGCAGCGTCAGCCTTTGGCCATTTGGTCTAGTAGCATGTTCCATGGTGCCTTCCCAACCCCTCTTTTAGACCTCGTACCTCATTTCCCAGCTGCACCTCCTCCTGCAAGAGCCTCAGAAAATGACACTCAGAGAACTCCTGCGTGGTCCTGGGCATCAAGAACACAGAGAACATGCACAGATAACCTTCCAAGGCAGCAGTGAGGCACATAAGAGGGTTTGTTTTCCCAGTGCCTGGCTTATCATTAGGATGCTGCTGCTGCCACCTCCACAGAGTCAGCTGGATGCCATGGAGCTCGTCAGCCTGTGGATAGTCTCTAAAAGAATCAATCTATGCGTTCACTCTGCAGTAGAAAACGTGCGGTGCTGAGCTATGCACAAACACAAGCAGGTGAGGTGAGAAGACGGACTGAGGAGGAAACAAGGAAGAGGCCTGGAGGATTCCTACCAGTTAGGGGCTGCTGAGATCTCCCTGCTGGTTTTCCCTAAGAGGCCAGGATGTCCCACCTTGTACTCACAAACCCCCAGAGACATTAGATCTAAGAAATGCAGGGCAAGGAACAATTGTTAAACTGACTCTTGTTTTTTCATTCAACATACATTTGTTTGAGCTTCTATGCTGGGCTCTGGGTTAGATCTTGGGATACAAAGGGGATGGAAACTCAATCCCCTTCATCAAGCATTCACAGTCTAGTGTAAGAGATGGACAAGGCAGACCCAACAGAGCACCATGAGAGGCAGTATACACCATGGTTAAGAGCTCTGGAGCCAGAACACACAACTCCAAATCCTGTGTGACCTTGGACAAGTCAGTTAACCCCCTGGGTCCTCATGTCCTTATCTGTAAAATGGGGATGACAGCAGTGCATACCTCATAAGTAGGTCTGGTGTAAAGTCTAATTGAGTTAATACATGCAAAGTGTTTAAAATGTGCCTTGCTGTAAAGACCTGCTTGCTAGTTCTTGTCAATATTAACATGACAGAGAGAAAGGTGCAGAGGACATTAGGGGAGAGGCCAGGAACCCAGACAAAACTAACAGCCCCTGAGACCCGCAGCTTGCCTTCTGCAACAGGAGCAGATCCAAAGAGGATCCTGAGGCCCTTCTAATGTGTCAACTGTGATGTGGAGGTGCCATCTAGTGGGCACATACTGAGCACCGTGAGCACCAGGCACTGAATACAAAAAGTAGTCAGAATTCCTTCTGCCTTGGAAATGTAGGAGGTAGGAAGGGAGGGAGAATCTTGATCCTGTTTCATCTGGAGTCACCACAGGTTTGACAACATCTTACAGACAAGGGCCTCAGCTGACAATAGCTGGGGGTTGGTCCCCATGCTCAGGCAGGTCCCTCCCCAACTCAAGGGGCCCCAGAATGTAGGAGCAACATCCTCCCTCTCTGTGCATCCCCCATCCCTCCCCACCCACTCAATGTCATCACTCTATTTCTGGGCCTGTTTTTTGCTTCAGTTTGTAACTGCCACCAAAAGCCTGTGGCTTGACACATACATCTGCTCTCTTGATCAGAGGAACTACCCACCCCACAGCACATGCCAGCTGGGAACTTTCAGAGGGCTGTTGGCCAAGGCTTTGGGAATATAGCCCTGTCCACGAATGCCCGAATTAAGAAAGTACACTAGGTGGCACATGAAGAGTGGTGGAGCTTGGAGCAAGGCTGGTAGCTTCCTGGGCAATGACTCAGGGGCTAGCAGGCCAGGAGAGAACAGGCTAACTCATTATTGTGCAATACAGACCACACCCTCCTCTCAACCACCAATCAGGAGGTGGCCCTGGCCACATGCATCCCCCTCACCATGCTTACCTGGAGGGGATGGTCTCCAGCTCATGATCTTCCAGTACTCACATGCCATAAAGGTGACCGACTATGGAAAAGGGAGAAATGACTGAGCAAATTCAGAAGGTTCCCACAGTCTATCTCATGTTGTCTTACTCTTCACCAATTCTTGCCTCCTCCTGTCTCCTGAACTCCAATTGGGGGGAAAAAGGGGCGGGGGAGGGACCAACGGGGAGGAATCAAGTTCTTGGAAAAGGCTGGAGGCTAATTTCAATTCAAAACACTGGCCTGGCCAGCAGCCCTCAGCAACTTCCAGCTCAGCCACCCTATGTTCCTAGGGCAGTTAAATTTAGCCCTGGCAAATGTGGGCCTGGTCTAGGCGCTAGAAGCAGTAGAGTGGACCCACAGATTTATCCATCACAGGTGTAAGAGCTTCCAGCTACATACGACAGCCACTGTGATGATGATGAAGACACCTGGATGGAAGTAGAGTAAGGGAAGGGAGATGGAGGGAGGTGAGGTTCAGGCTCAAAGGCAGGTCTCATCTCGCAGCAGTATTGCCAAGACCCATCAGCCCAGCGCTGCTATCAGCAGAGACCAAGCAGGTACCATAGATGAGTAAAGGATAAAGATGGAAAGCAAAGGGAATGATGGGGATTGGGATGAACTTCAGAGTAAATGTCCCCTCTAAAATTATTGAAATTTCTATTTTTAAATAACATTATGTTGGCCAAATAAAATCTTGCATTAAGTCTGCAGACTTTTAGTGTTATACCTGGGCCTAGCTGTGTGGAGCAGGCAACCCATGGCTACTGTTTTACTATCAGCCATTCATTATTTCTTCAGTCACCTGTTAAAACACAAACAGACCATGGGGCTTTAAGGTTTCTTAGCTAATTCAGTTATTCTTACAGATGCCTTTGTTTAAGAAAGAAGAAAGAAAATAAAAGAAAAAGAAATAATCAGCATGCATAAATAAATTGATAAATTAGCATTTATTAATATCTTCAGAATCAATTAAATGTTAGCTATATAAAGTAGCAGCTGTTGAATGCAAAGAACACTTGGCTTGGAGTCAAGCAGGCTCGAATCTAAATCCCTACTCTGCCATCCACTAGGAAATTAATCTCCCTAAGCTGCAGCTTTCTTTTTTGGCAGAATGGAAATAATAGACCTATCTTGGATTCCTATGAAGAAATAACCCAGGACAATGTTTAACAAGAGATAATTCATGCTTAATAAATGTTGCACGAACTTTAATCATCTGAGAGCCAGATTTTGTAGGACAGGAATTAAGAGTGAGAAGGGAGGGAGGAAGGTGGTGAGCCAGCAGCTCTTCACCAAGCCAGAGCTTTTCTGAAACCTGAGTCAGGCCTCATTTAGAGTTCAAGGGCTTCTGAGCCACATGGGACCACACTACCCGACCGTGCCCATTTGCCGCACTGCAGCAGCAGTGCTTGCTTAGTCTGAGTTGCACGTCACATTTCTCTCTCAGCGTTTGAGAAGGAGGATCAGTCAGGTCTGTGGACTTACCTCGCCATTGTTTTACTTCATGTGAGCCCCTCATGCAGTCTCGTGCTGCGCTGGGTGGTTGTTGAAGGTAATTATCTGAGACTATAACAGCCTACTTTGTCCAGTCATCCAAGCAAGGCTGCCAATACTGGAGAGCATTTGTTTAAGCTCCCTAATTGAGGGTTAATGTAGATTGCCAGCTCTGACGGGGTACTGGAATCCCCTAGAGAGATTTTAAATAAATATCTTTTTGTACATTACACCCTCTCTCCAGACTACGGAACCAGAATCTCTGAGGGGTAGGCTGGAGAATGCATATTAAAAAAGAAAAAAAAAAAAACAGAAAACAAAAAAATTCCCAACTTGAATTCTCAAGTTCAGCCAATTGTTTGAATCCCTTATTATGCTGCTCTCAACTACCTCTTGCATCTGTGTTGGCCTGGCAAGTAACACAAGTAAGAAAAGGACAGTACTGTCTGCACTGAAAATCAATGTTTGTGTGGAGCTGGAAAAGCAAAGGGTGAGCAACCAGGTGAGAGGCAGTATACAGAGAGCAAGAGAACAAAAGAGAGAGAGACAACACGACATTATAGGGAGAGAGGCAAAGAAAGGAGAAAATAACAGGTACACACAGAGAGAAAGATGTGGCAGAAAGGAGGGGGGAGATGAAGAGAGGGAGAGACAGGCAGACAGACAGACAGACAGACAGACAGACACAGAGATAGAGAGAGACAGAGACAGAGAGAGGTGAGGGGAGGATGGAAAAAGGAAGGCAAATTTTCATGACTGTGACAGCATTTTGGTATGGCAAAGGATAATCTAAACCAAATTAATGAACAAATTCTAGATTAAGAAAAAATTTTCAATCTAGACATAGGGTGAATATCGCAATATACAAAAAGCTCTTACATATTGACAAGGATACAGACAATAGAGAGATGAGCAAAGATATGAAAAGAAAATCCAAACAGCCAACACAAGATGTGTGTGAGTTCACTAGTGGTTTCGGAAACACAGATTATTATTTTATACCTATGATATTGGTAGAAATCTGAAAGCCACTTATTTATTGCCAGATAGGTTGCAGGGAAAATGATTTTTTTTTAAACTTGATAGTAAAAATTTTAGTTGTTATAGAACTTGAAAAAGCTATCTGACACCATCTAACAAAATTTATCACTCGTCATTTAGTCCACCTATTTCATCCTCGGGACTTGTTGTCCTAGAGACAAAAATACCAGTATATGATATTACATTCAAGAATGGTAACTGCAGAATTATTCATGGTAACAAAAACATTGGTAACAAAGGGAAAGTTGTTAAGAAGGTACTGTTGAATGAATGTTGATACATCTGGCCCAGTTAATAGAATTTTATACAGCAATTAAGAAGGTTGAATAAAAGCCATATCACAGTTGGATCAAGGAAAGAGGTATTGTTGTATAAAAAACAATAAGAAAAATGCTAAATTTATAATATTATTATATTTTTGTAAAACATAAACAATAAAAGTAACTCCTATGAGGTGTGGGGTATATGTTTGTGTGTTACAGGGTTGACATTCAATCAGTATACTGTGAGAAAGCCACATTGGATATTTCAAGTAGTGCTCATTCAGAGTAGCTGTAGTATGCCATACTTGTTCCTACATATTTTGAATGGCTCTCTTGCATATATGTGTTCATATTATTGTGTAAGAGTATGTAAGAAAATGGAGAAAAGTACAGATAGGTATATAGTGGGTTGTTAATATGGATTACTTATCCATATTAACTTAGGAAGGAAAAGGAGCCCACTGTGGGTGGGGGAAGAATGAGAGGGGTAGCCAACCTAACAACAAAAAGAAAGAACGAAGAGCAGTAAAAAAAAAATGTATAACATAATAATTATGTTATGCACTTATGTAAGATTATATATGTGTGTGTGCATGTGTGTATGTGTGTATAGATATATACACATATATATGTATGTATGTATGTGTGTATATGTGTGTGTGTGTGTGTGTGCGTGTGTGTATCTTTATATATACAAAATTCTCGTAATAGTTAAGAGCTTATATTATTACCTCTGCAGCTGGGTCCTTGTGTGTGCTCCCAAATGCAGCAACAAGAGTGAGTCCAGCAAATGGAGTGCTCTCAGAAAAACAGACTAGAATCTGTGGATAAGGGAGAAACCACAAACTTAGGGTGTAATGCCACCTTCTGGAAAATAAAAGAGGTTTTCCAGCAGCCAGCCTGGTGAATTGTAAGAACCAGAAAAGATATACGAGCTCAAGAATTCTACCCCAAGAGGGAGCAAGAAGTGTGGACCAGGTGTATCCACACGAGGTTGAAAAAAAAAAAAAACAAATATATAGAACCAACAAACAGTACATCTCACCTGAAGGCAACTAGATTTGGAGAAGTATCTGCTACTTCAAATGCAAAAGCAGCAACGCAAAACTACAAGGAACATTAAGAATCAAGAAAGTATGTCACCATCAAAGATAACAATAAAATTCTCCAACAAGCAAACTCAAAGGTATGGATCTAGCTGATAAAGAATTTGAAATAGTTGTTTTGAGAAAATTCAACAAGCTACAAGGCAAGAGAAAGACAATCCAATGAAATGAGAAAAGCAAAACATGAACAAAATGAGAAATTTAACAGACGTAGAAATAATAAAAACGAACAAACAGAAATTATAGAGCTGAAGAATTCAATTAATAAAATGAAAAAGAAAATTCAATAGAAAGTATGTAGAGCACAGTAGACCAAATTGATGATGGAATAAGTAAACTAAAGGAAAGAAATTTAGAAGTAACCCAATCAGAGGAGAACAGCAACAACAACAACAACAACAAAAAGAACTTAAAAAGCCTACATGACTTATAGGATTCCACCAAATATTAGAATAAGTGGAAGTTTAGGAGAAGCAGAAAGCTTATTAAAAGAAATCAGAGCTGAAAATGTCCCAAAGCTGGGAAGAGACTTGGACATTAGTTTAGATCTATTCACTAAACTAATAGATACCATATGATCTCAATGCAAAAAGATCTCCAAGACTCCAAGACATTATAGTACAACTGTCAAAACTCAAAGATAAAAAGAGAATCCTAAAAGCGGCCAGAAAAAAAAAGATTATAATCTACAAAGGAACTCCCATAATGCTATCAGTGGTTTCTCAGCAGCAACTATATGGGCCAGGAGAGAGTGAAGTGCCACATTCAAAGTGTTGAAAAAAAAAATGCCAGCCAAGAATACTCTATCCAGCAAAGTTATCCCTCATATATGAAAAAGAAATAAACTTTTCCAGAAATAGACTTTTCCAGACAAATAAAAGCTGAGGAAGTTCATCACCACTAGACCTGCCTTGCAAGAAGTGCAGAAAGAAGGTGAAATCAAAAGATGCTAAATAGTGACATAAAAACATAATAGTATACAACACAGCAAGGCAAATATACAGTCAGATATAGAAAACTCTAATTCTGTAATGGAGTGGTTGTTAACCACTTAACTGTAGTATACAGGTTAAAAGAAAAGAGTATTAAAAATAATTACAAAGACTATAATTTGATAACAGAAAAACAATATAAAAAGAGGTCAATTGTGACGTCAAAAATACAATGGGGGAAGTTAAAGGGTAGAAATTTTGTATGCAACTGAAGTTAAGTTTTTATCAGCTTAAAATGAACTGTTTTATCTATAAGATGTTTTATGTAAGCTTCATAATAACCACAAAGCAAAAACCTAGAGTAGATTCACAAGTAGTAAATACAGGGAAAACAGAGCATACCACCACAGAAAATTACCAATTTTCAAAGGCTGAAAAGAGAAAGAAGGAAAAACAGAATTATGAAACAGCCAGGAAATGATAAATGAGATGGCATATCAAATCAATGCATATCAAAACTTACTCTAAACATAAAAGGATCGAATCCACCAATCAAAAAGGACAGAATGACTAGATAGGTTAAAAAAACAACAAGAACAAGAACCAACTATAAGCTGCCTACAAGAGACACTTCTGATTAAAGGATACACATAGGCTCAAGGTGAAGTGAGAGAAATAGATGTTCCATGAAAATGGAAATAAAAGAAAGCAGGAGTAGTTATACTTACATCAGACAAAATAGACTTTAAGCCAAAGATGGTAATAAGAGATAAAGAATACCATTATATAATGATAAACAAGTTAATTCATCAAGAAGATATAATAATCATAAATATATACACACCTAACATCAAAGCATTTAAATATAGTAAGCAAAACTAACAGATCTGAAGGGAAATGTGCAATACAATAATAGTAGGGGACTTAAATACCCCTCTTTCAGCAATGGATAGATCATTCAGACAGAAAACCAATAAAGGAATAATGGGCTTCAACCATACATTAGACCAAATGGACCTAACAAGCATTTATTTATAAAATATTCCATCCAACTGCAGCAGAATACACATTCTTCTCATGCTCAGGGAACACTTTCCAGGATAGATTATATGACAGGTGACGAAACAAGTCTTGACAAATTTAAGAAGATTGAAATAATACCACGTATCATTTCCTACCACGATGCTATTAAACTACAAATCAACAAGAGGAAAGCCAGAAAATTTACAAGCATGTGGAAACCAAAAAACACACTCCTGACAACCAATGGATCAAAGAATAATTCAAAAGAATTTTTAAATGTCTCAAAACAAATAGAAATGGAAACATAACACACCAAATCTCTGGAATGCTGCAAAAGCAGTTCTGAGGGGCAAGATTACATTTATATAATGCATTATATAAAGAAAATGCAAAGATGTCAAATAACTTAACTTTATATCACAAGGAACAAAGAAAACAAGAACGAACTAAGCTCAACGTTATAGAAGGAAGGTAATAACAAAGATCAGAGCAGAAATAAGTAAGACAGACTTGAAAAAATAATATACAAGATCAACAAAACAGACAAAATTGACAAACCTTTATCCTGACTACCCAAGAAAAAAAAGAAGGCTCGAATAAATGAAATCAGAAATAAAAGAGAAGATTTTGCAGCTGATACAATAGAAATACGTATGATCATAAGAATATATGAACAATTATATGCCAACACATGGGACAACATAGAAGAAATGAAGAAATTTCTAGAAACATATAACCTACAAAGACTAAATCAGGAAGATATAGAAAATCTAAATAGACCAATAATGAATAAGGAGATTGCATCAATAATCAAAAAGCTTCCAACAAAGAAAAGCCCAGAACTAGATGACTTTACCAAGCACTAAAGAACCAATGCTAACTCTCTCAAGTTCTTCCAGAAAACTAAAAAAAGGGGAACACTCTCAAATTCTTTTTAAAAGGTCAGCATCACCCTGATATAAAACCAGATAAAGACACTACAAGAAAAGAAACTAAAACTCAATATTCTTGATGAATATAGATGCAAAAATTCTTAACAAAATGTTATAAGCAAACAGAATTCAACAGTACATTAAAAGAATCATACACTATGGCTAACTGTGATTTATCCTTGGGATACACGAATGATTCAATATATACAAATCAATAAATGTGATATACCACATTAATAGAATAAAAGATAAAATTTTTATGACCATCACAAGAATGCAGAAAAATTATCTGACAAAATACAACATTATTTCATTATAAAATCCCTCAATAAATGAGTATAGAAAGAACATACTTACATAATAAAGACCATGTACAACAGACACACAACTGACACCGTACTCAATGGCGAAAGATTGAAAGCTTTTCCTCTAAGATCAGAAACAAGCCAACGTTGTCCACTTTCACCACTTTAACTCAGGATAGTGCTGGAAGTCCTAGCAAGAGCACTTAGGTAAAAAAAAAAATTTTTTTAAGCATCCTAATTGGAAAGGAAGACAAAACATTATCATTATTTGTATGTGATATCTAATATAAAGACTCAACCAGAACACTGTTGGAAATAATCAGAATTTAATAAAGCTGAATATAAAATCAACATACAGAATCAGTTGTGTTTCTGTATACTAACAATGAAATATCTTTAAAATATATTAAGAAAACTATCCCATTCACAATAGCAACATAAATAGTAAAATACTTAGAAACAAATTTAATCAAAGAGGTGAAAGAACTGTACAATGAATATTACATGACTTTGATTTAAAAAAAATTGAAGATGACACAAACAAATCGAAAGATATTTCATGTTCATGGATTCAAAGAATTAATATTGTTAAAATGTCCATACTACCCAAAGTCATCTGTAGATTCAACGCAATCGCTATAAAAAGTTCAATGGCATTTTTCCACAGAAGTATTAAAAAACAATCCTAAAAGTTGTATGAAACCACACAAGTCCTGAATAGAAAAAAAAATTCTGTGAGAAAAAGAACAAGCTGAAGACACTGCATTTCCTGTTTTCAAACTATAATACAAAGCTGGAAAATTAAAACAGTATGGTACTGCAATAAAAATAGACACAGAGACATACAAAACAGAATAGAGAGCCCAGAAATAAACTGCTACATATACATTCAACTAATATTTGCAAGTGTGCCAAAAATATTTAATGGGGAAAGGACAGTCATCTTTTCAATAAATGGTGTTTTGAAAACTGACTAAACACAGAAAAATAAAATTGTAACCACATCTTACACCACTCACAAAAATTAACCCAAACTGGATCAAAGACTTAAACATAAGATTTGACACCATAAAACTCCTAGAAGAAAACATAGGGAAGAAACTCCTTGACATCAGTCTTGGCAATTGATTTTTTTGGATAGAACACCAAAGGCACAAGCAAAATATCAAAAATAAACAACTAGGACTATATTTAAAAAAAAAGCTCTGTACAGCAAAAGAAACAATCAACAAAATGAAAAATCAGCCTATGGAATGGGAGGAAATATTTGCAAATCATATATTGAATAAGGGGTTAGTATCCAAAATATTTAAAGAACTCATTCAACTCAATAACAATAACCCAAAAAATAAAGAAAGAAAACAATCCTGTTAAGAAATGGGCAGAGGAACATAATAGACGTTTTCCATCTGATTTATTTCTAGATTTCTGTCTTTGATATCACTGATCTTTTCCTCCATTTAGTCGACACTATTTCCCAAGCTTGCTATTTCATTTTTCATCTCTTGCAGTATATTCATCTACAGAATCTCTATTTGTTTTTTTTTTGATATTTTTAATCTCCTTGCTAAAGAACTCATTCTGCTCATATAGTTATTTTTTCAATTCCTGAAATTGCTGACATGAATTGTTTTGGATCCCATTGAGTTTTTTCAGAAATGCCATCCTGAATTCTCTGTCATTTAAGTCACATATTTCTATGTCTGTAAGCTTATTTTCTAGAGATTTTTCTTTTTTTCTTTCTGAGATGCCTTGTCACCTTAGCTGTTCATGGTGTTTAATTTCTCCCCTGGACATTAATGGAAGTGTATGCTGCTTTTTTCCATAAAGAAGATATATAAAGGTCTCTCTTTAGCCTGTTATTAAGAAGGCACTTTTCTTTTGGTTTCCAGTAGCTGGCATCTAATTCTCTTGATCCCTGCTTTATATAGCCTTAATAATGCCTCTTTTTTTTCTTATAGATATTCAATTACGCTCACTACACTCAGTCGCAGTCCCTGTCAGTGTTAGTGACAGTTTTAGTAGCATTTACTCAGATTCTTTTGGGGCTCTGCAGTGTTTAGTCTTGAAGAATATGGGGGGAGGGGCCCCCTGAGATGGGGGATGGGAAATGCAGCTCAGTCTTGCCTTTTGCAACCATGCCTGGTAATAATCAACTGTTGCTTCTCTGCCATTCCTGTTCTCTGCTGTTCTCACTTCTCTGCTTTCTGCCCTGATGCCTGGGCACTGCTGCTGGCCACATAGAGCTCACAGCTCTACCAGGCAGTGTTGTTCAGAGAAACCACCACAATTTCTTCCCTCTTTCTTATCCCGTAAGGAGCTCCAGCTACAAGAGGCAGCTTCTTTGTTTCTCCCAATCTACCACCCAACTCCTGGGATTCTGACCTGTGGTAGCTCTTATGTGCAGATCCCACAATCAGATGTGCTGGTGTGCAGTTTGGATGTTTTTTGCTGAATTTTCGTTATTCAGCTTATTGTTGTTTCAAAAGAAGAGATCTGGGGACATCTCACTCTGCCATATTTCTGACATCACTCTGACATTTTTCCAAAGAAGGCATACACATGGCCAACAGACCTATGAAAAGGTGTTCAACATCACTAATCATCAGGAATATGCATATCAAAACTACAATGAGATATCACCTCACATCTGTAAGAATAGCTATCATCAAAAATACAAGACAAGTGTTGGCAAGGATGTGGAGAAAAAGAAATTCGTGTACACTGTTGGTGGGAATCAGTTCAGACACTATAGAAAACAATTTGAGGTTTCCTTAAAAAAATAAAAATAGAACTGCCGGAGGTGGATCCATAATGTAGTGGTTAGCAGGTATGCTTTGTATGCAGAAGATCCTGGGTTCAAGCCCAGGTGGAGCCACGGACCAAACCCTGGGTGTGCCAGGCCCTAGGTGCACACCATAAGCGTATGAAAGGAGATACCTCATTTCAGAGATCCAATTCTTAAGAGGAGACGACAACATCTGTAGGTCAGGGGTGGAAGCGGGAGGTGGGGATTGAAGAGGGAAAAAAGAACTTCCTGGTATCTAGCCAAAGGAAATAAGAACAGGATATAAAAAAGATACCTGCACCCTCATGTTCATTGCTGCATTATTCTCAATAGCCAACATATGAAAACAACCTAAGTGTCCAACAATGGAGGAATGGATAAAGGAGATGTAAAATATATACAATAAATATTATTCAGAGGAGCTGTAAAATATAATGAATATTATTCAGCATGAGAAAAAAGGAAATCCTGCCATTTGTGACAACCTGGATGGACTTTAAGGGCATTATGCTAAGTGAATAAGTCAGACAGAGAAAGACAAATACTGCATGATCTCATTTATACGTGAAATCTAAGAAAATCTAACTCAGAAACAGAGAGTAGAATGGTGGTGCCAGGAGCTGGTGGGTAGAGGAACTGAGGAGATGTTGTTTAAGTGTACAAACTTTCAACTAGTAGATAAATAAGTTCTGGAGATCTAAAGCACAGCATAGGAATTATAGATAATGCTATATTATAAACTTTGAAGTTGCTAGGAGACTAGACCTTAATCATTCTACCACAAAAAAACAAGATGAAACTTATGTCACATGACTGAGGTGTTACATAATGCTACAGCGGTAATTACATTGCACTATGTAAATTTTATTGATCAATATTTTATACCTTACATATACACAATGTTATATGTCAATTATATTTCATTAAAAACAGAAACAAGAAAACTCGCTCCTTGTGTCTCATTCACTCACATTCTGCTATCTAAAGCAAGTCACATAGCCAACCCAACATCAGTGGGATAAGAAAATATACTCTTCTCATGAAGATGTGTGGGGCGAGGGGTGGAATAGAAATGAAAGGAGAGTAATACTTGCCAAACAAAAATGTCATCTCCCCCTGAGTTGTGTGGAAAGTTACATGTGAAAGGATAATCTCACCTTGGAGAGCACTCAGGTGATAATAAAGGAAGAGACAGGAGTCATGATAATAAAAAAGACTTACTGAGGGAAGAGTATAAGTTGGTGCAACATTTTTGGAAGGTTGTTAATCATTATTCATTGAAATATAAAATACACATACTTTTTTGATCAAAAATTTCTCTATATGAATGGTATCTGTCTGTGAATATACTAACTAAATTACATCAAGTAAAGCACTGTTTATAGTAGAAAGTAAAAATGGGAAATATCCAAAATATCAAAAGGATATCATTAATAAATCATGCTATATCTATAAAATGGGATATTCTGCATTTCTTTGAAAAATATACAGGAGGAGAGAAAAATGGCATAGATGATAGAGGCTTTGTTCATCCCTTCTGCGACCAAATCAAAGTTGTGACAAAAACACAGAGCAAACAGCAAGGAAAGTTGCCTGGGATCTAGATAAATAAGCTCTACAGCTAGGGAGCGAAATAAGAAATCACCCTGCAACAGGAGGAGGTAGGACAGGGCAAGGACATGAGGCTGCCCTTTCTGGAGCAGTTGAGTGGGACAGAAACGGCAGCAGCTGCAGATCTCTCTTAAAGGGGCCATGTCCATGAGTGGACTTTCGCAGTGACGGACCTGCTCACTGAGCACCAGCACAGGTTCAGCTGCATGGAGGGCACCAGGGACTTACAGGGGAACACTGAATTGTTAGAGTGAGGCCAGAGACTAGAGTCTCTCCCGGACAGAACTGCTGGTGGTACCCATTGTTTCTCTGTTGAGCTCTACCCGTCCCAGTGTATGGATGCAGTTTCGCCATTGCTGAAATGTCATCGAACTGGATAACAGAGGTCACTTAACCCAGAAGATACTCTGAAATTTCTCCTCCCCCAACTCACAGCCCCACTCAAGACACATATAAGTGTGTCCTCGGCCAGTCAGGTGCTCCTTGCTGAGCAGCACCTAGACTCACACTGGTGGCAGCTGGCCTTGGTTTCTGGCATGGCCTTTCGAGGCAACTATAAGCCCAGCATCTGTGGATTGCTTGCTGAATCTTAACAGGTGGTCCCAGAGGGGCACAGCTGGGGCTAAACTTGGCCTGCAGCTGAACCCCTCTCAGGACAAAGCCATGCCAATAAGACAGGAAAACTTAAGAGCTTTGCTTAGGACATATAAACAGACACAGAAAGGCAGCCAAAATGGAAAGACAAAGAATCAGAAGCCATTTGAGAGAACAGAACAGAGATCCAAAAATAATGGAGACAAGTAATCTGCCCCATCTTTCTCATCTCAACTATAAGCAGGGTTAGGCCTGGTTAGTACTTGAATGGGAGACTACCCAGAAATACCAGGTGCTATAGGCATTTAAAAAAAAAAAAAAGATGTTCAGTGAACTTAAGGAAGACTAGAAAAACTCAGCGAGAACTTTAACAGAGATAAAGACATAAAAATGGAAGTGGAAATTATAAAAGGCAACCAGTCAGAAATGAAGAACACATTATCTGAGATGAAGAGTATATTAGATGGAATAAACAGAGTGGATAAAGAAGAGGATCAAACCACCAATACAGAGGATGGGGAAGCCAGGGACACTCAACAAAGTTCAGGGCAAGAAAAAAGAATGCAAGACTATAATAATAATTTAAGGAGCCAATTGGACATTATTAAAGGTAAAAATATCTGTGTCATAGGGGTACCTGAAGGAAAACAAGGCGTCGGAGAGCTATTTGAAGAAATAATGATGGAAAACTTCCCTAACTTGGTGAAGAAAATAGACATACAACCCCAGAAAGCTTAGAGAGTCCCAAAAACCAGGAACCCAAAGAGGCCCACACCAAGACACATCATCATTAAAATGCCAAAGGTTAAATACAAAGAGAGAATCTTAAAAGCAGCAAGAGAAAAGCAGTTATCTACAAGGGAGCAGCCATAAGTCTAGCAATTGATTTCTCAAAAGAAACCATGCAAGGCAGAAGGGCTTGGCACAATATATTCAATGTGATGAAAACCCGGGATCTACAACCAAGAATGCTTTAATCAGAGAAGCTTCTCAGAGAAAAATAAACTAAAGGAATTTATCAATACCAAACCAGTATTACAGGAAATGTTGAAGAGACTTCTTTAAGAAGAAAAGACGTGTGTCAAAAACATGTGTCAAAAATATGAATAAAGAATGGTAATAACTACATTCCTATCAACAAGTACCTCAAATGGAAAAAAATTAAGTGCTTCAACCAAAAGATAGGGTGGCTGAATGGATAAGAAATCAAGACCCCTACATGTGCTGCCTACAAGAGACTCACTTCAGATTAAAAGACACACACAGAGTAAAAGGAAGGGCATGGAGAAAGGTATTGCCTTGATGGACTAGAGGGTACTGCACTGCATGAAATAGAAAAGATGGAAAAAGAAATATTGCATGACTTTACATACATGTGGAATTCAAAGACAAAAATAACAACAAATGCAGCAATAAACTCATAAATACAGAGAATATTTAGAGAGATACTAGATGGGAGCAGGGTTGGGAGTGGGGAAAAGACAAAGAGATTAAGTGGCGCAAATGGATGGTTGCAGAATAGACGTGGAGTTGTAGAGTGCAGCATGAGGAAGATGGTTAATAATGTCATAATAAATATGTGAGGGGGAAGAAGGGTACTAGATTGAGTTATATGGATCTCTGATCACTATGCTATACAATTGTAACTGGTATCTTACTGTATGCCAATTATAATTGAAATAAAACTCATTGAATGTACAATGTAAATATGAGCAACTAATTGTCTATTTTTTCAATAAAGCCATGAAAATAAAATATAGAAGAAACTAATACATCCTGATATAGCTCTGAATAGAGGTTATCTTGTGTGAGGTGCAGTGGGGTGAGACGGTAGAATTACTGAGGAAGGGCATGAGGGAAGATTCTGGGATACTTATATTGCTTTATGTCTTAATGTAATGGAGGTTACATTTGTATGCTGACTTTATAAAAATATATCCAGCTATACTATGATTTATGAATATGTTAAACTATAATTTTTAAATCTTACCTTTGAAATGGGCATGAAAAATAAGTCAAGCGCTAACTAAAGTCATCTCCTTAAAAACCTTTGTTTTGATGATTGTAAAACTAATTTTTTGGTTTTTATATCTGCTATTAAAAGTGACCTTAAGTAACAGTTAAAAAATAAAATGCACGCTGCATATGCACATGTATAGAAAGATCTCCAACATGGTATTAAATTTTAAAAATAAAAGTTCAGAAAAATGATCAAAGAATACACAGGCAAAGAAATCCATAGGAAAAGGAAATGCAAATTGCCAATAAATATAAAAACATGCTCAACCTCAGTAGTAATTAAAGATTTCAAATTAAAACAATACAAGATACCATTTCACACTCAAAAAATTGACAAAAATTATACGTGATAATATATGGCAAGTATTTGCAAAAATGTAGACTAACAGTAACTTACACATTAATGTAACTTACACATTAATGTACTAATGATAGTACATTATTAGCAGTACTATCATTCAAAAGTAACAAAGAGACCTGACCCTTGAAACTTCTGCCCAAGATGCTGACAATATAGAGGTGACAGGACCTTTTGTTTGTTTGTTTGTTTGTTTGTTTGTTTGTTTTTGATAAAGTTATAACATTGTAGATGACACACAGGCTAGGAATTTTAACAAAGTACTTGAAAAAAGGCTTTCATGGCATCCAGGTAGAGAATATGAAGCTATGTGGATTGACAATTTGAACACTAGGAACATCCACACTGTCTAAATAAAGAGTTTAGATTAATTAATTAGCTAATACCAGCCAAAAAGGTCTAGACTGGGCTCTTTCAATGTCTTGAGTGACAAGATGAATGGACTGCTTATCCTATGAGCAGATTCTTCATTCTGTAGTGCACATCCAACTGATCTGCTGGACAAAGGAAAAGATTAAAAAAAGACCGAGCAGATAAAATGGATATGTCCACAAACAAAGCAGAATGTCATAGGCATCGATGTGAAGCCAAGGGCTTGAGTACAAAATTTCAATGGGATGAGTGCAGAAAAGGAGGGATATGGTTTATCAGCAGTTTATGCAAAAAAAGAATTAGGAGGAATTTTTTGTATATTTAAGATCAATATGAGTCAACAATATGGTGTGGTTATCCTCCTACCCATCCACCAAAAAAAGACCTATTGCAGACTAATCTACATTGTAAGTTTTATGCCATTTAATAGTTAAACTATGAGGCAGGTATTAAAATCCCCATTTTACATAATAAGAGACTAAGCTCAGGCAGGCCAAGGTAACACAGCATATGAATGGCCAAGCCAAGACGCAAACCCAGGTCTCTAAATATAAAGCAGTGGCCCTTGCCTATGACATTCTACCACTTCCAATTAGAGGGTGGCCAAGCTAGAAATGCCCTGGCAGCAAGGTGTTTCCAAACCACCAGAGGGAGCAGCACAATCCAGCAGGAAGTGACCATAGTCAGCTTCATGAGACTAAATCTCAGGAATTTTTCTTTATCCATTGCAAAGAAGAAAGCCACTTAATCTTTGAGGGAGCTAGATGTGAGCCTGGAGTTACTAGCCACCATTTTGCCATCTCACGAGGATGATCTGCCTAGTAATAAAGGCTACAGAGAGGAAGGCGTTGCTGGGAGCTATAGAGAAAATCCTGGGGTGAATGATATTTGTACTCGTTATCTATGGCTATGTTACAAATTACCCCAAAACATAGCAGCTTAGAGCAACACACATTTATCATCACACAATAGCTGTGGGTCAGGAACACAGGGCGGCTTAGCTATGTGTTGCTTACAAGGCTGCAGTCAAAATACTGACCAGGACTGCAACCTTCTGAAGGCTCCAATAGGGGAAGAACTGCACTCAAATGGCTGACTGCAAGCCTCAAGGAACCCACATCCAATCTCATTCGCACGGCCAATGGCCTCAGGTTCTTGCTGGCTGTTGCCTGTAAACATCCGTTTCTTGCTACTTGGGCCTCTTCACAAGGCTACTCACAACATGGTATCTTGATTCACCCAGATCAAGAGATCTATGAGGGCACAAGAGAGCAATGGCAAGCAAGACTGAAGTCACAGTCCATTTGCGAACTGATCTAGTTACTTTTGTCTTATTTTATCTATTATAAGCTCATCCCTAGGCCCAATCTATCCCCAAAGGAAGGGTACTACATAGGACATGAACACCGGGAACCATTTTAGAGACTAACATGCCACCATTTGAGCCCCTGGAGTCAGCCATGCCTTAAGCCAGATATTTCCTGGTCTTTTCAGTTATAAGAATTAATACAGTCTCTCTTTGCTGAAATCAGTTTCTGTCATATCTTGTGTAGCCCAAGGCATCCTTTGCCAATACTTTAATACACACACTGAAAGCAAACACTGTCATCAATAAAACCAGAGTAGCCAGGGTGAGGACATCAAGCTCTCTCTGTAGAGGGAGTGTAAGCCAACCAGAATTCTTAAACGTCCTATATGAGCCTTAATGATATTTGTGGATTCGTTCTGCCTGGATTTACTCTAGCATTCTGAGATTCTTCTCAGCTAATTTAGCATGCCTGTGTCAGTGTAAGAATATGCCAAACTCAGAATTTTACTGCCAAAAAAGACAGTGAACAGAATTAGATCTTCAGGAGTGCAATTAGTTTGACATGCTATTGCACCTCAACCATGAACAAAGAAGGAAAAGTTTGAAAAAAACAGAAAATTTAAAACTAAAATAAGTTGAACTTGGTTAATGGCAAACAGTAAAATAAAATTACTACTCAAATTTTAATTTTTTTTGTTTGCAATGATGATTAAATGAAAATAATATTGGTATACAAATGATGTGAAAATTTGACAATCACTTGCATAATTTTAGCAAAAAGTAACCTATCATGTTTCTTTAGCTAATAAGCTATACTGTAGACAATACTGAAACTTAAGAATTTTGCCTTCTATACCCATTCTTAAAATTTTTTGTATTTAGTACCCAAATATGGTAATCAATGTCGTTGTCTCCCAGACTCTCAAATGAGAAAAAAAAAAACCATATAAATAGATTTCTTCTGGAAAATATATGATCGGTATAGTATTACCTAAATATATTCTTTTTAAAGAAAAATTTCATTAGTTATGTTTTTAACATAACATTTTCATGTGCACAGTGGTATTTATTCCACTTCTCTCTAAATCAACCTGTTGAACTTGAGTAGCTCCCAAATCACCTGGGGTGCTTGTTAAAACACTGATGGCTGGGCCCCACCCCTAGAATTTCTGATAAAGTTGGTTTGGGGTCAGGGCCTAGAATCTGCATGTCTTAAAAGTTCCCAAGTGATTCTGCTACCGGTGGTTGGGGGACCACACCGCAAGAACCAGTACTCCAAGGTCTAAATGAACTCATTCCTCTCAACAGCTACTTCGGGCCTTTGCTCGTTCCCATAACCTCTGAACTCTCACCTCTCTTAGGCATTGCCTGTCATCCAACCAACACTTTTCTTCTTCACTTCTGAAATTTCTTCTGGCATCAAAGAAAGGCACCCCATGCATGCTACCAACTTCCTCAAATAATTCCATATTTTCCAGTCACTGAAGGATTTATACAGTTTTTACTTTAAAAAGGGGTGGGGGGTGAGTATCACCTGACCTCTTGCTTAAAAAGTAACAAAAATAATACTTATAGAGTTTAAAATATTAGCAAACAGTGTAGAATTTTAATTGATCCCCCTGAGAATTGTATTACCTAAATGATACTGAATTAATTTAATGAACAATTTTTTATTATAGTAAACAATTATCTGGAAAAATAAAATTGAAAAATTCAAACAAATTAAATTTCAGTGCCATTCAGGAACAATGATTTCTTAAATAAAATCTTTTTCCTATTTGCACAACTAATTTGTGTTTAGATAGAACCTAGGCATGTAGTCAGACTTTAAGGGGAAAATATATCCAAAACAGATGAAATGGTTTGTTTTATTAGTTGCACAACAAAGAAATGCCATCCAATTCTATATATGTCAGTCTAAGAAAATTTGAAGTTGTCATCAATTGTAACTGAATAAACAGAAAAAAAAATGTTCAAAGAAATTCCGCATTTCTTTGTCATTATTCACCAAACAGCTCAAGCAAATTTTAGAGCCACCCAAAATGGAAGAAGGAGAAGCTTAATGAGTTTCTAATGAAAACACTGCAGCATTTATTCTGATCTCCGTTTGAAAAGGAATTGATCTGTTGATTTCTTGTTTTGATTTTTTCTCGCATTTAGGATTTCTTTCTCTGGTTAATAAATAGGTGACTAGAATTCACCCTGGCAGGAACTGCTGTGATTTCTACTCTGTACATAGTTCTTTATATGGGGTTAAGAATTCTAACTTAATAATATATAAATTGAGTCTCATAACAAGCACTCACTAATTTACTCATTCATTTAGACATTTATTAAGCACCTGCTAGGTACTGCGGATGTAAATGTGAATGATATATGATCCCTGCCCCTCAAAATTCCACAGTCTAGTGAAAGAGACAGTCACAAATGGATGGTTACACGGTTCCAGGCTGAAGACGCAGACTTGGTAGCCAGAGCACTTGGGAACTGGCTGCCATCATGGGAGTGGAGGTCATCACTCTGGGGCTTTGTGGAGACTGAGAAGATGAGAAAGGATGGAGCTTGAAGGAATGCCAACACTCAGGAAGAGAGGAACAAAGCTCACATGGTGAGGGGAAGGAAGCATGTCATAGAAGCCAAAGGAATCTTTTCAAGGAGGGATAATGCTCACTGTGTAAAATGCAATGGGGAGGCCCAGTGAAATAAGGCCCGAAAATAATGGGTGGGATTTCGAATTTGCTGAAAGACTCAGCAGAGATGGTGTCAGCAGACAGGTGGGAGGAAGCGTGATGCCAGATTTGAGGAGTGGATATAAAATGTTATAAAGGAAACAAGAAGAATTTTCACATACTAAAGAGATAAGGATGAAAAAGCTTTCCAGGCTTGAGGAAGTGTTCCTCACTGATAGGAAAGGGCAGCAGAAGATTTACCATGAATCAAGTGAATCTTAATCTTTGGGCCCCTCACCTGCATGGACCCCTGCCAGCCCTGGGAAGGGCCTTAGTAATTTGTTATTACGTGGGCACATGTTTTTGTAAAATTTGCAGCTCTAAGATATTTGAGCTGCTATTGATTAAGAACACTGTCTCCACTGTGACCTTCCCTCCTTCCTATTTCTCCTCCTGCCACTTACGTTGGAGGAGACACAGGCTTTGGGAGATCCAACTAAAGAAAAATTGGCGATATATTTGGTTTTATCTTAGTGGGAGATATTTATGTGGTTTGTGGTTACTCCCATATAGAGCTAAGCTGTTGTTACCTGTCCTAGTGTAAGAATGTCTTCCAGGAGTAATCTTACACTGTGATCTGGGGACCTATTATTTTTGTTGGTTTGTTTGTTTGTTTGTTTGTTTGTTTGTTTTGTTTTATCATATGAGCATGCCTTGTGGTACCCAGCTCTGGAAATATGTGGGTAGTTAAGAAGAAACTAAGTTTGAAATATATAGAACCAGAAGTTAGACTATAGGAATTTCTTCCAACTTTCGTAACTCATCATGAAGAAATTTATTAGTCAATATCCCACATTTTACGAGTTTGTGCTAAGCTTCTAAATGACACTACCAGTAACACACTGTGAAGCTGAGAGTAGCTTTTCTAAACTCTTAGAAATAATAAGAAAAAAAGTGTGTGTGTCGGGGGGAGAGTTTTGATCAAACCATACCGCTAAAAAGACAGATATTATTATCCATCTTAGTTCATTTAGGGTATACTATAACAAAAATATCATAGACTTGGTGGCTTAAATGACACACATTTCTTTCTCACAGTTCTGGAGGCTGGAAAGTCCAAGATCAAAGCACTGGCAGGTTCTGTGAAGTAGGGATTGCCCACATCCTGCTTCACAGACATCTATCTTCCCACTGAGTCCTCACATGGCAGAAAGGCAAGAGAGCTCCCTGGGACACTAATCCCATTCATGACAGCTCTGCCTTCATGACCTAATCACCCCCGCTCCCGAGGCTCCACTTCCTAATATATCACACTGGGGTTAGGCTTCAGCATTTAAGTTAGAGTGGGAGGGACCCAAACATCGAATCCATAGCACCATTCTTCTGTCATGTCTTACAAAATGATATTACAACATCTTTTACATGTGAAGGTGTGCTCAGAGTATGCAATCACAAATATAGGAAAGAAGTGTTGTAGTGGCACCTTGGGCAATTAAAGTTATTTTATTAATTTGCTAAATTTTTGTGAGATTTATGGTACTTGTTAGCTTAAAATATTTTTAGTTTGTATGACTTCTTTCGCATTTTGTCATGCCTTCATGGGAGGGACCTGGAGAGAAGGAAAGTTCTCTAGAAGGAAAGACCTGCTAGAAAGTTCTCTAAGCACTGAGCTCCTGGGAGGAGGTTGCCTGTTGTTAGGCATGGCGCAAGGAAGTGACCTCCCCAGCAGGACTCACCACCACATCTCTAATCCCTCCAGTACCCAAGGCCAAGTGAAGCCATCCAGGGTCAGCAGATGCCTGTAAGAAATAAAAGCTGTTTCCTGTACCACAGCAGGTGTTAAATCAAGTAGTGTTTTCAATATTCTCCTTGGAAGTGGAAAGACCTAAGTAAGGGTGAAGGCAGAGAAAAACCATGGGGTTTGACTATATCTAACAGACTTAGAGGCAAATGACTCTCTTTCATCCAGACACTGCTCCCTTGGGCTTATATATTTATGTGCATGCTCATTGTCTCTCTCCCCTAAAACAACATGAGCTCCTTAAAGTCAGCAACTTTGGCCATTAGCATTAAGTCTCTGTAAAAAAAAATCACAAACTTCAGAAACTTGATTCAGCCTTGGTGAAGATTATAGCTGAGGCTATACATTCCAAAAATGATTAAGGAACTTTAAGAAAATGAAAATACTATTATCATCAATGATTTGAAAATACCAAGCCCAGAGATGATCTTGAAGACACAATATAAAAATTAGCTAAGTTGGAGTGAAGGCCCTTTAAAGCCAAATCATAAAGTTGGGTTCTTAGATTGCCACGAGCATTCTTTTGAAATTCTATTGTAGCTGCAATGATTTACTGTTACATAATTCTCAGCCTAGAGACCACTAGGGCATTTGTTTTACCTTTTGCTGTAAAACTTTGGTTTATCATAACTCTTGTACTGTATATTCAATTATCTATGAGTTCCTTGATCTTATTACAATTAACCAAGCCAACACCATAAAAGCAGCATAGATTCACTTGGGATTAGAAAGGGCAATGTAAATTTCTTCTTTTCATATAAGTCATGTAAGTTTTTGTGTGTTTTGTTCTGTTTTTAATGACAATAATGGCAGAATTATTTTTGAAATACAGTGGACATTTTCTTCAAGCTGGGTCCTAGTATCTAGAAGAGCATGAGGTGCTTGGTAGGTGTTTGGTAAATGTTTGGACTGACTTATTCATTGACTCTTCATCAACAGTAAGAGGAAAAGTATCTGTTAGAATAAGGGTCAAGTGGAAGTCAAAACGTTAGAGTGGACCTTTCTTTGAGTTCTCTGAAATATTTTTTAATTAATTTGCTTCCAATATTTAATTTAAATGACTGTACATTCTTTAAACACACAACTTAGTATTATAAAGAAGGCTAAATTCAGTCAGAGATGGAATGAAGCCATTAACCATATCCTTTAAAACTGTTGATTCTGATAACTGATTCCAGCATACATAGGGTTAGTCATCTCATACAGATGAAGCAGGAAATTAGGAGGCCACAAGAAGGTAACAGAGGGCGGAAATTTATTGCAAAGCCATAAAATTCTAGTGATGTGGTAGGAATGACCTGCTTCCTATTTAGGCCCAGGATATATGAACTAAAAGACAGAGAACATTTTTCCAAAGAACTGAAGATGACCAAGCAGGGAAATTTAAAAAGTTTAATCCAAAGCAGCAAAGAGAATAGATAGGTAGGAAACACTTAAAAGTCATGAATTCAGGGATTGGAGAACAATAGTGTTACTAAAAATGTAAAATGTAGAGCTGAAAACATTAAGGACCATAGAGAATGTAAAACCAAGGTCATAAATCACTAGAAATTCAAGATTCTGAGTATAGAAAGCAGAGGATATATGGTCCAGTAAACCTGAGCTGCCCCTCTCAGCCTGAGCAAACTGCAGCGATCGCACATTTCTGAATTGAGTCCTGTGGTAAAGAAAAAACATTGTAGGTAACTGGGATTTCTCTAACTTCCTGCATTGCTCGTCATCCTAGAAGGCAGTGGCCACTTATGTATGATCTCAACATCTCTATCTCTTAGTTTCCTCATCCGTTAAACAGAGATAATGACAGCCCAAGGTGGCTGCTGTCATATGAAGGATTATAAAAGATTTGATACAGACCTCATATGTTGGAAGACTCAATAAGCCTCATCCAGACAAAGCACAGCAAACCTTTCCATTGTCAAGCTGACAGTTTACAATGTTCTCAACAAGACAACCTTGAAGTTACATGATTCTTGCAAAATTTGGTTGGAGGGTGGTGATATCGATATTTGCTTTATTTAAAGCTTTTTACATAAACTGAGACTTTATTAATATTTTTATTATTCAACACCAAATTTCTATTAAATTTTAGTTAAATGAGTATTATTTACAATAATTAAATGAGATGGGCACAAAGGACCTAGAGCAGACTTTGGTAAATATTTTTATCTGTCAGTTATTTCTGTTAACAAAACACCCAAAACACAGTGCCTTAAAACTATAATAATTAGTTAAGTCTCACTTATCTGTCAGTCAGCTGGGGAGTTTGCTAATCTAGGCTAGGTTTGGCTGGACAATTCTATTAGTCTTAGCTAGGCTCACTCACACATCTAGCTGGCTAGAGACTGAATACTCTAGGCTTAATTTAGCTCGACTCCCCTTATCTTTTCATCTTCCTGAGATTAGCAAACCAGTCTTGGCACGTCCCTTTCATGGAAGTAGCAGAAATACAAGAAATCAATGGACACACATGAAAACTCTTGAGGTCCAGGATTGGAACTGAAGCAACATCACTTCTGCTTCGTTCCATTGGCCAAATCAAGTCATATACCCAAGTCCAGATTCAAGTACGCGGCAACAGAATCTGCTATCTGACATATTCTATGTGTCTCTTTTTCTTAATTATCTCCAACAACTAGAACCATGGTCACCAAAATTTTTGGCACCAGGGACCGGTGCTCCTATGAGAATCTAATGCTGATGACCTGAGGTGGAGCTGAGGTGGTGATGCTAGTACTGGGGAGCAGCCACAAATCCAAATAAAGCTTTGCTAGCTTACCTGCCACTCACCTTCTGCTGTGCAGCCTGTTTCCTAACAGGCCACAGATCAGTACCAGTCCGCAGCCCAGGAGTTGGGGACCCCTGAATAGAATATGGGTGCTCTGAGAATAGGAATCCTGTCTGTCTTATTCCTATTGTATTGCTGAGGAAATTAAGGTATGAAGAGGTTGCAAAGGTATGAAATGGTAGAGCCATAACGAAAACAGTCTGGCTCTAAAGTTCGTACTATTAATCATTACACTATATTACCTATCCTAATAAAATAAGTGCAAATAATTGTATGCAGTAAAAGATTCTGGGCCCTAAATTAGATCCTATTATTGTAATGCTTTTTTAATGAATCCAGGAATGTCTACTGGAAGCATCAACTCACTGTTTACTATTAAACAAGATGGTAACAGAGAAAGGAAGCATTAAGAAAACTGCACTTACTTGAAAGGCTAGAAGAGTCCATGAGACAACCTAGAAAGGTCATTTCTAGGTCATTTCTCTGCCTCCAAGCAAGGCTGCACATCAGCCTCATTAGAAATACTACAATCAGCTGTCATTTTTAGTCTTCAGAGACTATTTCCACAACCACCTCTGGATATGCATGTTAGTGTCTCATTATTTTGTTTTCTTAATGTGAGATCTTAATTGTTCGATTTAATTGCACTTTGACTTACATCAGCTCTTCTTTGTTAAGCTTAAGTCAAGGGTTGCAAACTGGCAGACCAAAACCAGCCTACAGGATATTTTGTTTTGCCTGCACTGACAAAGGTATTTCCATAGTTACCAATACTTAAAAATAAGGATAGTTACATTAAAATTTGAGCTCTTGTTGAAATAAGTTCCCTGAAGTAATTTGTTTACATTCAGAATCTTTAATCTTTAAAAGTTTGATGGAAGTCACCTATAAAACCTTCTGAGCTTGATGTTTTCTTTGGGGATGATGTTAACTGATTCAAGTTATTTAAAGATCATAAGACTATTCATTTTTTCTGTTTATTCCTGGGTCAATTTATGTGTTAAATATTTCTTTGAATTTAGTCATCTAAACTAAGTCTTCAAATGTTTTGACAAAAGTTCACAATATCCTTTTATTAGCATCTGTACTTCTGTTTTTCTTTTCATTTTTATTGCTTATATGTATCTTTCCTTTTTTTGTATAAAGTAATTTTGCCTGAAGTCTATTTTATTGCTATGAACCAATTTTCTTTCTCTTCTTGATTGTATATTTATTTATGTTAATAATTCTGCTCTTATTATTTCTAAAGTGTTATTTTTCTTTGGGTTTGATACACTAGATTTATTATTAAATTTTTAAAGTTAGAATCTTAGATCATTACAGTTGATCCTTTCTTTTCTGCAATAAGAATTTAAGATATAAATTTCTGAGTATCATTTTAATTGCATCTTACAAGTTTTTATATTTAGTGCTATATTGCTCAATTCTAAATTTACATCATTTTTTCTTTGACCCATGATTTGGTAGATTTGGTAAATTGGCATTTATCATCAATGTAAAGTTTCTTTGTAGTTGCCTTCCAATCCTTCAGAGCCTGGAAACATAAAAGCATCATATATCAGACTCCATTGCAGCTACAATTCTAGATGTGACTTAAGTTCTGCCATTGGATGCACCAACATATGATTTGAAACGTATAACAAAAGAAAGTCATTGAGGTGGTCTTTAAAGATGACAACATAGCAGCCTCCTGAGTTCCCCTCCCCCCACAGATACAATGGATGAATAGCTACACATGGAGCAATTCCCTCTGAAAGAAATCCAGAAAATACCTGACCGACACTTATTCACTGGACAAACAAGAAAATATACAAATAAAAATAGGTAAGAAAGGCTGAGGCACACTCTCACCATAAACCCCATCACAGCATACACCTGGAGGAAACCCCCAAATACCAGCTTCTCTCTGAGGAGAGAAAAAGTTGGACCCCACATTTAGAGGTTCAACTTTTAAGACTCCCACCCAAGTGCTCACTCCAGCAGCACATACATTTAAATCGGAACAATACAGAGGAGATGAACATGGCTGCTATGTAATGGTGACATGCAAATTTGTGAGGATTCTATATTTTTGCACAGAAAGTACAGTCAATAATATTGTAATAACTTTGCACAGTGACAGATGATTACTAGGCTGTGCAGAGAAAGAAAGATGGCCATAGTCAGGCTCTCTCCCAACACCCTTAGGAGCTAACTCCTAAGCAGAAGTGACTCAGCATTTCTTCCCGTATGTAACCATGTACCTGGTACACATGCACGGGCTTCTATTACCTGGTAGTGTGCCACTATTGTTTAACCTGTGTACAAAAGGCACTGCCACCCTTGTGGTTGGCTGTGCATTTGCTGGAATAAAGAGTTATGTCACGGTTGCCTATGGCTCCCTACATTTTCTTCCAACTGCCCAAGCCTTGTACCCCTTACCTCAGAACCATGAATGTGCAGCAACACACTTGAAGTAGCTGGCAGCATTCCCAGGTAAGAGAGCTGTCTTCCCCACCAGAGGATGGGGGGAACATGTGGCCCCCACAGAGCATGTGGTATCCTGTGGTGACAGTATTGATGACTTGGACCCCATCTGAGCTGTGGGAGGCAATTGATGGGTTCCTGATATATATTGAGAAGGTACTACACTCCCTGGAGGAGCAGCTGTTGGAAAAAGCATGGGCCATGGCTGGCCAAGTGGGCTGGGTGCTTTTAACGGCTTTGAAGCAGAATATGGATGAAGCTCTAGCAGAGGCCATGCAGGTACAGAAGCTTCAGCAAAAGGCAGATGCCTCGGACACAAGAGTACAACAATTGATGCAATAAAGAGTACAAGAGGTCTACCCTCAGAGTCACCTTCAGAGGTAGGGGAAGATATCATGGAAGAAGTACACCAGTACAGCCCATCATACACCAGTAAAGCATAAATAATCCCTTGGTCCTGGTCAGGTACCAGCTGGAGGCCCCATGGTGACAGAATTCATCACATATGCTCTGTATACACACACATAATTGCAGGATTTAGAAAACCAATGTGACCTGATGAACCATCACCAGCCTGGATACTGCACCTTTGGGACAAGAGGGCCGACAATATCTCATGCTCCCCTGACAAGATGGAGAAATTGGCATCCATCACTGTATAGCCCTCGTTATGGCAGTGTCTGCAGAACAGTCACCCCTTGGCTCAAGGGCAAGAGAACCATACCCTGATGGAAGGGCTTATTGCCACTGTGTGGACAGTTTTAATGAAGCCAGAGAACTGCTAGAGCATGTGAGTAAATGGCAAATGTATGCTGAATTAGTGCAGATCATTCATGCACTGGACATGTGACAAGCTACATTCAATTTAAATATGCAGGGGCTGGATGGATTATGAACAATTTACAAATGGCATGCAGGACCTAGTGTTAGCGACTGCCCCCTCTACCACTTTTGGATTGTTAGTTGCTATCTTGGCTCCCTATGAGGGGAAACGTATGAAGTGGCTACAGCAATGGCTGCACTGAGACGTAGAAGGGAGACACCGTGATGGCAGGGACATAAGTGACCGTGTGGTAATAACCAGACCCCTGAGGGCGAAGGAGAAATAAAAGGTCCTATGCAGGATTCTGTTTGAGTCACCATGACACAAATGAGAAATGACTTGCTAGCTGCAGGAGTTGGTCAAGACGAGATAGACTGCAAGTCTAATGCAATGTTATTAGAATTGTGGCAGCAATTGAAACCAAAATAATTTAGGCACAGACAGAAACCTTTTGCTGAAAGGGCTAGGCTGTGGTGGCCATGAAGGACTTTTTGAAACCCCAGAACTCTCTGTTGATTAGGCAGAAGGCCAGGGTGCCCATTTGGAGGGGACAGGCTGTCCCCACAGAATGTGCAGAGTCCTAGCACTGGTAGATACCAGGGCCAACTGGAATCTTGTCTATGGAAATCCAGAAAGATTCCTTGGACCAGCCACTTATATAAATGGCTATGGAGGTAAGACTATTAGGACCAAAGCTGCAACTTTGCCTCTTGAAATGGGACATTTGCCCCTACATCCGTATAAAGTACATGTTTCTCCAGTGATGGAATAGATCCTAGGGGGTGGATGTGTTGCAAGTACTCAGTTTGTAGACCTCTGATGGTGAATTCTGTCTGTGAGTCCAGATGGTGAAGAATGTGGTGCGGGGACATACTCATCACTCACCACAGAAAGTGCCAGAACCGAAGCTCATTGTCAACATTAAGAAATATCTCTTGCTTGGTGGACATGATGAAATCAGCACTACAATTCAAGAACTGGAGAAAGCTCAGGATGTGCCTCACTCATAATCCTTATAATTCCCCTGTGTGGCCAGTGAAGAAGCCTAATGGCTTGTGGAGAATGACTGTAGACTATCGGGAATTGAGTAAAGTGACTCCCCCACTGCATGCAGTGGTATCATCCATCCATGAGCTAATGGATCAGCTGACTATAAGGCTGGGCATGTATCACCATGTCTTGGACTTGGCTAATGATTTTTCTCCATAGATTTAGCTTCCAAAAGTCAAGACTAATTTGCCTTCATGTGGCAAAGAAGACAATGGACTTTTGTGGTACTACCCCAAGACTACTCACATAGCCCAACAATTTGCCATGGATTCGGCAACCCAGACCTAACCAGAAATGGTAGAATTGTTTCATTGGTATCATGTTAACTTCTTCTTCCCTTACAGATCTAGAACAAGCAGCACCAGTGCTGTTGTAGAACCTGAAAATGTGCCTGGGCAGTAAATTCAACCAAGGTTCAGGTATCTGGCTTATCTGCCAAATTCTTGGGTGTTGTCTGGTCAGGTAAGATGAAAGTTATTCATCATGCTATAGTTGATAAGATAGAAGCGTATCCATGACCCTCTACAGTTAAAGAATTGCAGAGTTATGTGGGTCTTTTAGGATACTGGAAAGTGTTTGTGGCCCACCTGGCAGAGCTAGCATGGCCATTTTCTGGGCTGCTTAAGAAGGGAGCTACTTGGGACTGGAATGAAATGGAAGAGAAGGCGTTTACCACCACCAAATGAGTGGTGCAGCAAGCCCAAGCCTTGCAGGTAACAGATCCAGGTAAACCCTTTGAGCTGGAAATGCATATAACAGCAGAAGGATATGGCTGCGGCTATGACAATGTTCGGAACAAACTAGGACCTCTGTGGGTTTTTGGTCCCAACTATGGAAAGACTCAGAGAGCCAGTATTCCCTAACAGAGAAGCCATTGGCAGCTGTGTTTGCAGCCTTACAAGCCACTGAGGCAGTGACTGGCATGGCCAAAGTGCAGGTGTGCACCACTTACCCTATCTTACAAGGTTGGTTATGCACATGGATACAGTCCTCCAAAACAGGAGTGGCCCGAACCCCTACCTTCATGAAATGGGGTGCCTATCTGGAATAATGGAGTACCATAGCTAATAGTCCTCTGGTCATGGAACTACAGATAGTTTTAGGCTCAGTTGAATTTACCACTGACAATATACTGAATGCTGCAGTTCTTTCAGATTTAGAAGTGTCCCCCTACAAAGAAGTGAAGCCATCCATACCCTCTGATGCATGGTATACAGATGGGTCCAGTAGGGGTAAGGGAGCCAAGTGGGTAGCTATAGGGATACAACCAGCTACTGACCATATTTGCTATGATACCGATAACAGGCCAAAGCAACAAATGGGCTGAACTGTGGGCTGTATCGTTGGTTACAGCCCATAAAGATGGCCCACTGACTATTTGTACAGACAGTTAGGTGATGTTTAAAGGCTTGACATTATGGTTACCTACGTGGAAATGGCAAAAGTGGCTAATGGGCCATAGGACCTTATGGGGACAAGCCATGTGGCAAGACCTGTAGGAGAGAGGACAAGAAAGGATGTAACTGTCTATCATGTTACAGTCATGTCCTGGTAACTCCAGGAAATGTTGAGGCAGTGCGTTCTCGCGTGTGCGGTGGCTAGAAAAGGCTCCTGCCACTGACATGGCACACTGGCTCCACAGACAATTGCAGTGCCTGGGTTCCAAAGCTATGTGGACAGTGAAGCAACAGTGGAACCTTCCCCTGAAGTGGGAAGATATCACAGATGCCTGTGCCAAGTGTCCCATGTACAGCAGAATATGCCACATCCTCACTGCATGAAATGGGAGCATAAGCAAGTAACAAGGGGAAGGATCCTATTAGCCATGTGGCAGATAGATTACACAGGACCTCTTCCAAAGGCTCAAGAGGCATCTTATGCCTTTATGGCAGTGGACATGGCTACCAGATTATTGTTTGCATGGCCTTGTGTGGCCGCAGACCAAAAGCATACTGTCCAAGCTCGCAAATGCTTATGTGTCTTTCATGGTAGGCTGTTAGTGGCAGTAAGTGACCAAGGGACTCATTTTACCAGGCATGAAGTCCAAACGTGGGCCAAGCAAATGGACATTCAATGGAAATGGTATGCCCCCTATCACCCCCAGGTAGCAGATATGATTGAGCAGTACAATGACTGTTGAAACAGTGCTTACGTATAATTGTCAATCCCCCAGAACTATGGGGTCAGGTATTCCACCTGTGAGACACATTGCGGGGCCTGAACAAGTGACCTCAAGCTGGAGATCCCTCATGGCCTCAATTCAATAAATTACAGGTAACTACGACTCAAACTCTGTTGAAACTTGGTCATGGACTCAATGGTAATAAACTCCTACCTACCCCTACTTGTCTGAAAAGGTGAGAAACAGTGCAATGAATCTGGCCATGGAAAATAAAAGCCCTACTTTGCCAGTGAGTAGGCCTAATAGCCCCCTGGAGCAAGGGATTACAGGTAAACTTACAGGTCATTCCTTGGGTAATGGCTGACTGGCCACACAGGTAACTGAGATATTCCACAGGACAGATGGATGAAGAAGAAAGTACCATCTTATGGGGACCCTTTGTGTTGTCACTGTGGCCTATCATGAGTTCTCCCATATTGTGTCATGTTGAAACAGTTGGATCAATGCCACAAGAGGAACAGGTAAGGTACTGCCCTTGGCAGCAACAATCTTATCACAAAATAAGATGCTAGCATGCATCTTGCCTGATGGAAAAGACTTACCTTTGTACCATTGTCCTCCCTTTCTTTCCAAACTTAAGCTGTTTTACGTGAATATCGTGGTTGATCAGGCACATACCTATGCTACAATCGTGAATGTCTCACACTGTTGGGTCTGCAGTTTCCTGTCAGTGCCACCGCGGGATTGTCCTGGGGTATACATATAGCTGACGTCACAGCATGGGAGTGGCTGGCCCACTGGGGACCCCAGGCACCTGACTGGACCATCATTGTACTCAAGTTGATAAACCCTTACTGGGGTACTCGGTACATGATGGATGGTCATGGCTCACTAGTGAAAGAGTGGAAGTGACTGAGGATGTGACTCATTATATTGAAAGAAACATGGAGTCCCAATTGCTAGGGTGGGTGCCACATCCCCTATGCCAAAATATAACTGCTGTTTCCTCTTCCACATATTGGTGGACAGGACAAAAGTATGCCAGCATCCACCCAACTATGATATTGCCCCCAGGAAGTTTACGGACATAGAAGTATGCGACTTAAATGACAGATAATTCAGGATAGTACTTCTGAAAAAACTCAGTGAATTCCAAAATGAGTCATACCAACAATTTCAGGAACTTAAATTGGACAGGCTGCTCTACTTGAGGAAGCCTGTATTTGCCAGCAACTATGTGGCAAGCACTCCCACAGCACCCCCCAAATTGGGATGCGTATTATTTGCAACATACCCACATTAAATGGACTGCATGGTGGTATTACACCTTAGCCATCTTTCTGCCTGTGACAAGTGATGTGGTAGTTGAAATGAAAGTGACTGCTTTGGCAGAACATACTGCCCGAGCCTTGAATTATATTCCTAAAGCCCTTAGTTTGGTAATTGATGAAGTAGATCAAATTAGAAAAGTTGTCTTGTAAAATCGCACACCTTTGGATATCTGACCTGCTGCCCAAGGGGGCACTTGTGCTATTTTCCACACTGAATTTTATATTTATATCTTGGACCACCAGCACAATATCTCATAAGCTTTGGCAGTTCTCTCCCAAAAAATACAGAAAGTCCCGAAGCTCACTGGGGATCCTCTGCAGGAGTGGTGGGCAAGCCTAACATTCACTTGGCACTGGGTCTTAGCTCTCCTAGGAAGTAGTACCTACCTCCTAGTGGCATGTTGTTGTTCCCTGTATTGATGTTGTGACCTGTGGGTACAGAGCTCTGCCCTTCTGCAGCAATCATGTGCCACACCTCCATAGGTGTACAGGAGGAACCCTGAAGGGGTGGAGTGTGCAAAGAAAGAAAGATGGCTATAGTCAGGCTCACTCCTGACACCCTTAGCAGCTAACTTCTGAGCCAAAGTGAATCAGCACTTCTCCCTTTATGTAACCATGTACCTGGTACACTTGCATGGGCTTCCATTATCTGGTAGTGTGCCACTTCTCTTTAACCTGTGTATAAAAGGTGCTGACGCCCTGTGTATAAAAGGTGCTGCGCCCCTGCCAGAATAAAGAGTATGTCGCAGTTGCCTACGGCTCCCCACATCTTCTTCCAACTGCCTGAGCCTTGTTCGTACCCCTTACCTCGGAACCACGAATCTGCAGCAACACATAGACACATCAGGGTGATCACATTATAAGGTCTTTAAATGTGTAATCACTATATTTCATACCTGCAATTAATGTAATATTGTATGTCAACTATACTGTAATTTTAAAAAAGAATCACACCTGAAAAGGGGCCCCCCAAACACCTAGCTCTTAAAGCTACAGGGTTTGAATTCATGAGACCCACAAAACTACAACAAGCAAAAAAGCAGTTATTAGCAGGAGCAAGCATTTGCCACAGATGTCTTGCCAGGGCTCAAGATAAGGGAGCAGGCGGAAATACCCACACCCCCCAGTCTTTTCCTAAAAGGGTGTATTTATATACTTCAAAAGCTGCTGCCTGAGGATTAGGCTTTTAAGTTAGCACACATCTGGCAGCTGACTGTGATTCTTCACAGACCATGGAGGCCTGCAGACACCTTTCCTGTCTTTTCCAAGTCACCAGTAGCTCCCTGGAAGGGGCTTGTATACATATCAGAAGCCCAAGTTTTTGCTACTGCTGCCTGAGGAATACTGCCCCCCTCCCAGATCCCTTGATTCTAACACCCAATGAGGCTTTTATTCAGGAGTCCCACAAGACTATAGCAAGCAAAAAGTTCTTAACAGACCCAGAAGCACCTCTCATGGCTGTACAACCAGGCTTAGTATAGAGGAAGCAGGCAAAAATCTTTACCTCACTGTTCCCCACTAAAAGGAGCTAACTTACATATTTTCCCAGCTGCTGCCAGGGTCCAGCTTCCAGCTGATCTGCACCTAGATGCTGATTGCAATCCTCCCCTTTGAGATACCCGCAACTACTAGGAGTGACTAAGAACAATGAATACAGGTTGAACAATCACAAAGGCTTGAGAGACAATCAGGACTAAAGTTCAGGAGGCTTGACCAGGTTCATCTATTATACAAGACCACTCTCTCAAGACTGAGACAGGTGGCTATTTCATCTAATGCACAGAAATCAACACAGAAAGTCCAGAAAAATGAAGAAATAGAAAAATATGTTTCAAACAAAAAAGAAGCTAAAACTTTTGAAATGGATCTTAATGAAGCAGAGATAAGTGATTTATTTACCTGGCAAAGCATTCAAAATAATGATCATAAAAGTGTTCACCAAAGTCTGGAAAATAACACAAGAGCAAAGTGAAAATTTATAAAACAAAAAATATATATATTTTCAAAGTACCAACCGAAATCACAGAGCTGAAGTATATAATAACTGTACTGTAAAATTCAGTAGAGGGGTTCAACAGCAGAGTAGTAACAAAAAGATCAGAGAACTCAAAGACAAATCAGAGTAATTCATCCAATCAGAGGAACAAAAAAAAATGAAAAAGAGTGAAGATAGCTTCAAGGACTATGGAATAGCATGAAAAAGGACAAATATATGCATTATAAGTGTCCCAGAAGGAGAACTGAAAGAGAAATGGACAGAAAGATTATTCAAAGAAATAATGACTAAAAACTTCCCTTACCTAGGGAAAGAAACAGATATCCAGATCCAGGAATCCCAGAGAGTAACAATAAGATTAATTTTAAAAGACCTGCTCCACTAATTACTATGAATGACCAGGGTGACAAGGCATTTCAGAAAGAAAGAGAAAAATGTCCAGAAAATAAGCTTATGGACATAGAAATATGTGACTTAAATGACAGATAATTCAGGATGGTACTTCTGAAAAAACTCAGTGAATTCCAAAATGAGTCATACCAACAATTTCAGGAACTTAAAAACAACTAGATAAGCAGAGCAAGGAGACTGAAATCCTCAAAAAGAACAGAATAGATCTTCTAAGATTGAAAAACACACTGCGAAAGTTGAAAAAAATGAAATAGTAAGCTTGGGAAACAGAGTCGATCAAATGGAAGAAAGGATCAGTGATATCAAAAACAGAAATCTAGAAATAAATCAGAAAGAATAAGAGAGAAACTGAAGAAGAAAAAATAATGAAAGAAATACAAAAACTAGCTGATATCATAAGGAGAGGAAACATAAGAACAATGGGCATTCCTGAAGGTGAGGATAAAGAGCAGGGACTAGAAAGCATTTTCAGACAAATAGTGGACAAGAATTTCCCAAATCTAAGGAATGAGTTGGAGACTGGAATTCAAGAAGACAACAGAACACCCAATTATCTCAACCCAGAAAGGCCTTCGCCAAGACACATTGTATTAAAGTTACCAAAAATCAACAACAGAGCATTCTCAAGGTAGTCAGGGAGAAGAAAACGGTAACTTATGAAGGAAAACCCATTAGGTTATCATCGGACTTCTCAGTGCAGACCTTACAAGCCAGAAAGGAATGGAATCAAATATTTAAACTATTAAGTGAAAGGAACTACCAGCCTAGAATAATGTACCCAGATAAGATCTCCTTTAGATATGAAGGAGAACTAAGACCTTTCCACACATATGAAAATTGAGGGAATTCTCCATTACAAGGCCTGCACTATAAGAAATACTGAAAGGGGTCAGCTCACCTAAAACAAAATGACACAAAATATATACATAATTAGGAGTAAAGTGACTATGAGTCAAATAGAAGCAAAGGAGTGCAACCCTTACTAAGAACACGGCATTATAAGTTTAAATAATAAGAGAATAGCTATAGCAACATAGTAATGAATGTTCATCATACATAGGGAGAAACTGAGATAACAATGATTGAAAAGGGGAGAATTCAAAGATCCAAATTCGCAAAAAAGAATGGAGATAAGGCACATGCAGAAGAAAATTGACAACTGCATATATATAACTATCCTTTACATATTTGTAGTGGTAAGCACACACCAAAGATTCAGAACTGAAGTATATAACATAAAACAAAAAGAACCAGAGGCAAAACCCACAAACCCCCACCAAAATAAAGAAAACAGAAACACAAGGACAAGGAAGCAATGGAAGCACCAAGTTATCAGAATGCAAAAGATAAAAAGCCAATAAAAAGACCTCATATTTCAATAATCACCCTAAATGTAAATGAACTGAACTTACCAATAAAAGGCACAAAGTTGCAGAATGGATCAAAAAACAAAACCCAACCATATGCTGCCTCCAAGAGACACATCTCAACTTCAAAGACAAATACAGACTCAAAGTGAAAGGGTATTTGCTTGAGAATGATATTTCAAGCAAATGGCATTCTGTGAAAAGCAAGAGAAGTGGAACTAATATCAGATAAAATAGACTTCAAAATAAAAAAGGTAATGATAAAGGGAATCATGCACCAAGAATATAACACTTATTAATATCTATGCTCCCAATCAGGAGTCCCAAAATACATAAAGCAATTACTAACAGAACTAAAAGGAAAAACAGACTAAAACACTATCGTAGTAGGAGACCTAAATATCCCACTGTCAGAAATGGGCAGGTCATCAAAACAGAAAATCAATAAGGAAATAACATCTTTAAATGACACATTAGACCAACTGGACATAATTAACATACACAGAGCCTTCCATCCCAAAACAGCTGCTTATACATTCTTCTTTAGTGCACATGGAACATTCTCAAGAATTGACCACATACTGGGATACAGAGACATAGCCTCAACAAATGTAAGAGGGTTGATATCATACCAATCAAATTCTCTGATCACAATGCTTTGAAACTAGAGATCAACTGTAAAAAGAAAGTGGGAAGAACCACAAATACATGAAGATTAAACAACATGCTACTGAAGAATAACTGGGTCAGAGAACAAATAAAAAGAGAGATCAAGAGATACATAGAAACAATAATGATAGGACAACATTTCAAAACTTTTGGGACACAGCAAAAGTGGTCATAAGAGGAAAGTTCATATCATTACAGGCCTATCTCCAAAAACAAGAATGTGCCCAAATAAAAAGAACCTAATGCTTCATCTTAAAAAACTAGAAAAAGAAGAACAAATGAAGCCTAAAGTCAGCAGGGGAGAAATAATCAAAATTAGAGCAAAAATAAATGTATTGAAAACAAACAAACAAACAAAAACAATAGAAAAAACAAATACAACAAAGAGCTGGTTCTTTGAGAAGGTTAATAAAATAGACAAATGCCTGGCTAGACTCACTAAAGAAAATAGAGAACGGACACAAATAAACAAAATCAGGGATAAAAGAGGGAAAATTACAACTGACATCGCAGAAATACAAACGATCATGCAAGAATACTATGAAAAAGTATATAACACCAAACTTAATAACCTAGAAGAAATGGACCAGTGAATCAAGAACTGGAAAATCTAAACAGACCAATCAGCAGTATGGAAATTGAAGCAATCATCAAAAACCTACCATAAAGCAAAGGTCCAGGACCAGATGGCTTCACCAGTGAATTCTACCAAAGATTCAAAGATTCAAAGATTTAATACCTATTATCCTCAAACCCTTCCAAAAAGTCAAAGAGGAGGCAATACTTCTTAACTCATTTTATGAGGCCAATATTACTCTGATACCAAAACCTGGTAAAGATAATACAAAATAAGAAAACTACAGACCAATATTTCTCATGAACACAGGTGCAAAAATCCTAAATAAAATACTAGAGAATCAAATACAGCAACATATTAAAAAGATTACTCACCACGATCAAATGGGCTTCATTCCAGGGGCACAGGGATGGTTCTACATATGCAAATCAATTAATGTGATACACCACATAAACAAATTAAAAAATAAGAATCATATGATCATATCAATAAATGCAGACAAAGCCTTCGACAAGATACAGCGTCCATTTACAACCAAAACACTTAACAAAACTGGTATAGAAGGAAAGAAACTCAACATAATAAAGGCTGTATATAACTAACCCTCAGCCAACATTATACTTAATGGGAAAAAACTAAAAGCCTTCTCTCTAAGATTAGGAACAAGGCAATGCTATCCACTATTCTCACTGTTATTCAGTATAACATTGGAAGTCCTGGCAAGTGCAATCAGGCAAGAGAAAGATATAAAAGGCATTCAAATAGAAAACAAAGAAGTCAAACTGTCACCATTTGAGGATGACATGATTCTCTATATAGAAAACCCTAAAGACTCCACAAGAACACTACTAGAAACAATAAGCAAATACAACAAAGTTTCTGGATACGAAATCAGTGTTCAAAAATCCATGGCATTCCTATACAAAGAAATGGAAAGATATTCCATGTTCTTGGATTGGAAGATTCAACATAGTTAAAATGACCTTATTACCTAAAGCATTATACAGAGACATCAAAATCCCATCAGCATTTTTAAAGAAATAGAATAACAAAAAAAATCATGATATTTTTATGAAAACATAAAAGACCCCAAACTGCCAAAGCCATCCTGGGAAAAAAGAACAAGGCTGGAGGCATCACTCTGCCTGACTTCAAATTATACTACAAAGTGACAGTAATCAAAATGGCATAGCATTGCCAGAAAACCAGACACATGGACCAGTGGAACAGAATTGAGAGTCCAGAAGTAAATCCATATTTATATGGGCAAATAATTTTTGACCAAAAAAAGCCAAAAACATACAGTGGAGAAAAGAAAGCCTCTTCAATAAATGGTGCTGTGAAAACTGGAAAGTTACCTGCAAAAGAATGAAACTAGACTGTTGTCTATCACTACACACCAAAATTAACTCAAAATTGATTAAGGACCTGAATATAAGACCTGAAACAATAAAATGCATAGAAGAAAACATAGGAATGAAACTCAAGGACTTAAAGAAGATTTTATGAATTTGACCTCAAAGGCAAGGGAAGTAAAAGCAAAGATAGATGAATGGGACTACATCAAACTAAAAAGTTTCTGCTCAGCAAAAGAAGTCATCAACAAGGTAAAGAGTCACCTATTCAAATGAGAAAATATATGTGCAAGCAATGCCTCCAATAAGGGCCTAATATCCAAAATATACAAAAACTCATACAATTCAATAACAACAAAAAAATTAATCAAAAAATGGGCAGAGGCCCTGAACAGACACTTCTCCCAAAAAGACATAAAATGGCCAACAAATATTTGAAAAGATGCTCAACATCACTAGCTATTAGGGAAATGCAAATCAAAACCACAATGAGATACCATCTCACACCTGTTAGAATAGCTATAACCAACAGGACAAATAATAATAAATGTTAGAGAGGATGTGGAGAAAAAGGAACCCTCATACACTGCTGGTGAGACTGCAGATTGGTTAGAGCCACTATGGAAAACAGTATGGAGTATCCTCAAAATAACTAAGAATTGATCTACTATATGATCCAGCAATCCCAAAGACGTGAAAACTCATTTTCATAAAGATACTTGCGCACCGATGTTCATAGCAGCATTATTCACAGTGGCCAGGACATGGAAGCAACCAAAGTGTCCCATGATAGATGATTGTCTAAAGAAGCTGTGGTACATATAGACAAAGGAATATTACTCAGCCATAAGAAGAGATGAAATGCTGCCATTTGCAACAACATGGATGGACCTCAAGATAATCATGCTTAGTGAAATAAGCCAGACAGAAAAAGTTCAAAATCACATATCACTTATACGTAGAATATAAACCTAAAAGCAACAAATCAACAGGAGAAATAATCAAAGACTCATGGACATGGTTACCAGAGGGTAGGCAGGGATAGGTAGATGGGGTAAAGGGGGTCAAATATGTGGTGACAGAAAGAAATCTAACTTTGGGAGGTGAACACACAACGTGAATATATTATATAAGCCTTACTGTTAAAATGTACAGTTGAAACTTACCAGATTTTGTTAACCAATGTGACCATAAAAAAAAGTTAATTAATTAATTTTTTTAAAAAAGAATCAATGGTTGCTAACTTCACACTGAGATTTTGAGATAAGAGAAGTCTCGTTACATAGCAATTTGCCAAAGGCTTCAAATCTTATTGTGATCCAGCCTCTGCACCCAGCTTCCAGTCTACAGTGAACATGGAGGTCAGAAATACACAAGACACGACATACACACACAATCACAAGATCCAAACTACAGGTCAAGTGGCCCAGGCTGTACAACCAATAAATTTTAAAGAAAAGAAAGGGATGGCAGGGGAAACTATAGATTAAAAATTACTTGAGAGACATATCAGATCATTTTTATAAGAGGGGGGGACACATTTAACTGGAGTGTCTAGTTGGAGACCAACTACAGAGAAATGAAAGAAATGCAAGGAAGTAATTGCTATAAAAGAAGAGTTACTTTTGAAGGGATGGAGGCAGTTGTGTCTGGATGTTTACGCAAGGTGGATGTTCACCTTGTAATAATTCACTAAGCTACATTTTCTTATCTAGCTGAATTCTACAATAAAAAGATGAAAAAGGTGGGGAAAATGATTCATATCTCAAAATATTATCTCACTACACAGTCTTTATTGGTCCAATCCCACGTGGAACATGACATAGCTATCACAATTAGTCTTTAAGAAATCCAAGGAAACCTCATACCATAGATATATATATAGGGCTTTCATACTTATGTGTGTATATATATATACACATATACATACACACACACACACACACACACACACACACAGAGTTGGAGTGACAGTAAGTAAATTCAATTTATTAACTATGAACTTCAAACAATACCAGAATGTAGAATAAAGGGAGGAAAGAAAACTAGATTTCTCCCTGCCAGTCTTCATGTGCTCTAATCTCCAGACACACCTGACGACTCCCTTAGTCCAAGGAAAATTCCCGTTCTTCTCCCAGATAGAGACCTTGTTCCTGTCGTTCCCTCACTGGAACACCCAACACCTCCTCACAGCATAGCAGCATTTGCTGCTTTTCTGAGACCCCACTGATCTCTACCTTAATCTGAGCTCTTCCTTGTCTAAGCCCCATCACCATCTGGTACGCTCTTCATGGGATTTATCTTGATCTGTCTCATTTTACAATTATTTTCCCTCCTCTTGGATGATAAGATTATAAATTCACTGCAGAGAAACTGTATAACTCATATATTACCCCCATCTACCTCCCAAGCTATTTTTTTTTAAGTAGACGAAATTTGTCTTGTCTTTCTTGATTATTAGGTTAACTGTTTGCATCATTGCTTTTTTAACAGTCATATTGCTCATTCGGTGATAACAGAACATTTATTTTACTTCATATTTAGTTATAAGCCATAAAAAGCTGTTATTTGTCAGCTTCTCCGTGATAGACCAAAAAGAAGTATCCAGAACTGGCCAAGTGCTTCGGCTTTGAGGATAAACTCTGGCGGTGCTGGCAGCACCGTTCCAGCAGAGGGAAGCAGAGGACCGAGGGAAGGGCTGCTACCTGCTGCAGGGCTCCAGGAGGCATTCATTTACGAGCTGTGTCAGGGGAGGTGGACCCCGGAAATCTTCCATGTCAAGGCAGAAGGTTTCCAGAGTTAGAAAACTAAACAGCCAGAATGCTCCACATGCCTCGTGGATCTCAAAGCGACCATTTCCCCGATGGGATCCGCACTCGTTCAAAGTTCACACTGCGGGGAATAGTGGGGTTAGAGAGCTCCTTTTTTGTTGTTTTTAAATGTAATATCCTGAAGCAACCTTCATTCTGACTTAAAATCAGCCTCCTAAGAAAATCACCTCCCTTCTGAATCGTGTTTCTCCCGAGGAATTCCTCCAGGAGCTTCCTCTCCATTCTCTGAAAGTGGGGCCAGTTTTCGAAGCAGTCTCATGTTCTTTCTTAGTTAAGGCTGACCCACCAGGTTTAGAGAGAGACCATGCTTATTTCAGATCCAGACAACATGCACAAATTTTATTCCAAAATTTAAGGGGCATGTGTTAAAAAGGAAATTCCATGACGCCTTTACTCTAAGCATTTGTCTACAAGAAGCCAAACTCTAGTCTTTGGGTCTCACTGCTCCAGGACCTCCCCCTACCCTCACAAAGGGTATAGGGTTCCCTCTAAAATCTGCAATGCCGAACGTGTCTTCATCGTTAGTAAACACCACTGTGCCCAACCCAACAGGGATAGAGAGAAACACGGAGGATGACACATGAGAACCTTCTGCTCTGATGCTAGCTTTCCATGGGTCATCCACATCAAGACCACTGGGCACCAGTGACAGATGCCAGCCCAGCTGCGGGTGCTACGCAGAGCCCTTAAGAGAACTGGAGAATATCCCAGCTGACCAACTGCAGCTAAAGAACCATCTTGTTGAGAAGATTCTTCCTATGGAACTGTTTACAGCAACTTTTGGTTGGTTTCCTGATTTTTCAAAAATCCATCTGGTTTCTGAAATCTCTGGAGCACTTATAAATTATGGACTTTGCTGCAAAAAGCTGAGCTTTTCGACTATACGATACTGCCTGCTTCCTGCACAGGGTCTATCCTCTCCTTTAAAACAGGATCTGGGCAATGTGCCACATTTTTTGTTTATAAAAATAAGTATTTAAATATATTAAAATATACTTAAATTTAAATATTTATTTATTTATAAATAAATTAACTAACTACAGTCCAAGCCTCTTAAAGGTGCAGATTGGGTGTCGCCAAATATTAGGGCAAGCCTTGGGATGAGACCTCCCAGGAAGCACATCACCCCTCTTCACCCCACTCTAGTCGCAGCTGAAACAGCAACACAATAGCTGAAGGTCCAGCTGTGGTCTTACAAATTCAGGAGTCACCCACCAAGAATGGCAGCCAGAGATAGGAGGAGCCTGGGCACTGATGACCTTTTGGAGCCAACATACCAACTCCAGGTTCCTCGCTCCTGGTACTTGAAAGAAAAACTCCCTACTTTTATTTTCTTTCTTTTAAAAAGATTTTTAATAATTTTTATTTGTAAATAACAACTGGCACAATACTAAGTTGCAGGGGTACAACATAGTGATTAGACACATATATAACATTTATATAACTTAAAAAGTACCCATCTGACACCATACATAATTGTTACATTATTGACTTTACACCCTCCATGACTGCTTTGTAACTACCAATTTTTACTTCTTAATCCATCCTCCTCAAATCCCCTTCATCTAGCAACCATCAAAATGCTCTCTAAGTCTATAGTTTGTTTCTGTTTTTTTTTGTTCATTTACTTTGTTCCTTAAGGTTCCACATGAGTGAAATCATAGAGCATTTGTCTTTCTCTGTCTTACTCCACTCAGTATAATACCCTCTAGGTCCATCCGTGTTGTTGCAGATGACAAGATTTCATTCTTTTTTATGACTAATACACCATTGTATATATGGACCATTTCTTCTTTTTCCATGCATCCATTGATGAACACCCAGGTCGACTCCATATCTTGGCCACTGTAAATAATGCTGCAATGAACATATTGATGATGCACATGTCCCTTTGAAGAAGTGTTTTGAGTTTCTTCAGATAGATACTCAGCAGTGGGATTATAGGTTTTTCTTCATCTCTTGTTATAGCCTTGATTTTAAAGACTGTTTTGTCTCCTGTAAGCATTGCTACCTCAGCCTTTTTGTTCATTTGTTTCTATTTTTATGAAATATCTTTTTCCATCCCTTTACTCTCAGTCTGTGAGTCTTTCAATGTGAAATGAGTCTCTTGGAGATAGCATACATAAGGGTCTTGTTTCCTTACACATTCAGCCACACTGTCTTTTGATTAGAGTATTTAATTCATCTATATTTAAATGAAAAGTTAATAAATATGTAGTTATTACCATTATATTATTTATATCTTTGATATTTTGTTTTCTTCTTAAAGAAGTCCCTTTAGCATTTCATATAATGTTAATTTGGTGGTGATGAACTCCTTTAGCTTTTCCTTGTCTGGGAAACTCTTTATCTTTTCTTCAATTCTAAATGAGAACTCTGCTGGGTGAAGTAATCTTGGTTGTAAGTCCTTGCTTTTCATCATTTTGAATATTTCATACCAATCCCTTCTGGCTTGCATAGTTTCTGTTGAAAAATCGGCTGATGGTGTTATGGGAGCTCTCTTTAGTTAGCTGACAGCTTTTCTCTTGCTGCATTTAAAATTCTCTCTTCGCCTTTAATCTTTGGCAGTTTAATGATGATGTGTCTTGGTGTGGGCCTCTTTTCTTTTTGTTCGTCTTGTTTGGGACTCTCCATGCTTCCTGGACTTATATGTCTATTTCCATTGCCAGGCTAGCAAGGCTCTCTGTCATTATTTCTTCAAATATGTTTTCAATCTCTTTCTCTCTTCTACTCCTATGATACTATGTTGGTATACTTGATGTTGTCCTAGAAGCCCCTAAATCCATTTTTTTGGAATTCTTTTTTCTTGTTGCTGTTCAAATGTGGTGTTTTCTGCTACTTAATCTTCCAAATTGCTGACTTGATCCTCTGTTTCACCTAATCTACTGTTGATTCTCTGTAATATATTCTTCATTTCAGTTATAATATTCATTTCTGACTGACTCTTTTTTTATGTTCTCTATTTTCATTTTTATGTTTTCTATATCTTTGTTAATGTTCTTGCTGAGTTCATCTACTCTTCCTCTGAGTTCATTGAGCAACCTGACAACCAGTGTTTTCAACTCTGCATCTGGTAGATTGCTTGTCTCCATTCTGTTTAGTTCTTTTTCTGGAGCTTTGTTCTGTTCTTTCATTTTGGGACATGTTTCCTTGTCTCTCCACTTTGGCTGCCTCCCTGGATTTGTTTCTATATAGTAGGGGTCCCCATTCCCTGGGCTGCAGATTGCTACCGGTCTGTGGCCCATTAGGAACCAAGCTGCACAGCAGGAGGTAGGTGGCAGGTGAGCAGGTGAAACTTCATGTGTATTTGCAGCCACTCCCCAATACTAGCATCACCACCTCAGCTCCACCTCAGATTATCAGGTATTAGATTCTCATAGGAGCACTTGGTGCCAGAAAGGCTGGGGACCACTGCTACATGCTATATAGATGTAGGGATGCTATGCCTCCCATTCTTAGTAGAGTGGCCTTATGTAATAGGTATTCTGTGGGGCCCAGTTGCACAGTCTCCCTGGTGTTCCAGATATGTCTCTTGTATGCCTTGTGTATGCCCTTCTGTTATAGTTGAGCCTTGGTTAACTATTTGCATGTCAGTGGGAAGGGTTGCCCCTCAGGCTGATTAGTTGTAAGAACCGGCCAGTGACTACAGTGGAGGACCTATTGTTCAGGGGCTGACCCTATGGAACAGGATTCACTTTAGCATGACTCCAGTGCCTGCCTAGTGGGCGCTTTTATTGTGTCATCTATGGAGGTAGCCAGATGATGTTCCAGCTCAGTTTGAAGCTGGTCACTGGGTGTGCTGGTCCTGGGGCCTCCTGTTGGGACCAGCTGTTCCACATCTCTACCCATGCAAGCCAAGGTGAGCCACAGCCTGTGCCCTGCCCAGAGCCACCTGCCATGAGCCACAAAGCAATTTTCTTATGGCTGCCACCCACCCTGGGTTTGGAGATGCCTGGAAGAGGCTAAGCCTCATAGTGAGTCTGGCTGTCATCAATGCCAGGCTTTAGGCTGCTCAGCAAGAGATAGGGGGCACATTGAGGCCAGATGCTACTTGTTTGGAGTTTGTAAACCTTTGAAAGATTTTAGGAAAGTTTTCAGCATGTGCCAAGACAGAACTTTTGTATGGAAAAGCCACTGGAAATGTCTTGGGTGGGCCCATAAGTTGGGAGGGGCAAGGTCTCAGGGAATCACCAGAGAAGAACCAGTGTTAGACACTTTAATAGGGACTCAGATATGATGCCTGCCTGCATCTGCACACTGGGTGAGGTGAGGGCTCAACAAGAGAACAATGGCTTCTGGGAGGAAGCTGCTCCTCCTGCCCTTGCCCTGAAGCCTGACAATTCAGTTCCTCCTCATAAGGCCCAGTGCCTTTTGTAGTGCTGCCCCAGTGCTGGAGCTCAGATAAGTGAGTCCACCAGCAAGTAAGTCCATGTGCAGGCCCTTTAAGAGGAATGCCTGGGACTCCAAGAGCCCTCTGTCCCACTCAGCCAGAATCTTTGCTGGTTTTCACAGCCAGAAGTTTTGTGAACTTCTCTTCCCAGCACTGGAACCCTGGGCTCTGGAGCCCATTGTGGGGCTGGGACCCCTTGATCCTCACAGGGGACTTTGCAGCTGAGATATTCTTTCTGATTTTTAACTGCCACATGTGAGTTGGGACCAGCTGTTCCACATCTCTACCCATCCTACCAGTCTTGAGGTGGCTTCTTCTTCTGGGATTCTTGTTCAATTAGACTTCAGGTGATTCTCAATAATAGTTTTTCTACAGTTTGTTTGTAATTTTGATGTGGTCATAAGAGGATGCAAGCAGAGCATTTACCTACTCCACCATCTTGATCATAAATCAACCCCTAATTTTCTTATATCACTGGCACCCACCATAAACTACCTAAGGCAACCCTGACCAATGCTATATGACCACCACTGCCAGATGCTGAGGAAAATCAGACAGAACAAAGATGTCCCTTTGCCTTCCCCCAATCCAGATAAACACCTCTGGTTTTAATTTTTTCCATACTGCCATAGAAATAACTTTAGCTAGAACCTTTGAGTGGGGGGTCAGGGGACTCTTTAGGCCCTAAGAAGCTTCATATTTTAACAGCTTGTCAGTGGCCAACACGTGGAGAAGAATGTGCTATAGTTGCATAAGTGTATGATACTTATTATGTGTATGATACAAGTGGAACTTAATCATAAATGCTAATTCTAATGGGAATCCACATATCTACCTCCTTTCTTCCATCCCTGACTAACTACAAAAGTAATATAAAAATTCATTTAACCAGAAAACTCTGCAAATATATAATATACATACAGAAAACAGAGGGACATGAAAAGCACTAATAATCCCACCCAAAGACAATTATATTAACGCCATGAAAATAATCCCTCAGATCCTTTTAGATAGACATATACGTATATATGCATTTATTATTAGATGGAATCATACTATAGGTACAATTGTGCAATTATAATTGTGTAATTGCAACCCCTTTACAGTACATGTAAACATCTTTCCATTTCAGTGTAACAACTGCTGCCTTCCCCTGACCAGCTCTACCCAGGTACTGGACCTAGGACTGTTTCTTCCAAAGCACCGCCTCCCCCTCTGTTTCTAGGGGGGCTTTTGAGGTGGTAGTGACCTTCGGGGAATGGCCTTGAGGCTAGGACAGCCAGAGCCACTTCTCTGCATTATCAATTGGCATGGCTTGGGGCAATAGCTAGCTAGCTGGCTGCCCTTGGGCATATGGATTTTTCTGACTGACACCAACTACCTTATGGGGTTCCTCACCCCAGGCCCTTAACCTTCCCAGGAAGACATCTCTCCACTCCTTCCCAGGCCTTCAGCCCACCCAATGCATGCCAGCTAGAGAGCATACCTCCTTTTCTAGTTGCTTTCCAATCTGTTAGAGGTATGATCTCATCACTTTACTCCACTGAGCTCTTTCATTTTGGTTCCCAAATAAATTGAATATAAACTATATGTTTTTCCCTGCCATATATAGCAGCCCTAACAACACTAACCCTCCTTTAAGCCATGCATACACACCTGATCTGGGAGAGGTCTTCAAGGCAGTAGATACCCACTACACCAGTAAGTAGGGAAGGACTGATCCAAAACCATTGTCCAACAGGTCTAGAACTGGGTCCTTGGCTGTGACTCTGCTCCTCTGCACTTGTATTTTTATGACCAAAGAACTGAAGGAGTTGAGTATATTAGGTAATTTCCAGCCAAGGACAGATACCAACTGTTTCCTCTTCGTATTGATTAGGGGCAGATGAAAACATGAGGACCTCCCTGCAGCTTCTACAGGTAAAGCCCTTTGCACCTCAGAAATGCAAAAGGACTGTGTTCTTTTGCCATCCTCTTATGAGACTCAAAGCCCTTGTAGGGAAGAGGAATTCCTCTCAATAATGGCTAACATTTATCAAGCACTCATTCTATTCCACTTAATCTTCACAAACACCCTTGTTGTAGCTACTATTGTTATCCCATATTACTGATGTGAAAATTGAGGGTGGGGAGGTTAGCTAACTTACCCAGGGTCACATGACTAGTAGTTGATATAAGTGGGGATCAAACCACAAATATGACTCCAGACCTTATTCTCTCCCCAGAGTACAGCCCCAGAGGAGGGTTGACCTCTCAGTCAGCCATCCATTTCCAAAGATTAGATGATTTGTCTTTAACAGATCACCAAGTAGTTCAGATTCAATTGCCTATTCCAAAAAGTAGAACTTAATAAATTTGGAGATTCCATCCAACTTGCATGTGCTAAAATTAGATCTTTATTTAAGCCATGAATGAGAAAGTCCCTGGAAAGAACCAGCTGGGGGCTTAGGTAAGTCACTTCTGATAATGTATCCCAGGAAAGAATAATAATCCACAATACTCATTCCAAAAGGAAGCCCCAGTTTGAGTCAGTTCTTGTGTAAAATGCCAAAATCCTAGCCAAGTCATCCTTGTAATACAGAGGGAGAACTTGTACAGTTGGATGTCAAGACTTCTTATAAAGCTACAGTAACTAAGAAAGTATGTTGCTGCAAAGATAAAAAAAAAAAAATAGACCAATAGATAGAATGGCAATCTCCCAAACAGACTCCCACACAGGGACCCTTGACTTATGGTGAAGGTAACACTGTGGAGCACTAGGAGGAAGAAATAAAACCTGGTCTGTAACTCACATCATACACAAAAACTCTTCCAGGAGTACTTTAGATGCAATTATGAAAGACAACTAAGGAGAAAATCAATAAAAATATCTCTTTGACCCCAGGATAGGAAAGGTTCCTTAAACAAAACACAGAAATATTGATAAATTTGACATTAAAGTTAAGTACTTCAGCTTATCAAAAGCTATCCTCACAAAAGCAAAAAGGCAAACCATAGAATAGGAGAAGATATTCTCAACACACATACAGAGTAAAGAACTCCTACGAATCAACAAGAAAAAGAGAGACAACATAATAGAAAAATAGGTAAGGTCCTTGAATAGGCACGTCACAAGTGAAGAAATTCAAGGGGCCAACAAATATATGAAAACGCCCTCAATAGCATTAGAAAAATCCAACACACGAATTAAAACAAGTAATCAAATCAACTCTTCAGATCTAACTTTAGTAGTCCATGAAGTGGGCTGTGCCTACCATAGACATGTACAACATAATCCATTAAGATGTGTGGGAAAAAAAAAACATTAGAATTTCTATTTATTTTTATCATGTTTTCATTTTAGACGACCCCATCATGATCATGTCTATCCCAACATGGATCCATGGAATTTGCAGTGAGTCAGTTCATCTATATAGTATGCTAATCAGAAGTTAGGCTTATAAACCTCTGAAGACAACAGCAGATATGTTGCTGGCAATTTCTACCCATTATCTCTGCCTGCTGGTCTAGTCTGAGCTAAGCATGTCTCCCAGGAATTTGCCCAGAGAGCAATGGTTCCTAACTCCTTGCAGACAGTTTCTTCAAGGAGTTGGGTGACTTGCCATACTACAGGAGTCTTGGATAGTTCTGTCTTGAGTCTTATCAGTGGCCTAGTGATTTGTCAGAACCCAAAGAAAGGGACACCCCACGCCCACTCCTGCACACACACCGACACACACACACACACCATTACATCATTCACAATAGCTTTGAACAAGTTGTGCCTTCATGACCTCTGATGGTCTCTGGCTTTCTTGGTAATTCAGGCCTGACTCGTATAGGTGGACAGATTACACACTGTAGCGGTGCCATATCTAAGGAGACATCGTTTGCATTGTAAACTTAGTAGACTTATACTGATTGTGACTATTTGCTGGTATATAGCAGCACCATGTTCTAATACAATCATTACGTTGTGACAATTTTTGACCAATGGATGTATAGTACCTTGAAGAAGTGGTGCCTTTTGTCATTCCACAGAGGTATGGAATGGATTAGCAGCAGCCACACCTACATGACACCCCTAGTAGGTAGAGAATGTAAAAGAAAAAAAAAAGGAGAGTACAATAGATTCAAATTCTTCTAGGGCAGAGATGTCTTGTGAACACCCCGTATACAGTGCAGGAGACTCTCCAGAGGAAGCCAGAGTTTGACTGCTGAATCATTAGCACAAACCTCTGAGAGTAAGGGCCCAGAGCTGATAATCTACCTTTAAACAGTCACCTCTGCTCATGACTGGAGTTGAAGAGACAGAGGGACAAAAGTTATTTCTTTCTCCATCCCAGCTGCTCTCCCTTTCACACAGAGAAGAGGAGCTGGCAGAGGCAGTCAAAGCTGTGATGTCAACCCACACAGAAGCAAGTGATGAAGTACAATTCTCTTGAGACAAGAGCCACTTGTTGTCTTGTGGCTTCCCAGTATTCAGTCCCCTTTCTAATGGTAACATTTCCCTACTTTCCTTGTGGGAAATAAGTTCTGCCTCATTGTGCCAAGTCTCTGGAATTGCCAAACAAAACACTCTGCCTTCTACTGGCTAAAGAGATGGTCACATGACTAAAGTCCAGCCAGTCGTGCTCCCTCTCTCTTTCTCTGTGGTGGTCAGTTTTTTGTGTCAACTTGCCTGGGACACAGGGTGCCCAGATTATTTGGTTAAACATTATTCTCAGTGTTACTGCTAGAGTGCTTTGGATGAGATTAACATTTTAATCAATGGAGTAAAGCAGATTGCTCTACAGTGTGGGTAGGTCTCCTTCTGAATAGGACAGAATAGAACAAAAACACCTTCCCCAGAGTAAGAGAGAATTCTGCAGCAGACTGCCCTTGGGCTTCGTCTGCAACATCAGTCTTTCCTGTCTGGCAGCCCTTGAACTAGAGCATTAGCTCTCCTTGAGCCTCCAACCCCAACCTGCACCCAACTCTGCAGATTGGGCTCATCAACCTCCATATTCATGTGAGCCAATTCCTTATAATAAATCAATATCATCAATATCTCTCTCTCTTAGGAGAGGGGGAGAGGGAGAAGGAAAGGTCAAGCAGCTCTTACTGATTCTGTTCTTTTCTAGAGAACTCTAGTACACCAAATGAGAGGTAGCTAGGTAAGTCACTTCCAAGAATATAGTCCAGGAAAGAATAATAACCCCATGATACTTATTCCAAAAGGGAAGCCCCTCTTCTGGATTTTATGTATGAGTATAGACACACAAATATACGAATAATTGAGAGCAGTGATGTCCTGATGAGACTGTGGCACAGCAGAGGGTGCAGTGTTACCAGCTGGGTGTGAAAGCAACACAGACTAAGGATTATAAGATCCTCTGGTTGGTTACAAATGCTCATTCCAGCAGTGACTTCCTGATGAGACTGTCAGGAACCACGTTCCTGCTACTTAAACCCCCTCCTCAGATATTCTCACTCTAACCCTTTTCTCAAACTGGTTTAGTCTTCCTAACAATTATTTGATCCATCCTATATCATCTTTTAGTCTACAAACATTCACTGTTATACCTTGAATATAGGTAGGGAAACGGCAGTGAACAAGCTAGCACTGCTCTCACAGAACTTATTTTCTAAAAAGTCCTTTTCTTCTTAAGCAGGTTAACTCTTATGAAAGAGTTGATTTCTCTTGCTTGCCACCAAAGAGTCCTGATTGATATTAACATTCTCCCTTCAGAGACAACTAGCTCTGCTCTCTTCTCTTGGTCATCTTGAATAAGCCAGATGCCAGTCCTCCAGAAGTCAGAAGAAAAGATCCTACACAATTATTGAAAGCCACTTCTCTATGATTATCCAAAAGAAAAAAACCTGAGACTTCACTGGTGGACTTGTCTAATGTACTCACTTCAGGAGAATGAATGGTGCAGCAGGAACATCTACATTAGAGTGGCTTCTCAACTGGATGCCCTCCATCTAAACCTCTTTACTCCTCTTCTGGCTAACCACCTGAGAGGATGCATTACAATGAGAATTACATTGCTTTTCCCTCATTACAACTTGTGCAAGTTTAACCTTCATTGTTAGAAGCCTTTTTAAATGCCTTCTCCCAAGGCCTACAGAATTTATTCTAGAATTACAAAAGAGACAAAAAGAGAAGCTGATTCAAACTGTCCAGAGTGAGCTTGTTCATCAGGTAGCACCAGGCAACTATTTAACACAATTGAAACTATCTTGCAGCAAGTAAGCATTCTGTTTGCTCACTGTGAGGTTTCAATGACTACAGCTGGGAATTGTCACAGTTTACTTTAGTACTCCTGGCAAACTTTGGAACCAGCTTGCATAATGCAGTGTCTAAAGGACATAATTCCAGTTGAACAGAACATGTTTGCAGTTAAAAATAGAACTCGTCTGTGAGGCTGGAGGAAGAACAAAATTAAATTACAGTCACTGGGGGTTCCTGAACACCTGCCCTGGTCACTCAGAGCCTGTGCTCTCTGAGCATTGTCAGCACACTGAAGCCAGCTCTGCCCTGAAATCAAATTATAAAAATAAACAACCTAATTAATTCAGTTAAATCAAGAAACATGATTTAAGCAGGTAGCAATTCAGGTAGCCACTCCAGGCCAGGCCTCCTTGGGGAATTAACTCTGTGTTCTGAAAGAATTAACTGTTGTAGATCGAGTGATGGACATGCTGGGTTTACAGCTAAATTGAAATCTGAGACCAAATTAGGCCTAAATTCCACCCCCACTGATACGTTTTCATGCAAGTGCATATGTTATGCTCTGTACAGAACGAATGAAACTTTGTCCCTGCCTCCTTCTCAGTGGATGCGGGAGTCTCATGGCCCACTGCTCCAGCTTGCAAAGAGCTAAGAATTACCAAAGAAAGATTTAAGTTTCTATACCAGAAAACATTGAAATAGTATTATAGATCAAATTTGAAAGCTTGCCCCAAATAAAGAGTAGAAATCTCATCTCTGGGTACACATAAAGCTAAGCTATCAACACTATTGACCTATAATACACTACCAGTAAAAGGGATGTGGAAGAACATAAAGAAAAGAGGCTACCTCCTACCCCAACCCTGCCCTTACATGCCCTCTGGCCTGGCAAATTGCTTCAGTTCTCTGTGCCTCTGTTCTCCTCCTTAAAGTAGGTCTGCAATGCCTGTTTCCCTTCTAAACTTGCCAAACTGGTGGAAAGTCTAATCGGACTCTTGTATCAGTTCTCTGTTTCTGGTTCTGAAATTCTAGAGAAATAACACCCTCCGTGTTTCACAATTGCCTGGGGAGTTTATAAAGATCACAGTACCTGGACCACACCCCCAGAGATTCTTGGGTGGTGGGTCCCAGGTAGAGGTAGATTTTAAAAGCCCCCAAGTAATTCTAAATGTGCGGCCAGAGCTGAGAACCATGAGCCATGACTGGGAGAAAAATCCCTCTACTGCCTCCTCAGGGAAGGGTGGCAGATGAAAGACGCATGGATTCTCCTACCCATTTTCGAAGGCTTTACCTTCACGGTGATGAACAAATCGTCTTGTTCCCAGATCTTCTCTCACCAAATTCCCCCACCCCTCTGCCCACATCAGTCAGCATAGGAATGAGCTAAATATCTCAGAAAGGTGTCTAGGGACTTTTTAGTGCTTTTAATTGAAGCAAAACCTGAAGTAACTCTTAAGTATACTATGGTCTTTACCACAAAGTTTATCTTTGAGGACTTACTCAGTAGTGGAGCACTTGTAACCAACCAGAGGATGTTATAATCCTCAGTCTGTGCTGCCTTCACACCCACCTGGTGACACTGCACCCTCTGCTGTGCCATAGGTCATTATTAGTTAGGGATGCTTTGATGTTAACCACCCAATCCACCTATAAAATGTGAACGATTTAGACTAGAAGATCTGTAGTAAATCCCTTAGTGAAGGACTTACTGCCTCAGGTGTGTTGGTCAGTCGCATTTTTTCCTATCTCCCCAGTGGGCTCCATGCCCCTCTGAACTAACACGTTATTTTACTCCACAGGTCAGTTGTGTTTCCCACTGGAACAAATCCTGGAGGGCCCATTGTTCATTCTCTGTGCTCCCACAGCCTTTAGTTTGGTTTTTACCTTTGAAAGCACCCTGTTGCTTCTGCTGTTTTGAATCAGACATTTGAAAGGAGCTGGAAACCTTGAAAGAGAAACCAAAAGGATACAGCAGGGTCATGGAGTGGTAAAGAGCTGAGAAACCAAACAGGCCTGGATTTGAATCATGTCTCCACCACTTACCAGCTATGCACCCTGGTAATATACTTAACCCCTCTGAAACTCAATTTACTCAGCTGTAAAATAAGTTCATTTATAAAGTCTATATCAAGGGATTGGCATAAGGATTAAATGAGATGTATCTGACATCATATGACTACCTTAAATTTCATCCATGATTACCACTGTTATTATTAATAAGGTTAAAATGAGATGAGCATTGTGGACAATTGGCATCTTCTCAGAGTCAACGTGAATTGTGGAGCAATAGGACTTAGACAAGAAAACCTGAGTTTAGAGCTATTCCCTTTCCCTATGATTTCAGACAAGTCACCTCACTTCTTTAAGTTTCCATTTCTCCAGTTGCAAAATTGTGATAACAATAATATAGTAATAATAATGACTACTTCACATAATAATTGGAAGGACTAATATATTAATATAATAATGCATGTAACTGTGCTTTGCAAACTATAAAGAGCCATATAATCTAGTAATTACCATTCACACCCAGTTCTCAACATTTTTGGTACTGGTCCTGACAATTGATAAAAAGAATAAATGAATTCTCTTTAGAGAATAGATGTAGACTTTATAACTAAACTTATTTTATAGTTGAGTGAACTAAGGCTCAGAGAAGTTAGGTATGTTTTCTCAAGGTGCCTTATAATTGGAAGGAAATGCAATTCAACTCTCATGCCCTTAATCTAGCAACTCAATAAAGTTCAGGTCAAAGGGTGAGTCCCACAGACAGTGAGGAATCTCATTATAAGAAAACACTCATTCAGGACTAATTGCAGTCGTGAATGACCCTTCCTTTAAGTCAGCAACTGCCTATTGTTTACTTACCATATTATCTCACATTGCCTCAAGAGACATTCTAACATTAAAGTTATTGATTTTCATAAAAGATTATCTGCATAAAAGTAGGCATATTACAGGGCCAAAAAAAATTTAGTGTAGGAGACTGGGGAAAAAAATGGCACAGATGATAGAGACTTTGTTCATCCCTCTTGTGACCAAATTGAAGTTGTGACAGAAACACAGAGCAAACAGCAAGCAAAGTTATCTGGGATCTAGATGAACAGAGCACTACAACTAGGGAGAAAAATAATTAATTAACCTGCAACAGTAAAAAGTAGAAGGGGCAAAGACATAAGGCTGCCCAGTCCCTAGCAGTGGAGTGGGACAGAGACTATAGCAGTGGCAGTGGCAGCTGCAGATGCCTCTTAAAGGGCCCTGTCAGGAGCAAACTTTTCGCAGTGACAGACCGGGTTGCTCTGAGCACCAGCACTGGATTGGCTCCACGGGGGGCACCAGAGACTTACAGGGTGACAATGAGTTGTCAGAGTGAGGGCCAGAGATAAGACTTTCTCCTATGCAGAGATTCTAGTGATATTCATTGTTCCTCTGTTGAGCTGTCCCCCTTCCCAGTGTGCAGACTCAGCATCGCCATAGCTGAGGAGTCATTAAATAGAGAGGTCGTCCTGCCCAGAGGATTCCCTAAAACTCCACCTCCCCCAACTCGCGGCCCCACCCAAGCAACATCCATGTGTCCTTGCTTAGTCAGGTGCCCCTTGCTGAATGGTGCCAAGACACACTAGTGACAGCTGGTCTCAGCTTTTGGTGTGGCCTCTTGAGGTAACTAAGATAAGCACAGTATCTGTGGATTGCTTGCTGAATCTTAACAGGTTGTCCCAACTAAACTTGGCAAGCAGCTAAACCCCTCTCAGGACTGTGCAACTGGACACCTACTTCACAAAGCCACGTTAGTAAGACCAGGAGACTTAGGAACTTTGCTTAGTACATAGAAAAATACACAGAAAGGCAGCTGAAATGGGGAGACAAAGCAGAATTCATCTGAAAGAACAGAACAGAGATCTAGAAATAATAGAGTCAAGCAATCTAACAGATCTAGAATTCAAAACACTGGTTATAAAGATGCTCAATAAACTTAGGGGAAGTGTATATGAATTCACTGAGAACTTTAACAAGGAGATAAAAAGCATAAAAATGGAAATGGAAATTATTAAAGAGAACCAGTCAGAAATGTAAAACACATTATTTAGGATGAGAAGTATATTAAATGAAATAAATAAAGCGAATAAAGAAGAGGGTCAAATGACTTATATAGAGGATAGGGAAGCCAAAGACACTCAATAAAGTTCAGGGCAAGAAAAAAGAAGGCAAAACTATAATATTAATTTAAGGAGCCTATGAGACATTATTAAAGGTAAAAATATTCATGTCCAGAAGGAAAACAAGACATTGAAGAGTTATTTGAAGAAATAATGATGGAAACCTCCCTCACCTGGTGAAGGAAATAGACATACAACCCCAGAAAGCTCAGAGTCCGAAAAACCAGGAATCAAAGAGGCCTACACCAAGACACAATGTAATTAAAATGCCAAAGGTTAAATACAATGAGAGAATCTTAAAAGCAGCAAGAGAAAAGTAGCTAGTTGACTACAGGGGCACCCATAAGACTGGCAGCTGATTTCTCAAAAGAAACTATGCAGGAAAGAAGTGTTTGGCACAAAATATTCGACATGATGAAAACCCAGGATCTAGAACCAAGAATACTTTACCCATCAAAGCTATCATTTAAAGTTGAAGGACAAGTAAAGAGCTTCGCAGACAGAAATAAGATAAAGGGATTTATCGCCACCAAGCCAGTATCACAGGAAATGTTGAGAGGACTTCTTTAAGAAGAAAAAACAGGTATCAAAAACATGAATAAAGACTGGTAATAACTATATTCCTGTCAACAAGTGCCTCAAATGGAAAAGAATTAAGTGCTTCAACCAAATGATGAAGTGCCTGAATGGATAAGAAAACAAGACCCCTACATATGCTGTCTACAAGAGACGTACTTCAGATTAAAAGACACACACGGACTAAAAAAAAGGAGGGGGATGGACAAAGATATTGCCTAGATGGACCTAGAGAGTATTACACTGCATGAAATGTCAGATAGAGAAAGACAAATATCACATGATTTCATATACATGTGGAATATAAAGAACAAAATAACCAACAATGGAAATAAACTCATACATACAGACAATATTTTGAGGGCTACTAGATGAGATGGGAGTTGAGGGGATAGTGAAAAGGGGCAAAGGGATTAAGAAGTACAAATGTATAGTTACAAAATAGACATGAAAATATAAAGTGTACCATAAAGAAAATAGTTAATAATGTTGTAATAAACATGTAAGTGGGAAGAGGGGGTACTACTTTTAGTGGGGTGATCACTTTGTGAATCATGTAGATCTTAAATCACTATGCTGTACAACTAAAATGAATATATTATTGTATGCTAACTACAATCGAAAAAACTCATTGACTTGTACAATGTAAATATGAGCAACCTATTGTCTATTATATTTCAATAAAGTGTGGGGGGGGGGTAAAAAATATAGTGTATGTTTCGTCCCTTGAGGATTTTTTTTCCTTGGGTCTTGGGTATTTTTAATGTTTAACTTTTTTTAAAACATTGAGTTTTGGGTGACATTTTTCTATTTTATTTTTTACGAGTTCTCCAATCTCTGCTGACTTCGCTATCCTACACTGTTTTCCATTACTACCATAAATAAACATTTCTAATTTGAAAGTTAAAGGTAGGAAGCAGCTATGCCAGCAAATGAGAGGGAATTCAAAGTCAAAATGTTACTTGCCGCCTATAAGCAGGCCCAGGTGGTTCCTAGCAAAGCAGAAACTCTCTCTGCGTCCTGAGCTACCTAATTGCAGCCTCTTCTCCTCCCCAACCCCACAGCTATCCTCAGAGCCTCCACTGACCCAACCAGCTCACTGTTCACATTCAAGACATGGGTGACTTAGGACACCTGGCCCTCCAGTACATTGATCTTATAGGAACAATCAAAATTTAGCCAAAGGAAAGAAGTTCTAATAGCAGAATTCCAGGCTTTGCTCTTGGGGGCCCAACAGGTATTATACAGACAGGATGAAAATCATTTCTCCATTAATACTCAAAGTCAGTGGTGTGAAGTCTTTAAATGACTTCCTACTCCCTTGCCCATTGCCTACTAGAAAGAAATTGGGGCCAACTGGATCCATGGACATAGGAAGTGAGCCAGAAGGGGAAGCCAAAGGAAATTTGCCAAGAGTGTGCAGGAGTGCCACTCCTTCAGAATTTTTTACATGTTTGTGGAGGCCAAGTGGTTAGCTCAAAAAGAGGCAATCTAGAGACTAGGAATGTTCTCTTCCTCAAAACGGCTCTGAGGAGGAGTGTCTTAGAGTCGGGCATGAGCAAAATATGCATTAATGATAAGGAGAGTGGTTTTGAGTTTCTTCCAGCTCCCACGTAACTTCATTTTATCCCCCAATTAGAAAACAAATTAAGAACAAGAACATTTTAAGTCACTCATCTAAATCTATAAATTAAACCTGCACTTATACAATACTACATTTCACCAGCAAGATAGCAGCATGCATTTATTTTAGTCCCTGGCATGTATGCAAACACAAGAAACTATGAGGTGTTATGAAAGGCACTGGCACTTAATTGTATAAGGCAGGAAATCAGGAAATGGATTTTTTTTTGAAATTTTTATTTTATTATGAGGTGCATCATTCAGACAGAAGACATAAAACAGAGTAGTTTTCAAAAAAATTTTGAAAACAAAGACCTGTAAAATGCCATCCAAGTCAAGTAAAGTAACATGGCCAGTCCCCCAAAAGCCCTCCAGTTGTTCTTTCCCAATTACGAGGGAAATGGGTATTCTTAAATGACCAAAAAAAGGGGGGGATCTTGAATTACAGTGACGTCTATCAGCTACCAAGAGGTCTGGCTGACCTAGTTGTCCTTTGAGGAGCTCTAAAAACATAAAAGAATGATCAAGTGGACTGGTGGCCAGAATAGCAAGTCATAAAGAGGCTTACACATCCCTAAAATGAATTAAAAATCTGCCACTGGTGACCTGATATCCCCATGCTCAACTCCCAACACATTGGTAAAAGATGCCTTTGTCCTGCTGGAGCCAGCTCTGCCCCCAACCAAAGCAAATATTAGACAAATGTTTGAAGAATGTCGTTTGGAGGGGTTGGTAAATTATTTGCTTGCTTGAAACACTCATCTATGTTTGGGATGCTTTAAAGCCTAATAGCTTTTCAAACCAAGAGCACAGAGGAAAGCTACAGTCTAAAGGCTATTGATGTTGGAAAGTGGGTAAAAATTGTCTTTTCTCTTTCATCCTATAACACAGGTGCCAGTACCCTTGGGCTGCCCATGGTCAGGAAGAGGGTGTGGTGAAATGAGTAGAAGAGAAGGGGAATGAAGCCAGGCCAGCTCCCCTATCCCAGTATTATCTTAATTAAGCTTCATGGCATGAAGTAGGAGAAAAGGGAATACCATTTTCTGACATCTGGTTAGGTTTCAAAGACTCAGCATGTTGCATTAAATACATTACCGCTTTTAAATTCTCATAACAACCTTTGGAGTTAGTTATCATTATTCCTATACTCCATATGAGGCTCAAGGGAAGTTAAGGAATTTATCCAAATTCATACAGGCATTCAAACCCAGGTCAGACTACCAAGCCCCTGCTTATATGGGATACATCTTAATCATCTCTTAGGTTTAAGCTTGAAGTTACCCAAAGTCAAATAACTTCCACAAGTCCTGGCAAGGCTATTTTCTATCATTAATTCCCTTCCACTGTGAATTTCCTGGAAGAGCTTGGCCCCTCCTAACAATGGCAACTGTCCTATGGTCACAGCCCTGAATATCGCATTCTCTGAGACTGGCAGAAATCTGTCCTTCTACTCAGCTTCATCTACGAAGAATCTCTTAGAATGGATATAGTATCAGTTAGAACCTCTCTTCTCTTACTCTCTATCCGTTTGCCTCTGCTTGGCTTAATCTTCAAGTTGACTCCATGTGGCAGCAAGATGAACTTTGGCTGCCTCAGACCTTTAGAACTCCTAGAGCCTATGATCCTAGAGAAAGGATCTTTTTCTGGATAGGTAAAATACCCAGAAAGGCTTCTGACTGGTTAAACTTACATCATATGCTCTCTCATGAACCAATCCCTCTGACTAGAAAGATAAAATGCTCTGGTTGACTGATTGTGGATCACATACCCATCCTCGAGCCAAACCACTTGAATAAGAATACTTTAAAATGAGTATGGAGATGTTTTCCCCTTCAAAAAATGCTAGGCAGACACAAAAGGCTCAAGAAGATAGTTTTACTTAATTGCTCTAGTCCATTTTTCTTATTATTACCTCTTTCACTAGTAGGTATGTGGAACAAGACATAAATATATTTTACATTGTCCTTCAGTATTTTATCAAATAAAGCACAATTATCCTGGTAATATAAAAATAATATGTCATCTACCTAACTTCCTACTAGTGATGGCCTTAATAATCACATATAAAAGAATGTTTAGGACAGTGCAAGTAGCCTATCACAGTATATATTTATAGTCTCCCTCTAACAGCTGAGCAAATAGGGACCTCAAGTGTCTCCCCACCCTCTACCCTTAAGTTTAGGAGAAATTCTGTTTCCCACCGTCTCTCTTCTCTCTACCTGGATTACCGATCTGGAACTGTTATAAATTCACTTTCCTATGTGGAATAGTTTCAGTCAGTTTTCTTGTTAGTTTTTTCTGGGGTTCTTTATTCGCCTCTCTGCTTGTCAGCTGCAGTTCCATGATTGATCACCTTTTTCTGTTTTCTTCTCATTAGGCCATTATATTTGAATTATCAACCCTGGAATTTCTGGAAATGTAACCAAAGGATGGGCGTGGTGTTGGATGAGGATAGCTAAAAGAAAGTAGGTTTTAAAATCAAACCTCGTAGGCAGTAGTCAACCTCACCTACTTGTGAGAAGTGGGTCTGAGGAGCCCCTCAGTGTTTAGGATGTTGACTCTACAGAATTTCAAAGGGTTCTGAAAATGTTGACAGATTATTCCTAGAAACCCTACCTAGGATTTCTTACATAGAACTTAAGTCAACAGTACTTGATTATGTAGATTATGAAGACTGCAGTCATTGCCAACTTGCCTCTGTTTTACCACAAGTTTTGCAGTGTAAAGAAGAAAACAAAAATACACAGAGTATACGTGTAGTGTTCTTCATTGCACATACCATAACTTGAAAATATATTTCCATTTCCTTTTTGGGGGTTATTTTCCCTTTTAGAATGCAAATTCTTTGAAGACAAGAATATCTTGTTCTACTTTGTATAATTAACACTTAGCAAAGTATCTGGTCCATATGGGTGATCAACAAATACTGGAAGAAATAGGTCTCTATTCAGAGCTTTCTTCTCAAATGGTTAGCAGCCATTGATTGAATGTGTTAAGAAGGTTCTGGTAAACATGATGGAGTAGGGAAACACTGCTTGTATCCTCCTACGACACATCAAAATTAGAACTAAACTACAGAACAACCATCATTGAGAATTGCCTGAAGTCTAGCTAAACAGAAGTCCTATAACTAAGGATATACTGAAGAAGCCACACTGAGACTGGTGGGAGGGGCAGAGATACAAAACAGACTGTTCTCACACACACACACACATACACACACACACACGTAGCAGTTAAAAATTGGGAGTGATATCTCAGCTGCAGAGGTCTGCCTGGAGGAACGAGGGATCCCAGACCCACGCCAGGCACTCCAGCCCAGAGTTCCAGTGCTGGGAAGAGAAGTCCACACAACTCCTGGCTATGAAAACCAGCAGAGATTGTGGCTGAGTGAGATGAAGGGCTGCTACAAGTTACAGGCGTTCCTCTTAAAAGACCAGCAAATAGTCACTGATGGATTCACTTGCTCTGAGTTCCAGCATTGGGGCAGCAATGCAAAATGTGCCACAGGCATACAGAGAGGAACTGAATTGTCAGGCTTCAAGGAGAGAGATGGAGGGGCAGCTTTCATCCAGAAAGAACTGCTGGCAGACGCCACTGTTTGACCAACCCAGCCTTCCACCAGCCCAGCATGCAGACACATACAGGCACCAATTTGAGTCTCTATCAACCTGACTAAAACTGTCCCACCTTGGTTATTCTGAGACCTTGCCCCACCCAACTTGTGGACCCACCCAAACCAATTCCAGTGGCTTTTCCATACAAATGGCCTGTCCTGGCTCTTGCTGCAGAATTTCCTAAAATCTCTCAAAGGCTCATAAACCCCAAATAAGTAGCATCTGGCCTCAGCATGATCTGTACCTCTTGATAAGCAGCCCTAAGTCTAGCACTTGTGGCAGCCAGCCTCAGTCATCAGCTTAGCCTCTCCCAGGCAGCTCCAAGCCCAGCACAAGTGGCAACCATTTGCAGATCACTTTGTAGCTCATATGGCCCCGGAGCTGAGCACAGGCTGTGGCTCACCTTGGCCTATAACAGAGGCCTTCCCAAGAGGCCCCAGAACCAAAGAACCTGGTGATTCAGACCACACCAGAGCACCACCCAATCACCTCCAGAAAAGATGCACCTGGAGGACACACTGGACAGGCACCAAAGCCCTGCTAAAGTGAATCCTGCTCCACAGGGTCAGCCTGCATAAGAGCTCCTCCACTATAGTCATGGTAACAATCCTCACAACCAATCAAACAGTCCAAGGGTAAACCCCTCCATTCAAACAGCAACTAAGGCTCAACTACAACAGGAGGGTACACACAACCTATACAAGGCACACATTTGGAGCACCCATCTAGGATGACCAGGAACTGTGCCACTGGGTCTCACAAGACAGCTGCTATATAAGGCCACTCTACTGAGACTGGGAAATATAGCAGCTCTACCTAATACTTAGAAACACATGAGGCAACCAAAATAGGGAGACAAACATGTCCCAAATGAAAGAACAGAACAAAACTCCAGAGAAAGAACTAAACAAAATGGAGATAAGTGATCTACTAGATACAGGGTTCAAAACACTGGTTGTAAGGATGTTCAATGAAGTTACGGGAAGAGTAGATAAACTCAGTGAGAAGGTTAACGAAGAGGTAGAAGACATAAAAATGGAAATAGATAAAAGAATCATAAATAAAGAATAACTAAAATTAATAATACATTCTAGAAAATCAACAGTACATTAGATGAAGCAGAAGATCAAATCAACAATCTGGAAGATAAAATAGCAAAAAATCACCCCATCAGAACAGCAACAAGAAAAAAAATTTTTTTTTAATGAGAACAGTTTTAGGGGCCCTTGGGACATCAAGTATACCAACATTTGCATCATAGAGGAACCAGAAGGAGAGAGAGGAAACAAGGGATTAAAAACCCATTTGAAGAAATAGTGATAGAAAACTTCCCTGGTGAAGGAAGCAGAGATGCAAGCCCAGGAAGCACAAAGAGTCCAAACAAGATGAACCCAAACAGGCCAACACCAAAACACATCATCATTAAAATGACAAAGTTTAAATACAAAGAGAGAATCTTAAATGCAGCAAGAGAAAAGCTGTTAGTTACCTACAAGGGAGCTCCCATAAGACCGTCAGCTGATTTTTCAACAGAAACTTTGAAGGCCAGAAGGGACTGGCATGAAATATTCAAAATGATAAAAAGTAAGGACCTACAAACAAGATTACTCTACCCAGCAAAGCTATCATTTAGAATTTAAGGGCAGATAAAGAGCTTTCCAGACAATAAAAAGATAGTGGAGTTCATCACCACCAAACCAGCATTGCATGAAATATTAAAGGAGCTTCTTTAAAAAGAAAAAGAAAGCAAAAGATAAAAAATACAAATAATAAATTAGCAATATCTACGTATTTGTCAACAATATCTTTAAATGTAAATGGATTAAATGCTCAAAGGACAGAAGGTGGCTGAATGGGTAAGGAAACAAGACCCTTATATATGCTGCCTCCAAGAGATTCATTTCATATCAAAAAACATACATGAACTGAAAGTAGAGGGATGGGAAAAGGTATTTCATTAAAATGGAACAAACAAACAAAAAAGCTGGGGTAGCAATACTTAGAGGAGACAAAATAGACTTTAAATCCAAGGCTATAACAAGTGGCAAAGAAAAACCAGTAATCCCACTTCTGAATATTTATCTGAAAAAAGCTAAAACATTTCTTCAAAGGGATATGTGCATCCATTTGTTCACTGCAGCATTACTTACAGTAGCCAAGACATGGAGGCAACCTGGGTGTTCATCAATGGATGCATGGATAAAGAAGAGATGGTATATATATACAATGGAGTATTACCCAGCCATAAAAAAGAATGGAATCTTGCCATCTGCAACAACATAGATGGACCTAAAAGTGTACTGTGCTGAGTGGAGTAAGTCAGACGGGGAAAGACAAATGTCGTATGAAATCACTTATATGCAGAATCTAGAGAACACAATAAACAAACAAAACAGAAATAAACTCATAGAGAGTATTTTGATGGTTGACAGATGGGAAGGGGGGATGGGTGAAAAAGGGGTAGGAATTAAAAAGTACAAATTCGTAGTTGCAAAAGAAGTCATGGGGATGTAGAGTTAGCATGGGGAATACAACCAGTAGTACTGTAATAATTAAGCATGGTGTCTGATGGGTACTGGATTTATTGGGCTGATCACTTCGTAAGTTATATAAGTGCCTAATCACTGTATTGTACACCTGAAATCAATACAATATTGTATGTCAACTATAACTAAAAAATAAAAAATAAATATATATATGCTAAGAAAATTCAGTCTTTCCAAAACTGTGTAAGAATCCAAGCTTGCCTTACTTCTTCCCATTTTCCTTTTCTTCAAACCTGAGCAGCTTCTCACAATACTTCCTTATTCGTTGTCCCTGTGACTTCTTGATAGATCAGAGCTTTTTCCTTTACTTAAGCCTATACTCCTGGGATGGTACCCTAGATTCCAAGATCACCCCTTCTTTCCTATACTCACATTAAAACTCCCATTTTTTCTGCTAGCAGAAAAATAATCACACAATTTTCTGTTCAATATTATACTGTAATAAATCATTTAAGGTAATAATGCTCCTTTAAATGTACTTTAATGTACTTTAAATCACACAGCTGTTAAGCTAAGACAAATGTATTACGATGGCATTCTCTCAGGGTTATACCTTGATAATAAAGTCAAAGTCAATAAATTCCTAGACTTCTCATCATTTGTTCATTCTAAGAAAGGAAAAAAAGAGAGAAATAAGAAAGCAGAGGAGTTTAAATATCAATGAGCCAAAACAAAACAAAACAAAACAAAAAACTTGCTTTTCCTTCAAGGAAAATAACAACAATAATCAAAAACTGTTTCAGAAAGCAAAGACCAATTTATTTAGCTAGTAAAAAAATTGCAAATAATGTTGTAAAAAACAAATTGGTATAAGTGGAGAGTATAAAATATCCAAACCTATGAAGCATAAAGAATGATCACAAAGAGATTTTCCAAAAGAATCCTTTAAATGAATGGCCAATTTCTGAATGTATTAAAGTGAAATTTGATTTGCAAAACTTATCTTTAAATTTATAGAAATGAAGCTACTGAATAAATATTTTCTTTTGCTTCCTGGAGAAATTTTAAACAAATGTCATTGTCATCATTTCATCAGCATCAGAATTTTCCTGGCCAGCTTTCAACTCAGGCTTTTCTTTATTTCCTCTCTTTGATCTGCATTTTCAATAAGACTGGGAACTTCCTGTGCATGTGACTGGTCAACATTAAAAGTGGTCATCTCTGGTGATCTATTTTCTCTTAATAAATACTACAATGTCATTCAGAAGATCAGGGCAGTCCTGACAAAATCGACAGGGCCAGAATCAGGAGGGAAGGGCTACCGTGCTTTTCTTTGGGTTTCCTACATTAAATACAGGAAGTACCAATCCTGGGGAGATTCTGCCCAGGATGCTAAAAACAAGGTATTTCATCCACTCAGTTTACTGTCCCAGACCCATCACACCCTGTTTTCTCCCTGGCAGGAAGTCAGTTCTCTGTGCTGGCTAACAGAATAAACAAACCATCCATACAGAACTAGTGGACATTTAGTTTTGCTTCTCACCTGACTTCAAGAGAGAGCCCTGGGTATAATATAACATAAACTTGAAATCTCTATATAAATCTTTAGAGAAGCCCTTGGAATAATTACTTATGATAGAAGTGGCTCAAAATTGGGTTCTAAAATTCCCATATCCACCCTTCAACATACCTTAGGAAGCCTGCTGAACCCTCTACCCCGGGATATAATTCTGGGACCAGCTTGTAACATCTTCACATTTGTATTCATTCCAAAGTCCTAATTTGTTGTCAGAAGTACTCCAGCAATGTTAGTTAACATAAGTAAAGTTGGTGCTACCCAAATACTCTCATTACTCAGAGGTAAGCCAAAGGAAATTAAATGGTAATGCTCCAAGACAATTGTAGATCTGACAAAGCCAGGCAGGAACCTGGGTTTCTGTGTCTGAATCTTGTGCTTTTGTTGTGCTGCTAGTACCAAACTGGCTTTCTCCTCTTGCTCATTGCTACCACATCTGGGACCTGAGAACTCATGACTAACAGATTTGAAAATATCAGCTATCTTAATCCTACCCACTAAAGATCTTTCGAGTCACCTTATATACTACTACCATAATGATCTTCCTAAACTGATATCTGATCATGTTACTTACTCTCTTTCGCCTCAAAGCAACTCACTGCCAGGTAATCAAGTCCAAACTTCTAGCCTGGCATATAAAGTCCTGCCTCCACATTGTTCCCCTTAATCAAAGCATCAGACATATTGATCTTGGTTCCACAAAATAATTCCCCTCTTCTCTATCATCATGTCCTACTTTCTGCTGGGAATTCCCAATCCACTCAGAGAACCCCTCCCCCCTTCACATCTCTAGCTTCAATGCTGCGTCACTTCTTCTATGAGGACTTTCCTGATAATGCTTTCTTCCTGCAGAGCTTCCCTCAGCAAAATGTGGATCAAATTCATACACCCTCTCTTAACTGAAGGGTCACATGATAAAAATGACTATGAAAGGTCTCTGAAAAATGCCAAACACTACATATTCCAAGTTATGTTATTGTGTTATTATATAATAAGCCTTATTTCTTTAGAAACTTAAATACAGGATTTGTGATTATTATAAAATTAACCTCTACAAATTAGAACATTTTCTGTTTATTCATTGCTTAAATGTGAGCTAAACTTAAAATTGTGATGAGAACTATGCTCATTTCAGCCACAGATTAAAATTGGACCCATACAAAGATCACATGGTTTTACCTGTGATTTCAGTAGTGAAAAGCTGTAGGTTGCTTCCTAAAATTCTCTTCCCAAGTTTCATCTCTTTCCTTTTATCAGATGGAATCATCTTTCTTAGCACTCTAATTCTCTTTTAGCCAATAAATAAAAGTTTGATATCCTTAAGTGACTTTTGCTGTAGCATTGATTCCTTGTTGCTTCTTGACTATTCAATGTGGAGATAGAGCTGCCTACTGCTTCTGGAACACAGTGATAAAAAAAAAAAAAACAGGTAAATTTATTAAGTGCTTAACTTTGTAACAGGCATTCCTCTATATAATTTCTGAATAAAATTTAAACATCAACTCATTTAAACTACAACTCATCTCTCTGAAAAATGGGCATGAAAAAATGGAGACTTAAGAAGGTTAATTAAACCTCTTGCTGCAGGTCACAAAGTAGAGGCAGGATTTACCCAGAAGTCTGATAACATCCCACTGTTACCCACTGAATTATACCACAGCTCCAAAGGACTATAGAGCAACAAACAAGAGGGCTCCATTGCTCTTCTGAAACTTACACTTAGTGCAGGTGGTAGGACCCCAGGGTTATGAGAGCAAACAGCAGGCTTTGGACATGCACCTGAAACAATCATTGCCACAGTAGGTCACCATTGCAAACTGGAACACTAAGACCTAAAGGAACACAGGTGAGACAGGTGCTTACACTCAGGCATCAGCCACAGAGCAGGGGGCTGGCTACTGGTGTCAAAGCAATTTGCCACATACTCAATCCTTTGCACACGTTTTGTTCGTTTTTTACCAGAATGGAAAATTATTTTGTCTTACTCATTTCCCTCCACCCCGAAACATCCCTTCAGAAAAGATCTCAGTAGATTAAATGTGGTATCCTGGATTAGATTCTGAAGCAGTAAAATGACATTAGTGGGCAACTGGTGAAGTTTGAAAAATTCTGTAGTTTAGCTAATAGTAATATACCAATGTTAATTTATTTGTTTTGATAAATGTATCCTGGTTATTGAAGATGTTAGCATTAGGGGAAACTGGGTTAAGTATCAACTGGAATGCTTTGTATTTTGCAACTTTCCTGAAAATCTAAATCTGGAAAAATTTTTAGATTTTTCCAAAATGATTGTTGACTTCATCAGTGGGAAAAGAAAAGAATGATTTATAGGCAAAACTCCAGTTTTTAACTCATTGGTATTGAACACTATCTTTTGAGGGAATATTGCTTGAGAATGCATTACAATCTTATCTTCCCAATATGACTGCAACCTTGTATTACTGTTAAGAAACACAAAAGAATGTTATAGTTAGCCAATGATATGATTACCCTATACAGTTTCTTTGTGACTTTTTGCACATCCTTCTGTTATGTGTCACTTCTTCTATTAGGACTTTCCTGATATGCTTTCTCCCAAAATGTTCTAATTTGTAGAGGTTAATTTTATAGTAATCACAAGACCTTTATTTAGGTTTCTAAAGAAATAAGGCTTATTGAATAATAACTTATAATAACATAACTTGGAGTATGTAGTGTTTGGCATTTTTCAGAGAACTTTCATAGTCATTTTTATCATGTGACCCTTCACATGATAACAGAGGGTGTATCAAAACCTGGCACATGTTTTATAAACAGCAGAGAGAAAGTAAAATAATGACAAACATGAAGGTAACTTTGTCATAATCATACTACCTTAGATAAGGCTCAATAAGATAAACCTCAAATAGGATAATTTTGCATTACAAATATTATTTTCCATAACAGCCCTGGGAGAGAGTGGAACATTTTGTGTCCAGAGTTTCTGACTCTTTCCTCAGATTTGAAGAACAAGTCAAAGAATGACCAGTATTGTGGTCAATGGGATAGTCATCTGAACATTCTTTTCAGATTTTGAACAGTGAGGCCTTCAATGAGATGCTATTGTTTAAACTCTTTTAGGATTAAAAAAATTCACAACACCCTGTTCTGCCAGCCACTACCAGCTTCTTCTCGGGAAAGAAGCAGCTCCTCTGAGCTCAGCTGACTGGCAGCAGCAGAGCTGGGCTATATGTGACTGAAGGTAGCTGACTTCTGCTTTGTTTTGCCCAGTCAGATCCTGTGAATGAGCCTAATCTTCTGCTCAGTGGAAGTGGCCTCTATCTTTTAAAAACTATTGACACATGGTCACGGAAGAGAACTTCTTAAAGTTCAAGGTGTGTACTCTGATAAAAAGGTTTTCAGCGGAGAAACAACCACGCTTTCCACTGGTTGGCATGAACAAGAAGCAGGGGGAAAAGATAGAATTAGAAGAGAGAAAATAGAAAGTTATTCTTCTCATAAGTTGAGAGAGGGGCTGCTCAATTCCTGGGCTGAGACCTTCAAAAAATGGAAAAATAAAAAAAGGATAAATGCCAAAACTGGGTTACTAAATTACACTGTAATTTAACATTAGTGTTTAATTTGAACCTTGTTAAAATGAATCCAACCTAAATAGTACTACTATCCACAACCCCACTTCAGGTGCCCACCTCAAAAGCCTCAACAGAATGGGAGTAAAATTTTAGGAAAATAGACTAAAATAAAGAGAATACAAAGAGAGAAGTAACAAGGCAGTCAGTAAGGAGATAACTATCTTGGGGCTCTAATAACTGGGTACTAGGAGAAACGGTGCAGGTACAAAGCAGAAAAGAAAAAGGGAAAGTAGGAAAACCTGGAGTGCCACTTATAGTAGTCTCGGGTGCACTGGGTATCAATGCTTGCTCACTTTCTGCTGATTTAGCCCTGAGGAACATCTCTGGTGCATTGTTCAGTAAAAGGAATCTGCAATCATCCACTAGGTGCCCGAAGAGCATAAGGGACTGTGCTGGCAACTGAGGGATGGGAATCGCGATGAAGAGAATTGCCTGTCCGCAAGGAAACTGAAATGTGTCCTTTGCACTCTCTGGGAAGCAATTAAGGAGGTGAACAGGTCTCAAAAGAGAAAGGGTTCGCGTCCTAGAAAGACCCTCAATATCAGTTGTCAAACCCTCCTAGAATAACGTCAATGGCAAGGAACCTAATTGACAGGTAAGGGCTCAGAAAGTCAATACGCATAGGCAAGTACTTGGAGGCTGGTGCTGGCATCCCACGGCGCTCACTTCCTTTCCTCCTGATTCACTAAGTGTTACGTGGCGTTCACCAGCACACCCCAGGCGCCAAGCGCCGCCAACCCAGCTAAGAACCTCCAAGACAGGGGGACGCCTGGGGGGAGATCGCTGCCTCGTGCCGCCGATGACTGGGTGCCAGGAGGAAAGTGTCTGCTGAACTGAATCTTGAAGGAGAAGCAGGGATCAGCCTTCTGCACAACGACACCAGGGGCGCCGCGAGCGGAGGCCGTGGCCTACAGGGTGGGCCGGGTGGGCAGGTGGGTCAGGGGCAGCCCGCCTGGCCAAGGCTGCTCCTCCCCCGGCCTCCAACCGCGCCTCCGACAACTGACGAGAACTTAAACGTCCGTAAGGACCCTGGGCGCGTCGCGCTTCGGAGACAGATACCCACATCCTGGGCGCCCAAAGTCCGCGGCTCGGAAGTAACTCTCCGCCATTTTGCTACAAGGCCGGCAACGCCAGCCTCGAAGCACGGCCCCACCTGGACCACTATTTTACAAAGCCCCCTAGAAGTCGGGGGCTGTGAGGGGACGCGGGCGGACGAACGCCGCCGGCCGGCGGGACGAGGGCCGAGGCGGCCCCGAGGGAGGACTCGCGCGGGGAGAAGGCCTCGCTGCGCAGGCGCGGGGGGGGGGGGTGCGGTGAGCGCGCGCATGCGCGGCAGGGGGCGGGGCTGGGGGCGGGGAGGGGCGCGGCGCGCGCATGCGCGGCAGGGACGGCGCGGCGGGGCTGCGGGGGCGGGGCGCGGCGCACGCAGCATGGCGTCCAACATCTATCTGTTTCGCCAGCGGCTCAGCCGGTTCGGCCAGGTGCGGCCTGGGGCGGCTCCGCCCCTCCCCTGCCCCGGCCCGTCCCTCGCTTCCCGGGCTGCCCCTCTCCGTCTCCGCCCCGAAGCCTGGGCGAGCCGCTCAACCGCCGCCGCCCCGCCCCGCGGCCTCCCGGCGCCGCCTCCCGGGGCCGCCCCCCGGCGCCGGCCCCGCCTGCCCGTCCTCGCCGCCGCCGGCCTGCCGCGTCTCGTCGGTCCCCCGCCTCCGCCCCGCTGTCCTGACTGTCTCTCCCTCCTTCCCTCAGAGGATGTCCTCCTTCCAGCTCAACCTCAACCCGCTCAAGGAGCCGCTCGGTTTCATCAAAGTCCTCGAGTGGGTAAGTGCGGCCCGCGCCGGCCAGCGCGGGAGCTGCGCTCCGGCTCCCGCTCCCGCTCCGGCCCCCGCTCCGGCCCCCGCCCCCGCCCCCGCCCCGGTGGGCCCGCGCCCGCCCCGGCCGGGCCCGCGCCCTGGCGAGGAGGCGGGGAGCGCCAGGAGAGGGGGCGCGGCCCCGCTCGCCGGGACGCGGAGGTCGGCGCCGCCCCCGGGACCGAGCAGGGTAGGCGGGGAGCGCACGAGGGGCCGCGGCCTGGGGCCTGCCCGGCGCGGGGCGGGTTCGCCGCGGTCGGCCCGCACTCCCCGGTCCCCTGGGCTGCCCGCGTCCCGGGTGGAGCCGGGCGGCCTTCGCGAAGCTCACCTCCCGGCCCTCCCGGCGGGAGTGAGAGTTCACACTTCTTTTGGCCTCACGGCTTCCCGCAGGGGAAGAGGAAACTTCCTGTTGAGGTCTAACCGAAACCGCGGCTGGCGCTGCCGCTGCAGGCCCCGTGGAAGGAGCCGGCCTGTGCCTCTGCCCTAGGCTGACTTGAGTGCGCGCCCTCGAAAGGTGATTGTGCCCTGTCAGAGTGGTTGGACGTGCAGTCACTTCTCCATGGCTTCGAAGATGGGCTCCAGGTTATAGATGGATGCAAACAAACTGTGTGTCTGGAAAGCGGGCAGGGATGGCGGCGGGGGAGCAGGACGGGGGAAATGGAGAGGTCCAGCCAACCTCGTCCGCCCCAACGCGTGCTAGGAATCGCCGTTGCGTTTAACTATCTCCAGGCAACAACCTACAGTCAGCTTTCAGTCCTTTTCCTGGGGAACATTCAATCATTAACATTAAAGGAGACATCAATTCGACCTTGGCAATGATCAGTCACTTGGAAGAGGTAGTGAATACACCAGGCCCTGCAGATTTCCTGCAGACTTCATGGCCTAGGACGGATTTTAGTGCTCATTTTGAGGCGCGCGTTAATAGGCAGCTGGCGTCCGTCCAGCGCGTACAAGAAAGTTGTTTTTATAGCAAGCAAAATTTACATCCGTCCTCTTTAACCCTGTGTTTTAGTGATATAGTGGTGAAAAGTTAAGAACTTCCCATTTCCTGTTTTACAACCTACCCAGGATGTTTTTTAAAGAACAGAAACTCAAATTCTCTTAGGGGTACTCAATCTGATTTCCTACCTACACCCAGTTTCCTACCTTTTCCCCAAAGTTTCAGTTGTTTTCTGAAAACTGAAATAGTGCTGATTTCACACAGATATATACTTTAAAAACCCATACATGTATGTACTTAGGGTTCTGTAAACCTAGGTCCAGATTTAAATATAAAGAAAATTATTATTAGTGTATAAATTGCAGTAGAAAAATCACATTTAACTAAGTTAATCGAATATAAAGGTTAAGAAAAAGTCTTAGTATATTGAATCTTGTTGAAGATTATAATTAAATTTATCATTAAATTTTCACTTAAACGAAGAGGCAGTTTATGTTTGTGCTTATTTGTCCTTTTTTAAAAGACAGACTTTTTAATATTTCAAAATCAGTAAATTTATTAGAGATCATAGATTTGATATATTTTGGATAATACTTTTTAAGCTTTTCAAGGAAAAACTACTGTTAGTTTGAATAAATAATTACACAGGAGAACCACTTATAAAAAAGATCATTCATCATTAATAGTGTGGTGAACATTCAACAAATATTTGAGTATGTATCACATATAGTTGCTGCGGTAAGCACTATCATACAAACGTGAATAAAACATGGTCTTTTTCTCATGAACCCTGGCCTGCTAGATTTCACTAGTGGAGGTATCATATAAGCAGTTAGATATATGGGTCTAGATTTTAGAAGACAAATATGGGCTAGAGATTCAACAGATATCTGCCAGGAGAGAAGAGAAGGAATGGTTTGGAAGATGGAGAGAAACACCTTGGCATCACTATTAGAATTTCAGGAAAAGAGTACTATCAGGTGCAATAGAGAGGCTAAGTAAAATAAGGACTAAAATGCATCCCTTGGTTTTGGTAATCCAGAGGCTCTTGGCAGCTTTTTTAAGAGCAGTTTTAGTAAAATCAGAAATCAGTATAGTGGTAGGCTGAACCAATGTATGGTAAGAAATGAAGACAATAAACCACTATTTGAAGATGGAAGAAATTTGATGCTAACCCATCTTAAAGATGGGAAAGATTTAATGGGTTTGTGGGCTATAGAGAAGAGACTTGTGAATATAGTTGTTGGAGGTTAAAAATAGAGGGGGGATGCATGATATAACCAGGTCCTAGAGGAGAACAGCTCATTTATGAGGCGGTGATTAAGGTGTGTTGGCGGGGGGAAGGAATACCTCTAAAAATAGTCAATAAGTTTACAAACAAATCTAAAATCTAGATAAAGGCTGCTTACCCTTCATACAACTAAAAAAAAATAATTCTCCAAATCAGCTTCTCTGTAGCAAGATTCTCAGATATAACCTGATAATATGTAACTTTCAAGGGGTTACAAATCTGAATGTCTCACAGACATGAAGGCAAGATGCCAGTAAATATTTATTGACAGAATAAAAATGCAATTGCCGAAGTATAAGCGTTTTTCACTTTGCTTCTTAACTGCAGCCTCTATATATCTTTTTTTCCATTTTTTTCCCAGATTACTCCTGGCCCTTAGTTAAGGTGCCTGGTAGTGGCTTTGCCTTCATTCTCTTTGTGTAATTCAGCAAAGGTTGAATTTTTGTTACATTTATATGGGAATATCAATACTTGACAGGGCTGTTGGTACAATTAAGCTAAGATATAAATACGTGAATGATGATAATGTACTTGAACAGTTCTTGGTTCTTCAGGACTGAGATGCTGTGTTTCTAAAAGACTAGATCCAGAGGGTGGATAGGATTAAGCCCTATATGGCTGACATACATATCTCCTTCAAGATCAGTATGACCAATATACATGTCTCCTTCAAGATCACTAAGTTCCCTATTAGATATTTTAAACTATAGAAATGATATACTGTATGCCTTTCGTTTGCCTACTGTTTTCCTGCTTTTAGCAGCCTATCAAGGTGACAGTATAAAATTTACATACCTTCTTGTGTAGGAGTTAAACACAGTAGTAAAAGTCTAGGATTAATTTTTATCAAAGCAACTTTTTAAAGTATTTCTCTGCAAATTTTACTTTGGTTCTTCATAGTCAGTTATCCCTACTATTTAGATCAAAGTTTTTCATTAAAATAATTTTATCTCTTTTTGATATTGAACACTGTTTTGGACTTCTTGCTGCTATCGTGCGTAGACACTGAACAAATGTTTAGACCTTAATGAATCTGAAAAATATCCTTTTCTAATTCCACACCAAAAAAAATTATGGAAGAGATACTGTTTGGGAGACTCCAAGGAAGTACAGACTATGCAGAATTATAGAATTTTTAACTATCTGAATATTTTTGTCTATGCTGATCAAGTTTATTCGAGTATTAACAAGAGATATTTATTGAGTGCAATGTATATGCTACGGCATTACCTATATTTTTTCATTTAACCCTCTGAGAACCTTTGAGGGTTGTTATTCTCCATGTTACTCAAGTTTACAGAAATTAAGTAATTTACCCAATATCCTATGGTTATTACATCATCCAGGATTCTTTAACAGTCTCTCCTTAGTCATTGTGATAATTCACCTTTGTGTTTCTAATTGTTTTCTTAATAAATTATTGAAAAAATTACCAAACATTTCAGGCTTTAAATAAAAACATAAAGTATCTGAAGTAATTTTTTCTTGTTTGTTAGATGCATGTTTATAAAATATTAAGAGTTAAAAACAAGTAAGTCTTTTTTTATTCATTTATCAAGTTTGAACTTTTTTCTGATTTTATACTTAAAGCTTTAAAAACATGCTAAGGAGTAAATTATTATCCAGGAAAACTAGTATGAAAAACGGTAACTAACTCAAATAAACATTCGAGCATTACATATATCAATTTCTTTAAATTCAAACTTTCAGAAATACATAATAGTTTATATAATATACATAATGTTTAGCTTTCCCAAGTAGATCATAAGATTTTTGCAAACAGGGACCATGTATTATGTTTTATCTTAATTTTATGGTTTACAATATAGCACAGAGGAACACCCCAGGAGAGAGAAATCGTATTGTGGAATGTAGAGAGTGGGGCAGATACATATAGATGTTTGTCTTGTCCATTTGCTTAATTTTTATATTTTGAGGTTATTGGTATGTAACACAGATTACTTTTCAGGAAACTTACCTTCCTCTTAACCCTGCCATTTGGGTTCATTTTCCCTTCCTATTATGGAAAGGGAAAAAGGATTTCAAATAGCATTTTGTGCCTGCCAGGACTCAAGCTGTTGATAGACTTACTGATTTTCCCTATACCTTTAACTCTTTTATTTCTGCGAGGAATCTTCTCAGTGTTTACCATGAACACTCTCGTGGGATAGATCAGATGTAATTTTCATAGACAAAATATATGTGTTGTCAGTGCTTTCAAAACACCTAAACGCATAGACACTCAGCCCCATACATACTAATAGCAATAATGATAAAATATAAAAGGGAAAATTAAGATAACAGAGTAGTGCTCTAATACAGTGGTTATCACATACTTTGGTCTCAGAAATCCAGTATATTCTTAAATATTGGGGACTTAGGGAGCTTTTGTTTATGTGAGTTGTTTATTCATATTTACCATATTAAAAATCTAAGCTGGTGACATTTTAAAAACATTTATTTATTTTAAAATAACAATAATAAATCACTTGAAGGCTTGAATTCTATCACTGGCAAGAAATCCTTCATATTTTTCTTGAACTAAAACGCTCACTTCATTTGTTTTTGAGAAAAATATGCCAGATATCGAAATAGGAATAACATTTTTTTTGTCTATGAGTTCTTTCAAGTAAAAATGGTGTACCAGGAAAAAAAGCAGCTAGTTCAGCCTACAGTTCCGTTGTGTAAATCAGGGGTCCCCATCCCTGGGCCATGGACTGGTACTGGATTGTGGCCTGTTAGGAACTGGGCCGCACAGCAGGAGGTGAGCATCAGATGAACCCACCAAACTTCATCTGTAGTTTCAGCCACTCCCCAGTGCTAGCGTCACTGCATCTGCTCCACCTGAGATTGTCAGGCATTAGATTCTTATAGGAGCACCAACCTCTGGTGCCAAAAAGATTGGGGACTGCTAGTTTAAATGCTTACCCTGGAGAAGATGAAGTTAATTGGGTCAAGATGATGAAGTAGGTAAACACCGCTTGCCTCTTCTCACAACATCAGAATTACAACTAAACTACAGAACAGCCATCGTTGGGAGTCACCTAATGTCTAGCTGAACAGAAATCCTACAAGTGGGGACATAGAGAAGAGGCTAATTCAAAACTGGTAGGCAGGGCAAACAAGCAGAACAGTTTGGTTCAACACCCTCATCTGGCAGTTTAGAACTGGGAGGGATATCTCAGCTGTGGAGGTCACCCTGAAAGAGTAAGTGAGGGGTCCCAGCCCCAAACCAGGCTCCCTAGCCCAGGGTTCCGGCGCCAGTAAGAGACGTTCACATAAATTCTGACAGTGAAGAACAGCAGAGTCTGTAGATGAGTGAGACAGAGGGCTGCTGGAGTCTCAGGCATTCTCCTTTAAGGGCCCACACACTGACTTACATAGTGACAGACTCACTCTGAGCTCCTGCGCTGGGGGAGTAGCGCAAAAGGTGCCAGGTACTTATGGGAGGAACTGAATTGTTAGGCTTCAGGGTGAAGGACTGGAGGGTCAGCTTTCTCCCAGACAGAAGTGCTGACAAAAGCCATCGTTCCTTTGTTAGGCCCTCCCCCTGCCCAGCAGACGCCATATCTGAGTCTCCATCAACCTGGCTAATACCACTTGCCCTGTCTTGGTGACTTCCTCAGACCCTACCCCCAACCAACTTTTGGGGCTACCCAGGTCATTTCCAATGGCTTTTCCATACATTTGGCCTGTGTTGACTCATAGCAGACTTTCATAAAAATCTCTCAAAGGTTCGTAAAATCAAACAAGCAGCATCTGGTCTCAGTAAGCCCTGTACCTCTTGCTGAGCAGCTCCAAGCCCAGTGCGGTGGCAGCCACCTGCAGACTTGTGCCAGGTGGTCCTGGGCAGGGTACAGCCTGCAGGTGAACTTGACCTGTAGTGGGGCCCTTCACAGGAGGACCCAGGGCTGACACATCCAGTGGTCAGCTTTGGACCAAACCAAAGCATCACCTGGGGCTGCATCTGAGAATTACAAATTCAAAGGGCAGACTGGGTAGGCACCAGAGCCCCACTAATGTAAATCTTGCCTCAGAGAGTCATCACTTAACCAACCAGTCTTCACAACTAATTGGCAATGACAGTCACTCTCTCCCATTGACATGCAAACAACAACCAAGGCTCAACAACAACAGGAAAGCACACACAACTCATAGAAGGGACACACTTGGAAGACCTGGCTAGGATGACCAGGGCAACTGTGCCACTGGGCCCCGTAGGACACCTACTACATAAGGCCACTCTGCTAAGACCAGAAGATATAGCAGCACTACCTAATATTTAGAAACACAGGAAGGCAGTCAATATGGGGGGACAAAGAAATGTCCCAAATGAAAGAACAGAACAAAGCTCCAGAAAAGAACGAAACAAAATGGAGACAAGTGATCTACCAGGTGCAGAGTTCAAAACTCTGGTTGTGAGGATGCTCAGTGAACGTAGGGAAAGAACAGGTGAACTCAGCAAAAACTTTAACTGAGGTAGAAAACATAAAAATGGAGAGAGAAAACAAAAAAGAACCGGTCAGAACTGAAGAATATAATAAATGAATATATTACAGGAATCAACACTAGATTAGATAAAGCAGAGAATCAAATCAGTGATCTAGAAGATAAAGTAGCAGAAAATACCCTATCAGAACAGCAACAAGAAAAAAGAATCTAAAAACATAAAGATAGTTTTAGGGGCCTCTGGGACAACATCAAGTGTGCCAACATTTGTATCATAGGGATACCAGAAGAGAGAACAAGGATTAAAAACCCACTTGAAGAAATAGTGATGGAAAACTCCCCTAGTTTGGCAAAGGAAATAGATATTTAGCCCAGGAAGCATAGTGAGTCCCAAACAAGATGAACCCAAAGGGGCCTATACCAAGACACATCGTTAAAATGCCAGAGGTTAAAGACAAAAAAGTCTTAAATGCAGCAAGTAAAAAGCTGTTAGTTACCCACAAGGGAGCTCCCATGAGACTGTCAGTTGATTTTTCAACAGAAACTTTGCCGGCCCAGAAGAGATTGGCACGAAATATTGAAAGTGATGAAAAGCAAGGACCTACAACCAAGATTACTTAGCAAAGCTATCATTTAGAATTGAAGGACAGATAAAGAGCTTCCCAGACAAGAAAAAGCTAAAGGAGTTCATCACCACCAAACCAGCATTACAGAAATGTTAAAGGGACTTATTTAAGAAGAAAAAAGAGAATAAAAAAAAAATATGAATAATAAAATGGTAATAACTATGTATCTATCAACAATTATTTTAAATGTAAACGGTTTAAATGCTCAAATCAAAGACATAGGGTGGCTGAATGGATAAGAAAAGACCCTTACATATACTGCTTCCAAGAGACTCATTTCACATGGAAAGGCATACATAGACTGAAGTAAAGGGATAGAAAAGATATTTCGTAAAAACAGAAACAAAAAAGCTGGGATAGCAACACTTACAGTAATCAAAATAGACTTTAAAACCAAGGCTGTCACAGAAGACAAAGAAGGACCCAGTAATCCCACTTTTGGGAATTAATCCAAAGAAACCCAAAATCCTACTTCGAAGAGACATATGAATTTATATGTTCGTATGAATTTATATGTAGAATTAGTTTACCATAGCCAAGATATTCAGGCATCCTGGCTGTCCATCAGCAGTTGAATGGATAAAGAAGAGGTGGTACGTACATACAATGGAATATTAGTCGGCCATAAGAATAAAATCTTGCCATTTGCAACAGTATGGATGGATCCTAAAGGGTATTGTGCTGCATGGAGTAAGTCAGGGAATGACATATGCCATATGAGTTTACTTACATGTGGAATCTAAAGAACAGAGTAAACATACACAGCTAACTCAAAGACACAGGATTTTGTTGGTTGCCAGATGGGAGGAGTGTTGGGGGGATGGGTGAAAAAGGGGAGGTGAGTAAAGAGGGAAGGAGATTAAGAAGACCAAATCTCAGGTTACAAAATAGGATATAAAGTATAACAGGGAATGTAGTCAGTAATATTATAGTTACTACGTATGATGTCAGATGGGCACTGAATTTGTCAGTTATATAAATGTCTAATCACCGTGTACATCTGAAATATAATGTATGCCAACTGTAATTGAAAAATAAAAAAATATTAGAAAATAAAATGAATATCATTAAACCTAAAAAAGATAATAAATAAATGCTTTTCCCAGAGACAACCATTGTGCTTGGTATGCAGTGAAAATGTTTATTAGTACATCCTATTTCATCATAGAATATTAAAGTTCAAAGGTCAGGATTTAATAAAATAATTTTGACTATTTAATCAAATGCATTCTTAATTAAAACTTTTTTTTAACTATAAGTGCTTGACAATTTGATGTTTTCACTGATTTTTAGAAAAGCCCAGCAATTTTACCCATGAATGATTTTGCTCAAATCAGTACAAATGTCAGAAAAGTATAGAAAGCAAATAATGTCTTAGTAATACTATGAGAATATTTTTGACCTTACGGACTCCCTGGAAGAGTCTTGGGTACTCTCAGGGCCACAGATGACACATTGAGAATTGCTGTTTTCATATAAGGTAAACATCGTTGGGGACCAGCAATGGAACAGAAAATACAGGTGAGAGAAGGACTGGTACCAGGTTCTGGAAATAAATCTGGAGAAAAAGTTTCAATCTGCTGTCTGGATCTATGACTTAAATAGAGCTGAGTACTTGAAGAAGTAGAGAGATTTAGCTTCTGAACTAAGACCTGAATCAGTCTACCTGCCTATTTAAGGTCTGGATTTGTGATAAATATTCTCATATGTTGGTAGTTGGGGGGTCCCATCCGAAGGTGTGCTATTTGTGTGCTAGGGGACTCTGAAGGCCAGGTAGAAATGGATATAAAACTACCAGACAGGCAGAGGGCTGTAAAACCACTAGTCAGGGATAGAAAAGGGTTGGGATTTTTTTTTTCACTTAAAGGCTCAAATTATATTGGTGGTAAGAAATGACAGACTCACTTCAAGACAGCCAGCTAAACAATCAGGATATTGAATCACTTCGAGACATTAAAAAAAGAGAGAGAGAGAGAGAGAGAGGTCTGAAATGACTTTAAAATAAGTACGTTTAGGTTCTTGGGAGATTTGTAGTTCCATACTCTAGTTCCATAGCTTAACAATTGTTTAAGAATAAAAGTAACATAAAGATGTTTTCAACATGTAATAATAATTAGCAAAAGACTTAGCTGTTTATTTCAGCAGTAAGTCAAGTTTACTTATGATATAAATTATTCTTAAGGATTGTGGAACTGTGCTAGCAGGCTATTTAGAATTTTCTATGGTTGTTTTACAAGCAGAGAGAGTAGAAAGGTGAAACTGAAGCACTTTGTAACTGACTTCAGTGCTCAGTGGGAATAAACAAATAAATAACAATGTTTTTTAAAATGAGTATCTTTAGTAAATACTTCAGACTGACTCATAAAAATACCTTTGCTCTAGGCTCTAGTTTTAGGGATTTTAAAGGCGAACATGCTGTGATAGTTCATTTTAAATAATAATCATTTGATTTAGTAAAGAACATATATTTTGCACATAAACAATATATTTTTAATTCTGTTTCTGAAGATTTCAATTACACATTTCATTTTCCTAAACTATCCTATAATATCATTTTCCTAAACTAAATCTTAAAAAGAAATTTAAGTAGATGATATCAGATTAATGATGAAACTAAAATAGCAGTGAAGACTCTGCAACTAGAAACATGTAAAAGACACCCATAAAACGTAAAACTCATCCATAGATGAATACCAGTGTTCCCAGTATAACCCTCAATGAACTGAGCAGGGTCTGGGAATAGGAGCTAGGACTGGGGTTCTGGCTGTAGGATAAATAGCTCCTTGAAAATATTGGGAGTCCTCCGACTTTTTTTTATAATGAATCCCTGTCAGTGTAAAATTTTATGCACCGAGTCCCAATATGCATCTATAACTCAGATGCATATTTTACTATGTCAGTATCTTAAGGCATAATATACACTGAGGGTAAATTTCATATTTTTAAATTTCTAATTTAAAAGGTTCAAAGATCAGGATTTAATAAAATCCTGAGAAATTTCTAATTCTCCTACCACCTTCTTTTGATCTGATTAAGTAGAATCTGTTTTTACCTGGTAATGTAGCTGATGAATTTATTTCATATAAGGTGTTAATGCTTCTATTTTCTCTTGTACATGAGTTTTTATATTTATCAGTCTAGTTTTCTGTGAAGATATTTTTATAATATAAGTTTATCGATTGCTTGTAAACCCTGACATACGTCCTGACAGTTGTTGAGACACTAGAGCAGGATTCCCCAACCCTTAGGCTGTGGACCAGTAGTGGTCCATTGCCTGTTAGGAACCAGGCTACACAGCAGGCGGTGAGCAGTGGGGGCGGGAGAGCAAAGTTTCATCTGTATTTGCAGCCACTCCCCAGCATTAGCATTACTGCCTCAGCTCCATACCGTCAAGCATTAGATTCACGTAGAAGCACTGGTCCCTGGTTCCAAAAAGGTTGGGGACTGCTACAGTAGAGAATGGTGACAATCTGTAAAGCACATGCCCTATCTTAAGTATCATCTGTCTCTCAATTTCATGTGATTGTTGCTTTATGGATACTAGCAAGACCACGCAAATATATCTGCAGGCCATGTTTCATCCATGGGCTACCAATATCTGTAATTTATAATCTAAATCAGAATAGCAGTAGAATGGGAGAAGTGAGATGGTTGGACAATTTACATCTGGACTGTTTTGTACTCCATTTAGTAAAAGTGTGTAACTTGGTCCTTTTTTTCCATAAGATATAGACCAGAATCACAAACATAACATTTATTTATTCTCTTGACAAAAAGGCAGCTTTGAAATGATGATTATCTAAGACTCTTTATGTGGTTTTGTTTGTAGGTTATTGGAAATTGGTATTTTTTTCTTCAATTAAACAATTAGTGCCAGCTTGCTATGTGCCAGGCCTTCTCCTAGACAGTACTAAAAATCCCATCTAAGACCAAATACAAAGACAAGACAGTCTGCCAAGAAAGAGATAAAGGCATAGTCTTTAAAACATTACTGATTTTTGTAATAAGTGGGAAACTAATTTTTATTCTTATTGTATTTGGTTGAAGAATGAGCTTGTTAGAGAATGAGGGTGGGAGGCGGGGCAGTTCCTGGCAGAAGAAACATGTATAGCCAAAACATAAATGCTGGGTATGTTTCAGAAACAGTAAGTAATACAGTATGACAGAGTCCTACAGTACCTGGCAGGGAGTGTAGTGCACGTAAATCTAGAATGATAAAGTTAAGGCTACCTCAGCCATGCCTCGTATGCTAAATTAAGAAGTATGGGGTTTTTGTTTTGTTTTGTTCTGTTTTCCCTAAATTTAGGTCCAGAAACCTTGGGAGGGTATCCCTTTTAACAGGGGAATCACATGACCAGATTTTTATTTCAAATCAGTGTGACATTACTAAAGTAGCTCTGTCAGATAGAAACACGGTACAAACTCCAAATGCAAGCAACATAGTAATTTTAAGTATTCTGCTAGCCACACTAAAAAAGTGAAAAGAAATGAATGAGATTAATTTCAATAATATATTTTACTTGACTCAGTATATCCAAAATATTGTTTCAACAAGTAATTGATATAAACAATTATTGATGAGATACTTCACATTTTTTCTGTGACATCTTTATAATCTATTGCATATTTTACATTGACAGCCATCTCAGTTCAGACTTGGCATTTTTACAGTGCCTTCGTTAGCCACATGTGGCTTTTGACTACCTTACTGGACACTGCAGCTTTAGAGCCCACGCTATAGAAGATGAATGTTGTTGATAGAGATTAGAAATGAGAGGAAGAGTATGTTGAGTTAGTCACAGTGAAAAATGGTGAGGGCCTAAACAAAAATAGTGGCAGGATTGATGTAGACAAGTAAACAGCTTTTAAAAGAAAGGCATCATAATGCAGTCTTCGGCAACTTTTTCCCACTCATTAGGTTTCTGTCATTAATTCATGTTGACTTGAGTAGCTATAGTTTATATATCTTTATTGCTCTATAACTTACCGTTGTAAGTATTTACTACCATATTTTGTCTATTTTTTATTGCTTTTCCCCCTCTTTTAACATTATAAATAGTGGCACTGTGAGCATTCTTGTGCTTGTCCTGTAGTACACATGAGCAAGAGTTTCTCTTAGATCTGAATACTAGTAGACACTGATTCTTGTAACATTACTGCAGATACTTTCACCTGGTTTGTAGCTTGTTTTAAGTTCAAAAGCTGACTTATTTTTAAATTCTTTCTGTGGTTGAAGTTAACAATCTTGTGGTAGATTTTTTTTTTTTTATCTCAAGAGAGTCTTTCTTGTCACAGATTTTCTTTTATATTGTCTTTAAATTTTTTAAAGACTCATTTTTTATATTTACATATTTAGCCCATCTGGACTATTTGTTAAGCAGTCCTTCCTTGTATTCGTTATCCGCTGCTACATAACAAATTACCTCACACTTAGCATTTAAAATAATAGACATCTCACAGTTTCCATGGGTCAGGAATCTGGGAGCAGCTTAGGTGAGTGGTTCTGACTCAGGATCTCCCATGAGATGCAGCCAAGTTGTTGACTGGCACTGCAGTCATGTCAGGCCCCCCAGCCTTGTGTTGGCGAGCCTCAGACTTTACACTTCCAAGGTCACTCACGTGATTGCTGGTAGTAATGGGTGCCTCATCATGTGAGTATCTTTATAAATTGCCTGAGTATCCTCCCAATGATACCTCTTACCTACTCTTAGAAAGGACATCCCATTCCTTCTACCATATTCTGTTCATATAGTAAGTAGCAAGTCATTGTGTCCAGCCCACACTTAATGGGAGGAAAATTAATCTCTACCTCTTGAGGGGAAGAGTATCAGAGTTTGTGGACATAACTTTAAAACCACCACACTCCTTTCCTTGGCCATCTGCAGTGCCGGCTCCATTAGATATGTTTTGTCTATACACACAAACCTACTTCTGGCCTTTTCTGTTCCATTGGTTCAATTCGTGTTTTTCATTTCTCTTTTCTAATCCTAAATATGAGTACATGCCCAAGATTTATTTCCTTGCCTTCTGGTTTCACTCTGTGTATTCGTGCATTTATTCTGAGTATACATTCTTCTATCTTTACCTATTAACTCTTAACTGAAGACTTCAAACTGTGTGCCGGACATTACTTTAGATTCTTCATATCTGTTACCAGATTTCATTTCATGTATCTCGTCTTCATGAGAAAAAAGATTCCTTGGTAATTACAATCCTGATTATGGCTGGGTTCAAGGTCCTGGATTAATCCATAGGAGGCATTATACCACACTGTTCAACAGTATAGGCTTCTGGTAGCAGATTTTCACTGAATTTTATCAGCTGAATATGTGTGACCTTGAGCAAAACAAAGTCTCTACCCTCTTCAAGTTAGCTTTCTAGGGAAAAACAGACAAATAATTAAATACAGGCATTGGTAATTACAATAGAAGAAAAATAGAGCAGTATAAAGAGAATAGGTAGTGTGGGGTCGAGGACACTATTATTCAGTATAGTGTGGTTAGGGAATGGCCTCTCTGGTAGGGTCATATTGTGACAAGGAGCTGTGAATTAGGAAGTGAACCATGTACTGACCTTCCTTATCCTCAGGGAAAATGTTCAAGACACCCAGCGGATGCTGTGAAAGCATAGATAGTATGAAACCTTATATATACTACACTTTAAACATAGTAAGAGATTAACAGCAATAAAATAGAACAATTATAACTGTAATGTAAATGTGGTTTCTGTCTCTCAAAATATATTACTGTATTGTACTTACCCTTCTTTTGATGGTATAAGATGATACAATGCCAGTGTGATGAAGTGAACTGAGGTAAATGACTTAGGCCTACATTGACCTTCTGACTATATGTAAACAAGCTCTTTAAGGATTCTATTTGGCATATCTGAATTGTCAACATTAGCACTCTTAAGGGCCATTTAAGAAGGAATGAGTTGTGAATGGTATGGTGCAAAATTTCATCACACTACTCAGAATGGCATCAATTTAAAACTTATGAATTGTTTATTTCTGGAATTTTCCACTTAATATTTTCGGACTGCAGTTAACTGTGTATAACTGAAAGCACAGATAAGGGTGGACTGCTTTATTCCAGGCAGAAGGAATAGCCATTGCAAAGGCTCTGAAGGGGATTATTCATGTCTTTGAGGAATAGCAAGGAGACTGTTTCATATAAAGAGATTTGGCAAGGGAAAAGTAGCAACATGAGGTCAGATAAGGAAGGGATGAAGTTTTGTTTTTATTCAAAGAGAACTACGAAGGTATTGGAGAGTTTTGAGCAGGGGATAAAATTTTTTGTCTTATATTTTTAAAAGATGACACTAGCTAATATATTAATAGTAGACTGAAGTAGGGGCAAGAACAGAAAGAAGCAGGAGAATCACTTTTGAAGGCTTTAGTGTATAGTTCAGGCAAGAGGTAATGATGGTTTAGATTAGGATGTTGTGATGGTTGTAAGAAGTGATCAGATTCCAAATATATTTTTAAATAGAGCCATCAGCATTTTCTGAAAAATGAACTCTTGGTCACTATATCATATAAGTTTTTTTAGTTTTATTATGTAGAAAATTTAGAATGTATGAATAGAAAAAAGGATTATCTTTTATCTTCTGTTCAGAGGTGACCACTTAAAATTTTGATGTATAACCTTTCTAATTTTTGTTGTGTGAATGCATAGATACAGACACTTACACAATGAAGTGTTCAAACACACTTTATATGCAGTGAACACTGTTGTGTATCACTAGATAGTCTCCAACATTTTAATGACTGTGTAATGTTTCATATGAATGAATTGTAGTTTATTTGGTTGCCTGTAAACATTTAGGATGCTTCCAGTTTTTTTCCTGTTTATAGATAGCATTAGAGTATCATCACATTTTTTAAAGCATATGTATGGTTAGGAAAACAAAATGGCACACCCACAAAGAGGCCTTATAATAAGCTCATAAAATAGCATCTCTTTGTATACAGCCTCTTGGCTTTACAGTTATCCTTGGACTCCAAATACTTCCAATTCACCCCTTTTTATGTTAATACTAATAAATTAGACTTCTTCTGAATTTCATACTAATATTTAGTAGATACTTTGAACAAATGTATTTATATATGTACTATTATACTAATTGCTATATTGTATTCATGAGAAAACAAAACCACATTTGTTGAGTTGCAAATAAATTTTTAAATGTTTTTCACCATCTATGTTTAATTTGTAATTAAGAATTTCTGTACTTTCTATAATGTTATACATTTCTGTGTTAGCCAATTTTTAATAACCAATAATTTAAGGTTTTAATGATCTGTGTTTGAGGTATAGTAATGCTTCTTCCTTTTTTTATTTTTTTGGTCTCACTTTGTGTAGATTGCTTCTATCTTTGCTTTTGCCACCTGTGGAGGTTTTACGGGCAAAACAGAAATTCTAGTGAGTTGTCCTAAAGCTTCTGACAATAGAACAGTTACAGCTGCTTTTGGTTATCCATTCAGGTGAGTGGTGTTTGTTTTTATGGTTTAATGACTCTTTTTACTTTCATATTGACTCATTAAGACTTACAGCAATTTATTAATCTTGGGGGGTTGAAATTTTTGAATTGCATCTTTATTTGTAAATGGTGATCATTGCTACTCAAACTGTGCTACATAGACCAGTGCTTATCTGCAATCTGCAAACTGTTTTCCTGGTCTGTGATGAAATAAGAGTAGAAAATGAGAGTAAGCATTTAGAAACTTTTATATGACATTGCCTTGATATTTTTATTCTGTCATCCCACTGTGGATTAGAAGTTTAAAAACAAAACAGAGACTGCTTCTTCACTGTAGTCTAAGAAGCCATGATGTGGAAGCAAATGAAACTTAATAAAAATCCAAATTTCTCATCTATTTGCCATTACTAAATAACAGTTTTATATAGTTTTAAGACATGTATTTATACAAAGCGACAAGTTCCTGTGCTTATTCACTAGCATAAAACTTTATTTTCTTACTCTCAAATTAAAATTAATATTTTGTTTCTGAAGTCTTCTATTTGACTTTAATATTCGTTGAAAATTTATTGAATGTGTCCAGTGATTAAGCCAGGGTATGAATCTTCTATTTAACTACTTACTTGACCCCCCTAGGACTCAATTTTTCTGTCCCATAAATTGGAAATAGTACTTTCTGAGGTTGTTTTGATGATTAAGTAAAATCTTACATTAAAGATATGCTAGATAGCAAGTGCTTGGTATCATTGCCTCTCCATCTCCCAACCTTTCTCTTATAAATTTTCTGTAACAAGAAACTATTACTGCATCTTTAGTGATAAGTACTCTTGGGATTTATGAATAGGGAAAGACTATGTGAAGTTAGCAGCGATTTAATCCAGGGTTAAAATGTGAATCATTCATTATAATTGGCTCTCCTGGTGCTAGTAAACAGACTCTCTTAGAATGGAATATCATGTCTCAAATACTATTTTGTATCAGCCCTTTTAATCTGCTCAATTTTTATTACAGAAAGTAGTATTGGGATTGAAAGTGTTTAATTCAGTTATATTCAATTTATCACAAATTAGTTGCCAGGTATATTTTATAATTCATGTATATATCTTATGAATATTCTCATTTTATTAAATATTGTGTGTTCCCTTTTTTTCCCAAAAGTAAAATGTTTTTAGTATCTTTAAAAAGTATTTTTTGAAATATCATTTCAGTATTCTGCCTATGTATATCTCTGTTGGAAGAGTCCAGGTAATTCATAAATTAATTTGAGCCTTTTTTTAATAGGTTGAATCAAGCATCATTTCAGGCATTATCACATGTTAATGTGTGTGATATAAACTGGAAAAATTATGTCCTTATTGGAGATTACTCTTCCTCTGCACAATTCTATGTTACATTTGCAGTCTTTGTCTTCCTGTACTGCATTGCTGCTCTTCTACTCTATGTTGGTTACACAAACCTGTATCGGGATAGTCGAAAACTTCCCATGATTGTAAGTAATCATTTTCTTTTTATGCAAAAATAATTGGTATAAGTATACATTATATTTGAAGTTAAATATAGATTTTCTTACATGGGAAATAAAAATTCTTGACATAAGCCAGTTCAACATATTTTGACCCATGTTTGCTATAGGTTGATCTTTCTCCTATCGTCATGTTTAAGCCGATTTTTTTAGCCTGTTTGCAGCATTTTTTCTGCTCTCTAGGGAGTGCAGAGGTTTGTTTCTAACTGTATTTTAACCTGTGAAAAACTCAAATATGTGATAGAGCCTATTAAGTTGCAGGTAACAGAGGAATTTAATAGAATTTAATGCCTTTGATTTGAAGAATTGCTGACTCTACTAGTGCTTTCATAACTTTGTTCTTACCTTTTCTCTCTTGACCCCTTTTATACCTCTACAATGTCATGTTGAGCTTAATAGTCTGTATTGGGAATCAGCAAACTGTATAGCCTACAAGCCAAATCTAATTCATTGGGTTTTTTGTTTGTTTTAATAATGTTTTATTTTGGAATACCATACCCAATCATTTACATATTGTCTGTGACTGCTTTCAGGCTATAGTGGCAGAGTTAAGTAGTTGTGAAAGATCAAAAATATTTATCATTTGTCCCTTTCCAGGAAATGTTTGCCCACTCCTGGTCTAAATTCCTTAATTCCTTAATCTAAAACCTGACCTAGATAATTCTACAAGAATTATAGAATACAGCATTAGTGGCATTCATGAGCTGATTTTGAAACTTTGAGATAGCAACAAAGGATTTGGATTTGAAGTCCTAATACCTTTGTTGGCCTCAAAGTCTGCCAAGCTAAAAATAAAAATAATCTCTATTTAGTTAGTAGAATCTGCCCTGGATTCTGGGTGGCAGATCCAAAGATAACTCCTGGTTTCAAGCTGGACCTTTACTACAAAAGAGTAAGTATAAAGTCAGTAGTAATGTTACTGACTTGAAGGAAGAACAAGGGTGTTTTTGTGATACTGGTTGTTAATATCTTGAGAAAGTACTGACATATGCTAATTATTCGTGATTTTTAAAGGGAGGGCTATTTAAATATAAAGGAATTATCAAATAAGAACAGGTTATATTTACTTATTTATTTTTAATTTTTGCTGCCAGGATCATAAGAATGCAGATGGTAAGGAATAAAACAATCTTTTATCATTTATATTTATTTTGTTTCTTATATCTGAGAAGAAATTCTTAAACCTGACATTTTCATAAAATATTACTTGATTAGGTGCCTTTCAAAAAAGCAGACATCAACTATTTAATTTGCAATGCTTAATCAGCAGAAATTACCTATTAGGAATCTGTAACTTCTGTAGACTTTTCAAGCCTTATTTTAAAAGGAGCTATAATGTCAGATACATTTTGTTAAAATTATTTATAATTTAAATTCTAAATGAAGACATTTCTTGCCATTTTGTCATTATCCCAACAAACTTTTAAGTTAAATTTAGCAGTGAGCCTTTTTTCTCATATTTCGTTTAGTAAACTTTAAAATTACCATGCTTTAAAAGTAACATTTTAAAAATAAATAAAAAATAAAAATAATAAAATCAGCATTTAAGTCTATTTTTTGTAGAGGGTTTTTTTGTCAATAGAACTTAAAACTGATCTAGTTACATTATTCAGGAAGTAAAGTGATTTTTTACCTCAGTGATCAATTAGTGGTCATATAGAGAACACAAAATTAATTCTTTAAGTGGTTTTTATTGATACAATATGTAATGCATGCTTCTTGTTTATAAAAGTTCAGCTTCTAAATTTTGAATTCTTTTAATTTATCCATGTAAATGTAATAAAAAATGTTTTTTGAGATGCCCAAATTTTAAAATATAGCCAAATATGACATTGATTTTTTTTTTTCTATTAACTACTCTTCTTTAATGAACACATGCTTTTATTTTAGCAATGTTCTCAATTCTCTGGTAAGATATTTGTAGGAACATTTCAGTTTTGACATTTTAAATCTTTAGTTCCATTTTTAAGTAAATGTAGCACTTTTTTTGTATTGTGTAACAGGAGCTTAAAGGTACTAGGCCATGTAGATAATCAGAAATACCATAAACGAACTAAAGATAGGTTATCCCAAGTCTTAATAATCTGTTATGAATCATATCCTGATTATTAGTAGGACTGGGGTTGCCACAGGCAGCTGCAGGTTGTACACTGCAGAGCTCCAAGTGTTCATGGTGCATCTTAACTAATGTCCTGAGTAGGACAAATGCTATCCTCAGAGGCTCACATTTTTCCCACCTTTCCTCATCCCAGGGTTACTTTGTGCACCATTTTGAGAAAAGTACCTGCTTTTGAAATATAAGAATGTCATGCCTTAAGCCATCAGCAAAGTAGATTTAAAGGAAAGAGAAAAAGCAGCACATTGTTTAATTAGAAATTGGAAGGAAGAAACCTGAAAATTAAGAGGATTTGACATATATTGGTCAAAGCTATGAACTTCAGCCCAGAGAGAACTTGTTTAACATGTGATAACCAGCCAAACTATTTATTAGTTCTCCAAAAGGCCTTGTGTTGCTAGCAAGTGTTTAGGAAATGTCAAAAAAGTGCAGAAGAGTACAGCAGCAAAAAGGGGGAGTACCCTTTCAGTGCAAAAATTTAAGCTATACTGTTTCTGTCCTTTTCTCTTTGATCTGTGGACCAGTAACAGTAGAGAACTGAAATGCAAAATGCAAAAACCTCTGTGTTTATAAAATTAGTCATATTGTTTTTGGTTCTCTGATCACAAGACATTTATTCAATTCCATTTTGACTGGGCGAACAAACTATGTATAGCAGTTTCTATATCTCATAAGTGGTCACTGGTGTTTATCCTAAATAAATAACTAAAAGTTGGTTGGCAAAAGTAATTAAAAACTAATCAGATTTAGTTTAAAAACAAAATGCTTCTGTGATAAGTTACAGAGCCCATATTTGAGCTTGGAGAGAGTATTTTTGCCTTTGTGTACAAACTCATAATCTTAAGTGTACCCAAATGCTCAGAATATGTAATATTAAAGGATACAAATTTTATATTTTTCTCACTTTGGTCATTAATTTAAAGGAAAACCAAACAAGCTGTTACTTATACGAATATATAACTTAAAAAGTGTTATTTAGACCTTTGTAACAATACTAGTTGACAGAATTTTTGTTTCCCAGTAGAAGAAGAATAAATATTTTTTTCTTTATTTTACTAGTTAAATAAGAAACCATCCAAAATATTAAAAAATTAAGTCCTATTCTTGGAAATGTAATAAGTAGTAATGACTTTAATAGAAAATTACTACTAATAAAGCATCTTCAAAGAGATTTCTCTTTTGTTCTTACTATAAGCATCCTTAAAATTCAATGGTCATGAATTTAAAAAGACAAATCTTCGTAGTGGATGTGTGCTTTCCACTGTTTCATTATCCATATCATGGAGAATTAGGTTTGACTAAAGTTAAGAGTTTTGTCAGAACAATAATGACAAAGCAAGGGAAGGGAGTTGAGAGTGTATGCAAGGGACTATAATGAAGGACATTAGAATATAAATTAAAGAAGGAAATGAGAGCACCAATGAGATTGAGAGATTGTAAAAAAGTGGTAAAATCAGATCGTAGGTCATGATGGGATTAGATGGATGAAGTCAATGGGGATTTTTGAGGTTGGGGTTCCAGAGGGGGCTGGAAAGAGAAGTGATATTAGGGTGTGGGATGATTGCAATAGAGATTATGGAGGGGATACAGTTATTGGTGATAGCAGGGTCTAAGGTATGATCCTGGGTGTGGATGGCGTGGGTATGATTGTGGTGACGGCTATGTAAAACTTTGATTGTTAGTATAAATATCTTTGACTCCTAAAGAGATGGTTGAGTCTAGTGTTGTAGCTCAGACACTGGGCTAGTAATAATAAACACCAATATTTACTCTGTTGACTGTGGCCTTTTTTATAAAGTATACCATGAAGGCTATTTCTTAGTACCATAGGGTTCAATATGATCTCATTCCTTCATCATGGATTTAAAATTTAGTGTTTTTAAATTAACGGTTCATTATTAACTCTTACTTATTTTTGCTTTAGGACTTCATTGTTACTCTTGTTGCCACTTTTTTGTGGTTAGTGAGCACTTCAGCTTGGGCTAAAGCTCTTACGGATATTAAAATAGCTACTGGTCACAGAATTGTCCAAGAACTTGTGCCTTGTAATCAAGAAGTGAAGTGTTATTTTGGCTCAGTGACTAGTATGGGATCCCTAAACGTATCTGTGGTATGTATGCAGTATTTATAAAATGTTTTATTTCACTTATTAGAAAAACTCTAAGAAAATAGTAGCTTTTAATAATCTCTGGGTGAATATGTTAGAATCCTACATAACATATAATTTATATAACAAAGAAAAGTTTGTTAAGAAAATTAGGAAACAGATTATAATTCTTTTATTTTCATTAAAGTTGAATAGGCAAGACTTCTCCCTGAAAGGCACTAATAGTACTCGCTAACATTTATTAAGACTACATGCCAGGCATTATGCTAAAGGCATTACTCTCATATCTTAAGTTATTCAACCATCATAAGGGGAATGTGGGAGGTAGTATTATAATCTTTATTTTACAACTGAGAAAAATGTAGTTCATGTTAATTCACCCAAGTTGACACAGCTAGCCAAAGTTGGCAAGCCAAAGTTTGAACCAAACCTGACTTTAGAGCCCATTCTCTAATCTGACTTGCTCTGAGGCTCTGAAAGTAATACTTCTATGGTTTTTTTAAGTAATCTAAAAAATTAGGACTCTATAAATTTATGTATTATTTCATCCACTATTTTACCAAAATAGAGATAAGTATATTGTTAAATATAATATTAAAATACTAAGTATATTATGTGTGTGGGGAGGTCGCATGTTTTTTTCAAGAAAATATTTTTCCTGTGGATGAAGTCAACACAACCTTTTAAAGCAATTTGGCCATATTTTGCTTTATAACTTTGTAATTGAAAAGTCACTCTTTTTGCATTTATATTAGCTGAGATGGACAGAGTGAGAAATGTTGCTTTTGTATGCAGATTTATGAAAAGATATAAATAAAGCACGTGGCCTTCAGTAATATAGTACTCAAAGCTTCTTGTCCCACTCTTCATTGTCACTATCATTATTATATTTATAAAATATAAAAATATATATTTCTCATACTTATAAAAAACTATGAAAATATGATAGTTTCAGTTTATTCATCTCTGAGACTTTCATCTTGTCAGATTTATACCTGGGAAGACTAATTTTTTTTAGCTTGACTAATGCAAGATGTGAAATAAAGTTCTGACTTCGTTCTTTTCTGGCTGTAGCTGTTGGAATAGTATGATAGGGGGCATAAAGTAGAGAAATAGGAAAAGATACACAAAGGTAGTTTAAAAGGAGGGTTTTACTTTTCTAAAATTTAATTCCATCTTTCGTTAGTAATGAGCATGCAAAAATAAGATTTCTTTAGATATGATTTTATATGTTACAGATTTAGAGGTTTCACTTTATTTCATTGGGAATAAGTCATATCCAAATTTGACTTTAAAATATAAAGTCTTCCTTTTTTGTTCTACTTCATCTATAGTTAAACTTTAAATGAAATAACATGTATGCTGCCTGGAAATGTTAAATATTTAAAGGAAAAATAATATGGGTCTGAATTTTTAAGTAAATATTAGGTTTTCATGTTTATTTTTCTCTTTCTTAGATCTTTGGCTTTCTGAATATGATACTTTGGGGAGGAAATGCATGGTTTGTGTACAAGGAGACCACCTTACACAGTCCGTCAAATACTTCTGCTTCCCATGGCCAAGGAGGTGTTCCACCTCCTACTGGAATATAATTAAAGGGTGAAGTACACTGTTGAGTATATATATATCTATCTATACTATGACCTGTTGCCAACATCTTGAGAAGCATTATTTGTTTCCAATAAAAGTAATGGCTTTTTCAACAAATTGGTGGGTTTAAAATTTTGCTGCTTTTTTACATAAAGCCTGTGTCTTTCCTAGAAATTTAAGATGTAAATGTATTCTCACTTGTAAATTTGAAAATTCAGGGGCCTATTATGAGATGATATACATTTTTAAATGAACGATAATTTCTTCACTAAGTTGTTTGCCTTCCAAAGTGTTTACACCTTAAGCCTTAACATATATCTTTGCTCAGAAGAGTTATATTGTCATATCATAATAGGAAATCTTTATTTGGAATATACACTACTGTAAGTTTGTACAGATTGTATACCTAAGACCTGTCTTTGTTTATGAAAGCCTTGATTACGTAAATCATATTTAGAAAAAACATTTAGTTCAGAATTTATATCTGAACATTGTATGTTATGAAAAGTTTTTAATTACAAAGACTAGGTGTATGTTTTTTTTCTGTTTTTCTAAACGATCTACAATACTTAATAGGTATGCTAACATTGTTTTGGAGCGGGGTTAAAAATTTCTGATAGATGTATAGTTATTTTAGTAATTCTGTTTCATGAGGTGTAAGCCTCCATTATGCTGGTTGTTTAATAGACTTGCTATATAAGTAGAAAGAACATGTTTCAACAAGATATTTTGATATGTACAGGCATTACTCTTAGTGATACTTGTTTCCTGACTTTTATTGCTTATGCCACTCAGTGCAGGCTGAGATCTAGTCTCCTTGTAAGTAGGGTAAAATAATTCACCTTTTTTTATTCATAGGGCTAAAAAAATTAAGATTGCCTTTTACTTTGGAAACATTTAACACTTAGATTCAATGAAGTTGCTATTTTGAGTTTGATATTGTGACAATAAGTACGATTTGGATTTCATGTTTCTTAATGTTCGTTTTTACTTCACAAATGGATAATTAAGGAATTATGCATCATAAACAAGGAACCTGAGTGAGCTGTACTGCGAGTGTACTGTCTTTGCACACATTTAGGAATATTCTGAATACAGGGCTTATTATTTGCATTTTGCTTACTAACGTTTTTGTTCTACAAGGCCAGATTTCCTATTCTTAAACCACATGATTGTTTATATATGAAGCACATCTTGATGTTGCCTTGTTTTTGTTGATTTTGTTCATGACAAGAATTGTCAATATGAGAATGTAAATCTTTTATGCAACCAACTTAATAAAGAAGTTAAAAGGAGTGCACTGATTATTGTATTGCAAAGAAACCTTCATCTTAAAGTCATGAGCAATGCAAAATGGAATTCCAAAAGCAAGAAATAGAATATCATAATAATTCTTTTAAATGTTTAGCAAGGAATAAAAGGGACAGAAAATGCTTTGGTGATCCTTTTTTTCTTTAATGTCATTTTTAAAATGCTTATTTGTAACTTTCATGTTAAGTTTTTCTGATAAACCTTTTCTAATTGACTGTCCATTCAATTAGGCACAAGTTTCTCGATTAAGTGTGTACGCTCTGGAGCCAAACTCTCTGAATAAATCTTGGCTTCACCACTTAGTAGTTAATTAACTTTAGGCAAATTACTTGCCTTCTGTGTGCCTCAAGTTGCTTATCTGAAAAATGAGAGTAAGAATACAACTGACCTCAAAGAGTATTTATGAGGATGAAATGAATTAAAAACATAAAGTCCTTAGAAGCAATGTTCGGCATATAGTAGGTATTTTGTAAATTTTGACTATGATTACTAACTTGATAGCATCTAATATACAGAGACTCAACCTGGCTGGAAGTGGGAACGATCATGGTCTTAGGCAGAAAGGCAGGAAAGGGTCTCTCTTTATATCCCTCAATGTCCAGGATGTTTTTGTATCTATTTTCCTGTTGGTGGATAGATGTCCATAAAAATTAATGACATTAAAAGATAATAACTAATGAAGATTACAGTAGATCTAGAAAAGAGTCCATGATTGTTGCTTTTTCACTCCCTGACTTTGAGTCAGTATTACGGGGTTAAGCAATTTACAGGATAATTTCCAGCGTGGAAGCAATCAAAGCTTTCAACTTACTAGGTGACAGGTTACAGAGAGTTATTTATAAACATCATCATTACTCATGTTTTTGTGAATTGAGGTCACTTGGATAAAGATACTTAAAGTAATTATTAACCTATTATAAATGTTAAGGACGGTATTGCTCGTTATGTACTTCATGTTTCACACTTCATTTTTATATTTTTAGTTACATGGTATTTCAGATAAGTATAAGCAATAATATATCACCAAGTCCACACCACTAGGTTGAGTTGTTAACTTTTTGTTTTCTTTGTGTCATATTTGCTTTGGTTTTGTCTTTTTAAAGAAATAAAGATAACAGCCTTTTCCTTACTGAAGTACAGCTAGGTTTTTTTCATCTTTCGCTATTACAGATAGCACTGAAATAAATATTTCTGTGAAATGTATGAATGTACTTTTCTAGGGCATATTACTAGAAGTGGAAATGTTCGAATGTGAGATATTCACTTCCACTTGTAACTTAGGTATTAGAAAATTGTTCAGTAAAGCACTTGTGCCAATTTAGCTTCCCGCCAGTAATATATGAGTCCCTGTTGCACCATATCCTTCCTTGCCAATAGTTGATGTTACTGGACTGTTGCCCGTCTGATGAGTTTGAAATAGTGTTTTGATGTTTTTTAATTTTTATTTTTCTGATTGCTATTGAGGTTAGTGATCTTTTTCTGTATTTATTGGACACTTACATTTCCTGTACTCTGTATTGCCTATTCATCTTCCTTCATGGTTTGTGCTTTTCATGTCTTAAGAAATTTATCTCTTCTCCATGTCATAAAGATAGGCATCTCTGTTTTCTTCTGAATATGTTAGTTTTGTTTTTCACTTTTAGGTCTTTATGCCAGTTAATGTAATAACAGAGGAAGCAATTATCTGTAGTTCAGCTTCAGCTAGGCAGGGAAGTCAAGAATATTGCCATGAGAGTAGATTAGCTAGGTAGGGAAGAAAGTGAAACCAGAAGAAATTGGGAGAAGGAAAGGAGACTGACCAGTAGTCTTGGTAAATTCAGAGAACAGGTGTAGTGGAAATTATCAGAATGACAAAAGTGAAAAAGATGGCTGATTGTGGTCAGAAAGAATTCAGAGGGACACTTAGGGTAAAAAGGCATAGGGTGTGGTTATGAAGGTGAGTGAGTAAAATATAACGGTGACAAGGAAAAGCAGAATACTCTCCAAGTTCTTGAGAATGATATCATCATTGAGTCCCTATTCATTTATCTGAGATCTCTACTAGAATCATATAACCTCCTCAGTTCTGATGATAGGTCAATACATTCTGTAAAAACGACAAACTTATATGAATTGATTTCTCTATTTGAAAATAAAATTAGTAATGGTTGGAAAAGCCTTTTTATTTCTTATATAGGATAATGGCTTCAAACTCCTTTCTGTTCTAGACAAAGCTAGTATTTCAGGTCTGTCTAGAAGTAAAGGATCTACATGGTACTTTTTGTCACTAGGAAGCAATGCTGCTCATACTTTAATATGCATACAAGTCACCTGAGGAGCGTGTTAAAATGTGGACTCTAGTTCATTAGGTTTGGAGTGAGACCTAAAATGTTGCATGTCTTCTGGCTCCAAAGTGATGCTGATGGCTGCTAATTAGTGGATGAATCAGATTAAATATTTCCCTCTCTAAAATCATGATTCTTAAAAGCACGGCCCATTTGGAAGTGATCTTATCAAGGAAATTAAGCTTCAGCAGACCCAGTGATAAATTTGTCACATTAATTTCCTGGGATTATTATAGCGATGGCTAAAGGTAAATGTAAATACTCAAAGATGGTAGGATGTGACAGATTCAAACTCTACCTTGAAATGGAAACAGGAGGTTCTCATCTACTAGAATAAGTGAATTTAGAAAGGTTATAGCATACAAGCTCAATATACAAAAATAGTGTTTCTACATAAAAATATTGTTACAATGGCATAAACAAATATTTGTTACTTAGGGATAAATATGACAGAACATGTATAGAACCTATACACTGAAAACTACAAAACACTGCGGAGAGAAGTTAAACCTATATAAACCTATATAAGTTGTACCATGTTCACTAGTCAGAAGACTCAGTATTAAGATGTCAATTGATCTATTGATTCAACACAACTCTAATAAAAACCCCAGTAGGCCTTTTTTTTAATTGACAATCTGATTCTAAAATTCATATGGAAATGCAAAAGACCTCAGCCAAAACAACTTGAAAAAGTTGCAGGGATAACTGCCTGATTTTCAAGTATTATAAAACTACAGTAATCAAGGCAATGTGGTATCAGCATCAAGACAGATAGGTCAGTGGAACAAAATACTGTGTAAAAATTGACACACGTGGATTTTTTTTTACAAAGTTACATAGTTTGGTGGAGAAAGGACAGCTTTTCAACAAATGTTGCTAGAACCATTGGTTATCCATATCCAAAAAAAAAAAAAATGATCAGTACCTTGGCACTACATATAAAAAAGTCAACTCAAAATGGAATATAGTCCAAAATGTAAAACCTACAAAACTAGAGAAAAATAATAGAAGCTATTTATGACCTTCACTTATATAAAGATTTCACAGCTATAATACTGAAAGCACAAATTCCTAAGGAAAATTTGATAAATTTGAATTCATAAAAATTTAAAATGTCTGCTCTTCGAAAGACTGAAAATAAAATGATAAGTCCAATAGTGGACTTATATACAGAATATCTAAAGAACTCAAAACAAAAAATAAAAGCAGGCAAAAGTTTTGACTAGATACTTCACTAAAAGTATGCACATTTGCACGGTGAAATAAGCACAAGAAAAGATGCTCCACATGATTAGCCATTACAGAAATGCAAATTAGAACCGCAATGAGATACACAACCATTAGAAGGCTAAAATTAAAAAGACTGACCATACCAACTGGTTTTTTTATTTTTATATTCCCACCCTTCTAAACCTTCCCTTTTGACAACCATCAGCTTGTTCTCTATTTGTGGGGTCTGTTTCAGTTTTGTTTATTCACTTATTTTGGTTTTTTAGATTCCATCTATATGTGAGATCATATGATATTTGTCTATTTCTGACATTTCATTTAGCCTAATATACTCTAGGCCCATCTATTTTGTCACAAATGTAAAAATTTTATTTTTTATTGCTGAATAATATCTCATTGTATATATGAACCACCTCATCTTTATCCATTCATCTATTGATGAACATCTAGATTGCTTCCATATCTTGGCATTATTGCAGTGAACATAGGGGTGGATATAGCTTTTTGAATTAATGTTTTTGTTTTCTTTGGATAAATATCCAAAAGTAGAATTGATGGGTCATATGACAACTCTATTTTTTAATTGTCTGAGGAATCTCCATACTGTTTTCTATAGTGCCTGCACCAATTTGCAATCCCACCAACAGTGTATGAGAGTTCCATTTTCTCATCATCCTTACCAACACTTGTTTTTTGATTTATTGATGATAGCCCCTCTTATAGGTGAGAATTTAGCTCTCATTGTGGTTTTAGTTTGCATTTCCCTGATAATGCCTAATAATGTTGAGCATCTTTTCATATGTCTCTTGGTCATCTGTATGTCCTCTTGGGAGAACTGTCTATTTAGGTCCTCTGCCCATTTTTTAAATTGTGTGTGTGTGTGTGTGTGTGTGTGTGTGTGTGTGTGTGTGTGTGTGTGTGTGTGTGTGTGTGTGTGTGTGTGGCTTTTGTTTGGTGTTGAGTTATTTATTTTGGATATTAACCCCTTATCAGATGTATCAGTGACAAATATCCTCTCCCATTCAGTAGGCTGTCTTTTCTTGATGGTTTCCTTTGCTGTGCAGAAACTTTTTAGTTTGACACAGTCTCATTTGTTTATTTTTTCCTTTGTTTCTCTTGCTTAAGGAGATATATCCAAAAAGATATTGCTACGAGTGATGTAAGGGAGTTTACTGCCTATATTTTTTTCTAGGAGTTTTATGGTCAGGTCTAACATTTAAGTCTTTAATCCATTTTGAGTTTATTTTTGTATATGGTGTAAGAAAATGATCTAGTTTTATTTGTTGCATGTATCCAATTTTGCCAGCACCAATATTGAAGAAATTATCTTTGCTCCATTGTATAGTCTTGCCTCCTTTGTCACAGATTGATTGAAGGAAAGAAACAGAAACTTCATTTAAAGAAATAATCACTGAAAACTTTCCTAATCTGGGAAAGGAAGCACAGAGTTTCAAACAAGATGAACTTAAAGAGACCCACACCAAGACACATTTTAGCTAGAAGTTAAAGACAAAACCACAGTCTTGAAGGGAGCAAGAGAAAAATGAATTACACAAAGAAAATCCTATAAGACTATTAGCTGATTTCTCATCAGCATCTTTACAGGCAAGAAAGAGGGATAGTGGCAGGAGGACATCTTTATGCTGAAGGAAAGGTACCTACAACCTAGAATAATTTATCCAGCAAGGTTATCCTTCAGAATTGAAGGTGAGATAAAGAGTTTCCTGGACAAACCAAAACTAAAGGTCATCACCATTAAACCAGGTTTACCAAAAAAAAGTTAAAGGGTCTTTTTTTTAAGCAGAAAAGGAAAGTCCATTACTAGAAATAGAAAATATGAAAAAGGGAAAAATCTCACAGGTAAAGCCAAATATTCAATAAGCACATTTAAATATTCAAATCATGCATTTAAAAAGATATTACAAAGGTTAAAAGAAAAAGGTATCAAACTCAACTGTGAAACTACAATAATATGAAATACACAAGAAGATCTAAAACGACATCAATAAAGTGTTGGAGGGGAAGTAAAAATCTAGAATATATTCAAATTTATGCCTATCAGCTTAAAATAGACTGCTATAGATATAGAATGATATACATAAACCTCATGGTGACAAATCAAAAACCTAGAAAAGAACAAAGAGCAAGGAACTCAATACACTAAAGAAAAACAAGGGAAGAGATCAAGAGATCAAGAGAAGAAGAAAGGAACAGAAAACAACTATAAAACAACCTAAAAACAACCAAAAGGCAGTTAGTACCTGTTTGCCAATAATTACTTTAAGTGTAAATGGATTAAATCCTCCATTAAAAAGATATAGGATAGCTTAATAAATTTTTAAAATATGACATCTCTATGCTGCTCACAGCAGACTCATTTCAAATAGACATAACTAAAAGTGAAGGAATGAAAAAAATATCTTTGCAAATAGAAATGGAAAGAGAGCTGGAGTAGCCAAACTCAGACAAAATAGACTTTAAAACAAAGGATGAAAAAGGACATTACATAATTATAAAGGGGTCAATTCAAAAAGAGCATGTAACAGAAATATCTACATACCCCATGTAGGAGAATTTAAGTGTGTAAGGCAGTTACTAATGAACGTAAAGAGAGAAATCCACAGTAATACAATTCAGTGTAATGAATGATTTTTTACTTGAAACCTACAAATTTGGGGTACTACGTTATGAGACTGGGACTTACTTTAGCCTCTGGTTCAGCAGCTCACCTCTGACTCCACTATAGCAGAGAGGGGGAAGGCTGCCTGTTTATAGCCCTACATGGGTGGAACTCTAGACTCAGTAAAGATTGACCTTTGCTGGTGTGGGCATGTGGATCCATGGTTTTTTTCTTTGGTGTGTGGCTGGAGTAGAATGATTATTGCCTAAAAGTTTTCTGTCTTGCTAAGCTCTCCCTTTTCTTGTCCTTTGACTAAAGAGAGCCAGCTTTGTTGATTTTTTTTTTTTAATTTTTCAGTTACAGTTGACTTTTGATATTATATTAGCTTCAGGAATATATCATGGTGATTAGGCATTTATACAAATTATGAAGTGATCACCCCAATAAATCTAGTACCCATCCGACACCATACATAGTACAATATTATTGATTATATTCCCTATGCTGTAGTTTACATCCCCATGACTATTTCGTAACTACCAATCTGTACTTTTTAATCCCTTCACCTTTTTCACCCAGCCTCCCAACCCCCTCCCATCTTTCAACCATCAGTTCTCTGTATGACTCTGTTTCTGTTTTGTTTGTTCATTTATATTGTTCTTTAGATTCCACATATAAGTGAAATCATACGGTATTTGTCTTGTTTTACTTAGCATAATTCCATCTAGGTCATTGTAAATGGTAAGATTTCATTCTTTTTTATATTGCCAAGTAATATTCTATTGTGTATGGACCATATCTTCTTTATCCAGTTGTTTATTGAAGGACACTTAGGTTGCTTCCATATCTTGGCTTTTGTAAATAATGCTGCAATTAATATAGGGATGCATCTATCTTTTCAAATTAGTGTTTTAGATTTTTTGGATAAATACCTAAAATTTCTGGGTCATAAGGTAGTTCTATGTTTAGTTTTCTGAGAGACCTCCATACTGTTTCCTATAGCGGCTACACCAATTTGCAAGCCTACCTAAAGTACACCAGGGTTCCCTTTTCTCCACATCCTTGCCAACACTTGTTGTTTATTGATTTATTAATGATAGTCATTCTGACAGGTATGCAAGTTTATTGGGTTTTATTTCACTTTGTTTTGTCTGTACCTATTGGTGTTTTCAGATTCCCACTTTCTTTAGCTCCAAGTCTGAGATTTATAAGGTAAAAAGTAAATCCACAGAACTTACCACCATGTGTGTCCTTTGGGTCCCAAAGTCCCTAGCTTGTCTTTCCTCATCTCTGCGCCTTTCAGAAACTCCTTATGTTTGTTTTATATATACTATCCCAGGTTTTTGTTGCACTTAAGAGATAGAGATAAGTACATCTATCCCATTTTTTATGAGGCAGAATTCCTCCTTATTATCTTATTTCCCAAACTATATTTTCAGTCAGTGAGGGAAGGGAAGACTTAGTAGAGAAATGTACATTCTAGAGGGAGAGACAAAGAATAATCAAAGATTATTTTACATAATTTCAGTAAATTTTTTAAAAGTGTAATATTTTGTTACAAGAACAAAAAGGGAAGAGAAAAAGAAGGTTCGAGAGTTTAAAGGAGGTTTGGAGAAGCCTGAAATTTTAAGTAGCTGGATAAGACAGGTTTCTTTGAAAAGATAGAGTGAATAATTAATGGACATGAGGCTGTTGGTCATGATATAGTCTGAGAGAAGAGCCTCCAAGCAGAGGGAATAGCCAGAACAAAGATGCTGAAGTCAGAACGTGTCTCTCGTGTATGAGTGTATCATACGTAGTTCAGTTAGGAAAGCAGAACCGCTATGAATGATATGAAATAAGGGATTTTTTCAAAGGTTGGGCCTCTTGCAGTCTCAGGAGCTAGTGAAAAAGCCTGTAGAAGGAGGTTACCTCTGAATCTGGTGGTAGATATGAAATCATGGTAGATCAGCACGATCAGCAGTCAGGAAGAAAAGCTGAATTGGAAACAAGGGAGATAGGAGAACAACTGGAATCTGTAAAGCCATACTAGAACCCCCAGGCATCCCCACCCCATCTTCCTCTGCTTCCTACCTTAGCTGCACAGATAGACTGCAGAAGCAGTCTTCTTGCCCTTCACTGCAGAGCTGCACACACCTGACTCAGGACTCAGAGAAGATGAAGGAGATCTGGTGGAGGAGCAGGCCCACATCAACAGAGCGAGCCAGCAGGTCAGCAACAACATGCATGAGCTGCAGCAGCACTTGCACCCTGCACCTCCTTCACAGCATCCTGGTTGCTCCTTCACTGCTGCCTTCCAAATATCACATGGAGTTCCCTTAAGGCTATTGCCAAGAGGAAGAGAAGGGAATTCTGGGACATGTAGTTCAAACTTTACTAAGATGCCGATAAAGAAGGTCAAGAATGCCAATGTGGCCAGCCTGGGGCGAGCATGGGAGAAAGTAGTAAGGGTTGAAGTCAGGGCTGTGTATTGGGATCCATGTCATAAAGAGTCTCATAGACCATTGTAAGAACTTGAGCTTTTTTTACTCAGTGAAATGAGGACCTTTTTGCAGGGTTTTGAGCCGAGAAGTAATTGTTACTTTAATAAGGAATAATTTGTTTAATTAATGACTTATCAGTACAACAGATAGCCCTGAAATATACATCTTATAAATAATGACTTAGAAGAAAAATGTCAGAAATCAATGGATAGTGGAAGCATCATTCTATAACTAGTATTAAAATGACATTTAAGGGAAAAGCAAGTTAGATTCTCATATAATTTTCCCAAATGAACTTCAGATTTATTAACTAAATGCATAACACTTAAAGTAAAAACAAATGGCCGCTAACATTTCTGGAAAACAAATTTATCCAACAAACTTTGATTAAGTATCTGCTAAGTGCTTGGCACTCTGCTAGATGCAGGAAATACAAATATGATGAATGCACAGTTCCTGTTGTTGAGTCCATATTCTTCTGGGCTATTTTACAATATATACCTGGAGTCTTGAAATTTCCAAAAAGTAAAATACCTTCTCATTATCCAGTCAAGTATATAAAAATGTAACTTCCTGCTTATTTTCTATAACCTCCATTTTGAAGCTTTATTAATATAATCTTAATTGTTTCAAATTATACTCGATAAATTCAATTTTTTAAAAAATTTCCCCTTCCTCTTCTCTAATGTGGCATAGCAGTTCTGAGGAGCTTACATTTCATCATAGCCCTGCAAGGTACCATCTGTCCCTGATGGGCATCATACCCCATCTGGTCTTAGATAAGGCCACCCTCACACCCATACACTTGGTCCTGAGAACTAGATCTTCCTTAGCCTCACCTCATTCACAAGGCCCCCACCTGCTCTTAGTCATTTCCCCTCTTCTAGACATTGCTCTGCTCAGAAGCGTGAGAGACTGAAAACTATCCAAATTCTCTCTGCCCATACAACCTTGCCAGCATTTCCAACACACTGCCCCATCCAGGGAGTAGACACAGGTGTTCTCTGCCCTCAAATCCTCAGAACGTCTGGAGCTCTATTGTCTCACCTTCATGTCCTCACCAGGGACATCAACCCAAGCTCCCCCCCCACTGGAGACTCCCAGGAGTGTCTGACTCTCTTCTCCCCTTCCCTAGCCCTGGAAATCTTATTCTGGTTCATTTTCCTCTGGCTATTTCCTTTTTAATGCCAGGACCTAAACCCATTATGCTAAGAAAAACCCAAGCTCTCTAAACCTTTCTCTGACAAAATTTACAAAAATATATTTCAAATATATGATACCTGAGCATTAACTCATTTGATTCCCTATTCTATGAAAAGCCTATCCAGTGTAGTTTCTTAAATTTTGAAGCTGGTAAAATGCCTTCAGATATAAGGAAGCAGGGGTAGTGGGATAGCAAATGACACTGGTAATTAAAATTGGTTAAGATGTTAATTTTACATTCTACCATAATTTTCAAATCTCTGGTCCTGGCAATTCCACTCTGAGCATCTTAAAAGAAATGATTAAAAATGTGATTTCTATTCTTTCCTCGCGGATAAGAGGCGAGTCTTGGGTTTGGCCCAGAATGGAGCTCTGAGATCAGGAAGTAGGTCACTTTGACCCGCGGGTTAAGGAAGTACCTTGCAGCTTTTATAGCTGGCAAGGTATCCATGTGATACTAACCATCTTAGTTTCTGGGTAACATCATCAGGATTGGGTAGAGCCTATTCATTTCCAACCAAATGTCCATGCAGTCTTCCTTTCTATCTCAAATTAACAGAACTCTGTTTGCCCTCTGCAACTCAGCTAAAAGACTATTTCTCAGCTTCTTTTTTTTAGCTTGGTGGCTAAGTTCTGGCCAATGGAGTGAAACCAGAATGTTCTGTGACACTTCTAAAGTCTCATTAAAATCTAATATTAAATAAAACCCCTACAACAAAAATCATGCTAAATATGAAAACATTACAAGTTTGCCTTTGAAAATCAGGAACAAAGTAAAGGTAGTCTGTTCTTATCACGTCTATTCGGTACTTTATAGAGATCTTATCCAGCACAAAAAGTCAAGAAAAGGAAATTTAACACATAGGATTAAAAAGGAGGAAATAAAATTGTCATTATTTGAAAATTATATGATTGTCTACATAGAATTCCTCCCAAAGAATTTAAAAATAAATTATTAGATATAGTAGAAATTTTTGATACAATCAATATTTAAAACATTCATTTTCAGATCTCAGACACGATTTAAAAACTTTTTAAATGTCAGTATTATTAATTTACAATACCATAAAACTATAGAAGTGCTAGGAAAAAATCTAACAAAAAATATGCAAAATATATAAAAAGTTATAAAATTTTAGCAAAAAAACATTAAGGAACATCTAAGTGGAGAAATATTCCGTCTCTATGGATAGGAAGACTTTATAATAAACATGTCAATTCTCTCCAAACTGATCTATAGCTATCAATTACAGTCAAAATCTCTAACAAAGTTTTTAATAAAAACATGAGAAGCTAATTCTAATATATATGCAGGAGCAAAGGGCCTATTACAGTCAAGATATTTCTGAAGAAAAAAATGAGGGGGAATTATCATAGCAGATATAATGATTTATGATAAATTTATAATAATTAAGATAATGTGGCTGTGGTAACAGGAATAAATGAACCAACCAATGGAAAGAACAGAAAGAATCCAAAATCAGACCCATGTATATTTGAAGTTTTAAGACACACTGGAAGTAGAGAAGTGGGGAAAGGAAACACCGAATGACAATTGGAGCCAAAAAAATGAAATCAGATCTTACTTCATACCATATAAAAAATCAAACATAGAAGCATGAAGAGCTTAAATATCAAAAGCAAACTTTAATTTTTTAGAAGACAGCATAAGTGAATATATTTCTGATCTTAACATGTGGAATCATTTTCTAAAGCAAGATCCAAAACTATGATAATCATAAAGGTGCTATTAACAAATTCAGATACGTTAAAATGAGTCATCAAAAGGTATTGTAAGAAAACAAGTTACAACTGGGAGAAGTTATTACAACACAAAGAATTAGCATACAAATATATAAAGATTTCTACAAACATAAGAAAGTAAAATAACCTGATAGAAAACCACAAAAGATTCAAACAGGCATTTTATAGAAGGAAAAATAAATACAGCTAAGAAACACAGAACACTACTCAACCTTATAATTGGAGAAATGTAAATAAAAACCGTACAGAGATAGCATTTGACAAATATTGATAAAAATTAAGGAGTCTGACAATATCAAGTGTGAAGTGAATGGGAATCAATGTGATCACATTTCTCATAAGAATGTAAATTAATAGAGAATCATTTTGAAAAATAATTTGTCATATTTTAAAGTTGTTCATGCTTTAAGACCCAGTAATTCCACAACTAGGTTTAGATCCCCCAAAAAAACATTAACACCTGTGTAATATGAAATAGGAGAATTTTCATAGCAGGAAAGTTAGTGATAGAAAAAGAAATAGAAACAACCCAAATACCTAGTGGCAGGAGGAAATATAAGTAAAATTTATTAGAGTCACACAATGGATTATAATATGGAGGTGAAAGTTAATGAACTGTTTTATGAACCACATGGAAGTCTCAGAAACAATGTTGAATTAAAAAAACAGGCTGCAGAAAACTCTGTGATACTAATTTTATTAACCAAGCAAACCACAAATAATTGTATATTACATAGATGTACAAGTATATCTGGTAAAATTTATTTTTAAAAAGCAAATGTCACATTTAGGAGAGTAACCTGTGCAAGAGGCAGAGAGCCAGGATATCACTACCATTTCCCCTTGACCTAGTTCTCAGGCATTCGTTTCAGTAGGAGTTCATTAGCAAATAAAATAAAATAAAATAAAAAAGTAAAATAAGGCTATACATAGCCAATAACGAGAGTGTACCATGAATCAAGAATTTTAAATAACTGATTTCTGTGCATTTAAAATTCATTGTCGTTATTGAAGGGGTTCAGAACAGGCCTCCCCAAGACGTGCTCCTTTCGCATGTGGACTCTCCTAAGCTGAAGGCAGGCCGAAAAGAAACTTCCACCTCTCCCTTAAAGAGTATAAATTAGGGGCCTTTCCCATAATAAGGGTTATTACCAGAAATAATTTCTATGACCTATCTATATGGCAAGGTAAACATTTAATTACTGAACATCTGCGCTTTTCATCATCCTGCAAATGACCTTTCCCCACTCTGAAGCTTCAGGCACCCGCCCTCATTCCTTGGTTCAGATGTTGTATATACCTTCCTATAAAGGTAACCTCTCATGAATGTGGGGTCTCTGACTCTCGTGTATGTGGGGTTCCATAAGTACACATTTAATTAAATTTGCTAATTTATTCTTAATCTGTCTTATGTCATTTTGATTATTAGACCAGCTGGAAGAACCTAGAAGGGTAGATAATAATTTTTTCCTCCCCCACTTTTTTTTTTAAAGTCTGTGAAAACTGTAAAAGAAAAAAATTTTTTTTAACCCTACGACCCAAATACAGCAAGCAACATGACCTGGAACATGGTTTTGTGACTTTTCCAATAAAGTGGGAAGTGTTGCTGCTGTTCTTGTCACAAACTGTGGAGCCAATGCTGTACCACTTCCAGCAGCTCTAAGGTCAGGGAAATGGTTTTGAAAAAGTTGGCAGAGAAATTTAGGGAAAAAAATAAATAAATAAAGTGTGAACTAAGACTCCTTACAGGCAATTTTCAGTTTGTTTTTAAAATCTGATGTCAAATGGCTTGTTTAAATTCTCAAAATAAACAAATAAGACTGTTACAACGTAAATGTTTATTGTAAGTGTCAGCGTTTTACACCACATTTATATTCTAACACACTGTGCATTTCTGGGTAATTCATTATTAAAATTTTCTTTATAACTTTATATAACCCTCAGTTTCCACATAAAAATACAAAAAGGCATTTTGACGTTTGGTTTAGAAACCGCAGCCAAAGGAAAAGGAGTTTGGGAGGCTAAAATGCATTTGCATTTAAAGTAGCATCCCTCCAGATGCCAGACAAGCGAGTACGCAACAGCCCCCACTTGTGTGGGCCATGCTTCAGAGGGGGCACTGGCATTAATGTGGGGAGGAGGCAGGAGAACCACCCATTAAATCACGCTGCCTTCAGAGACCGTACTGTACTGATCGACCCCACGGCCAGACTACGAGGACGCCTGCAGAGCAGAGGAAGAGTTCTGAGATTGCTCACTAAGCGTTTCCCCACACCAAGAAGGGAGAACAGGAAGGCAGTCTTTAAGTCGTGCCCTACACAAAATAAACATTCATTCCCTACAGCTAAAACCATAGGGAATATGAGAATCAGAGGATGGGAATCGCCAGCAGGTTTGTCATGCTACTCTAAACTTCTCACACTGTGCACACACCATCAAAGGAAAACGGGTAAACTATCTTTAAACTGGAATTCATAGGAACTAAGGATGACATGTAAACTGAATTCCTCCAAAACTTGGGGTTCCTCTCAGTGGCTTTTTCTCTGTCCCTCTATTATCTCTCGCTGAATTTCTCTGAGTCTCTCTCAATCTTTGTCTGTGAGAGGAGGCCACGCTCTGTGCAGAGGGTTACTCCTTCTCCAGAAAACTTTCCTCTTCACGCCAGCTCTGGCATGCTCTTGAATTCTTTCCTGTGCTCCGTCAAGGATCCTTTCTCTAGGTACAGGGTGAGGGTCCAGGCCGGGCTGGTCCCAGGTCTGGCTGTGATCCGGGCTTGTGACTAGGAATAGGACCCCGGATTTAGAATGTTACATTCGTGTAGTAGGGCACCTGCACCTAAACTCTGGAAACATCATTCAGCTGACAGTATCACGCGTGTGCGGCTGAGCGCCACTCTTGTACTCTGACACGTGTGGAGCCAAGCGATCTCCTGGAGAACAGAAGGGGAGCAGAAGAGGACCAGCAGGAGCGAACTCCCTGCAGTCAAGTTGGTGCCTACCATTCCATGCTCATGTCGGCCCCTCGTGCTTGCTTTCAACCAGGCATCTCACCACCGAAAACCTTCCTTTCTCGGGTCAGCTTGGCACTGACACAGGGCCATCTGGGGAAATTTGCGCTGTCCTGCATCAGTGTGGTGGGGAGTGATTTGACTTAGAAGTATAAAGAAAACCCATCCGAAAAGTCCCTACTGTGGTTCTGATGCAGGACAGGGTAAATATCCCCAAATGATGGGGAGACCAAGTCCTGCACCGAGGGAAGAAGAGGGTCCTTTGGCAGAGAGTGAAGAAAGAATTCAACACATGTGCCAAAGCAGGAGTCAAAAGGAAAGTTTATTAGAAAAGGAGTAACACTCCTCAGAGTGTGGTCTTCTCTCAGAGACAGAGTGAGAGGGACCAAGAGAGACTTGGAAAGTTAGGGAGTAAAGGGCTGTTCAGGGAATTCAGTTTATATATCATTCTTTAGTTCCTGTGAGTTATAGTTTAAAGACTTTGTTACCCCACTTCCTTCGATAGAGACATGCAGTAAGGAAGGGGAAGGGTATCTGAAATCAAAAGGTAAGAATGTTTAGAGTGAAAGGCCTGCCGGCCAGTTACTAGCCTTAATCCATAGGTTCCCCAAGGTTTTAGCTATAGGGAATGACACTTGGTTCCTGTTTCTCCTTCAATAGATCCTTAGTAATCCCAGTAGACATCTTCCTTTGTTCTGAAGGTGTCATCCTGGCCTGGCTGCAGAGCTGATCAGTATATTGCAGTCTCTGTGGCTTAATTAACATTTTAATTCTCTTGCCTCCCTCTGTAGTTCCAGCTAGCTGTGCACTCGAACCTGTTTTCTTGTCTGTTGAAGTCCAGGACCAACACCTGCCTTCCCTACTTCGTGGTTAGTGTGATGAAATAATATATATCTACAGTCAGTAGTCAAGCAAGAGTCAGCAGGCCGGGGGTAGTGACAGGAGACCACTGGGACATGTATAGTGCCTTAACACTCACGTGATGGCCTTGGAGCATGATTTTATTATTTCTAATGACCACAGATGTTCGAGTTGTTGCATTTTTGCATTCTGACAGAAATCACCCAATCACATCTGATGTGTTGGATTCCTAGTCAGGAATGTAACTCCACGTTTATAACCTTGTTCTCATGAAAAAAAAAAAATACTCCGCTTTGCAGAAATTTGTTTCATAATGATCCAATTTACGAGATGGTTTCTAGAAAAAAAAATTTATAGGGTGAACTTGAGGCTTGCCAGTCATTGAAATATTAATTATGTCATCTGCGTAGAGCGACACAGCTAGGCTTCCCTTTACACTGAGATGGAGGAATGGTGCCTATGAAACAAACACTTGTCCCCATTACCTCATATTATCATTTCAAAAGAGCTTTATTTTTTTTTTCTGCTTGATCACCCTTTGAGGATGGCACTCCCAAAATGTCAGCTCAGAATTTCTTTGGCTTCTTTGAGGAAGAAGTTAACCGATCTTTAAATAAATCCTTCGGTGTCCTTGAGGGAAATGCCATTTGCAAGAATGCTGTTAGGAACTGAAGAATCCTTCTGAAACGCAAATCCTTTCCTTGTTATTGCACGGGCCTGGAGTTAGGACCGGCTTTCCGGAGACTGCAGCCTGCTCAGGGAGCCACTGGCTTTCTTGCAGTTGCTGCCATCCCTTTCAGGGAAGACAAGGAAAGAAGCATTTCAAACAGCCTTGTGTTTGTTTCAAGTGGAGTCGGAGGAGATCAAAAATAGGCCTGGCGGCTTGATCTGGTGTGGTTATTGTTTTCCAGAAATCTGTGGAACGTATTTGTTAAGGATAAGAAGTTTGGGCCCAGAGCCAAAGCTCACGTCTGTCACCAGCAGGACAACCCCTCGCCCCCACTGCTCTGCGCTGTTGACCCCTGTGCTGCTCGCCCCGAGCCTGGAGCCGCTCGGACTCGACCCTTTCTTCTTGCCAAACAGAACCTTTGTGTTTCCCGGTTGGATTAACAATCCGAGGCCCACCGTTTTGCGGGGTAAAACTCTAACCCAGTACTTGGTCCTAAGTCTGGTTTTCACCTTTTCAAGTTGCCCGGGAGGCTCAGGAAGGAAACATGAAGTGCTCTTACTGTGTTATGGCCGCAAAGGTCATTTCCTAAGAAACGAGAAGAACACACACATGCCGACGAGGGACCAACGCTGCCAACCGCCGCCAGCCTCCGGAGCAAGCTCGGGGGACCCGGCGTCCACGCGTCCCCCGGAGCTTCGTCCTGGACGGAGCCGCAGCAGCAGAACGCGGGCCGCCCCTGGGGTCCGGAGGGCGCCAGCCCACCCGCGGCTCCTGCTCCTGCAAAACTTACCGCGGCTGCGGCCCGGCTGAAGGCGCCAGGGCTCGGAGCAGAGGGGGGAAGTGTGAGAGAGAGTACTAGCCCCTTCCCCCTCGCCCTCTTTTCCCTTCTGTCGGCAAAAGGACATCCAGCCTAAGACAAAGTCCTATAAGAGCTCATTCGAGCCAAACTGGCTGGGAAGCAAAATCTCAGCGGATTGAGAAAATGCTCCAGGGAATGGCAGTTTTGCGGCTTAATTTATACATGGGGAGAAGACATGCAAAGGGTCCCATGGAATGCATTGGTGGTAGATTAGGGAGGTAGGGGAGTCCCTGAGACTGGAAAAAAGTGAAACGGAGACGCACGTGCACTGGTGGGTACAGACAGAGCATGCACAGCACACAGCGGGGGCCTGTGGACAAGACAAGGAGGTGGTCCTGCGTTCGGGTGGCACTGGCCGCACCTTTGAGGGGTCTGGAAAAGAAAATCACTCTCACATCAAAGGTATGTTATCTCAGGTGCACAAGGACGATAGACAATTTCCAGGTTAAGATGGGCCTAGGATAGGCCACGGTGACCCGCTTTCAGTTAAGAATTTCCGTGTCCAGACCACCCCATGTGGTTACTTTGGTCTCTATCCTGTCGGGTTTAATACGTGGCTCCTTTCCTGTGCAGACTTCTCTTCCTCCCCAGGAAAGCTGTTTCCTCGGGGATGGATAAGTGGAGGGTCCGAGCTCCTTTGGGAACCTTACAAGACAATGCTTCATGGGAGACTGGACACCTGTGGAATTTCCTCCTCTTTCCCACCCTACCTCCAAGCTCCTTCCTGTCCAGGGCCACGTGGACGTGCCTAGCTGAGGCAGTGAGAGAGAGTCAGAGAAGGACAGCCAGGGAGTAAGTCAGCAGCTCAGCCCAGCTGCCCCCATGCCACCTCTCAGACGGGGGTATGACTATGTAGGAGGACAGGGCTGTGGGCTGGGGCAGGGGTGCAATGGAAAAGGTAAGAAGAGGCACAGAATCAAAAAGGCATCATCTCAGTTGTCAAAGGTTTGGAAAGAAAATATTAAGATGTTTTTTTAAAACTTGTAACATTGCTTTTTTAGATGAAGACAGACCTTTTCTTCTATCGTTGGGTCCAGCTAAGCCCCTTCACTTGTATTTAACTCAAAATAGTGCCAGCCATTCCCACCCAGCCTTATGACTTTTGTCCATTTAGTCATCGTTTTTCAAGTGCTTTTTCAAGTGCTCCTACTACATGCTAGATGAGAAAGAGGCATTTCTTCCCTCGGGGACCTTGCAGTCTAGCTAGGAGGAGACAAATTCATGGGTGCCTTCACTATGAAAGGCTTGGGTTCTGACGGGCCCACGGGGAGTGTCAGGGGACCTCAGAGAAAGCTAGAATGATGTAGAGTCCTGCCTTGGGTGAGGACAGTGCTCTCTCCTAAGGAGTTGTATACTGTCCTGGCCAGGTCCCCTGCCCTCTCCAGGGCCTCCAACTTTTCACTTGCCAGCTAAAGGAGTTAGAGGGGATCGGGGCTCAACTCTAGGCCCTTGCTGTCTTGATATGTTTTTTTAGCTTTTCTCACCCCGAATTCTGCAGATCCTTTTGTTCTCAAAAGCCGGAATCCAGCCTGAAGGCAGTGTGGGTAGGGTATGATAAAGCTGGAATATGCCAGGTTCATCCTGACTCCAGGAACCAGAGGCAGCCTCTGCTGGGCCCAGAGTGTCCTAAACTGCTTTGTAAGTGGGGAGTAGCCTGCTTGCTGCGCTGGTTCTGAAATCCTGCCAGCTGGGCTCGATGAGCAGGCGTGGTGGAATCCAGGGCATGTTCTCACCGGGGAGAGCAGAGCAGGGCTGCGGCAAAGGGCCTGAGGATGTTTTCTGGAATGATGAGCCATGGCCAACCCCACCCTAGAGGGCATGACCCCAGCACCCTAGTCCTGCAGCTCTCTCTTCCCATTCTTTGCATTGCAGCACCTGAAAGGAATTTCCCCTGGTCTGGGCACTGAGCATCTGAGCACTGGCGGGAATTTTACCTGCCCCTTCCTCACCAAGAAACACACGTCATTCTGTGTAAACGTGGAACTTACGGCCTCAGAAATGCACTTGTGCTCCCCCCGCCCCCGGATGCACTGTTGCTTTCAAGAGCAATATTTACGTCCTTCTGGGAAATTCTTGCCCATCTGTCAGGGTTTTGCCTCAGCGGCCTCCTGCTTTCATTCTTGTAGGTTTCCATCATCCTTCATGCACATCTCTCTACCGGAGCTTAAGCACACAGACTTGCAGCTTATCTGTAGATGTGCCTGTCTCCCGACCAGGCCTTGAGCAAATTCTCAAAGGCAGGAGATGTTCAGTGTGAAGCTTCCATCACCTACTACTGAGGCCAGTATCAAAGTTCTGTCACTGGTGCAGCTGACTCCATGTACTTTTTTCTCAACTATTCTCATCCTGATTTGTATGGTCTCATTTCTTTCCATAACAGCTAACTCACTTATGAGACCTCATCTATCTTACCGAATTGTGGCGGTGGGTTACCTGGGGTCCGAAAAATAGTGTAAAACTGCTCACTCTGGCCACTACTATTTCTAGAAGTAATAAACTGTCTTTCTCTGACCCAGGAGTCTCATGACTTCTGCCAACATCCATAAATTTGTGGTAGGTTACTGTGTTAGCCCACAAGTAGGGGGAAATTGCCTGCACAGTTCTTGATAGCATGGAGAATTGCAGGTAGAGGAAGCAGTACATGCAGAGGTCTCGAGGCCCATGGAGTGCAACCTATTCTAGGAATTACCAGGAGATCAGAATGACTACGGCATATACCTGGAGTGTGAGGCGGCAGCAATCTCATCCTCAGGCTTCTGCTCAAATATCATCTCATTAGAACAGCCTTTCCTGACCGTCTTATCTATGACCGTCCTGTTATCTGGGAACTAGGGAAACCCTTTGAAGTATTTTGTGATTTGCATTGTAGGGCAACGATCCCTTTAGCAGAGTGGGGAGTTCATTGGAAAAGAGCAAGACCACAGGAGGCTGGAAGACCAGAGAGGAGGTTGGTGCATAATCTAGGAAGATGATGGTACTCTGGGTTCAGGACATCGGGGGTGGAGAGAAATGGATGAGGGTTAAGCTATTAAGGATGTAGAACTGACGGGACTTGGTGATTGATTGGATGTGGGGTACAAGTGAGTAGAAGTCACAGATGGCTTCTGGGGTGACTAGATGAGTGCATCAGGGAGTTCGAGGGAAATGGGGGCATGCTTGAGGAATGAGAAACTCAAAGGGGCAAAATTTGGGCTTAATGTTATTCGCAAGGCCTGGAAGAATTACTTGAAAAACATCCGATGGCCAGTGGTCTACTGCTGGTGCCACGGTCAAAACAGAGTTCAGCAGAGGAGTGCCCAGGCCCTGCGGCCCTCAGAGCCAATGGAGCAGCAGGTCACAGGGCTTGCTGCTGACTGAAGCCGGCTCCGAGTTGGACAGCCTCCGTTTAACCTGACCTTTTCACACTGCTCTAATTTCTCTTTTTTCAATATTTTATTGACACAAACATTTTAATTTTTTAATTTGTATGTGGCAAAATGAATTGTTTTTGAGTGCACAGCCCTATGAATTTTCATCTGTGCATACACTCAGATCCACCACTAAAACCAAGATATGGGATATCTCCATCTCCCCAGAGATGTCCCCTGTTCCCTTCCAGATACAAGGTAACCATCCCTAGCCCAAGGTGACCATTGTTCTCACTTATATCATCTCAGATTAGTTTTGCCAGTTCTTGAACTTAATTTAAACAGAATCATACAGTATGTACTTTTTTGTGTTCAGCTTCTTTCTCTCGCCGTAATGACTGAGTTTCATGTTGTTGTGAGCTTCACATTATTGCCTGTTTCAGAAATTTGCTCTTTTTCATAGTTGTGCAATATTTCATTGTATAAATATTTCACCACTTATTTTCCATTCCCCTGCTGATGGACAGTTGGGTGGTTTGGCACAAAACTGCAAGGAACTTTCTTGTTGAAGTTTTTTTTGTCTCCTGTCTCTTTTGACAATTCCAAAGAACCCTGTGTTTCGTGTGTGCAGGTGGGTGTTATCAAAGGAAACTTTCCTGACGAGGCCTGGAATTGGCTGCCGGTCTCTGCCGAAGGCAGCCTTAGGGACTGGAAGACCCAGGGAGTACTGGACAGGAACTCAATTTCCAGGGACCCAGGTTAGTTTACCTTGATCATTTCCTTTTTATTGAGGAACAACGGGATTGGGGGGAAACACACAGTGGTCTCGAGCAATTATTCTTATGCACGTATGAAGACTTTTACACATTTCCCAAGGCCCAGGTCTGGGAAAGGAGATGGAATCAGGTCGTAGGATGGGCCCCGTATACCTGGACGGTAGCACTGAGCTGACTACAGCTTGTTGCTCTAGGTCAGGGAGGTGGTTTTCTCATATCACTAATGGAAAGTGTTTTCATGTCTGTATTCATACTCATATTGTAAAGCATCTATCACTGGGATTCAGAAAAAGGGGTAACCTGATTTCTGCTACAGAACTTCTCACATCCTTGATTCCTGGTGACCGCGTGACATTCTCGTAGACTTTATTGCCTTTCTAAGCCCCTTCCCTAACATTTCTCATCTCTCAGGCAACTCCTCTAGTAAATGTTGGCAGAACCTTCATGGTAGACCCCTTAGGCATTCCAGATTGTAGAAGAGAACGAGAATTCTCATCGACTAAGCACTTGCTATGTGTTGGGCATTGCATGAGGTTTACATTTATTTCCTTCCTTGGCCTTCACAGCAACACAGTGAGATAAGTATTATCATTCCCTTTGACAGGTGAGGAAGCAGAAGTGCAGAGAAGTCAATTAACTAACTTGCCCAAAGACACACAGCAGAGCCAGGATTTGATCTGATACGTTTGACTCTTTCACCTCCAGCACATGGCCCTTTAGAGGTAGGTAAGTACGACCAGACCTGGCTTGCACTGTCCCTAGGGTCTAAGAAAGTACTGCCTTTCAAAGGATTCTGTCCAATTCACTGTCCTTCTAAAACTTTATTATATGGAAAGTGACGGTAGATCTTGAGGGAAAATTAACACCAACCCAGTATCACATAGGGCCCAATATTAAAAAGCTTAAGGTGACACCAGTGTCTGGTAGGGACTTCCAAAACTCTGTGGAAATGCCTGGAACTGGCTGCCTTGGCATTCCTCTCACACTGCTTAACTCTCAGAGGGACCCTGGGGCAGGGCTTAGTGCCCCATTCCCAAATGAGGGAAGCCTGGGGCCTCGGGGCCTGGAGGAGCCTCAAGGGAGCAGCCTGCCATCCAGGAAGGTGCCGAGGGCACAGCCCAGCTCAGGGCCACGGCACCCACCACCCCTGCGGGGAGGGCCAGCCCTCCTCCCAGGCGCTCATCGTCCTTCAGCAGCAGAGGATGTGTAATTTCATACTTCCCGATTTCCGAGGATAGTGAATCAGTCTCCCCTCCTGTTTGCCTAGAAGAAGAACCTGTGTAGATAAAAGCCTTCAGGGAAAGTCATAGAATATCACTTCGCAACATAAGAGACTTATAAGCGAAGATTTAGTGTGCTGTGTGTAATAATCTGCAGGCGGCACGGGGCACTCAGGTTGGGAAAACCTTTCCGAACGAACAGGTCACGGAGCATTCTGGAAAGGAACCCACTCATCTCAGAACGCTGAATTTCAAATGGGAACAGCGAGCCCTGGAAGCAAGAGCCTGGACACAAGGGTGAAGGAGGCTTCCCTCCTCTTGGACACACCTCAGAGAATCTCAGGTAAAGCTGTCTTAGTCATCCATGTCACCATGGACAGTGGGGTCCTCTCTGGGGCCCCCCATCCACTGGAGATGTCAGACTGACAGCAGCTGCTTGCTTTAAGGGATAAAGGGCAGGGGGTTGAGACCAGGAAAGGGGAGCCCCATGAGGATAGGGGCTACGGAGAGTGGATTCCAGCTGCTGCAGGAGGAGAACGCCCCAGATGGCCAGACCCAGAGAGAAAGGGGCTCCTAACAAGTCTCACTTTCTAGTCCAGCCCAAAGGTAGGCAGTGCGCCCACGACCGAGCTGCTGGCTCTGGCAATGCGAGCAGTTTTTCCTTTTACAAAAGGGAAAAGGAGGGGAAAGGTTACAAATGCTGGCCTGGCTCCCAGTTCTGAGGCTGCCAAGAAGTAAAAACAACTTCTTGCCAGGCCCAGGGGGCTCAGCAGGCTCAGATCCGCTCAGACTCCAGGCTCTGGCCTCTCGGGCCTGGCCCTGAGCCACCACAGCCACACCGGCCTCACTCCTTCCAGCTTCAGCCCACAGTAGTGGTTGAGAGGATTCACCAGTCTTTGCAGCCCTAATAGCTGACTCCCCAGCCTGAGCGGTGGCTGGTCATCACAGGCCTGACAGCTGTCCCATTCGACCCTCTTCAAGGCCAGAGTGTGGACACAGAATGAATACCCGCTGAGACCCTTGCCTTGTAGTGCTGTCTGTCCCTAGGCCTTTTCGGCAGGTAGGCTCTGCCTCCGGAGAGGTTCGTATGCCCAGCAGTCCCGGCACTCACAGGTACTTAGAAATAATGTATTGCCTGGGTAATAACGAGCCCTGTCAGAGCCCATGATTGGGGATCCATCGATCCAGGTTCCAACTTGAGCTGCATGGCTGAGATCGATGCCACTGCCTCGCTAAGGCTCTCGGCTTTCGCTAACACGAAACGTGGCTAATACTGCGCAGGGCTGATGGCTGGATTAAACCAAGTAACATCTGGCAAGCAGGAGGGGGCCCAGTATATGAGAGTTCTCTTTTCCCAAGCAACTTTCCTCCAGAGAGTGAGGAGCCAGCTGAGCCTCCCAGGGCAGAGATGTTACTGGTTTTAGGGTCACATCTGTCACTATGAAAAGTGGATGGCACATCTGCTGGGCTCATATTTAGCTTGGGGAGAAGCCTTATGCTGCAGCTGTTGCCCCTGACAAGGGTGCTGTGTGCAGCAGGGCCCTGTTGAAACAGCTCGGATGAGCCCCGCCCTGTGGAAGGGCTTCCCGAAACCCAGTCCTTAAGGCATCTGCTCTCTCTCTGCAGCCCGCCGCCGCCTTCTCTGGCTGACCAGCTCTTCACCTGTTCCTGGCAGCAGAGGAAGGGAAGGGGCACAGGTCCTTGAATGCTGTTTCTGGAACAGAGCGGAGGGTTTTCAATACCATGGCCTGAGCCAGTGAGCTGAGCTAAGTGGGAATTTGAACCCCCGACTGTCCTAAATCTAAATGAGTCTTGTGGTGACGCCTTCTGATGGGACTCCGCATTTCAGTTGCTGCAGCCCTGGTGGATGTGCACATGACTTTAAAGTTTACCAAGCATGCTCGGTAAGTTATTTCCCGCGGCACTCACCACAAATCCAGGAGGCAGGCAAGAAAGAAGTTCTCAGCCCCGTTTTACAGACAAAAGCACTGCGTCCCAGAGAGTTTGAGCAACTTGCCCAAGGTCACATAGCTTGTCACTGGAAGGACTGAAATGCGTTTCGCCAACATAGACTCGGTGCTCTTCCCGCTCCGGGCCAGGAAGGAAGGAGTATTATTGTTCAGCCTGATGGACTGAGCTTTGATAAGACATTTTGCACACAGGCACACGTACACACGGCACACACACGTGCTGTTTCTTTTCTGTGTCCAACTTCCGGTCACTATGGGCAGGGGAGGGATGTGGACAGTACCCCTCATGCTACGGACCCCACTTTGGGAAAGGAGTGGCAAGCGCTGAGGGGATGGTGGCCTCTCTGGAGTCTGAGATCACTTTTAGCCTTTCCCCAGGCACATTCAAGCTTAGTCCCTGCGTCGCTGGGGTCCTGGGCAACAAAGACACTCCCGATTTGTGCTTTGTTTCAGGCTGGGGCGTGCTGGGGCCTGAGCTGTGCACCTGGCAGCCATTGCCAGGATCAGGTCAGATGGTGGCGTACGGGACAGGGGAGGCCTTCTGCACAGTAGGAGAATAGTGGTCATTTCAGACGCACTGAAAAACTCCTTCCATCACCCAAATGCTCATCACACCCCTCCTTGGTGTGACGAGATCCAAAGGTGCAGTCCAGAGGTGACCTCCTCGCTGCGGTGTGGCCTGGAAGCTACTGAGTGAGCGCTGAGGAGGGTCAGGGCAGAGCTGGGAGGTATGTGAACGAAGACAGACTCCCACTGTTTAGGTTCAAAATCTAACACCCTTTCCTAGAAGCTGGGTGAACTTGGATAGTTGTTGTGTGCTGGTTTCCTCATCTGGAAGCTGAGGAGGAAAAGAGCACCTACCACATGAGCCGTTATGCAACTTCAATGAGGTAATAATGCACATAAGTTACCGAATGCGGTGCCTGGCTTGCAGGGGTCGCTCGGTCTACCCTTGGTATCACTCAGTGGTCCGTGTTGTGCAAATAGAGGTTGATCCCAGGACTGCCCATCCCTTTTCACATGTCATAGGTTCCACTTTCTATTTGCTGTCCTGTCTCCCCACTGGAATATCATCTCCATGAGAGCAGGGATTTGTGATGATTTTAGTCACCAGTGTACACTCAGTGCCTAGAAGACTATACGGTACCTGATGAAAACTTGGTCTGTTGAGTCAAAGAAAGACAGAAAAAAAGAGAAAAAAAACAGAAAAAAAAGAAGAAATCTTATTAGGAATAATACAGTTGATAAGACTGTCCAGGCGGAGCCACGGCAGATCGAAAGCCTACCTTCCCTCTGTTTCATAAAGACCACACTAAAGGAAGATGGCAACCACGGTGGCCTGGGCTGACCTGGAATACACACAGGGTGGGCCCTGAGGGAGACGGAGGAGCCGCAGCGCAGACTTCTGAGAGCACGGCAGCGAGGGAAGCAGACCCAGCTGGCTATATAGAGGCCTCACCAGCCCTGAAGGGCACCAGGTTGGAAAGTGGCCCCAGACTCCACTGTCAATGTTTTGTGATTTGTTGGACATAATCATGCAAAAGTCCACCGCGGTCTAAGCACGATTTAGTTCTCCTTCCAAGCACTGGGCCGGCCATTCCAGGATATTCTTCCAGTTGCTTGCTTCGGTTCTTAAAGGTTGATCAAAAAGGAAAAGAGCCAGCAGCCCGTTGGGGGTATCACACGCGCCTTTCTTCCTCTGCCAGGGGCACAACCCTGCCGCTGCGAGGAGGGGGCTTCGCAGTCAGCCGAGGGAGCCTCTCTTTAATCTGGACTTGGTCTGGAAGGTGCTAACCATCAGCCTGTTTCCCTGGTGACAAATAGCCTGCTCTGAGATCCCCGTGGGCTTGTAAGATGATGTGGGCTCATTGGCCAGGCTGAGACCTGGGGGAAGAGCTGAGGAAAGACACCGAGAATGAGGGTATGGGGGCGGGGAATCTTCCTGAGACTGGGCGATCTGCCCCCCGCCACTGGAAGGGAAAGGGTAGGGGTACCATTTGGGCTTTAGGTGAGAAGATATTTGGGGAAGGGCAAACCAGAGGCTCTACAAAAGCCCAGAAGGCCAGGCCTCCCAGGGAAAGTCCCCAGGTCACCGAAAACCATTTGAATGGGGCTCTCCAGGCCAGGAAGGTTCCGGATGCCTGCACTGGAGGAACGACATCTCACTGTGATCTTGGCTTGCATTGTCCTGCGTACTGACAGGGTTGGCATCGCCATGCGTCCACGAACCCCATGCGTTTCCTCTTCTATTCCATGTCTGCTCATGGTTTCTGCCCATTTTTTTACTAAACCATTTGTTTATTTCCTACTCTCTACCCTCTGCCAAGAGGGCTGAATTCTTGAGATAGTCTTGATTCTAACCCTTTGTCGCCTGTGTGTCACACATGTCTTTTCTCAGTTTGTGGCTCATTTTTTGAGTTTCTTTAAAATATCTATGCTAGATTAAAGTTCTCAAATTTAATATAGTTGAAATTATTAATCTTTTATCTTATGGCGTGTGTGTGTGTCTTTGATAAGAAATTCTTCCCGACACTGAGGCATTTGCTTCCATTTCCTTCTGGTAGGCTTTTGCACCTACAGAATCCTGCTGCTGTTTAGGGACCCTGGCCTCGAGGCGGGGACGGGCAGGCAGGCTCTGAGCATGCCTTGACACCAGGAGGACCAGCATGTAAAGGCCCTACACAACCATAATGGTGCCGCTGCTGCCCATCTGCACAACAACAGGCACCAGGCCCCAGCTGCCGCACCTGTGCCACCGTACCCCTGCTCTGGGTCGGCACGAAAGGTGCCAGTGAACCTGAGGCCAAAGGGAGCCATGTGGAAATGGAAGCAATACAGCCCGGACAAAGTGAACACTGCAGCCAAGTGAGGACTCAAAATGCTGTGAGCAGCACAGAGCTGTCTGCTCACCACATGTCAGGATCTGCCAGGAACCATCTCAGAGCTATTAACAAACCCTCCTGTCATGGCCACAAAGCATAGCTTTGTGATGCCATAGCAGCCTGCATCTTTCTGGGCAGGGATCCAGGCTGAGCTGGTCAGTTCAGGCCACTGTGGACAATGCAGACACAGTTGGGTCTGGGAGGGCAGTGAAAGTCGGTATGGAGAATGGCAACAAGGTACTATGTTCATGCCGCCCTGAACGTACCGGACTTCATCTGATCTCGGAAGCTGCGCAGGGTCAGGCCTGGTTAGGACTTGGATGGGAGACCGTCTAGGAAGACCAGGTGCTGTAGGTGTAAAAAACAAATAAATAAGGGATTGTAAACTGACAAAGTCCTTGCAGTCTGTGAGGTCAACCAAGGGTTGCCTCGCCTAAAGAGAGAGGTGGGAGGGGAATGAGAGAGAGAGAGAGAGAGAGAGAACGAGCAAACTCTCCAACAGTGGCCGGTCCACATCTGCCTCCAGAGGAGGGGGGCAGGGCAGGGCAGGGCGTGTTTCAGCAGAGCAAGCTGGGCAACTTGAATCTTGTGAAGTCAGACAGCTCCACAGATACCCACCTGGCCTGCTTTTCCTGTTCTCAGTCTCCCAAGAGGCCCTCGATTAGTATTGAGTAGCTCTGGCCCCTGAGCCCATGTCTGGAGGTCATACTTAGATGGTGAAGTGCAGAAATGCTGAGAGAAAGCCTGCTCATGGCTTGGCTTGAAGGGGTCCCCGTGGAACCACCAACCTGTAGGTCTAACCCCCTGAGGCCAGTGCTTGAGCTCTCCGAGTACTGCTTTGAGGGCGAGAGGAGGAGGAAGTCAGGCTTCCCCTGGTAAATGTGGTGTTTCATTGGCTTTTAAAACACCAACTGTAAGAGAATGCTATAATAGGATTTTTTTTTTTTTGAACAAGATGCTGAATTACACATTTGCATCTTCCCTGTCAGAGAAAAGAACCTCGGTTTCTGCCTCTGGTTCCACTTGAGCAGTCCCATGGGCTCGAGTCTCGGTTCCGGCCCATGCATCCACCTCCTGCCCACGTCTAGGTTTTCAGATTTCTCCACATCATGGTCTCCCCTCTGTCTCGCCACAGACTATGGTTCCAACCATTCTGCGTATACACTTTCCCATTTAGTTAAAAATATTCGGCAGAGAACCCCCTCATTATCATAAACTCATGTGGAATCCAATACACATTAGAATTGCATAGACCCTCCAGTAGGTGAGAAATTATGTAATGATCAAAGTCACTGTGATTCAGTCACCACACTGAGTGCAACAATATTTTATTTATCAAGAGAACATCTAGGCATCTTTGAAAACCAGCGTGCAAGGTTGTTCTTTGTTCAGTCTAAAAACAGTAGAGAGTGGGCATGGGAGTTTCAGGCCCATCACACGAACTCTAGCCTCTTGAAGGACACCTCGGTGTCCTCAGGCCTGGAGATTCAGGGCATCCTCTGGGGCCCTCCACAGAGAGAGAAGGGTTTACAAGCTCCAGCCTCCTGAGCACCCATTAAAATGGACTCGGCCCAGGCAGTTCTCATCAAGTCTGGCCTCGGGGGACTGGCTGGAGTCATAAGTTCATTACCTTTTGGAAGTCACAGACCCTTGGGAATGGAAATTTTGGAGTTTTCCCCTGAAAAAAAGCATTTTGCAATTCAGAGGCTTCCCAGACTGGTGGAGTCCCTTCACAGCCATCACAGACCCCACCTGGCTAATGACTTGATTGGGAGATCTCAAAAGCTCTAGTTCCAAGTCTGCGGCTCGTGGTGTGTTTAGACCCCACCGGATTGCGGTTCCCTGGCAGACCCCTCTTTCCCCCCCGGAGGTGGGGAGGTGCGCGCAGCCTCTCCAAACGAACGTCGGCATACACGGTCAGGGGCGACTGTGAAGGGTGTCATGGTGCCACCCTGTGCTGCTTTTCTGAAATTGCACCTTCTCTGGGGCCAAGTGCGAGCATCACACTCCACTTCCCAGCCACTCACCTGAGCCTCCTGCCACAGCAGAATGGACATTGGAACTGGCCACCTGGAAAATTAATGGGTGACTTGTTTTTCTTAAAAGACCTCTCTTCGCAGCCATAGGAAAACAAGTGTGAAAGTGGGTGGGAAAGCGGGGCTGAGGTTCAGACATGGAAAGAAGGAGAAAGGAACAGATGGTGCCTGCTAAGGCGACCAGATTTTCCCCCCCAGTTAATCTGGGAATGACCTAATTTACATAGTATTTGCATAAATTTCCATTTCAAATTCTAGCTGTCCTACTTCAAGTATGCAGGAGAAAATAAACGGCATCAGGCACGCTCCTGTAACTGAACAGCAGCCGACTTCTGTGAATGCAGGTCAAGCTGTGGAACCTGGAAGACGAGAGGAAGGGGTTCGTCCACAATCTTCGGAGGGGGTGGGGCCTGGAGAAAGCTCTGTCTCTCAAAGTATAGAAGTTACTGCAGGTCCAGGCCGAAGGTGTGGGGAAAGGAGGGAATTTAACCTCTCCTCTGCTATTCTCCTCTTGCTCTAGTGGAAGCTGGTGTGGACAAGCCCTGGGTGCTGGACTGGGTCTTCAGGAGCTGTTTCTCCCTCCTTCACGCCACTGACTTCTCTGCACATGGCATCCCCCTCTGCTTCCCCACCCACTTCCGCCCCGAGAATGAGGGAGGTCCCCCGAAACAGACTTTGCTGAGGGTTCTCAGAACCTCCCTAACCCTGAAGTTCAAGCCAAGAAGTTCCCCATCCTCCCATCTCAACTCCCTAGAGACAAGGGCACAGCCCAGCCTGGCTATGGGGGCGGGGAGGGGCGGTGCAAGACCAGGAGGGGAGAAAGGCGCTCATTAGGATTTCAAAACCTGATTTTGCCACGCCTTCGTTGGAAAATTGTGACGCAGAGACCAGACCAGCCCGAAGAAAAACAGAAAAAGGCTATCGGAAAGTGTCGCTGGCGAGACAGGGAGAAGAGACAGGTCAAGTGGGAAAGTCCGGTGCTGACTCTCCTAAGGCTACACTCCCTCAGCCCCAGCCGCAGCCCAGGCTCACAGGTCCGGGCTCAGTGCCTCTGGGCAGCTGTGGGACACCCGCTTACTCAGCCCGTCAGGTGGTTAAGATGAGTCCTCACAGGGAGGGACTCTCCTGCTGGCCGAAGAGGAGGCTCGGCAAAGCCAGATGCTCTCACCAGCAGGTCCCTCAAAGACCCCGCACCAGTAGAACTGTTTTTTGGGGGGTGGGGGGGTCACCCCATCCCTCCCATAAGAAATACCACGCTTTAAGCCAGAGATTGACAAAGTCTTTCTGTAAAAGGCCACAAAGTAAATATTTTAGGCTTTGGGGGCCAGGCTCAGTCTGCCGTTATAGCGCAAAAGCAGTCACAGACAATATGCAAATGACGAGTGTGGCTGTGAGCCGATAAATAGAGACACTGAAATTTGAATTTCATATAATTTTCATGCGTTGTTAAATTATTCTCCTTTTGATTTTCTTTTTTTCACTTTAATTTACTCTTCGCTCACAGGCCTACAAAAACGGGCAGAGGACTGGGTGGGCCAGTAAGCTATACTTTGTTTGAAACGAACACAAAAGCAGAAGGTTGGGCCTTCATAAATGCAAATTCACAGCAGACTGATTTGCTTTAGAGAAGAATCTAAGTAAAAGGTTTATTGAATACATTTTTAAAGGGTCAGTTGTAACTTCTTCCTGCCACATCTTTCTGCCTTTCTGTCACCTTTCTTCCTTTCCCACCTTTCGAGTTTTTCAAACTGACATTTGCCTTCCATTAGTGGGTGGCAAAATACATGAATAGCATTTTGGATAAACTAAATAGGATAGAATAGGATAAGATAGGATAGGATAGGATAGGATAGGATAAAAAATATGTCAGAGTTCATCATACATATTAAAATTCAGTAATACAAAGTTTTGCCCACTGTATATATATATTCATATGTGAACACTTACACGCCTATGTATGTACTGGATTGCAATGTCAGACACATTTCCTATCACGGCTCGTGGTGAAAAAGTTGGAGAGCCATTGCTCTGATGACCACTGGGAAAAGAGGGGTGAATTTTCAGTCTTCTGGGACTGTCGTCTGAGTCGGACATTTCTCTCTCCACTCCTGTGTCCCTGTGGGTTTCTTCGCTGATCAGTCCTGAGAACCACTGGTTAGATGTCCTCACAGTGATGCTCTGGCACACAGGGTAGCAGAGAAGAAAAAAGCGCAAGCCAAACCTCACTGCCGTTCTCCATCCCCACCACATCTTGTGGTTCACCCAGCACCATGAAGACAGTGCCTGGTGTGTAAGAGAAGCTCGGCAAATGTGTGGCGAATGAATTCCAGATGGAGTTGCAGGAGCGAGGCCCTGAGGTGTGAAGGAGCACAGCGCAGTTGTGGAACTGGAAGGAACTCAGTGGAGAGATCTTAATGGCTGTTTTCCCAGGGTCCCCATCAGCCTAAGCTCACGCATGCTGCTCGTTGGGGCCTGGCAGGTTTTCAGGCAGACCACCCTCCTCTTCTCCTCTGTCAGGGAGCAAAGTGCTTACTCTCCCAGGGACTCAAGCTATAGGCCAATGCTTGGAAAAGTCCACCTTGGCAAGAAGAGAGGCTGTTTGCATTGCTCAGTGAGAAATGCTGGTTGCTGCAAAGTCTCCAGGAAGATACACGACTGCGTCCCAGCGAAAGAGCAGAATTGTCCGTTTTCATTTCCACTTTGAGAGTGGCAAAGCAGGCAGTGATGGATTGAGTGCAGAGGTCAAGGGCAGGTGAGCTGGATGGTGGTGGCTCTTAGAAGGGAGGAATGAGAAGAACTGTCCTGGGAGCAGTGGCAGAAACAGCCACAGTTCGTGTGCAGTCACCACTTACAGGAGTTCTCTACTCATAGCTCATTAGGGACCCCTGCCTCCCTACCCTGCCCCTGGCTTTGGGCCTCTGGGCTTGGTGGTGACATTAAAGGCTCAGAGAGACTGGATCTTTGTTGTTCCAAGTGTGAGGGCCAGAAGCATCTCTGATGAGTGAGTAGACGCTGTGTCCAGGTGTCCTGTGTCCTGCCTGGTAGGTTCTGTCTGGGTTCCTCCCCTAGTGAACCAGTTTTGAGACCATTTTGTAACATCACATAGCAGGGGTTAAGACAGTGGTCCCCAAATTTTGTCAAGAGGGACCAGTGCACCTATGAGAATCTAATTCCTAGTGATCTGAGGTGGAGCTGAGGCAATGATGCTAGTCCTGGGGAGCGGCTGCAAATAAAGATGAAGCCTATGTTGCTGGCTCACCGCTCACCTCCTGCTGTGCAGCCCTGTTCCTAACAGGCCACAGACCGGTACCAGTCCATGGCCTGGGGCTTGGGCACCCCTGGGTTAAGAAATAGGCTTGAAGGAGGAGGGGTGACTCACAAGGCCACAGGAGAGCATGAATAAATAAGCAGGCACATGTCCTTCATTCTGTCATCCCTCCTGGGGGCAGGGTAGGCTGGGCCCACGGGGTCAATCTGATCTGCAGAGGATCAGATTGGGGGAACACATGGCTGCTTGGCTCCCGGCACAGGAGATATACAGGCATTGTGTGGGGTGTCACGACCCTCCCTGGGCACTGACGGGGGTGAAAAGGAAGCCTCAGGTCTGCAGGAACTGAGCGTGGGTGCCACCCTTCCCGCTGGCGGGGATGGCCTGGTCCAAGCTAGCTTACCTTCTGAGCAATGCAGGGCGCTAGCTGCCTTTTGCCCTGCCAACCCAGGGGAAGCTGGATATTCCTCAAGGTTCAGGCCTGCCCCTGGCACAGCCGCCTGCGCAGCCTGATGACCTGCAGGCCTCCCGAGTCATTCAAGATTCTGGAGGGTTTGATCGCCTCAGCCACGACTTTGTGGCCCACACAAAGAGCTGGGACCCCCACACTGTCTAGAGCCCACCAGTGGACAGGCGTATGGTGGCCTCCCAGTGTGAACTTGCAGAAGACCGAGAAGCAAAACGTGAGAAACACCTGTTGAAGAGAAAACCACCGTCCCAAAATGGTGTCACTCATGCTAAAAGCCCATAATAACAGACTGAGATTTAATTGCAGTTGAAACCTCTCCCAGAAACATCATTTTCACAGACCAGTCCGGAATTTTCTGGTCAACCCCAATGAGGTGTTCTGTCCCGTGGGCTCTCTGCATCCCCCATAGGAAGAAGAGGCAATCTGCATTATCACCCCCAAAAATAGATGTGCTGGCCCAAAAAAATCTCTTTTTTCTTCTTTTCTTAATAACTCCTTTGCCCACCTATGAAAACCTTCCATTTTCTACAGCTCCTCAGGGTGCCCATCTAGTTGCTGGGTGCGGTGCTGCTGGATGCATAAATTGTTTAGTAAAGCCAATTAGATCTTCAGATTTCCTCTGTCGAATTTTGTGTTTCAACACACCAAACGTTCCTTTCCGCGGTCAGAGTCAGAGTGTTTGGTTGCAGAGTTTTATTCTGTGTTGTTTTCTTTCCTTGAGGTGAAACAGACATCTGGAACACAGATCTTCATACATTTTTAAATGTCTCTCCCGCCCTCTGTGGGTATTGTAACCCCTCCTCCTCCCTCCCCTGCTTGATCATTTGAATGTGAACTTAATGGATGCTAAATTAAGTCAGCAAAGATGCTGCTTTTAGTACAGTTGAGCAGATGTGTTTCTGAGGAAATGTGCTTGTACAGGCAACGTCACCCCAAAAGCACCGCAGGTCAGTGCCCTGCTACTCAGACAGACGGCAGGCATGGCCACCCTCCCGTGGTGCCGCCTCTCTGGGAGAAGTGAAAGTTACCTGCCGCCCACCTCCCCCCATAAGGTTTCTTTTTCTGTGCCCTCCCCCTCCCTCCCTCAGTCCTTACTGGTGCTAAGGACTCAGGTCTTTCAACAGGGAAGGGACAGCCCCTGACCTCCAGTGGCACATACTAGCCCAGGGCCGGGAAAATAGTTTGTGCTCGACAATGTTGATGGATTAAAACTAAGGAGAGATCATTCAAGTTCTATCCTGACCGAGGTCCACACCTTGGGGGATCCTGGGAAACCCAGTACAGGCCAAGGAATGCTCGCGGAGCCTGGCTGACTCATTTTCAGGGATAAAGAATCCTTGCTTGCAATCTGACACTCCCACTCTGAGACTTGCAAAGACCCAGAGTGGCTCCTTAGGGCGGCTGAAAACTGGAGCGGTGACGCAGGTGGCTTCATACCCGTCCGCCAGGGCCTACTGCGGGAGCTGATCCCCACCTGGGCATTCGGGGCTCCACTGCCTCAGGTACAGCGCGGCGTGGTAGAAGGATGGGGTGGCTGAGCAGGGTCTAGTACTGCTCTTCATTAGCTGTCACCTTGCCCTCGCTGGACTTTCCTCCTCCTATCTACATAACTAAGAGGTCCAGGCAGATGACCTCAATAGCTATTTGCAGATTTAAAACTCCGTGGTGAGTTTCCTCATCTCTAAACTCTGCCCAACCCACAAGGTTGTTCTAAGATTGGCAAAAGGCATGTAAAAGCCCCTTGCAAACTGAAAATCCCTGCACATCAGCCCTTATAATGATGATGAGTCTACGAGCCCTGGCTCTGCCTGTGTCGTCACCTCCCAGATACTTTTCTTAATGGATTTGCCTGTTCCCCAAATCAAGGATTTCACAAAAGCCTGGCTGTGCCCAGATTAGGGACTTGTCCTGTTGAGCCACTTTCTCAGAGACAGGGGATGGTCACAGACAAGGGTGGATGGCAAAAGTAGGGCTCCTCCCTTCGCCCTTTCCCTGCACTGGAAGTCCCATGACCAGCAACATCGGGCAGCAGTAGGCCCTAAAAGAAAACTCCAAACTGAGAGTGGTGGGTCACTACATCCGCCACTTTCCACCCAGGGAATGGCCTATGTCCAGACTCACGCACTCCACATCAGCTGTTGCCTTGACCATCCCCACTGGGACCAGTGACATTTGGCCCAAGGCCCCCAGAGAGGCAGAAGGAACAGAGCTGGCAGGTGACTTCCACAGTGCCAGCCTATGATGATGTTTCTGTCACCCTCACATGGAAGGGCTCCAAAGTGCAGGCAGCCCCAGCAGGTCTCAAAGCTAAAAGATCTGGTGGCTCCCCAGTGAAATCCCACCTGGCTAGAAAAAAACATGAAAGTTTACTGCTTACTCTGTACATGATTGCATTTAATATACACATTCTGTCTTGAGGCAGATTTAGGTCATCATCATTCGCATGTTACATGGTAGGAAACAGAAGAACAAGGATGTTAAATAACTACTCAAGGTCACAAAAGCCAATATTCGACCCCAAGTTTATCTAATACCAGAATCCACACCCCCCCCATCCCTATCATCATCACATCCCCATTCCTGTCACCATCATGAGTTTATTATTTATAGGAGAAGGTACCAGACACATCAGTCAAATAAGCTATGATGCCTACCATTCCTGGCTAAGAAAAACTTCCTCAGTCATAGCCCCTGAGAAAGGAAGCATCCCCAAGCTTTCCTGGCCCAGGTTTTGCTAAAGTGTTTTTATCATGTGACCCGCACCTCTCGTAGCCACACGTGATTGCACAGGGGTAGGTGCCTTGTCCAGGGCCTCCCACCCACAGACTAGCCGGTACTGTGTGAGTGGGCCAGCTCAGTCGACCCAGTCTAAATGAGAATTAGAGATAGGAATTATATCAATCAAATTATATCTTTTTCACTCAGGAAATTAATTTTGGAAATACAGAGAAATTGAGCCAGCAGGTAACAGGACAAGAATCATGAAGATAGACTTAGAAGTGAGTGGAGAGTGCAGTCACTGAGCCACACCAACGCCAGAGCCCCAGGACCAGCAGTTCTGACCCAACTGTCTCTGCACATGGGCTAGCAGCCTGCCTTCACAGGTGGGTGCCACCTTGTGTTCAAGATGGAGCATGTATCTTTTGCTGTAATTGAAGATATATATTTTTACGCCAACGTTCCTCAGACAGAATGTTGAGAGGAGTGCTTCACGTGGAATGAGAGAATCCCAAACTGGCACGTTGGAGGGGAGAGGTAGAGTATAATGACAAGCATGTGCCATGGAACCTGTGTTTCCCAGGATGTGTGAAAATTGGAACTTACGAGTATAGAAGAGAGCAGTTGAGGCCTCAACAGCCATCCGTCATGAAGACACGGGCTTGAAGGGCAACCAAGTGAATAGTATGATAAGCGGGGATGAAATGTAATCCTTTTCAATGCTTGCCAAAAATTTAGCGTTTGAATATGCACCATTATATTAGTCAGGACCCTTTTGATTTTGAGACAGAAACTCAACTCAAATTAATTGATGAAGGAATTGGATGGCTCGCATAATTGAAAAATCTAAGGACAGATTCAGTCAGAGCTGGATCAAATGCACAATATCGACAGGAATTAGTACTGCTCTACCCCTTACCCTGCTTTCCTCCAGTTGGCTTTATTTTTCAGTCGGCAGGCTGTTCCCACACTTGACATGGTGGCCGGCACTGGCTTCCTGTTTCATGCTTACCTCCCTCCAACATAGCAGCCTCAGAAAAGAAAAAAAAAAAAATAGTGATTCCATAGGTGTGCAGCTCAAGTCTCAGGGACAGCTCTCACTGGTCCCCTTGGGACATGTAGCCATCCCTGCACCAATCACTTGGACCAGGGAGAATCAGAGATCTGACTGGCCTGGCCTGAGTCATGTGCTTAGCTCTAGATCTAGGGCATGACGTCTGTCACCAGAATTCAGGACATTACAGTAGAAAATGGTCATTACTGGAGGGGTGTTGGATACAACCGATATATGTTCACCTCAGCCCCAAGCAAAATAGTGCAACCTCTCTGGAGTAATGGTCCTTGAACTGACTGACATTAATGTCCAATAGCTGCCTTGAATGTCAAATGACTCTCTGATCCCAGTCTCCGGGAGACCTAACTGTACTTTCAGACCGGGTTTATCAATCAGTGTTCTTATTTACAAACAACAAAATCTACTCTAGCTTGTTTAAACAGATAAAGAATGGATTATAAGATATTTATGGCTCACAGAATGCCTGGCAGAGTTAGAGAACAAAACCCAAATCCCCACTGGGCTGTTCACAGGCTTGATCCCACTGCCTTTGGCACATGCCACTGGGAGCATCTCTGCCCCCCGCTGCCTCTGGGGGCTCCCCTGCCATGCTCTGTCTTCATCATCAAGATGCAATCCCACACAGCAGTTGCCTCCCTGCTTTTCATATTAAAGTTTCATGTTGTTGCACCCAATTGGCAGAGCCTAGGTAACATGCTTGTGTTTTAGCTGCAAAGTTAGTCTGGGAAACAGTTCTGACCTCCACCCTGCTGAGGGAATGTCCCCAACATGGCCTATTTTCCTAATTCTAGGAAGGCCATTCAAATAATCTTGGGCTGGCACCTATATGGCCCACAATCACAATCGTATGCCTCAAAGAGTCACGTCTTCTGCATGTTCTTGGTCCTGGACGGATCAAACAATGGGGCCAGGGCTTGTTATTTCCACAAATGGCCTCCCAGCAAATCTGCGAGTCTCTGATTTTTGCAACCAAAGGAACCCAGTTAATACAAGTAATTTGGCCAACTCGGTTAAAATTTAGCTTGGAAGGGGTGTTTTCTTCCCAGCAAAATAGCAGACAGAAGCTCCTGGTTTCTTCTTCAAAAGGAAACTTGCAGTGGGACTTTTGAGGGAGTCTGTAAAACATGGCCACGTGAGCACTGTCAAGAGTGCTCACCCACAGACATTTAATAGGCCTTTTTACAGGGATCCGCAAAGGCTGCGCTGGGCTGCTACCTAACCACAGACCATCCCCAGCCACGGACAAGAAGCTGCGTTTCCAGATAAAATCCTTCAGTCTGGAATCCTAAAGCAGCACTTGCCGGGAGCTTGGGTTACCTGAGCTCCCTCCTGCGGTTCCCAATGCTCAGTCAGGAGCCGAAGTCACTCAATCAAGGAACAGTTTCTGAGTCTCAGCTGCGTCCCAGGCATTGTACTAACCAACACGAGATTTGCTCCGGCCCCGGGGAGGCTTCAGACAAGGACATTAGCCAGAGCTTAAATGGAGCAAGCGGAGCAAGGATGGGAGCAAGAATGCTCAAGTGCTACGATCCGTAAAGAGGTGACGAGTTTGCACAGACTCCCCGGTCAGGGTCACCGTGGAAACCCAGGTCCCTGACCTCATAGAGAAACGCTGTCAGTCACGGTCTTTTCTAAACTCGTGGTCTGGCACAGAAACGTCTCGGGTTGGAGGATTCGTCTGCGTAAAAGCCTTCCAAAGGCTTCCCCGCAGAATACATTTCGTTCTACGTAATGGATGGAAATAACGAAATCAGAGGGAGTAATGGCCATCTCGGGAAGTCCGGCCGGTGCGGCTGGGTGGACATGACGACGACACCGGGTGGCCCCCCCCCCCCGCGGACGCGCGGACTCCCCTCCGACACCGATGCGCTCCACCAAGCGGTGCGCGCCCCGGCAGCGAGGGGCTGTCGGCCCCGGACCCCAAACCTCCCAACGCGCCCGGCGCCCTCGTGGCCGCGGAGGCGGCGGGTGCCCGCGGGGCCCAGCAGGTGGCGCTGCGGAGCTGCGCGCGGGCCCCGTCGGCGCCACCGCCCGCCCCGCCGTCCGTGTCCCGCCCCGGGGCCTGGGGTGGGGGCCGGGGGGGCTGGGGATGTTCACCTCCTGAGCGCCCCGCGCTTCAGCCGCCCTCAGCGGGCCTGCCCGAGAGGAGGCGGCCGCGCTTGCCCCCGCCCCGGGCCGCGGGCTCCCCGCCGGGATGCTCCGAGCACGAGCATCCCCGCCGCTGCCTCGCCCCCCGCACCCCCCGCGCCCCTCTTCATCGCTCCCTCCCGGTGCCCTGGGCCACGGCGGGCGCCGCTGCTTCCGGCCGAGGGCCCCGCCCTCAAGGCCGGCCGAGCCCGGTGGACCTCGGGGCGCCCGCACCAGCCTCCGCGGGAGGCAGCCTCCTCTGTCCTCCCGGCCGCCTCGCGTCCCGCCCCGGCCTCGCCCCTTCCCGGCGGCCGGCGAGGCTGAGAGAGTGCTGGGGGGGGGAGGGGGCAGCGACGAGCGGACACGCGGCCCACCAGGCCCTCCACGGCCGCGCCTGCCCCAGACGAGCCGGGGGACCCCGGGCGGGCCGCCCGCCCCTTCCGCTCCGCCGCCGCCGCTATCCGCGAGTGGGTCAGACGGCGGCACCCTCCTCCCGTGCAGACAGCACCCTCCTCCCGTGCAGACAGCACCCTCCTCCCGTGCAGACAGACAGCACCCTCCTCCCGTGCAGACAGCACCCTCCTCCCGTGCAGACAGCACCCTCCTCCCGTGCAGACAGCACCCTCCTCCCGTGCAGACAGACAGCACCCTCCTCCCGTGCAGACAGCACCCTCCTCCCGTGCAGACAGACAGCACCCTCCTCCCGTGCAGACAGCACCCTCCTCCCGTGCAGACAGACAGCACCCTCCTCCCGTGCAGACAGCACCCTCCTCCCGTGCAGACAGCGGAGACAGCCACGCGCGCGAGGGACCGCGCTCACTCTGCCAGGCAGAGTGACCTCCATCACCGCCGTCGGGACGCTCACGGACACAGGGGCCCACGGCCGCCAAGCCACGGCGTCGGGCCTGGGAGCCTCGCTCTCCGGGCCCCGCGGCGGGAAAACGGAAGCCGGCGGCACGTGTGCAGAGACACCGAGGACCACTGCGGAGCCCCACCCGCTCTCCTCGTGTCCAGAGCATCCAAGTCGACCCGAGCCCAGCTGGGAGCTGCCTCGGTCAATGGCCGTAGCTCGTCTGGCAAGTGCCCTGATGGCTGTCCTGGGGCCTTCTGGGCAAAAGCCACTTAGGGGTGGGGCCAGCACCCCTACACTCCCTGGCGTCCAGCCACCACGTTGCTGCGGCGGGTTTCTGTGGGTGCCCTTCCGCTGCCCTCCGCAGGACCTGCGACCACAGGCCCTGGAAAGCTGGGGAAAGGTGGGAAGAAGGAGCAGGTCTTTCACCATAGGCCCTTCTGGACCTTGGAGAGGAAGCTAGATAGCAAAAGAGCCCCAGCTGGCCTACACCAGTAAGTGCAGCCCCTCCCTCTGGGGAGAGGGAACTGTTTCCGAGTGACCAGAGTCTTAGCTGAATGTCTTTAGAAGGCATTTGAATCCTCGTAAGGGAGACAAGACTGCTTTTGTTGAGAAGTAGATGGATAGGTGACAAATGTGCGCAGAACAGAAAGAAGAATATACTTTGCTTTTACACAACCCAAATCTGGGCTTGGCGGGACTGCGAGAGGAGAGTGGCTATTTCGAATCCCAGCCCCAGCCACGAAGAAGAGGACACTCTCAGAGGATACCTGCTCACCCAGAAGTTAGTTTTGACGCTATGCCTGTGGATGTTGGATTACTGCATCCATGAGAAGCCTTAGACGTTCAGAGAAGAGAGCTATTTGGTCAGAGGCTCTATCTCAGTCTTCAGTCATCTGACACATTTCCCCACCAGAACACAAATCAAAGGCCACCGGCTGAGTCCCTCCTGCATAGGCTGGAGAAGACACCCCCAGGTTGGTTTACTGGCTCTGTGACCTCTGGCAAGTTCCCTGATCTCTCCACCCCTCAGTTTCCTCACCTGTAAAATGCAGATAACCGGACTGTCCTCAAAAGTATATTTATTATGAGGATTAGAGATCACGTAGGTAGTAGCATGCTCCGCACATGTTAGACACACAGTTGCAATCCTGAGGTTTGTAGAGGCCTCTCTGCAGAGGACTCAGGTACAGAGGAAGCTGCTACTGTAAAGCCCAGTAAGGTGGATCCAGGCCAAGACCAGACGGCTCCTGCCAGAGCTAATGGGATCTGGGAGGGGCTGAACATCCCACACTGGAACCTGGGTTGAGGGCTCCTTGCTTGCCTGTTTTAAGTTTCTCACACCTCCATGCATTGCTGGTGAGAATGTAAAATGGTGCAGCCACTTTGGAAAGCAGTCTGGCAGTTAGATAGACAGACATAAAATTACCATACGACCCAGCAATTCCTCTCCTAGAGAGACTCCAAGAGAAATTAGAACATATGTTCACATAAGAACTTGTACACGAATGTCCATTACAGCATTATTCATAATAGCCAAAAGGTAGAAACAACCCAAATATCTATCAGCTGATGAATGAAAAGAAGATGAGGTATGTCCATACAATAGAACATTATTAAGCTATGAAAAGGAATGCAGTACTGATATCTGCTGCAACATAGATGAATCTTGAAAACATTATGCTAAGTGAAATAAGCCAGATGCAAAAGGACAAATATTGTATGATTCTATTTATGTGAAATGTCCAGAATAGGCAAATCCATAGAGACGGGCAGTATAATTGGATACCAGGGCTTGGGGTTGGGGAATGACTACTAACAGGCATAGAATTTATTTGGGGGTGATAAAATGTTTTAGAATTAGACAGTGATGATGGTTGCACAACTCCGAATACACTAAAAAACACTGAATTTTATGGTATGTAAATTAAATCACAATGAAATAATAAAATTGTTACCAAAATAAAGTAAGATAAAATCAACCATGTTAGCATGCCAGCTGGAGTGTGCTCTGACTGTGGACAAATGAGATGGGCGGTGGCAGGAGTGAGCGTTGCCTATAAATCAGGTTAACTAGCTTCCCTCTCTCAACCCCACCTGGTTCTGAGGGGCTGCTGCAGCTACAGAATATGCTTGGACATCCCCAAAATTCAAGAGTTTGTGAGTGCACTGAGGCCCAGTGTGAGGGCAGCAGGGTGCTCACCTCCAAGAGGAACCGCACAGAAAGGAAGAATACAAAGCTCATAAGCTTTGTCTCGGTCTGAACTCTTACAAAGATCATGTCTTTCAAATCCCAAATCAGGACTGATAATTACGGTTTGTACTAACGGGTATGCACTAGTTTAAGTAGGGACTGTCTCCAAAAGTCTGATCCAGTTTTCCAGTTTTTCAGGACACACTCTTCTTTTTTTCCCCCTCTGAAAAAATGAGTTTGCTAAGAATTTAGACTCTTCAGAGTCACAGGCAACATTTTTTTTCATACAACACAGGTTTCCTGGTGAAAGGCATCTGACCAGAGCTGCACTTTTCCAGGCGGAGCGCTTATCTCACGCACTTTCAGCTTGAATGAGGTGCTGCCCTCTTTCCCACAGCAGGGTATGGAATACAGACCTAGAAAACACCATTCAGGCCTGTTTCTTCTGTTTCCTTGAAGCCACTTTGCAATCTTGACAGGAAGTGCAACAAAATCTTTACCCTTTTCTCCCCAGCATACACGTGGCCACCATCCCCTTATAGCAGCAGATTTCACAGATGAAGGATGCACGATCCCATTCACGAAGAACTGCTCAGTGGGGTCTGAAATAGCTGTTTCTGGTGGCTTCCACTGAGGGCAGGGCTAAACCCTGCTGGGGCTCCTTTACATAGTACAGGAGTAGAGCCCCCAAAATACAGAACTCCTCTCATAGCCGGGACACTCCTTCAGGGAGGTCCTGCAAGGTTTTCATACACCCTTCCTCCATCCTCCACCTCTGTCAGCCCGAACCACGCCACTGCCATCTCATATTGGGATTAATCCAATAGCCACCTAATCTGGGTTAATCCACTCATGTTCCCTGCCACCTCCCCTGAAATTCATTCTCAAATCAGCAATCAGAGATATGCTTTCAAAACATACATCAAATGATGTCATTCTTCTCAAAACCCTGCAATGACTCCCTATCACACTTAGAGCAGTAAAAGCCCAAGTCTTTACAATGGCCCACGAGGCCCTCTGTGATGAGCACACCATGCCACACACGCCTCACAGACCACATACCCCTGCCCCACCCCTCCAGGTACATGCCCACTCCCCCACACACCTGTCTGGAGTCACCTCCTTCAGTCCTCAGACTTGTCGCTCTGTCGCTCACCTCACCCCTGCCTTTGCACTCTCTGCCAGAAGGTTCTTCCCAGTTATCTGCATGGTTCCCTCACCCCTGCCTTTGCACTCTGTGCCAGGAGGTTCTTCCCAGTTATCTGCATGGTTCTTTCTCCACTGCCTCACTCTCTCTCACCTGACCATAGGGGCCTTCCCTGATTACTTGTTGGCCATCCCCACCCTCTGTAACCCTGACCCTGTTTACTTTTCTCAATAGCATTTACAACTATTATCCCTGTGGAAATGAACGACCAACCACATGAGAAAATCAAAACCCATTCATTCATAACTTACCATAGTGAGGGAGTCAGCCACTGTCACTTGCATCTTAGCAGACTCAAAGGTGGGCAGGAGACTGGGAAATCTTTATAATGGCAAAAGGGAAGGCTTCCGGTGTGCCTGGATTGGAGGCAGTTGGCATGAGGAAAGTGTAGGTGGAACGGCATCCTGTGTGATTTGTTAAGGGTGTGTGTTTAGCTTTCTCTAAGTTGGAAGCAGCAACAAAAATTAGAGAAGCTCGTCATTGTATTAACCAAGGCCTGGCCACTTGGGGCTCGTTGTTACAAAAGTGATCGCTCAGCTTCATGGAAAAGGGATTGGTCTCCTAGGCAGGCTGCTGCAGGTTGTAGGTCAGAGGACCATCTTTATGTATGGTTTGGCCATTGTCCACTTGTACATTCAGTCTCATCTCTCATTAGGATATAAATATTAAGAATGTTGCTTTATTTACTGCTGGATCACCAGGGTCTGGAACCATGCCTGGTGCCTAGTAGGCACTCAGTAACTTTCGTTGTTGATTATCGTAATGTCTGTCTAGATCTGGTTAGAAAAACTCTGACTCGGCTACATGAACTGAATAGAAAACCAACTACAAGTTCAATCCAATTCGACAAATGTCTGTTGAGTGTTTGCTACATACCCAGGAGGCTCTGTATTGGGTTGTGGTTATTCGCTCCAGGTTACACAAAACAAATATTGGTGGGAAATGGATCGCAGACCAGAATTCTGAATGCTTTAGCCTTTGCTCAAAATTTCTCTTCCCTCTCACTTTGAACTCCTTTCTGTTATTAAGATCCCATTCAAGTCCCAGGTCTCCCATTATACTTTCAGAGACCGCTCTGGCCCACATCGACTTTCTCCAGCACTGACGACCTATGAAACCCATCTAATTCTCATAAAGTGCTCGTGTGGTAGCTGGTTGTTTTTTCAATGAGCTGTTCTCTTCTCGGTTGGATTGCTCCCTTAGAACAGGAGCCACATCTCGCCTCCAGTGCAGGTGATGCGTAGGAGGGTGTCAGTAATATGAGTACCCCCCACCTTCCCTCACCCTACATTTAACCTTTCCCTTATTCTCCAGATCACATGTCTCACTGACCTCAGGCTCCTTCCATCCTTCACACACAGAAGTCACAATTGCTTCAGAGCTGCCATCCGGAGGTCTACAAACAGGATGCTAGCCTGATAGCCCAAGGCCGGGGCCCTATATGGGTATCTCAGCTATCTTCTGACAAGGGCTTCCATTAAGTTTTTTAAAAAACATTTAAATGGTTCCAAATTATCTATTTTTCCAGAAAGGAGATTCCAGGTTTGGGTTAATTTGCCTTTTGGAAAACACTCAAAATACTAAGAAATAAATGGGCCACGATAGAACTGAACTAGAACTTTGGGAAATGGAACTGAAACTGGAACCTCAGGGTTGGCTCAAGAGCAGGCTGCACTCAGCCGTGGGAGACAGAAGGTAAGTTCCCCAAGGGCAGGGCTCTGGGCCTGCTGTGTTCACCAGTGAGTCAGAGCCTGGCGCACAGTAGATGCACTGTAAATGTTTACTGAATGAAGGGGAGGTATGAACACACACATTAAGTCTGAAATAAGAAATGCCGAGTTTCAATAGTGATCGTTTTCTATATTCACTCATTTTGTTGCTTTAATTTTTTCAGCCATTATATAGAGAGCACATGACATGGAAAGGCAAACAGTAGAACTGTAGACGTGCAAGAGGGCTCTGAGGAGTAAAAGTGTCATTGCCCAGTTTCTTTTCCTGAGCCACACAGGCTTTTGACACAGGCAGATGGAGATATGGTCCCTGCCTCCTACTGAGCATGATTAAAGGCTCGAGCTTGAGAATTCACCAAGCGGTTTCAATCCCTCAACAATTATGGGTCCCAACGAGGTTTAATTCTTGAACGTCTTTGCCCCAATTTTATAACGACTCAGAATCAGGCAGGTCAACGTTAGCTATAATAAATTCACACTTGTTTAAGGCCTTGGGAGAGAAATGGGAGTAGACTTTCACAAGATCCACAATGGTCTGTGGCTTTATTTCATTCAGATAACTTCTTTATTTTAGAATCTGGTAAATGCTACAAACCAATGACCTCAGCCCTGGACCTCAGATTTCTGATGTCCCCTAATAAAATAGCCAAATATGGAAAAGAAAAGGCAAAGCTTCTCTTGGCCCAAGACTCCTGGTACCACTGTTGACCCATGTCTTGGGGCTGGGAAAACAAGCTCTTCTCCCTGTCTGTCACCAGGGAAGAAGCGAGTAGGCAAGCCCTCAGGAAGTCCCTCCCTTTTCCTAACTTAAATCTCTCTGGCCGAGAAGCACAATTCCCTTTCCCCCTGTCATCACCGGAGAAGGGAGAACAGCTGCTCGCCGCCCTCCTTTTAATCATCCTTAATGGGCTCATAAACAGTTATTAGGTCCCCCTTCAGTCTTCTCTGAGCCTCATTTTACTTGCATTGAGGCTGAGAGCTTCTGAGGAAGGCATTTTACTCAGGGCTCCGCAGACTTTCAGAGTCTTAAATGGGTAATCAGCCACTTCACCCACTTTAACCTCCACAAATGAACAGCTCTGCCTTCTTTTGCAAAATTTAAACCTATTCAAGGAAGTTCCCTGGCAACCGACCCTTATTAATAAATCACGCCTGCTCTAGGCCAGGCCAGGGCATTTTTTAATGTTTCTTTTTCTTGAGAAGTCCTACCGGTGAACAGGCACACAATAAACTAGCAGCAGCTGCTTCCTCTTGAGTTCTGCATTTGCAAGGTGGATCCTGCCTGCCCCCCACGGGCCATCGTGAGGAGTTCGCCTCTGGCTCCCCAACTGGGAAGAGGGTGCTGCTCTAATGGACTCTCGCCTGGTTCTGTCTTGTGAGTATTGAATTACTGCCTCAGGAGCTGGGAAGCAAGACATGGAGGGAAAACAAGGATTTCTCAGCCTTTACTAGATGGAGGCTAAGAGGTCCATTTCCCATCACATCATGGTATTTTTTATTCATTGCTCGTACCCACAGGTGCAAATCCCAGTAGCAGGGTTAGCTGGAGCTTCTCATTGTGTCCCCACTCGAAGTCCTGAGGTTCTCCTTGAATCATAGGAGGCAGGTGAGGAGCAGGGCAAGGAGGTTGCAAGACTGGTGTTTTTTAACTTTAAGAAAAAGAGTGGTTTCAAGAAAAATTTTAATCCAGATGGCTAAAATTAAAAGGACCGGCAACACCAAGTGTTGGCAAGGAAGCAAAGCAGCCGAACCCTCAATCATTGCTGGAGCCACCAAATTTGGAATTCTCAGCAGATTCCAGCAATTGCTCGACCAATTCCAGTCCTAGGAAAATGCTCAGAAGAAATATGTGTTTACGCTCATCAGAAAACATGTACAATAACGTTCATAACGCTGGGATTTATAATAGTGAAAAACCTGAAGGAGTCACTCAAATACAGAATAGATAACTCAGTTGGGCTATGTTCCTACAATAAGATAAAACACAATAGCGAGGAGACCTGACTGCCGATCTGCAGTATGACATGGATGAACCTCACAGACATGATGTTGAGTGAAAGAAACCAGAGACAAAAGAGCACATTTTGTGTAATTCCATTTATATAAAATTCAAAAAGGCCAAACTAATCTATGACAATCAGGATTAGAATAGTGGTTCCCTGTGGGAGGAGCCTATAACTTGTATCTGTGCACTTGTTAAATATAATTTATACCTCAATCAAAAGAGAGAGAGAGAATAAAAGAAGGTGTCTATTGTTTTCTTCTTCCCAGATGAACAGCTCATTATTCGTTTGCTCAAGTTTTTTCACTGCCCCGCTTCTTTTGAGAAAGATTTCCGGTGACTTACAAAGGTGTATGGTGCTGAAATCTGGGTGACAGTAAAGTGAGGCCAGCAAAATAAGGCGAAATCGGATGCGAGGGACGTCCTCGGCATCTATGGCAGGGAGCTCTGCGCACTTCCTAGGCGTGATCCGAATGGAGCTTCCTCGCAGTCAACGGGAAGAAGCAGCACAACAGTTCTACGTCCGAAAGGGAACAGCCCAGCTGATCCGAAGCAGAGACCTGAGAGGAGTTTCTTCTGTAGCATCTCAGAGAAAGGTCGCTATGCCAACACACCGCTTTCTGCTGTTTTAAACATTCCACTTCGGACTCTGGATCTCCAAGTCATTTCCCCTTTTATGGAAACTCAAATGCCCTCATCGAATTTAGGGTCAAGGTCCCTCCCTCAGTAAAAGTCCCTCCCTGTGCTCCGCCATGGGACCAGCAACCAGACTGTCTAAATTCCTGAGTGCAGCTTGGGGGAAGACTTGCTCAAGAAGGCTGCGTTTCTGTTCTTTGGGGTGCCTGGCTTGCCATCCTGGCTTCTGGAACCAGGGTCTGCAGCCCCAGCCTGCGCTTGGCCACTCAGCCCATCTCTTTCCTTGCGGGTGCTCCTCAGTGGCCTGGTCCCTTCCTCAGACACTGCTCTGCTCAGCGCAGCTCCTCGGGGTGCAGACTCTCTCCACTCTGGCATTTCTGGTAAGGAATCTTTCCACCTTCTGGCTCCAGTTTTTGAGTTGAATTCATATTTTGCCCCAGTAACTAGGGAAAAAAATATACAACTACATAAACAAAGGAATTCAACTGATTCTCTCTTCCCCCATCTCCACGCTGCTCTATTCTCACCCCAGAGAAAGATGAAATATGCTAAAAGGTGTGAGTCGCTTAGACAGAAAGCAGGCTTGTGAAGCGCGCAATTGTCACTAGCCTTCCCTCTCCACGAGCTGTACAGCTCCGACCATACAGGTAACAAATACCATCCATGCCTCTGTGGATAGAAAGGTTTAGGAGTCGCAAGGCCCCCACAGTTTCAAGATTAGAAGGCCACATAAATCTGGAACTCCATGGGAGCTTTGGCTAAATTGAGTCCAATTTCTAACAGGGCTACCCATTTCATTCTGATTTGCTTGTTCCCTGAATTCCTGCTATTAAGAGGAATTCACCAAGGAAGGAGGAAAAGACTTTTATCTTTATTTATATTAGGTCAGCAGAGATTTGTAGACACAGACACAGAAATCCGGCCCCAGCTGAGACGATGTAGGGAAGCCATTTTTACAGTGTCTGAGCCAGCAGACACTAATCGATGTGTCTGCTCACATTCGTCCAGTTGGCTCATTTCTCCCTTTTTTCTCCTCTCAAACACACAAATGCAAGGTAACGAACGGCCTTGGTCCTGCCCAGCTTTTACCTCAGAGTTTCAGGCGAGCCCCTGCTCCTGCCATTTCCATGCAGCATGAGTGGCCTCTCTGCTGAGGATCCCACCAGCACTTATGCTAATGTGGGCACATTATGGTAACAAGTACCTAATAATAGAGGGAAATTTAATTTCAGCAGCAGCAGCAGCCTCTCCTGGAGAGGAGCCATCCTCCTTCTGAGGAGGACCGATCCGTTTGCATGTGAGTGGCAGGAAGCCAACACACTTGCCTCCTGAATTTGGTTTCCTTCCCTTTATTCACGTCTATAATTGAGCCTTTGTAAGTGGAGGGATGTGTGTAAAGGAGCTAAATTTGGAGCCGATTTCATGGGAGTGATGAGAGCTCTGGAGGCCAGCTTTACCTTATGTTCATCTTTACGACCAAGAAGAAATTCTTGGCCCTGATTTAGAAAAAAACAAGCCAAGCTTGCCATCTCTCCATATCTCTCACTACAAAGAAGATGGTGTTGGAAGCATTCAGAAAGGATGGGGGGTAAGGGTTGAATCCAAATAAGTAAGAGAGTATGTGGGTTCTGGAATTCACCAGTTCTCTGAACTGGTTCATGGATTAGGCAGAAGCTTGGTCCTTGAGTGGAGCCTGGAGGTGGAAACTCTGAGGCCTCACACATGGTCGTGTGTGTCTGCAAGCCAGCTCGGTTCAGGGCTAATCTCATGTTGTGCTGAAGCCTACAGGGGTCAGCGCTGTACAGCAACATAACTGAAGAGAGTGACACACTGAGTTAAGAGCAGAATATTAGAATATTCTGGAATATGCAAAACACTCTGATGGGTGGCGCTGCCATGTGATTACCTGGGTCTATGGCTTCTCCATCAAAGACAGTTCTCATCTGGATTGTTTCCTAAAGAGAAGACAGAGACAGCTTTAAGCACAACCCTTCATGCCTCTGCCCAGGCAGGGCCGCTCATCCTCACAGCCCCAGTTCCTGAACCAGAGTGCTCTTGACATCTAGTCATTCAGTCGGCGCTGTGCAAATGCTGGGGACATAGCTGTGAACAAGACAGGCGTGGTTACTGTCCAAACAAAGCCATCGACAAGCAGGTGGCTAAGGGCTATGAGGGGGGAATATAGGATGCTATGGAGGCACAGGTGGGAGTGAAAGGAGGACATTCAAGCCAGACATGGGGGCTACGAAAGCACCTGAGTAAGTGACATCTAAGCTGCATAGGAGGAGCGGAAATGCCCCTCAATGCCACCTGAGATCGGCACTGCCGAAGTGGGTGGGGTCCGTCTGGCCAATGTGCAAGGCAGGTGTCGACGAGCACCCACGTGCACGCCCCCAGTCCAGGTTCTGGCTGTGTCCCCTTGCCTGGGTCAGTACAGTGCCTCAGCAGGGCCTACCCTGCCTTATCTAAGTTCTGTGCTCCTTTTCTTCCCCTCATCTGCACTCTGTGCCACCCTCCAGGACCCAACCGCTGTCCTCACATGGTGCCCTCCAGTGGAGCCATCCTTTAGCAAGCTCTGAAGATGTCTGGAGTTTAGGGGGCCTTCAACCACCGCTTTTTATCTACTCGCTTGCCCATAGCTCCTCAGCACTGAAGAAATAGAAATGAGAGACCATAGAGGTTTCATCCATTTGATCAGCCCAGCAGCCTTACTTTTGATGGTTGTTGGGATTTATTTACTTAATCGATTAATTTAATGTTACTTATTTCTAAGGCAGTTTCTGAGTGGCATCGACAAGGGTGCTTGCCCTAGATAGTGAGAGAGAACACCTGGAGACAAGAGAGTGCTTCTTCCTTCTGCCTGTAGAGACCAAACACATGAGTACTTGTGTGTATGGACATGGAGCAAAACTTATAGCACACCAGGTTGTCCTCCTCATTTCCTAAAGCTATGGGTCTGGGACGGTAACAAAGTTTTATTATCAGGTGATGGGCAGTGCTGGGGACGGGGGAAGGGGTGTCACCTTCAGGTTCTATCACTTCGCTGTGGGTGGATCATGTTCAGTTAAAAAAGAAGAGAAAAGGAGGTAAAGTGGGAGGTGACTTCACAGCTCTCCTGTAACCCTCTGCGTTTGTGTGACTCTTAAGATTTTTCAAAATGTTTCTCTACCTGTTATCTTAGGGCAGGTGTCTCACTCCTATTTCACAAACGAGGACTCTACAGCTAGGAGACTGAGAGAGTCCACAAGGTTATGTGGCCAAGCAGGCAGAACCAATCCTGAACCCAAGCACTGCTCTTTATCACCTTTTCCAAAAGGTTATAGAAGAGCAAAGGGAAAATAAATCCCATTGAAGGCTGAAGCTTCAATTCTGGTCTTTAAGCTCCTCTCCCCCAACTCACTCTCCTGGAGAGCTGGTGTCGATAATAAACACCACTGTTTAATATTTATGAAATCTAGTTCTTCTGCAAATCTATCAGCAGACATGTTCAGTGGAGGGAGCAAATTCTATCAGGAGCTCGTCACACAGCAATCTGTTCCAGTGGCCAAATGCAAGCATCTCCCTGAATGATAAACACCCCCAGGAGGCTTGGCAGGGCCTGTCTGAGAGGGGGATGGGCCACCCTGTCACTCACCCCCCCCCACGCCAGGTACCCCACAGCCAACCACACTTACCACTATGACTTCTCCCTTTGTCGACTTCATTTTGGCTGGAAATAGATCAGGCAGATGTTAAGCTTCTTGGACACTAAATTGACCTTAAAATTTTACTCCCGCAATGGGATTTCTCTGAAACAGCCTTTGAAATCAGTAGTGCAGACCTAGCAAAATATCTCCTGTCTGTCAACACTGTTTGTTGATGGCTTTCCACATACACGCACCATACGTAGAAGTAAAAAATATGTATTTCCTACTTTTTCCAATTTACTGTTATTGGACCTAGGAAATTAGTTTTTAAATGGCTTTATAGGTAAGAAAAATTGAGCGGATATATTTGTTTGTAATGTGAGGGTGCTGTGCCTTCTTTCCCTATGCCCTTTTTAAAAAGTAACTAGGGTGAGAGTTTTCAAAAATCTTATTTATTAAAACCATCTCATTCCGTATGACTAATAATTGCAATAATCAAAAGTCTAACCCTGCTTAGATGTGCCCTGCGTATGTCAGAAACACACGTAATATCGCCTATGGATAGGGTTATTAAAGCAGTCATTTTCTAAAAACGCACTTTCTAATTCTTTGTCCCGTCTCTCCCGCAGCCTGGATTCTCCTCGAGACATCGGGGGACAGGTAGTGACATGGCTTGGAGTTGGTCAGATGTCTCCTGCTCAATTCACCAATGCCCCTGAAAGCATTCATTTCTCCCAGCCCATCTGACCCTTCTAACTAGCCTGATCTGAATAACCTGTGAAAATTATCAAATCCATGACAACCTGAGAATAAAGCATCTGTCTGATACAGAACATTAGCTATCCTCAGGAGGGCTCGCGCCCCTCTGCAAGCAGCAGAGCGTAGCTACTGTTTGTGTTTCACTGACAGAGAATTCGTTCCTGTCCCACTTGGTGGGGAACAGGCCTCTCGGTGCTTAAGTTGAACTAGGAGGCGACTCTGGAACAGGTGGACCAAAATGAACGATCCAAGTGGGCCAATGACACTGTGTACCCAGCCCTTCCCTTTCCCCAGCTACACGTGACCTTTGTTTCATCCCATCCATGGATGTTGTGGCTGAAAACCCACCACAACAGGATGGCATGCCGATTCTCTGCCAAGTTGGAGCCCTTTCATGTAGTACAGCAGAACAAGCACAAACAAACAAACAAACAAATAACAACAGCAACGGACAAAGGGGATAGGTGCCATGCACACATACCTCCTTTCTTCACCCTGTGGGAGAAAAAAAAAAGAGTTAGACAAGAATTAACCCGAGATTATTCTGCCCAGGCACACCCACTACAGCACGGGGCCTTTGGGTAACTGCGGTCCTTGGGACGCAGGAGATGATTGAGAGGGACCAGGAATGGGAATTAAATCAAAGGCTGGGCTCCCACCCCTGCTCCAAATAGAACAGCTCCATCACTGTTGGTTTGGGACTAGGGGGATTCTGAGAGTTTGATAAGTCTGAAAACTATTTCTTTGTGGAACTTGAGGGAATATATCTTCGCTGATGACACTGGGTGAGGGCATAATGACCCCAATCAGAATGGCCAGCAATTTTTCCTGCCCTATTTCTCTCCCTAGCAGCTAGCTGAACTGATGGCTCAGCTCACAGCAGGAAGGTTGGAGGGCTACTAGTTAAACCCTGGTCATCTGTAACATGAAGAATTGGACTTGAATTCTAAGACCCTTCCCATGATAACCTTAGATTCTCTAATACTGTGACCCTAACTTCATTCTATTTTGCTATTAGACAAATATTGGCTGCCACATGTTACAAATAATTTCCAGAGAGGACAGGTCTGAGTCTGAATTACTAGCTGGTTTTTCTTTTTACGACAACCATGTGGAAAATGATTAATATTTAGGACGTAAGTTAAAACAACCAGGTTCAAGGTGCATATTTAACATTTAACCATAAGTGGCGTGTGAGTTGCAGCATCTGTTAGATGACATCCTTAAAGGACTTCCAACCAAATCCCATTGCACAACCATCCTTATGAGCTTAGGCATCACTCTTTTGGAGCAATTTTTTTTCTTCAAATCAGTTTGGGGTAGAGTCCAAACAAAAATGTCTTTTTTAATTTCAGCAGATGCTCAAGGATTTCTTACCTTGAAGTCAAGGTTGCCAGTAGCAACAAACTTCCCCAATAAAAACAGCAAGTGCAAAGCACATCTTTCTGCTAATGTCTTATACTTTTATACAGTCTTCCGTCCATAGATTTTAAATTATTTGATCGTACTAGTTAATCTTCAAAATACCTTCAAAAGGCACATGAGTTTTATCCCCTCTTCTTTTTTGTCAGTGAGAAATTCCAAAACTCAAGTTCTTATTCCCCAGGATTCTTGGGTTATAGCTAAACTTGGAATCTAGAATCCTGAGCTCAATCAACCAAAAAAAAAAAATGAGACAATATTTTTTAAATAGCACATTAAGCATTTACTCTATATCAGGAAGAGTGCGCTAAGTGCTTTCTTTGCATATGCTCATCTAACGGCTTAGTTTTCAAATACAGACACTGAAATTCACAGAGGATGTCACTTCCCCAAAGCCCAGAAAATAGGACTTGAACCCAGGCCTTGTCTAATTCCAAAGCCCGGCCTCAGAACCATCATGCTCTTGTTGTAAGAGCTAATGAGACTGAAGAAACTGGCTCTGGGGGAAGCTCATCTCAATTTGGCTTTCTCTTCACTTCACTCTAGTACCTGATTTCAGCCAGTAAAAGAGACTACACAGGGTGTCACAGGAGAGGAAACAGACCTGAGTTAACAGCTCTTAAAAAAGAGAGATCAGGGCCATGTGCAAAGTAACAGTGGTTATTTAGTCACACAAAAGCCCAATTGAATCACGGCAGCCAAAAGCTTAATTTCCTTATCAGTTTTTTGTGTTTTCTCTAATTTCAGCCCATCCATTCGAGATTTTACAAATAAGAGCATAGTACATTCTAACACCACTCACAACTGGGCTTTTTCTCCAAAGTATTTATTCAGGGCAAGTTGCTAAGAGATTGAAGCCCCGATTTCATTGCGAACACATCAAGAACAAGGCAGGTACCCAAGAAAACCAAGAAAAAAAGGAACAGTCTCCTGGCCCAGCAGGTGATGAAGAGGGTATACCAGAACCCAGGGTCAGCTAGGGTTCTTTCCCCATTTATTCTTTTCCTTCTTCACTCCAGTCCCCTAGATACCCTGTTAAGCAATCACAATCTCTATCTTTCCTTCTCCTGATATCACGGAAACAGTGCCCTAATGAAAGTGGCAATAGGGCCCCGCCCACTGGCAACTTACCGAGGCTTCTTGGGCTTCCCAGTCTTGCCGAGACAATGTGTGTGGATGGCTTTGGCGAACAGGATGATCAGAGAAACGAGGAGGCCCAGAAGCAATATGGAGCACAGAGTGATGACAAAAGGCACATACCATGCTGATGGAGAATAAATATTTTTCTTCAGTACCCGGTAGGAGATCCTGGGCTTGAATGACAGAGATGAGGGAGGGTGAGTGGAGGATGGTAGTGTTTCCAACATTAGCACTCCCACCTGTTGAGTGTTTGGTTTGCTCTTTGTTCTTGCTCTATGAATTGGGCATCTGTGTACTCATAGTTCTTGCTGCTCCAACCCATCGCCTTATTTATAGTCTTTCCAGACATCCATTAGATCAAAACCCAGAACATTTAGGGAACTGAAAAGCAAACCTAGGCCTAATTTTATTCTCTTTTTTTTCCCCTTCCCAAAAGCTAAAAATGCCATGGCTTTCTTCCCCTGCCAAATGTGGCATCACCCAAGGACTAATATAGCTGTTGTCTCTCACTGGAAAGGCATGAGCCATGCAAGTTGTTTTTTTAACACTTTGTAGTTTTGTCAGTGTTCACTCACTACGAGCTGCGCTGCCAGATGAGTGGGCTGATGTCACGGTACAACCTCAAGTTCAGAATTTGCTTCTTGGAATAGAAGACAGATAACAAACAACTTATGGAGATTTCAGGAGTGGAGATGCCGCCACCGGGACATGTTGTAAGCCCCAGAAAGGTGGCGTGTGCTTACTCAGAGAATCTTACTGGATCCTATGACAATGGAAGGCCCTTAAGGCTACCTTATGCCTCCATTCGCTGGGGTAATATTGACTCAAACGCTTGGAGATGAACCTTAACCTGCTCTTGGTAAGATGCGGAGAAGCAGAATTGGACCACCTGTCACAGGTGGTTTTCTAGGGTTCTGATTACTTTTCCCCTGGCATCCCGCAACTATAGGGCTGCCAACCAAGGGTGTAACTTTTATCAGGAACAGGAGGAAAAGGGACAAAGAGTCAGCAAAAACATAAGCCAGTCCCTCCAAGGTGCAGGGGGAGATGATCTTGTCAGATTCTAAGACTCTCTTCCTTCATCACCCTGGTTCTAATAAGGCACCTGCTTATTTTTCTTCCTATCCTTTACCACAATCTGTAATTCTTTTATTAAATTTCATACTTGTTTGTAATCTATCTTCTCTAGTTAAGTGGCTCTCAAACTTTAGTGCACATCAGACCTCCTAGAAGGCTTATTAAAACACAGATCACTGGGCCCTATCTCCAGAGCTTCTGATCTAATAGGTCTGGGGATGTAGTTGGGGATTCAGGTTCTAACATCTTTTCTAAGAGATTGTGGTGATCACGGCTGGGTGAGGTATAACTCTAATATTTTGGGGTAGGCCCAAGAATGTGTAACTCTAATAAACTTCCAGGTGATGCTGATGCTACTAGTCTGAGGACCACACTGTGAAAATCACTGACCCATACTATAAGTTCCATGAGAGCAGAGATCATTTGGGGCTTGCTCACCAAAGTGATTGGCATATTATAGGTCTTAAATCAATATTTGTAGATTGAATGAGTCAATTTTAATAGAGTAGAGGTAGGGAGTAGGGTATAATGGTACATGGTGAATTTCCAAAAGGAGTGGAGAAGAGCACCCGGCGGCACTTGCTACTTGCCATGGCTCTTAAGAGCAAGCAGAGAAGGGGGTGTGAAAGTAGCAGCTGGCTACGTGCCCCATAAAATTGTCTCCTGTGCTACAAGCACCACGTAGATGGTTAATACCTGACCTATCACAAGTCCCTGAACAAATGCACACCTCTGTTTACCAGAAGAGGAAAACTCAACAGTTCTCCAAGTCCCAGGTCTAATTCCAACCTTTATCCACTCTCTAGTGGTCACTCTAATCCAGCCCATGTTGCCATTCCTGGCAACATCCTAATATCTCAACTCTTTTCAGTTCATCCCACATTTCTCCTGGGCAAAAGGGGCTCCATCAATGCTAATCACAAGGGATGTAACTGGGGAGTCCCTGTCCCAAAACCCTTACCCTGGGGGCCGTGGTGACAATTGTGGTTGGGTGAGGAATGACACTAATACTCAGTGTCACTGTCCCGGTTTCAACAAGAGCTTCTGCTTTCTTCCTGCTGGACAGCAAGTTGTCATCAGTTATGTAGACAAGTAGGCTGTAGTCCCAGTTCTTATCAAGCCCACCAGGATAGTCAAAGGGAGTTGCAAGGAGCAGGCGTGTTACGTTGGACCCAGCATTGGGAGAGAAGGTGAAATGACTGTTGACATTACCTAAATGGGATTTGAGACAAGGATTTCGGGCAAAAGAAGAGAAGATAGTGAAGATAAAGGTTTAGAGAAACACTGCAGCCGGTCCTTTCTGAAAACCTTCGCACCGCTGGTGCACGTGGTGTTTCCAGCGCACCGGGATCCCGGCCATAACCACACTAGAGGGTCCATCAGTACAGAGAAACTCTTGCTAACAACCCGTTGTAACTAAAATTAGAGTGAAAGCAGAAAAGGACCACAGTACACCTGTCCCAGGAGATGGCCACCATCTACAGAGCATCAGGCAGAGATTCCATAAACCTAGCCCTCTAGCCAGTCCTCACCATGCAGCTTTCATCAGGTAACGACGTGTACCCTACACTCGGAGCACTGAGTGGGCAGCAAGAGGCCCATAGGCCAGACTTACTCCATGCCTTTCGTGGAACTTGGCTGGTCACACTGAACTGGTGACAGATGTCCTGGACTTCCCCCAAAGCAGGGTGCCTCCTGGCTTGGCAGGGATTGCAGTTCCCAGTCCTCCGGAATCCACCCCATTCCCACCTCTCCCACAGGTCTTCAGGGGCTCCGGGCTCAGGGAGCCAGGCAGGAAGGCTTCCTGCCCAAGCAGCCCTTGTTCATTCCTCTGGTGGCTCCAGGCTCATTACCGACTGAAAACCAGTAAATGGAGCAGGAGAGGATGCAATTTTTACTCTTAGCAGTGAGCAAAGTGCCTCATAAAGGCCGGAAGGTTCTCAGTATGGATTATTTCCATCTCTGGCAACAGCAGTCTCAAGGCAGTTTCTGCCCCTGGGTTTTGTGACTCAGCCTGCTCGAGAGGCTTCCTACTGTGCAGAGTTCATGCTCTGCCAGGGCTCAGCAGGCGGCCGAGATGGGTTTTTCGTCTTTCACGTGGAATTGCTCTGCTTGTTTGGGTTTAACTCTCTGGCCCCAGCACTTCATTAGATGAGCTATTTTGGTCTCATTTCCATTGAGGGGTGCTCTTTTTTTCCCCCACAATGGTATATTTTTAAAGAGAGAAAATGAATGGAGCAGAAGAGAATTCCTGAGGACACATTTCAAAATGCATTTAATCTATTTAATCTATTATTATCCGGAGAGAGGACTGGGATTCCCTGCCCCCTACTATAAGCTTTCAGGAAAAGAGGTGGTGGAGCAGTTGCACTAAAAAAAAAAATTTTTTTTTAACTCCACTAATACAATTCATGAATCACACGATAGTCTGGAAACTATCAGACTATGGGGAGGTGTCACCATCAGTGGGATTCACTCTCCCTTGGGCATTTGGGCAGCCTTGTGTGGGAGTCTGAGAAGAGTTAGGTGAGAGGAGAAGCCAAGAGGACGACTGGGAGACACTGGGATTATTACACCTCTTATGCCTGCTTTCCTCCTACCGATATACACTGTGCCCAGATCAGCATATAAGCACACACCCCACCCCATTTCCCCTGAAGAGCAGCCAAGGCCTCTGACCCTAAGAGCTGGGCCAGGACTGTAGTGTCAGGTACTGTACCTGGGCCAATGGAGTAACGAAAAGACCTGGGGCTGGAATCATGATCAGTACACGTCAGCTTGAAATTTTGAATATTTGTGCCAACTTTCAGATCCACTGGGATGGCCAGAAAATAAGAGTTTGGGAAACAAATTGGCTTTTCATCATTTTCATCCAGGATGTTCACAGTAACCTAGAACAGCAAGAAAGCGACCATTGCTAGTAGCTAACACTTACGAGGTGCTCCCTGTGTGCACCTTTCCATACTAGCTCATTTAACCCTTTCTGAAATAGCTAATATGCTCGTTCCCATTCTACAGATAAGGCAACTGAGGCTTCGAGAGATTAGGTAATTGACCTAAGGCCATTCAGCTGGAGAGTATCAGAGCATGAAGGTCTGTCCTACTCCACGTCCCAAACTATTGACTTCTATACTCTGTGAGTGTGTGTGTGTGTGTGTGTGTGTGTGAGTGTGAGTGTGAGTGTGCACACACAATGCATACATATACATAATATATGTGTTATGTATAGATATAACATGTATCACGTACCCCCATACACACACATAGGGCTCATCCCCAGATAATGCTAAATTGTTTTTCCGTTATTGTTTATGGGTTTACGGTGACTCCCTGTACTTTCTTGCTCACTGCCCTTGTGAATTGGAAGTTGCACCTTTAACTATGGAATATATAAGAACAATGATTCGCAATCCTGGCTCTACCTCCTGAGGCCCACTCTAGACCAAATGAACTGGACTCCCTGCAGGAAGGGGCCCAGGCACTTTTTTAATGTTCCCCAGCTGATTCTAATAAGCAGCCAGGGTGGAGAACCACCAGGATAGAAGGAGTGAGTGCACCTGGCTGAGCCGATCTCATCTATGCCCTGGGCTATTATCACTGCACTAAGCTGGTGGCGCTCACCTGCCACAAGCAGGGCCAATGTATTCTCTTTCATCACTTCTTTTATGCCTGGTGAATTGGAATATGGACTGGGACACCTGCCAGCACAGAATCATAGAATGTCAGCCCTAAAAGGGACTTATGTGATCATCCCTCTTTTTAAAAGCTTATGCATTTTGAGTCGTATTTATTCTACCTTTGAAATTTGGGGATTTCGGCTATTTCTGAGCCCAGGAATAAATTGAAATGTTCACTCTAGTTAGCTCCCAAAGTGGAATCCATTCACTTTTTCTCAAAAAGCTGGCCTAACAAACACCACAATTATCTCCAACTTAGTACATCTCTTCCTCAGCAGGCAATGCCGAGCCTCACACATCATTAAAAACCATCATCCTGTTAATTCAAAGCAAGTCATGAGAGGAACTGGACTAGCCAGGCTTTTGGCAATCGAGCGACTCTCCATTTAAGAGACAGAGAAATTGGGACACAACGATAAGCATGGCTCTGACCCCCTTGGAAAATTGGGATCAAAGTTGAGAGATGAACTCGGTCTCCTGACTCTGAACCAGTCATTCTCTCCATCCCAGAGGGCTGCCTGCTGCCGGCTCAGAGTTCATTTTGTTTTATGCTTTTTCACTTAACTAATGGGAAAGAGCAAGAAATAGTTCCATCTTTGTGGCTATTACAGTACCCTCAGATAGTCCTAACCACTGACAGCACAGACCTGATGAAAACCTTGTTCCTTAAAGTACAGCCCTGGACCAGCGAGCTGCATCAGCACCACCTGGAAGCAGGTTTAGAATGCAGATTGCCAGGCCCTGCTCAGACTTGCAGACTCAGAATCTTCATTTAATCAGATTCCCAATAACGAAGGTTGAGAAATAGTATAACTCCATGCCAAGCCACATCATTTCAGGATCGGCCCCATCTGATGTGTTGGGGGTGGGGAAGGAACATGGCAATACTACTGGGAGGGAGAGAGGAAATGCATAACTATAAAACCTCACCCCCCTTCTGGCAACCGTGTTTCACTCCCCCACCAGCCCACTGTGAAAGCAAAGGGACATTTAAAGGGCAACAGGAGGGTACTTGTCCCGCAGAGTGGCCATCAATCTCAGCATTACTCCTAGTCACCGACACACTTGGGTGTCGATCTTTATTTTCTAGGCACTGCTCTGTGTGTCCAATTGGGCTGTCTTGGACATCCATAGTCATTTCCCAACACATCTGCAGGATATGCCCTATGAAGATTCCTTATTGCCACAGCCGCACCTGTTGGGTACCAGAGAGACCCTAAGTCAACCATCTGGGCTGGTGTGAATGCACCAAACAGCCCCACTCACCGTGACTGAGCTCGTGTCCTCGCCGTTGGTGGCCTGGATTCTGAGAATATAGATGGGGGTGGTCTCGTAGTCCACTTTAGTAACGAGGTGAAGTTCTCCCCTTTTGGGATTGATCCAAAATACGTTTGGATACTGGAGGCTGGCCCCTCCAGTGGAGATGGAGTACACGATGCTGCTCTGAGGAAAGTCTTTATCAGAGGCTCGCACCTGTCCAACCCGAGTTCCAGCTGGAGGAACAAAGTGCCTGAGGTTAGTCCTACTTTGGGACGTGGGTAGGGTCTAGGAGCATGGTTCTCAGCACCATGGGCAAAAAGGTTTTTAGAAGCCCCTTTGCTGATGTCTCATAGCTTCAATTCTAGTACATTGAAATGTTGCTGACAAGTACCCACTAGTCACTGGCCCTAAGATCCAAGTAGTACTATGAGGTATGAAAGACAGTTCATGTCATTACATAGACGCCAAGCACACCAGTCATTAGGCTGTCAGGAACAACGCTACAAAGAACATCCTCACACATCTTTCTGCAGCAGTGGTATCCAAAAGTCTTTTGTATTTTTCACATTTTCTATAATGAGCATGAATCACTCTTTTACAGAAGATGGAAAATAAACCCATTTAAGGAGTTTAGCAACTAAAGATGAGAGAGTATAAATTCTTTAAAATGTAATTTAAGATTACTATATTTCCTTACAAGAGCAATGTTTCAACAAATTTTACAGGTGTCAACCAATCCTAGCTCAAAATACTGTTTCATTGCATTTATTTTACAAATCATGCTGGTGGGGCGGCCCTGAGTTCTGGCTTGCCTATTTTGTAGAAGTCCTTTTTCATAAATTATACTCCTTGATGATAGAAACCTTTTATTCAACTACATAGCCCCAGCGGTAACTGCTTGACCCAAAGTAGGTGATCAATAACCATAGGAAAATCGGTGAATTCCTAGAAAGCCTATTCCTGCTGCATTTGTTATTCACTAGGTAAGAGTTAAAGTATTAAAAGCATTTCCTTCAGACCTTCTTTTTGTGTTTTGTTTAAAACAATATTAGGAAATGGAGACCATCATAAGGAGAGAATAAAAGAGAAAGGAAATAACTTTAGGAGTGTTTGGGGTTTTTTTTAAATTATAGAAGTATCTATGATAAAAGGACCAAACACTGTGATGATGTCAATTATACTAGAGTTAACGGGGCCACCTTCAAGCTTAAAGAGGTGGGGAGAAACTGAAGCTGAAAGTGGGGATTCCTTCCTTCAATGTGGGAAGAGTCTGCAGAAGTCCAGGTGTTGTAAAGGGCACAAAAGAGGCCGCTGGTGAATCCTATTAAAGGCAGGAAATAAAGTCTTTATTTTGTTTCTAAATGAAGAAACTCTAGAAATGGAAAGCTTTCCCCCTATTTTTAAATTTCAGTTCTCTGAGCGAGTTGGATAAAAATCACAGTGGAGACCAAGGGAAAACTTTGGCTACAAAAAAAGGTTAGAGGAATCAGACACGCAGACAAGGAAGCAATCAGGGGGTTCAGAGAAACCGTTTAATCAACAGTTTTCGAAATCTAGATTTCACCTGAAGGGCTCCTCAGGATTGAGGACAATTTAAAAAGAAATAAGAGACTCAATAAACGCGATTCAGTCTGTGAGTTGTGCATACTACTCAGGGCCCAGAGAAGGTAGCTTCCCCTCCCCTGAACCTGCCTCTGGACGAAGTTTGTCAAGAGCACTGTGGCCTGTTTCTCGTCTGTCACTTACCTGGGCTTGTTTCTGACACGTTAAATATGTAGGGCAGCCCATCAAAGAGAAGAGGAAACTCATTTTCTGGGCTTGTTAGGACATAAATGTAGATGTTATCTAAAAGCAGAAATAGGAAAAAAAATTTAAATCACAATATTCTATTCATTCACTTGTTTATTCAACATTTTAAAAGCATCTTTTGTGTAACAGGTTCTTTGGAGAATATGGGAAATACAGGTGAACGAGACCTAGCAGTTTCTGCCTGCAAGATGCTCAGGGCAGCTGCCTTTTGATAAACGCATGTACAGGTCACTGTGGAAGCTGGAGGAAGTGCAAGCTGAATCTTTCAAAGATAATTAGAGCTAGGCAAATAGGGCAAGCGGGGAATGGGAGCTATTCTAGTCATGTGCATGGATACCAGGGCAGAAAACTCCACGATTTACTCAAAAAAACTGCAAGCTATTTGGCCTAGTTAGAAAAGAAGGTGTGGGGGACGGGGTGGTGAGTTAGAGGCAAGTGGCTGGAATTGAAGCTATAGAATTAGGCAGGAGCCAGATGGTGAAAGTCACTGTGTGCCCAGCCAAAGAGTTTGAACTTGAACTTGAACTTGACAGCTATGACGATACACTCAAGGGTTTTAAGCAAGGAAGTAATATAATAGCGTCTGCACTTTCTGAAAGTCACTGTCAGAAAGGTGGAGGATGCTTTGGAAAAGGGCAAGACTAGAGGCAAGGGAGACTGATCCTAACAGACTCTCAGTGTAATTAAGCCCAGAGAGAGGAGGTTCTGCATCAGAGCAGTACTAGTGGGTTGGGGCAGAGCAGGGGGAAAGGCCGCAGATCCTTGAGCTTGTAGGAAGTTGCACAGAAGAAAGAACTTGGAGACTGATTAAGTGTCCTGGTGAAAGACAAGAAGAGGCTGATCTGATTCTCAAGTTTTGGGGTTGTTGGAAATCTTTGGAACACAAATACCTAGCCCAGTACTGAGTATTGCCAAGCACTCTAGTCGTTGCCACTCAAGGAAGATGCTTCATTAAATAAATGAAAATTATACTTGCTTTTATAGTGAGGAGGGGCAACATCCTGCACCTGGATTGCCACAGTGTATTTATTGCCGGCTGCTAGGTTACTTGGGTTTTCATAATCTAGATCACCAATCAACTAGATCAAAACAGAGATTTCAGATTACACAGAACAATCCTTTTCATTGAACTGATAACATCTTCATATCTGTTAGTGACAATGTAAACTGGAAAACATTTCTGGAAAGCATTTTGCCTGCATGAGGAGCTTTAAAAATCTACATCCATACCTTGGCTCACTGCTAAGTCACTATTTATTTGAAAGAATTTGTGAGGATAGAGAATCTATGTTTAAAGGTGTTCATCAAGCAACTACTGCCCAACAGCATAGGCTCAAGACTTCAGGCTAATTGTTAATTGATATAGATTCTTAAATACATGGATATTTCCATCATTTAAAGTATGTATGCATGTGTGGTTAGAATATACACCAAATCTGTGTACAGGGGAAAAGACAGGAAGGAAATATATCAAAATGCTAACAGTGGTTATCGCTGAATGCGAAGGCTTTTCTGTGTTTTCTACATTTACTACAGTGAATGTGCACTAAATTCCTAAACAGGAAAAATAGAAATCATTTTTTAGCTGACACAATGAATAAAATTGGTAAGACTTTCTTGGGGATTGAAAAGGCTTGGGTTGGGAGGCAGAGAAGAAGGTGAGTAAGAGGACCTAGCGGGCTGACTGCTCTCCTCCCTGAGGCTTTATCTCTGATGCCCAGACCTCCTACATAGAATCACACTCCCTTCCAAGACCCCGCACCAGACCCTGACCTTGCATTTGTCTTTCTTCCTTCCCAACACCCGTCAGTGGGAACCCTATAGGTACAGGTCTCACACAACTCCTTCAGACAGGCTTTTTATGCCCGTCCTGCTTCTTCCTCAGCTTTTGCCCCCACAGGGATGCTGTGGAGTGGGGCTACCTGTGCAGCCTCCCTTTTTCATTCTCCTTTGGGTTCCTAGAGGTTCCAGAAGGCTGAATTTCACACAATGCACTCGTGGCTCTGAACCTGATTAATCTCGCCTCAGACTAATCTGGCCTCACACTTCGGAGGGTCAGGAGAGAACACTCAAATACTCAGGAGTGTCTGAGCCCAGATGGCACCATCATGCCTGCAGAGCCGCTGAGCATGCACGAATTCTGCAGCTATGTGAGAAAGAATCCAGTCCTTAGCACCCCGGGCACAACGATGCAGAACAGATGATTTCTGGAACTTGGGTAAAATTAAGAGCAAATGGGGAAAACAGAGTCACTATTAAGTTTGTCAATTACAGGCACTTGGAGGGGGAGTTACTGTGGAAATTTCTCTCTCTGGGGCAGCAAAAGCACTACGCATGTTAGACCAGCTCCCCCCATGCCCTCTCAATGCTGCAATGACCATTAACTGACCACAATTTTCCCAGAGCCAGCTGGATCCTGTAAAAATCTGCTGCTGCTCCCCACTCCAGATGGCGCAGTGAAGTTGAACTGGCTGTGTGGTGCTTCGCTGTCACCATCGAAGCAGACTGTGTTCAGGTCCAGAAGTGACATTCCCTTGGCCGCTCTTTCAGGCACCAAAATGCTGGCAAAGAGACATGATTCAATGTTTTCCCCAGCAAATGGTGATTGGGTGCCTCCTCTGACACGGGCCCTAGTGGACATCCCTACTTTAATTTCAGTTCAAAGCAAGTTCATAGCCATTGTAGTGACCGCCTAACTGGAGCCCCTGCTCTGCCCTGTCCTCCCTTTAGACTGTTCCTCACATGCCAGCCAGGCAGATCCTGTTTAGAGTGTCAGGTCATGTCCCTTCCCTGCTCCCAAATCCCAACTGGCTCCACATTTCAAAGTCTTCACTTTGGTCTTCAGCACTCTTTATGATGTGCACGACCCCACCTCTCCCTTACCTGTCTGAACTCATCACCTACAGACACTTCTTCTCCTCTGGCACTCTCCGCTGGCTCCCGGCCAACCCCCACCTCTGACTTCAAGGCCATCACTTACTGTGGATGCCCTTCCCACAATATCCATGTCAATTGCTCTTCTACTTTTAGCCTCTAATCCGACGTCATCATCTCAGAAGGCTATCCTGGCTACCCTGCCTAAAATGTCAATGGCCACTAGGCATTGCTCCCTCTCTCATTCCCCCCTTTACTTTTAATTCTTGGCTTTCATATTTTCCAATGTATTATATGGCTTAGTTATTATTACCTTTAATTACCTTTCCCCCTACTAAATTGTAAGGCAGGGATCTTTGTCGGCTTTGTGCTGAGCATGCTCAATAAATATTTGTTGAATAACTGAATGGTAGCTTAAGTGACTAGCACCGTAGTGAAGAAGGACACAAAGAAGAATGGAAGAGAAACATAAATTCTGCCCCTGGCTGCAGGAGTTCATAATCTGGTTAGGGGAAATCCCTGTACCCTGTATCCCTCACCTCCCAAGCTTTGCAAAGTGGGATTTCCCTCACTTTGTTACAATAAATCCGATGTCAGAGAAGGGCCTCCTAACACCTCAGTATCACTCGTTCAATAGAGGCTTTTCAAGAGCTAATTTGGGGGTCCCAGTCTCCATAAACTCCACGGACTAGGCAAACAACACAAATGAGTAAAGCTGCCCCCAAACTAGAGCCATCTGGTCAAGCCCAGCTTGGTATGGGAGACTGAGAAAAAGTAATTAATACTTTGAGGCATCAGCTCATCGAGGGACTTTATCATGCCTCTAGGTTTCAGTTTTTCCACCTATAAAATGGACATAAATGATGCCAGTTAGCTTTTGCTACCTAACAAACAGGCCCCAAACTTAGTGGCTTAAAACTGGAGTTAGTTATTGTTTCTTACAATACTGAGGGTTATCCATGAGATCTAGTGCAGCTTGGCTAGTTGCTGTGGTCACTGACAGCTTAGCTGGGGCTAGATGGTCTAGGATGGCCTTGTTCATGCATCTTGTGGTGAGAAGGTGATCGATCTCTGCCTCATGTTTCCTCTCATCCTCCAGGAGACTAGCCTGGGTTCTTTACATGGAGATCTCAGGTTTCCAAAAGTAGCAAAGAGGGCCTGCTCCCGCGCACACACATCTTTCAGGTCTCTGCTGTGCCTTGTTTATGAATGTCCCAGTGGCCAAAGCACCTGATATGGTCAAGTCCAGATTCAAGGAGTAGAAAGAGACAGCCATCTCTTGACAGGAGGAATGGTGAGGTCACATGGCACAGGGGCATTCAAACAGGCAAGGAGGAATTCGTGATTGTGTTTTGGTTTGGGGGTTGTTGTTTGTTTGTTTGTTGGGAGCTTTTTTGCTACTGACCTCCATCATATTTTATCTTGGGCAGAATTTCTTGCAAAAATATGTTGTGGTTGCCATAGGAATGTGCCTAGAAGACCTTCAACCACAGGAACGTAGTCGACCGGAGACCCCAGCTGCCGTGCTCTCGAGTCCATTGCTATACTCGCCGCGAGGCTAGGTGCCAACAACTGGGCGTGGCAGAGACACTAAGGCAGGCTCGTTCCTGTCGTAGGACAGCCGACTGGCTCCAGGATTCCTCGGTGCCCTAGCCAAACCCTCCACAGACTGCACGGTAGGCTAAAACACTTCTGCCCGCCATCTTTCGCCCTTTCCTTCACTCAGGGCAGACTTGCATGTGGTCTGAGGACCCTCCCAGCTTTGCCTAACTCTCTCCCCATCGTTTCTCATGGGCATTTTCCCTAACAAAAGCCTTGCCCATTTAACCTTGGCATCTTGTTCCCCGATCACCCAGACTCACATGTATTAAATTCTTTAATCCTACGTATTATCACCTCCTTCTGAAATCAAATTATGCTCCCTTCTACGTCCCGCATCGTCTCGTAATGGCAGCTAACATAGGCTTCGGTCTCAGCGAACGTGGAGCAAACCCTGACAGCAAGGATGGTCTTGGGCTGCTGCGGGTAACTGGGTTTGCTTTCTGGAAAGCGGTTTTTCTGACAGGTGTAACTGAATTTCCGTGATGCTTCATTGGCAGCGGTCACCTCTGTGTTTCAGCAGAACTGGAGTCCAAGCATTTCCATCCCTGTCCTGCATGCACAGTGTCATGGTTTCACCCACAAGTACTTAGGATGGATACTATTTATTAAACACCAATGATAAGCTGTATCATTCCAAGCACTTTAAAAACACTGCCTCTAACTACCTCATCTCCAAGAGGTTTGCATTCTTGTTTCTGTTTTATAGATGAAGAAAGAGTGGTTCAGAGTAGTTTCAAGACCTGTCCAAGGAAGTTGATGCAAACAGGCACTATTCTCTGCTCTGCATTAGTCACTGCAAATTCTACTTTACATTCCACTAATCAGTGAGTCTCCAGTTCCACAGATGGCTAGGGAACCTGAGCTTCTACTCTAACTCTGCAGAGCCAGGACGTTGTATTACCCAAAGAATCCAGGGTCCTGAATCCAGACATTTCACACACTCCAAAGGAGGCCTCCACACTCAGCCCCTAGGGCTGCCTGGCCTGTTCTTTTCATTCTTCGCTGACACTTGGTTTTTTCCCTAAACCCTTGACTTGGAAAACCACTCCCCCTCATTCATCAATCCCTGCCTCAAAGGCGCGCTGCCCCAGCTCCCAGCCATCTGACCGTGGTTCTCTCCCCAGGCAAAGGTGACTGGCCCAGCCACATTCTGAAATTAGCCGACCTTCTCCGCCTCTGGCTCACAAACAGCTTGAGAAGTACTTTAAGCCAGAGTTTGACAATTTACAACCAGAGCAAGGGCTGTCATGGGCCTTTGATGCCTCCATCAGAGCCCTAGGCTCATTCATTACTAGCCTGGGAAAACCAGGGACCTCAGCCTCAGGGTTGTTTCCAGCTCTGCCCAGCCTGAGAGCCCACAGGCAGCAGGGGCCCAGGCACACAGCCGCCCGCCTCCCCTCACCCTCCTCTCCTCTACATGCCCTCACAAACGCACTTAGAGGGACCACACAAAGAGCCCTGAAGAAAGAGTAAATATTCAGGGCTGTGTTATTAGAGCCAGGGGAAACACCTGTCTTGTTGTTTGGTGTGTTTTGACCTGCCTGTGTGCTTCTGCTCTGGCATGGTGGGAAAGGAGAAGGTGGCAAGGATGGCAGGATGGTGGGTGATGCAAGGTCAGGGGTTCCCAGCCCATAGAGTATGCAGACGAAGCTGGGTTTCAGCGTAAAGGCCTCTGCTTCAGGGGCTGCAAGCAAAGAAACCCTCTTGTTGTCCTTCCTCACATCTTGGCTTTCACAGGGTGGCTGCAAGTCACTCACTGGAAAAGCCCAGAGGAGGCACTTGTCTTCGATAATAACTACTACTAGTCCAGTGACTGGCTGGTGTTGACCTCCAGGTCTAATTTGGAGAATTATCAAGAGCAAGCTTCTGTACAGGCGTGCCTGGACAGCCTAGGATATTCAAAACGTGCTTTTAGCAACTAGTACAGAATGCATGTCACACATATCGGGGGACTCTGGATGGCAGGAAGCCACAGGATGTACTTAATAGAACTGCACTCAGGGGAGAAAGCTGACAAGAAAGTTTGGAGACAGCACAGTCCCCTTCAGTTCTGTCCCCCAGAGTTCTTACCATTCAACCCCTATCCCCCACCTCTCAGGGCAGGGGGCCAGAAGAAGAGCAGGAAGGCCTGAAAGAGATGCATATTAGGAGAGGAATTCCCCAGGAAGCACTGGAGCCACCCACGAGTGCTGGCATAGATTTAGATTTTCAAAGAAAGTAGAAGTGTGGCTCTGCATAGCATCCCATGTCCATCCCCAGGGCCCAGACTTCTCTTAACAGAAGTGGATTCAACTCGTGTACGTAGTGGTGTGGGAGTCCCAATTCTAACTACTCATGACAATGACTTCCACCCCTCAAACAGACCCTAAGGTTTGGGTAGGGCTAGGAATCTATCATATGGTCAAGATTATTATTGACTTGATCAGGGCCTCAGCAGGAAACAGATGGCAAATTGGCATAATTCTAAGGGAGGTTTAGGAAAGGCACCATTACAAATCTACACACAGGGTATGTGAAAATTGGGCCAGTATGAGAGAAACTTCCTTACCATTCCTAAGCCTGGAGGAGCCGTTGGATGGAGTGGTTCCTGAAACTGAACCCCCAGACAGAGAGTGCTGCGCGAAGAAGGTTGCCTTATAGAAACCGAGACCTTCAGGATGCAGAGGGACCCATCCCGCCGACAGGGAGGGAGCCAGGGGCATAAACACCCTTACTTCACACTCCCCTTCCTCCCGGGCTCCCCATCGGCCAACCAGAAGCTACAGGGCAAGGGCGCTGGTAAATACCCATGTAGAGCATGTTGATCATGGGAGACAGAACACGGTGAGAAGGCTGGAGGCTGGATCCGAAGGGGCAATGGGATGTATCCAGAACAGCGCTTACTGGTTTTGGTATCAGACTCAGGGCCACACTGAATCTGAGCATTATGCGGGCGTGCCAGTTGAGAGAGCAGGGAGACATTCATCAGCATCATAAAAGGATTGATATTCCTGTTGCTTGCCCTGGACAGTCTTTGTCTAGGGTCCTTTCTCCTTGGAACAGCCACACCATGTATTGTGTTGGTGTCCAAAGTCACCGGGAGTTTAAAAAGTCAATTTGTGAAACCAGCCAAAGCTAAACTCAGCCGAAGAGACTGTCCATGAGGACATCTGAAGACGAGACCTACTGTGGTCCTCAGTCTGGGTCCAGATGCAGGGCACTCTCTCAGCAAGGGTTCCTGCAGAGGCGCCTTCCCTGTCCCTAAGAGGAGCCGCCGTCAGACTCCCAGGGAACTGGAGACCAGCTATGTTGAAACCACCACAGAGATGATGCTAACCCAGGGAATTATTGATGTTGTGGCATTTAAACAAAATAGTAGCAAGACAGTACTGTTTTCAAAGAGGAAAGTTAACCCAGGATCACAAGGGATTTTATTTGAAAATAATGGTGGATTGTGAGACAAAGAACAGGTCAAAATACACAAAATAACTTGTATCTCACTTATATCTGCATTTTTCTCCTTCCCACTGCCTTTTGTTTACATGCAATTAAGTCGTGTGAGGTAAATTAGATGCTGTGTTTTGTCTTAAGTAAATACTTGGTTTGATTTATTCATATTACTGGTGGCATGTTTCTCTGGGATCTCCTAGTTACTAATCCTAAGTCTCAAGTATCGATTATACCTGCTAACGAACAACAACGTCGTGCCAACAGTGGCAGTGAATGAAGGAAAGGCACAGCCCAGAGAGGGTCTCACAAGTCCCCGTGGTACTTTTCACCAACAGAGATTTACACGTTATAGAAGAGAGCAAAATAAAAATATTTTTTAACACAGAAAGAAAGTGGAGAAGAGAGACAACAAAGAGGAAAGAAAATAAAAGAGAAGGAAGAAAAAAGAATGATGTAAGGAAAACCTGTCAATCACTTGGACAGTTCAAAGCTGCTGTTTTTCATGAGCCACGTCCCAAAGCCCATAATTCTTTAGTTTCGCCGGAGAATAACCAGAGAGGCCATGGGCCAAGGACGACCGAAGAAGTGAAATGCCCAGCATGTGTCTAAGAATGTGAATACCTGAAGGTGAACGTGGAACAAGTAGCAGGGTTGTCGTTGATGTCTGCCACCTTGAAGGTTATCTGCATGCGATTCTCTTGACCCCCAAAAGGTCTATCCTTCACCAGAACTTCCAGAGAAAGGGTGGGATTTTGTCTTAATTCGCCCACGTCTCTGTCCAGCCTGCGGGCCACTTGGATGGTGCCGGTCACTAAGAAGGCAAAGGTTAGAACATGACTCTTTAGAGGAAAATGAAAAGTAAAGGCCAGTGGAGACTTGTAGCAAGTCAAAAAGAGCATTCCGATGTGAGGACTGGCTTACACAGGGAATATCCTTCCCAGAACACATTTTCTAACAATTTATGTAAGTTTCTCTATTTGACATTGATTGGGGTGTCTGGCCTGACCCTTCTAGAATGTTTCAATGCGAACTTCGGGGTCAGGCCCCTGGCAGCAGCCGTTGCCCTTAGTCGACTAGACTGGTAGGCAGCTGACTCCAGACTGACCCGCTGGGTTCCCTTACTGGAGAATTTTAACTGAGAGCTGTAAGTAGGGTAACAAGTCAGGTGAACAGTGAAACTCTAGCTGCTGAGGTCACTGGGGCGGTGCTGGTTCCCACCCTTCCTATCCCCCGGCTGCCCCACTCTTATAAGATGCCCAGTATCCTGCTGATAGGTGTCCCTCACTTTCTTTAGATCTTGCTTGATTTGACTTGCCTTAGTTTCTGTTACTTGCAACCAAAGCCTTACCTATGCTCCCCCTAGATATTGGACTTAAAAGTTCAGTTTTAGTGCCAGAGTGAACAGAATTCTAAACCGCGGTTATCGATCCTTACACTATCAGCTGAGCGAGGTCCTTGACGACAGAGCTCTAGGAAGTTTCAGAGACAGAGCACAGTAATTGCCTTTGCCTGCCGCTCCTGGAAGCAGGTACCCTTTGCCCTAAAGCCCATAGAGCAAATACATTGTCTTTCTGGGATTGTCAATGCTGGTTTCCGCAAAACCATTGAGTAAAGTGAAGTACTATTTGGTGACGTGATAGGGCCTTACAAGGCAGTACAGTCTGGGAGTGGTGAAGAGGGCGGACTCTGAATGGGGGAGCTTTGGTTTGCATCTCGTCCTCACAATCTGCAAGCTGTGAGACCTTGGACAAGTCCCTTCACTTGTCTGAACCTCTCCCTAAGCCTCAGTTTTCTCCTCTGTAAAATGCAGACTATGACAGGTCATTGGGTCGCTGTGCTGTGTCCTTAAGATGGAATGCATGTGGATCACCCCACGAAGAGCCTGTTATGTGCTAGGATCCTGATGGAAGATGGACGTTGTGGGAGGAAGAAACTGTCCTTCTCTGCACGGAGACACTTAGATTGGAAAATCATTCCTAGCAATCCCACAGACTGATCGAGATTGATGGGGTCCAATACGGGAATCACTAGGCACACGAGCCTCTGCAGCACTCCACATGTGACCAGTCTGAATTGAGATTTACAGCGAATATAAAATTATAGAACAAACTTCAAAAATTGGTTACACAAAACGATCATTTAAAATACCTCATTAATAACTTTTAAATAGTGACTACATGTTAAAATGCTATTTTTGGATCTATTGGGTTAAATAAAATGTTTTATTACAATTAATTTCACTTCTTTTTACTTTTTAAAAATGTGGCTGCTAGAGACTTTCACATGACTTATGTGGCTTCCATTCTATTTGTTAGACAATGCTGGTCTAGACCCTCTCTTCAGAAGACTTTCTGGTACCCTCAGGACAGGGAACTCACCCGTCCTTACACAAGAGCCTGCCTCAACAGTGAAGCAGTGATACATCTGTCAACACGGGGCCCTGTTTAGTTTCCCCAGTCCCCATGCCAGCTGCTTTTCATATGCCTATTACCCCGGTAACTTATGATACTCTAGACAGAAAGGCATGCCCAGATCAGAAGACACATACAATATTTGAAAAACAATCCATGTGGTTGAATTAAAGGATGCACATGAACGATGTGTGAGTGACTTACACTGATTTATCATGAAATAGCTGTTAACAGTAGTGATGCTGTAAAGGAGGAAGCTGGAAAAGCCTTGATCATCAGGGTCCTCAGCTGTGACATTGGCCACGATGGTTCCCGGACTCAGCTCCTCCGGAATCACATACACTCGACTTGGGCTGCCACAGAAATACAGCAGACACAGCGAACTGTCAGGGCCACAGGAGGGTGGAGTCTGGGAGGCGGGTATTTTGGTTAATGCTAAATATAGCTCTGAGCGGTTGAAGCTGCATCAACGTGCTCAGGGAGAGAACTCAGCAGCTGAAAGGAGGAGAGGCTGGCTTTTGTGTTTCCAAAGATCGCATCCCTGTGGAAGCAGAGAAAGCCCCATGCTGTCACTGCTGTGAGGTACATGGCTGCGGCCTCGGACTTCACCCAGCCTGGTGCCATTTCAAATCAGCATTAACATCTTTTAAAATAAAGGCAGTTGGTCTGTCCAGCCATCTTCTTTCTTTCTCTCGATTCCGGTGCAAAAGTTTCCTGAATTATATTTAAAATCCATCTGGACATAATGTCCCGAACTACAGGTTCCTGACTCCCATCCCATGGCAGCCACCAAAAACCAGATAAATGATCTACCTTCCCTATTTCAGCGCCTCTGCTCTACTTAGTTTTTATTTCTTTCTGGTTTTGTTTTTGGTTTTTTGGTTTTTTTTTTTTTTTTGCTTGTGGAGGCAGAATTTATGCACAGAACTGTGCACCTTCCAAGTACCATTAATCATGAGGTCAGCTCTCTGAGTGCAGAAATGAGCCCTCTGGGCAGAAGCCAAAGTCAGCGCTCTGCCCTCCAAGGATGACTTCTGCAAAATAAACCTAACTGCCAGTGCACCCACCTTCCTCAGACCGCCACTGCCTTTAGAAAAGGCCAGTAATATGACAGATGGGTTCAAAGTTTCAACTTCCCTTGAATGCACCAAGGGAAGCTTATTTTTTAAAATAATTTCACAGAAAGTCCTTTCACTGAGGGAAATCATTTCAGTGGGACAAACAGTCACCTCACATTTGCCAGTTTCCTAAGTGTGAATTTTCCCACGTGGGATCTTCTTTAAGAAGGGAGACTGCACCTCAGCTCCAAGTGATGCCATCCATTTCCTGCGCTCAGGGTATTCCTGCAGCCCTTTCTCATCACCCTGGAGGAAATGTGGGGTCAGACATAGAAGGACAAGGAAGCTCCAGCCGGAATCTGGCAGGCAGGGAAAGGTGGGACCTCCTGACCAGGGCTCCTCCCTAGACTCTGGGCCCAGCCCCTACTCGTGGATTAACCTCCTATAGGTGCTTTAAAAGTTGGGTGACAGCAATCTTGTTCAGATCAAGAAGCCACCCCTCCAGGGCCTCTCCCTAGCAGTGTCCCACTAAAGCAGCCTATTAATCCGTTCACTTACCTCACACACCCCTTTCTCAGGGAATCTGTACTGTGCCCACTGATGGATGGGTCCAGGAATAGACAAGTGTGTGAGGCCAAGGAGGCAGGCATGGCAGGAGCCAAAACCAGCGTGAGGGAAGGAAGCAGGACCAGCTTCGTAAGCTGGACTAAGCCCTTGTGCCTATCGTCTGAGAGCCCCAGGCTCTAACTCGTTATATTTTCCTTTGGTTACCTGAAGTGGGTTCTGTTAACCTCCAACAAGGGGACCTCCAAGACACCCATGCCACCCTCACGGCTTTGCCCCTGCTACTCCAGGTGTGGTCCCTGCGTTTCGAACAGGCTCCCAGGCTGTGCAGACCTCAAGCCCTCTCAAGCAGGCGAAATCGGGATTTGCGTTTTTACGAGACGTCTGAGGGACCGATGTGAACTTCAAGGTTTGAGCAGGACCAAGATAAGGGCTCACCAGAGGTGACAATCACAGGTTTCTAGCTTCTCATAGGACAGACCCAGGACACCTTGGGAGGAGAATCCCCTCCCTCCTACCATCCCATCTTCCCTAATACAGTGGTTCTCAACTGGGGACAATTTTACTGGTTGTCATAACTAGGGGAGGGGGCTGCTGTTGCCATCCAGGGGGTAGAAGCCAGGGATGCTGCTAGACATCCCACAAGGCACAGAACAGCCCCTCTTCCCTCCCTTACCCCACTTCCCATCACAAGGAAGTTTCTTCCCCAAAATGTCATTAGTACGGCTATTTAAAACATCTTGTCCTGCAGGCTCATCTAGGCCATGCACGCCAAGAAATCAGGAGCCTCTGAAGAGGGCTATTGGTGAGGCTACTGGTAAATTCCAGCTCCACAGGCAAAGCACTCTCCCCTGGGCTGAGCTGACATGGAGCCTGGCAGGAGATGAAATCTTTGGTTTGTTCAGTTTGGGGATCCGAGACCCAAAAATACTTAAAATATCATTTAACGTAAGGGTGTTTACCTTCAGACCACAGTTAAGCTCTATGCAAAGCGCAAGTAAGCCAGGGGCCCTGCAGCCACCTGACTGGGTAACGCTCTCCTGCCAGTTACATCCCCACACCTTCCACCCGTGACACGGGACCTGCAGAGGCTGGGTGATGGGTAGACGAGGGCCAGTGGCCCCACTCATGGGAAAGAGGATGAATCCTAGGTGACCGCAATGATTTCATAACTATGAATGAGTATTCTGTAAGTGCATAAGGTGTGCATACACTGTCAGGCACCAGGGTGAAAAAGACTGGGAGTAAATACAAAAGAAATGGGTAGAAATGTAGAAGGACCTACCCGCCCAACTCCGAAACACAGCGCTTTGCAAAAAATGACAGGCATTGTGCTTACCATACAGAGAATAATAAATATAAGTCCAGCACTGTTATAATCAAGTGCAGAATCCTGGAGTACACATCACGAGTCCACCAAAAGTTCCGATGTTTGTCACCACCCAGAGAGAAAATGGTGAGACGTTTTCAACAACAGAAATAATATTGGCTTTGGTTTGGGAATTGTAGGACCTCAACGAACAGTAAAAATAGGTGAGCTGTTCCCACATTTTACATTTCCACTTCCCACTCTAACAGTATACTTGGATGAGTTTGAGGATTTAATTTAATGGATAGTTTATGGTTAGTCTCAGCTCTTAGCGCGGATTTGAGGAGAAAAGAGGGATCACGGTTCAAGAGAACCACGAAAGCTCTCAACATCAGCGCCTAGTCTGAAACTGAGCGAGCTTTTCCAAACTGTAGATGACTGAGGGGCGAAGCTGGCTCTGACTGAGCAGCCTGGGCGGTATCAGGGCAGCCAACCGACCCGAAATCCCCCTTCTAGAGCACAGGCTCTCTCAGACCCATCCCTACCAACGTCTGTGGGACACTGTTTGAAATGCAGTAGACTGCCTTGGGCTGTTTGTAACGATTAGATGGTCACATGGGTCATGTTCTCTGTCTGGGATGGAGCCTAAGAGCCTAACAGGCTCCTCTCTCAAATCAAAAACGAGAACCAGAGTTTCAGACTGATCTCTGGGGCCCCAACATCCAGCCAAGGTATGTTCCCTTTCTGCTGAGGTCAACAGCTTTATTTTGGAAGACACAGTCCAGACCAGATGATCTACAAGTTCTGCCCCTTGGAAGAAATTGTTTTCCCCTCTGTCCCCCCGTTAGCCTGCTTTCCCATTGTACAGACTGGGGGTGTGAAGAGGGCACTGCAGAATGCATCTGCTCCAGACCCACAGCCATTCCCTCCTCTGGGGGTTACTAATGAATCCACGGTGCTGTGTGGGGCCAGTACTTGAGTCAGAACCCAGGCCGGGCTGTGCTCCTGCAGGAACCTCTGTGCAGAAATGCGCTGCGCCCTTCTTCTGAACATAACGTGGCGACGGGTGTTGATGAGAAACGTTGCACAGGAGTGTGTCTGCTGCTGTTCCCTCCACCCCCACACCCAGCAACTGGGCTGTAGACCATGTTAAAGTCCAGAAGTTTCACAAATGTGTGCTTTGCCAAGTGGCACCAGGTTAGCCTGGGAATGAGGCGGCCTTAATGTCTCCTAATCTCAAAATGCTTCTGCCAGCCTTCTGCTTCGTTCTGAGGACCGGTTTTTGTTGCGGAGTCTCCTGGCCTGAACTTATCCACAGACACCAATGCACTAACCCCAGGCAGCCGCCTCTGCGTTTCCTTGTGGCTGGCTTCTGAGCCTGCCTCAGCAGCGGGGTGGGCGCCTCCTGCAGTCGGCCAGGCTGTCTGAAGGGCCGATGCTAGCTCAACATCCCATCTTCCCCCCGACGGGCGCGGGTCTCCCCTTCGTGCCTGGGCTGGTGCCAGGCACATTCCCGCAGGCTGCCTCCACCGGGTTCGCTTACCTTCCTCGTCTCTTTTCTGGATTCTCGATGGCACGAAGGAACTTAGAGCACCCGGCAGTGCGCGAGCCTCCGAGGTACCATTAGAACCGCCCTCCTCCCAGACAGCGTGGGTAACACTCCACGAGTGGGATTTACCGAGTCTTGGCTGATGAGCGGGCTCCAGGACTCTGCTGCTGTTCGCGCTGAGCAGTCAATTCTAAAAGTGCCCCAGCCCTGTTACTGTGTGGAGTACGTTCCAAGTTCCCCCTATCGAACCCTATGTAGACTAATTTTTCCTGTACAGAAATACGCATGATAAAGTGTGATTTACAAATTAGGTAATTTCATGGATAGAACGTGTGTTTCTACCATCGATCTTAGCGACCCCAGCATACGATTTATTTTTCTTTCCTTATTAAGTCAAAAACTTTCATCTTTTCACTTACAGAAAGCACTTACGACTTTTCTTTGGCATATCTGAATTGCCACCATCACTACTCTTGTGCTTTGGGGCCGTTACTAAGTAAAACAAGAGTAATTTGAACACAAAACTGCCATTCCATGACAGGAGACCTGATAACCCAGACACTGCTAAGTGACTAAGGGAGGGGGTAAGGGAACCCAAAACAGTGTGGACATGCTGAATGAAGGGATAATTCACATCCCAAGTGGGATGGAGAAAACATCACAAGATTCGTCACACTACTCAGAATCCTGTGCAATTGAAAACTTATGAATTTCCTGTTTCTGGAATCTTCCATTTCATATTTTCAGACCACGGTTGACCCTGGGTAACTGAAGCCATGAAAAGCAAAACCGTGGCTAAGAGGGGACTACTGTATTTACCTTCTCCTAAGCCTTCACACGAGGGACATCGCACCTGGCCCCACCCCCTTCCCACCATACCCACCACCCTGTGGGACAGGTGAATGTTAGGGCATGGAGGCAGGGGGAGTAAAAGGAGAAGATAGAAGTCCAGAAGCCCATGTAAAGGACACTGAAGATCTTGGGCCCCTTGTCTCTTCTCCAGGCCGGAGCAGGGCACCCCACTGCCTTGTATTAAGTGTGTCTGAGGAGGCTTGGCCACCTGAGGGAGAGAGGCCTGCAGCCCCTGGAGCCCTGACCGCCCCCAGGCCTACCTGGTGAAGCGCGGGGTTTCATCATTGATGTTCACGATGTTCACCTGCAGCGATGTGGAGGCTCCGAGCCCTTGGCTGTCTCTCACTTCCACGTCGAGATGGTAACTATCAGGGGAAGATCCCAAGTGAGGCAATCAGGCTTGGCTGACACTACCTCAGAATGGGGTAGGAGGAGGGAGAGTTCTGTCCCCTTCTGGCTATCCCACTCTAGATGCTCCTACAGAGTCAGGTCTACCCTGTCCACCTTTCTTTCCCCATCTCCAAAAACCTAATTCTGCATTTCTCGCCCTGTCGCTGTTATTTACAGCCGCCATCTCACCAAGAGGCTGCTCACGCCCCCCGTGTCGCACACTCCATGTCCATCGCTCCTCACACCACAGCGCAGCGGGTATTGTGCCCGCGCGAGGAAACTGAGGCTCCCATAGAGCAGTAACTAGCTCTGGTTCTCACACCTGGTGTAGAGCCAAGAGCGTAACCTAGGTTGGCCCTCACACCCTGGACTCTCAGAGACCTACTCCCTCCTCCATCCCGCTTTCATGTTAGCAAACAGCTCTGACAGCTGCCCCCCCAAGCCAACAGGGCATCTGAGGCAACCTCCAGACGCTTCTGGAGCCCTCTCTCAGACAGTCATTCTTATTATCTGGAGATGAAGATTTGGGATGGGGAAAGAGGCCTTCCAGATAACTGTCTTATTTCCTATTCCCCTCTGGGGCTCGCTACCCTCTGAACTTGGCAGAAAGGCAGCAAATTGCTCAGGGCCCCTTGCTTTCCCTCAGGCTGCACCATGCCTGCTCCTTGACCCTCAGATAAATGGGACTTCAAGCAAGGTCACACTTCAAGCGAGGTCATTAGCAAAGGCTACCTATTGTGTCCTGCTTCAAAGTCAAATTCCGTTGTGGAGAAGAGGGTACCATTAGCAGACATTCCAAAGCTCTTTGCGGTAGAAACCAGGAAATACTGAAAAACAAGTACAAAAAGAATGTAACTAAACATGCCTATGCATCTCTCCCCAGAAGACAAGTTTGTTCAATTTCCATTTTATATTCTTGGCTCATGGTACATTCCTGGTGCATAAGTCTAAGAAAGGGCAGTTCTCAGACTTACTGATTCTTAAATCAAGAAACTTCTAGGTCTGTGGTCTGAGCCTCTGACCCTGATTGGCCCACGCCCTCGTAAGCGGGTCACTGGACCCCGCTTCGATTACAGAGCACACGTACAAGGCCCCTGTCTGGGCATTCAGAGTCTCTAACTCTGCCACCACATTTTCATTTCTGCTTCCTAAGACAATTTCTGGCTTTAGTGAACAGTATTTAAACACAGCTACCACCCTGTTTAGTAAGAGGGTGATACTGAAGTAAATGAGACCTGGTCTCCACCTTTAACAGAACTTACGGTATAGCGGGGTGCAAAAACGTTCATGAGCATCATCCATGGAAATAATGGAAGGGCAAAGGGAAAGGACAAGTGTGAGAGAGAACAAAACTTGGCAGAGTTCAAGTTGAAAGCTGGTTTGGAGGCACAGAAGGACCATCTTAAAATGTGAGCTCAGGGTTGTGGCCACAGGTCAGGTCTTCCCACATCCTGGGGAGATGAAATCTTCGTCTCCTCGGCTCCAGTGCTTAGCTCAGCCCTCTCGATGACGACCTCCTGCCCAGGACCACTTATTCTGACAGGAACACAGGCTTATTCGCCCTGCTCATGAGGTGCCAGCTCATGGAAGGACCGCCCCTGTGCTCTAGATGGTGCTCATCAAGATTGCGTCCTTGCTCCCATGGTGCAAGGAAAAGACCTAGATCAGAGCTGAGCCTGAGTTCCGGTTCTCACCACAGGGTCTGGGGCAAGTCCTTTTCTTGCCTGTGACTTAGGGAGGATACCGCCAGCTGCTGAGGATTGACTCTAAATGCTGTGAGTGTGACAGGCCGCAGCCACACTCGAGGCTCACATGCGTATGTCTTCATTTGTTCCAAAGGACTCTAAGGTTAGAAGATTTCATTATTTCCTACTAGGATGACAGGTGATCTCTCCGCAGGTCTTAGATCTCTGGAACAGTTCATCGGTGGGGGGTTGACAACCAGAGCTCCAGGCCCCGAAGTCTAAACTTAAAGGAAACACCAGCCAAGGATTCCAACCCAGTGATTTGCTACGTTGTGGTCTCACCTGAGCTCTTCATAGGAGAAGAGAGGATGCACAGAAAATAGATTAAAGGTCCCCTCTGGGGCCAAGATAAGGTTTTTAAACCATTTTTTAAAGTGTTTACTTTCCGTTGGTTATTTAATAACATTTTCCTAGTTCTAATAAACATACGTTTTACAAATAAATTGGGAAAAACAGAGAAATATTTAAAAAATCAATATTAGTCGCCTTTAAAATCTCATTTTCCTGGATACCCTTCTGTTCTTCTTTATGCAAACATGCACCCTCCAAAACTTTTGCGATGATGTTCTAATCGAAATTATAATATTGTTATTTTCACAAATAGCTTGAGTATTTCTTCATATTCCTAAATCTTATCTTATAGCCTGGTTGGTTAATGATGGCACAGCACTCTCCTGGAGGGGGTTATTTTACTAAGTCTTTCTTACTGGTCAGTTAGATGGTTCCTACCCATTTTTGAGAGGAAATATTTGGGCAATGCCAAGGAGCCTTTTTCTTCCACCCCCAAAATTATATAAGCATTCAGCAGCACTCACATGTGACATTTAGATCCCAAGCCCCAGCCAACTCTCCCAGTCACTGGCTGGGCAGCAGCGGCCTGGGCCTAGGCCGCCTGCACGCAGAGCAGTCCCATGTCTTCGAGCAGAGCCTTCTCTGCAGAGAATCCGCAGGTGCCCACAGAGCTGAGACTAAAGCTGGACGCGATGGCAGGGTTTATAGACCTCACAGAGGCATTTACTACACACACTGAGGAGGCTGACTTTCCACATGTGTTCGGAAATGTTCTAAGAGATAGGTTCCTAGTTCTGGCGGGTCCCCAACAGGGCAAGGCCTGTGTCTCGGGACACAGAGATGACAGACAGGCCGTGCTCTCTAGAAGCTTCTGGTCACCTGAGGGACCGTACCAAGAAGAAGTGGGAAAGGTGCCTCAAGAGGGAAAAACAGGCTGCGATAGGAACAGAGAAGGACTCGAAGGCCCATCGGGAATGTAAGAGTGACCAGCTGCAACAGCTGAGTTAAACAGGTGCTTTGGCCCTGTAACCGGACAGCTGCGTGTGACTCCCGGTTCTGCCACTTTCCAGCTGCAAGAGCTTGTGCAACAAAGAGTAACAACAATAGGGCATGCCCCATGGGAGGATCATGTAGAGTTCTAGAACAGTCCCAAGTACATGGTAAACCTCCACGTCTGTCAACCTCTACTGTCCAGTTAGAATGTAACACCCATGAAGGGAAGGGCTTCTTTTTCTTCACTGCTGTCTCTCTAGTGCCTAACACATAATTGAGGCTCAATAAATATTTGTTAAATGTTACATATTGGGGTTTTCCTTTTGCCTATTTCTCATCTGAGACCAGCAAGCCTACCTTAATCTTTCCATCTTTTAAAAAATCTTTTAAAAAGCAACAACAAAAGTCTTGCCAAAGATTTTAAAAATCTCTTTGAATTTGGTATTGCTAGTCTTGGTTATGAAATCTTCTCTAGTTTCGCCCTTAGTCTTAGCAAGAAAGAAAAAGTAAATAGCAGCAGATAGAAAAGGGTAAAACTGCAGAACTAGGAAGAGGAGGAATTTCTTCTTAATTTTATTCAGAGGCTCATTTCCTAGAATCTTAATTTTTTTCTTTTAGCACCAGGCTAATTTCCTTTATCCCTGATCCTGCAAGCTTGTGTTAATGGGAATAGCAGTTCTGTACTTAGAAAGGAGATAATATCCGTAGACTAAAAATATTGTGTCATGTGGCCATTTGCCAGCAACTCAGAAAGCTTTCTGTAAAACCTGGCATTCTCTCCCCTCTTAAAGGCTTGTTTAATCAAAGCTGTTCCCCTGATATTCATTCTTGGAAAACAGAAATTAAATAGAATGAAAAGCAACTGCAGCCCCTCTCTGCTCCAGTACTGCCTGAGAAAAGTCCTGAGAGATCAAGTCAATTCGGTTAACAAATGCTTGTCACACAAGCTCTCCAGTTTCCCCGCTGGGGAATATTCCTTTACCACCACCCCAGCTTTCTCTATTTGCAACCCCTTGGCAGCTGCAGGTTTGCTCATGGACACAAAAGCTTCAGTGTGGAAGACAACGAGCAGAGCTTCCTGCCCCATTCACCCTTTATGGTGCCACTGGTGTAGGGAGGAAGCAGCTAAGAAGGAGCTGGCCCAGTTTCCCGAAATGTCATGCTCCCAGGGGAGGGCATGCAGGCTGCCTCCGTGCTGGCTCCCCTACTGCAGTTGGAGTCACAGGTGAATAATAATTCAACCTGTTCTGGTTTGCAGCCATCAGCTACTTTTAGGCCTGCAGTGGAATCGAACAACAAGAATCCAGCCTTCTGTGAACAGATCAGTCAAGTTTTCACAGTGAAGGCAGGACCCTTATCCCTTCCAAGTCCAGGGAGTGTCCATGACTCTAAAAGCCACTAAGAACATACCCCCAAACACCGCCCCCCCCCAAAGGGCTAACAGCACCAGAGGCCTAACAGCACGGGGCACCATCTTCTGACTGGGCCATTTTAAGTTATGAACATGATGCCACATTTCTATTCTATTTTTCAGTGCAAGCTGAATGTTTTATAAAAGCCTCAATTCCTCTTTTTCCCTATTCCATTCTTGTCCCAGCTCAGAGGTGGGAGGTGGGAGACAGGAGTGGGGAGGAAGGGGGCTTAGGAAGAAAAAACAAAAAACACTACCATAAAAAAAAAAACCTACTGCAAGCCCTTAACTTGGCTCAGGCTTCTTCTGTTGTGCTATGTGGGTGAGCTAAGTGGGTTATAGGCAAGCGTTTGAATGTTTTTAAAAGAGCTGCATTTATAAATGCAAAGTGCTACAGATATGTCATCCTTTACTGACAAAGCTGCAGATCCCATCCTCTCATATTCTTTTTTTATAACCAACCTGGGTCCTGTTCTTTGACAGAGGCTTCACTATTCTTAAGGACAATCATCCCTGTCTATTTGAGAAAAGAGTCTCTCCCAACATACAGTCATCAGTTGGTGATGTATTTGGAGTGGGAGTTGTCCAGTACCACTGCTTTCTCCTTTCTTGAGCATTTTAACAAGCACCTGGTCAGCAAGTGTCTTGCACAGACTTCAGTGGTGGTTCTTGAGCTGGCAGGCAGGTGCCAGGGGGGCACATGAACGGGTGGTGTGTATCTGTGTGTGTGTGGTGGGGGTGGAGGTGCATGAAGAAAGGGCGCTGCTCGGAAAAGGGGTGAAACACTCAAGACAGAATTTTCCAGAACACAGTAGAAGGGGATGAGTAGGAGTTGGGTGAGAGACTTCAGTTCTCACTAGAGTTTCCTGGCCCAAGCAAGGGCCTCAGTTCTCTCCCTCATCCCGAAGCACAGGATGCTCAGTGGACCTGAAAGCTCTCATCCCGGGGCAATTACTTTATTCCCGGGAAGATTAAAGGCACAACTTGCTGCCACTTCTTGGAGCCATGACTAAGATGGAGGCAGAGAGAATCCCTTTCTGTTGCCCTCCCAGCAGCCCAGCTCCTAGCAAGGTTTTGCTCTTTTAGCTGAATCCTTTGTCTGCCCTGGTGAAGACAAAGCACGTTTAACTTCATGCAAAAGTCCTTTCCTAATGGAAAAGCCAAGAGAAAGCCCCTTAGTGGAGGAATCGCTGCACTAGAGCACGTTGCCTCCAGCTGCGAAACTGATTAACGTCCTCAGGGTCCCAGAGGAGGAGGAGGCTGTGCAGCAGTCATGGTGGCCGTTTCCAAGCAAAAATGGGGGAGGGAGTCTGGGGTGAGTGGGAGCAGGCTGGGCCTCACAGAGCCTCCTTCTGGAAGCAGAGAAAAGGTGTGTGGGGGGGTGGCCAGGGAAGAAATGATGGTAAATACGATCATTCACATACAGACCATCCTACACATCTTTGCACGCTGAGCCCACCATTTACAACTGCCTCTGTGCTTCGCCTGCACCCCATCAACGCACAGAAGGTGCGCAAGGAGGGGGAGCTGCGGCGGGATCTGAGCCTGCGCCGTCCAACACAGAGGCCACTAGCCACAGGCACCTGCGACTACTGAACCTTTGCAATGTGGCTGGTCTGAAAGGAGGTGAGCTGCATGTGTAAGATACGCAGCAAGTCTGCAGACTTACTATGAAAAAAGGATCTAAAATATTGCGTGAGTAGTTTTTGTTGGCTACATGTTGAAATGATAATAGTTCAGATATATTGAGTTAAATTAACTATATTAAAATTAATTTTACCTGTTTCGTTTTACTTTTTTAATGTAGCTACTAGAACATTTAGAAATTCGTACGCAGTACTTCTTTCTGGCTCACATTCCAGCTCTGTTGTCCGCTGGTGGTCCCAGCAAGGTATGACCACAAGCTGTTTAAATTTTTCTAAAAATGAGGAAGCAAATACCAGTGGTCTCTGCATTAGCCACAATTTTTCATCATCTATGACACCGTTTTACGTCATTAAGCTGGCCAAGGGTTGTAGGATTTGTCATTTTAAAGGAGCTGGGGTTTCTGGAGATGCCCTATAGCTAGTTTTAATTCTTCCTTCCTCCTCTAGTTGCTACCACCAGAAGGGTGACTCCTGGGACCTATCAGGAAGGATGACAGGCACAAACCAAGCCTAGGTGGCTTTATGCACATGCTTTGGTGTTTATTAAGGTCTGTGTTTGTTTGTTCAGTGGTTCTCAAAGGGAGGAGAGCATCCGAATCACCTGCGGAAGTGTGTGTTCCAATTCAGCATTCTGAAGCTGAACCCAGGAATCTGCATTTTTTAAAGCAGCCTGGACACCCTCTGAGAAAGCCATAGACCAGTGTTCCCAGCCTTTCCGACCAGAAGACTCGCCCAGAGGACTTCGCAAATACACAGACTCCCAGACTCGCAGAATGCCAACTCAGAGGGAGACTCGGGAAGTTTGAAAACTGCATCTTAAAACAGCAGTTCTCGGCCTGGTCTGCATGAGATGACCTGGGGGCTTTAGAAGCCTGATGCCTGGGCCACACCCCAGGCCAGTTGCATCAGACTTTTAGGGGAGGGGAACCCAGATATGTTCATGAGTTTTAAGTTCCCCTGGTGATTTCAATCTACGGCCAAGGTTGAGATGCACAGGTCCAGTCAATAGCAAACTAACCTGTCTTTTTTCTCCTTGTACAGAGCAAAACTTGTCATTTAGCACCCTGCAGAGCCCAGAATGACGTGTGGAAGTACAAAGGCCACTGTACGTTACTTCCTAAACTGTTATTTCCTTTTTCTAGTCTGAGAAATGTTCGTTCTGGATTCTGTTCACCGCTCCTGCAGGCCGGCTGTCGGCTTTCCGCGCAGCTGTGAGTTCCAGCACAGGTGTTAAATACTCCATTAACACTTTCTGCTGGAACTGGAACTGCTCCCTCCCCAAATGGCTCCTAAAGACGCCGTAGCAGGAGCCACAGTGGCAGCCACCCTGTTGCAGCTTCCACAACCCTGCAGCTGCTCATTGCTCTCTTTTGATGACACATTTTCTTTAAAAGGGGCAACACCTACTGCATTTGCTCCCCACCTGGGCAGCTTCCCTTCATCTGAAAGGAACCACCTGATCTGGGAGGTGTTTTTAAAGGAGCCATGACCTTGTTCCTTCTGCATAAATTTGAAATATATTAAAAAGGGAGATTTAAAAATGACTACTTTCCTTAGCAGCTGTGATTCCTTCCGCTCTGCTCCCACTGCATCCTATACAAACTTTATAGCAATTGCCTTATTGAATTATAATTATTTGGTGTATGCATGAACATCTCTAATCTAAACTGTAAACTTCGTGAGATACAAAGATGTGTGGCACACAGCGGATTTTTGGTAAATGTTGAAATTGAAGCGAGGTATTTACTCGGGGTTGCTAACCTCATCTCCATTCCAAATCGCTTTTCCCCTGGTTACCATCAAGAAACAGCGGCCGCAGGAGATAGTTCTGCCAGTGAGAAATAAGCAGAAGTCCTCTGGTAGGACTTCCATGAGGGTCTTTGTTTTCCTACCAAGGAAAGGGACAGATTGGGCTGGCCTGGCCCTTTCTCTTTTTTCTTCCTCTTCCTGCCTGGAACTTCTATGTGAAGGCTGGAGGTGTGGCAGCCATCTGTAATCATGTGGTGAAGATAAAGAGGACAAATCCAACGTGCTCTGGGTGGAAGAGCAGAAAGATCGGAAGATCCCAGGCTTTTGAGGGGAGCTGCTGTGCAAGCTCTGCAATGCCTGCCTGTCTGCCTCTGGACTTCTTTACAAACATCCCACAGCCTCCACTGTAGTTAAGTTTTCTGTTATTTTCAGACAAAACATTCGTAACTAACATAGAGTATGTTTATAAGGATAAGTTTAAAGCACCTAGTATTGTCCTTAGTACAAAATAGGGGCCTCTTAAGGATTTGCATGTTCAGGACAGAATCCCCTGCTTTTCTGTATAGAATTCCTCTTTTTCTTTGTAATTCTTAGGACTCTCTTTTAATTTTTTTTTTTTAACTTGGCTCCAAGCAGCTTGGCTTCATCTCTGAAAAGGAAGTGTTAATGCCTGTCTTTAGGGTATACAATTTATGCTTATTTTAAAAATATATACCTGGATTTTTATTACCTTAGAATTTAAAAATGTTGAGCAATTTCAGTATGCCAGGCACTGTGCTAAGTGACTTTACATCATTCTCTAATATTTACAATCCCCTTACTGTGGTAGGTAGGTGGCATTATTCTTCCATTTGACAGATGAAGAAATTGAAGCTCAGAGAAGGTAAGAATTTGTCCAAGATCACACAGAACCATGAAGCCAATCTGGGGTGTCTGTCTCCAGAACCCCCTTACCCATTCCATCCTCCTCTGTCCTCCGTGCTTTGGCAGCGTATTCTTCCCATTGTCACTGGCCAGGCCCACCCTGCCGAGATGCCAGGCTCCTACATCAAAAGCAACGCAAAGAAGCCCCTCTCCAGCTATACAAGAAGACTTACACTAAGGGGTACGCTTCGACTTGTGTCTTCAGGATCGAAGGCCTCAACCTGGTAAATGAATCCAGGGTTTGCTCCTTCCACTATGTAGAGGTCTTGACCTACACCCATGCCACAGTGAAATAAGAAACATTTGATTAGATAAAGCAAAAAAGGAATCCCAAACCAGGGCAGCAAAGGAAACCAAAGGAAACCAAGCGCAGTAAACCAAGCACATTGGCCCTGTGGGAAAGAGGGAAGCAATAGGAAAGGCCAGGAGGGAGACCATAGCCAACGTGCAGGAGTGGATTTGTTTATGGGAATTAATAAAGTGCTAGGGTTGGCCAAACTGGCATCAAGTCTTCACACATTTCCTCCGATGAGAGGTGACCTCGGGTACTGCTGTTTGGTGGGGAAGAGGGAGGTGATAAGAGAGTTGGAAAGTAACCACAGGTAGGAGCATCCACAACGGGGCTGCCCTACGTCCCACTTCCCCTTTCATGTGCAAATTCCTTCTGAACAGAGCTAAGGTCGCCCCTTGAAGTGCACTTAGCATCTTAGCAGAAATGAGTCCCTAAAATGAGAGGCTTTAAATAGAACAGAGAAGAGACTAAATAAGAGGGAGAGAGGGCTACAGGAAAGGGTACGAAAAATTGATTTCATCTACTTCAGAGCTCCTGGCTGTCGGGGGGAGGGAAGAGCAGGCAGTGTCACTTGGCACCACCAGCCCTGCCTGAGGGGCTGTCACGCGCTCTCCGGCATCTCTTGCTGAGAATCTCTCTGAGAGATGACAGAGGATGTTAACATCAACTCACTCTGTTTTGAGGCACTGTGCTGAGGACTTACCATGTTTCCTCCTTTAATATTCATAACAGTCCTAGAAAGTAGGTATTGTCATTTTCTCCAGTTTACAAATAAGAAAAGACTCAGAGAAGTATTGAGGCTGCCTCAGTTAGTAAGGAATAGTATCCAAATTTGAACCCAAGCCATCTTACAGCTGATCTTCAGCTTTCATTCACTTTATCGCGACACACGCTTTCATTCAACAAGTGTTTACTGATCTACACGCTGGGAATACAGCAGTGGACAGAACAAAACCCTGCTCTCACGAGCCTGCATTCTCTTGTGGAGACATTGATAATAAAATATGTATTTTATCGATAATAAAATAAATGAGTAGAATGTGTGCACATTATTGAACAATGTTGTGAAGAAAAATCAGGGAAAAGAGTGTTGTTGAGTTGGGTTACAATGGGAAATAGAAAGATTCGTTGATATTTGAATCCAATTCTCAAAGAAATGTGGGAGAGCCATTGAGCTACCGCGGAAGGGGCGGAGGAGAGAGCAAATGCCAAAAAGCTGAGGCAAGGTGGTGCCTGGAGGACTCACAGAGGGTGAGCAGGCCAGGACTGCTGGAGCAGGGGGGTGACCAGGAGACGTGTGGGGAATGACATGGCGGGGGCGAGGGGTGTATGGGCTTGCCGATTTGCTGGGGCCTTAAGGAGACTCTCACTCTTCTTTTGAGTGAGATGGAAAGTTTCTTGCAGAGTTTTAAGCAAAGGAGTGCCTGGATTTAAGTGATGTTTAACAGGATCCCTTTGGCCGCTATATGAATCAGCAGCAGAGGGCAAGGGCAGAGCAGACAGCCCAGTTAGCCAGCCACCACAGCAACCCAAGTGAGACGTGACTAGTGGATGCAGTGGTGAAGAGGCCAGGGACAAGTAGGACTCTGCACAGATTTCGAAGTTGGCAGGATTTCCTAAGGGATTTTACCTTGGATGTGAGAGACAGAAAGAAGTCAAAGTTGACTTCATTGTTTTGGTCCAAGCTACTGGAAGAATGAAATTAGGAAAAAAAAAAAAACCAGGACAAGCAGCTCTGGGTGGGGATGGTGGGGATCAGAGGGGTGGAGTGGGAGTCCAGAATTTGGTTTAAGCACATGTTGAGTTTGAGATTTCATATTCTGACACCAATTCCAGTGTGAGCGTGTGTGTGTGTGTGTGAGTGTGTGTGTGTGAGGGTGGGAGGGTGGGGGTTCTTATACCATGAAGCAATTCTCTGACACCAGCTGGGTGTTCTACAGTTTAGCTAATTCAAGTTCAGGTTGTCACCTATGCTTCTGACCTGCCAGCTGTAGATCTGAGGTTTCTACCCCTCCCCCTGCTCCCCCACCCCACACTGAGGCTCGGTTTGCTAGAGGGAATCACAGAACTCAAGGAGACATTTTACTTACTTGATTACTGGTTTACTATGAAAGGATACGACTGAGGAACAGCCAGATGGAAGAGGTGCCTAGGGCACAAAGTAGAGATTCCCGCTCTCCAGGCACACCACTCTGAATCTCCACCGACCTGGAAGCTCTCTGAAGCCCACCCTTTCGGATTTTTATGGAGGCTTCAACACATGGGCATAATTTGATTCAATCATTGGCCATTAGTGATTGAACTCAATCTCCCTTTCTGTAGTGGTGGCAATGGCTGAGAGAGTGTGTGTGGAGGGGACTGAAAGTCCCAGCCCTCCAAACACGTGACTGGCTCCACTGGCCACAATTGCCATCCTTAGGTGACCTCAGAGCATTTCAAATGCCACATCACGAACATAAGAAAAGATGCCTTTTTTACTCTCATCATAAGCAATCCAAGGGTTTTAAGAGCTTTGCGTCAGGAACAGAGGAAGACCAAATATGCATGTGTATTGTAAAGCACAGTATTACAGGTGTCTATCTGCTATCCAAGTAGAGGTGTTAGGTAGACACTTGGATATTGAGGCAGTTCAAGGGAGAACCTGAACTAAAACGCAGACTTTGGGGTTGTTAGCATGAATGGCATTCAACGCCATGAGCTTGGGGGAGGTCATGCAGGAAGCTGCCCTTCACTCTTATGTGTATTGTCCCTACTCTGTGGCGGATGCCACACACACTGCCCTCAAGGCATCAGCGACCGTGGAGAGAATGAACGAATCAGTTGAGGACCAGTGTACAGTGATGAGCCTGATGAGCTTGGCCCAGGTTCCTCCTGAATAATCCACTTGAAGTCCTGACCCTCAGCTGCCTCCCTGGGACTGAGACACCTAAGAGAAACCGTGGTTGTGAAGGGCTTTGTCAATTGTTGGGCACAATTACTGGGAGTCCTGGGCTGGAGGACGTTTTATTTATTCCATGCTCATTAAGCAGCTGCCTTTTGCAGGGAAACAGCTGCTTGTTTATTTACTTTTCTGTTTTTCTCCATCCCCCAGGGTCTTCCCTGATGCCACCGTCTGGGTTTCATTGCACATCCCAGTGTATCTTACCTTTGGCCAAGTTGCCTAGAAACTGAGGCGGTTCGTTCACATCTGTTACCTGGACAGTTAGGACCTGCAGGTCAGTGGTACCAACCTCATCCTTAAGGTAAATTTGCAAATCAAATATCTTTGGTCCTGTTTCAAAATCTAGCTGCTCTTTCCCAGTGGTGACAACCTAAAAGCAAATGCAGATTTCTTAGTAATCATGTGACAGAGGCCTGTTTCGTATGCTTGCGTTTCGCAAAGGGATATTACTATGAAGGAAGCAACCAGCATCCCGGAAACCACTTTCCACTCGCTTTCAGAGGAACTGGTAGTTTGCCTTAGCTCTTCCAAACATAAGCCCTGCAGCCCTTCACTAAAGGGACTACTGTGTATGATGCTGCTTTTCACAGGAAGGAAAAATATTCAGGAGAAATTCTGGTTGCATTGACTAAAGATGGAAAGCCTGAGAATTTAAAAACCTATCGCTACTTGGGGTAGGCTCCTAGACAAGTCCTTGAACAACTCAAAATGTAATAGGAGTTTTTCATCTTTAAGAATGAGATGCTACACTTTCCTGGGACTGCTATTAACTTACATCTTGACTCATCACTCCATTCTAATTTTCCCAAGGCCACTTCCAGGAAAAAACAAGTGAAGGATACATCTGCAGAAATAAGGAATGATGCTTACTAACATCAACTGCCTGTTCAGTTTTGTGTGTGTGCCTTCCCATACTTTCTTCCAGGGTCGGAACGCTGTTCGTAGCACTACAAGTGTTTTGGAGATGTGGGAGGGACACCAAGAACCAGGGCCAGAGAGAAATCACCAGAATCTAGACTTCTGCTAGCAGGAGCCCAAGTGATCCATGCTGGGAGGGATGCGCGGAGGCAAGGCTAACTGGAGGCCAGTCTATGACCTCTAACGTCTACATCCCTGTTGGTAAGCTCCCAGAAGGCACAGAGTCTTTTGGAACATAAAGGATTAAATGTTTTAATAATGCTAATATAAGCTTTTAGTTATTAGTACAACTTGGGCCTGACAGGGAGGCATTCAGTGTCCTGTAGTGAGGAGAGCACTTAGGTCTGATTCCATTTCCACCGCTGAACTTCTGCATGACCTTGGAAGAGTCATTTCACCATTCCTTGATTTTGCTTCCTTATGATTAGAATTAGGTAAGTTAATTTTTGCCATGGTTGAACAGACATGTTCTAATAGAAGGCTATTAGGACAAAGAGCTCGGTCAGGGCACTATGGAAAATCAGAGGGAAGAGAGTTCATTGTAAGCTGCGTTTAGTCAGAGAAGGCTTCATGCAGGAGGCAGTGAGGATCATGTTTGGCTCTGCAAGACCTGGATTGGTTAAGAAGAGAGGACAGCCATCCCTGCGAATGCGTGTGTGGTGGAGGGAGAATGTACGGAGGAGTGCTGAGAGGAAAACCGAGGTAGCCTTGCCTCCAGCCACAAGCAGGGTCAGCCTGAGATACACACGAGTGGAGATGACCCGTGCCTGTGGTCGGCATGTGGAAAATAACGTAGGGGTCAAGAGTGTAGAATCTGAGCCCCGCCTTCCTATTACCTAACCTTCCTGTAGCCTCAGTTTTCCCATTTGTAAAGTGGAGATAAGAAGACCATCTGCTTTATAGGGCTTTTGTGAGGATTAACTGAGCTAATTCACGGAATACCTAGATCACTGGCACCGAGCAAACCCTAAGCAAATGCTGCCTTTTATTGTTATTAGGTAGCAAAAACCGTTTCGAGAAGGTACTTTTACCAGAGCAGATGCGTCTGTTAGGATGGTCCACTCTGTTTCCTGATTTATACCCTAGCTTCCTGCTAAGCTTAGAGTCCTCTCCTGAACCCCAAGCCTGAACAGCTCTTTTACCACAATATTACCTATTGACAGCCCTTTTCCCTTAGGAACGAGATGTAATACCCCGGAGGAAGGAAATAGAGCAGCCAGAAAAGATCCAAAATGTTATCTCTTGGAACCAAAGGAACTGGGTTGCCATCAACACAAATGGAAAAGTTGGTTTTGTTCTTGTTGTTACCAGCATTTATTAAATGTTTGCATGCCAGGCTCTTGCTAAGCCCCTTTGTTAGGTATTTTATTTAATGATCACAACAACAATAGGTTAGAAAGTCTCCTCGTTTCATACACCAGGAGACTAGAACAGAATGGAGAAGGAACTGCAAGGCCACAGCTGAGAATGGAAGAATTGCTGATTTAGTTGCGGGCAATCTGGCTGCAGTTTTTGTGAAAGGCAGTAAGTTTGGTTTAAGGCATATTAAGTTTGAGGTCTTTCTGGACAAGGTTATTTACAGGTCCACAGTGCTCATGACAGTGGATGAGAACTGAGAAGAATCATGCTCAGAGACAGGCAAATGGAAGAGGGGCAGGCGTGGCCTCCACTTGACCTCAGAGAGCCCCAGTTTTTATGCTGCCGAGCCCACTGTCACACCTCCACTGGTTTCTCGGAGCTATCCTTCTTGGTGCTGCTCCAGGAGAAAACCCTTTGACCAATGATCAGTCACATGGACCAAGGAGGCACTGGCATCTCTCTTGCTGGGCAATACCGAGCCAGCAGTGAAGGTGGGGGTGATAACGAGCAAGGACTCTTGGGGCCAGCCTGCTTGATCTCCAACCTCAAGTCGGCCACTAATTTGCTACGAGAACTTGGGCAAGTTGCTTGACTTCTCTGTGCCTCAGTTTCCTCACCTTTACCATGCATATAACAGTACACCATTTCATAGTGTTGTTATGGGGATTAAAGGAGTGAATTTACAAAATGTTCAAGGGAATTCCTAATATATGGCAAATGGTTCATAAATGCGAGCTCTTATCATCGTCATCATTATCCTCACTCTTATTCATCCTCCTCCCCTCCCACCCCGACACCACCGGAAGTCTCAGCAGCTGTGTTTGAAAGCAGAGAGGCCTGGCTTCTGTCATGATGCAAGGTCACCCTCAGAAAGCTCTGCACAACTGAGTCCCAAAGCCAACACTAACTAGACCTCTGGGCTAGAGGCCCAAAAACTTCACTGTGAGATTCGTTATCCTGTAGAGTGTCAAGGCTGCCCAAAGAGGAGCCACTTCTCCTATGTTCTCCCACAGCCATAGCCAATCTCAGTATCAACTGCAGACTGTGGCGCCAGGAGGGCACCAAGACTGAGATAAAATGGTGAACACTAGAGCCTAGATCAGTGAAAGCGCTAAGAAATTCACCATTTCTAGAGGTCTGGAACAGGCTGGAATTCTCTTTCGACTACAGCTCTGCTCGAACTACATGGTGTGTGGGAAGGACCTTGGGGGCTCATCCAAACAGCAGCAGTTATGCATGGCAATGCAGGAGAAAGAGCCTAAGACTGGGAGTCGGAAGAACTGAGCTAAGTTTTTATTTCATCCTTTATGGCTATGTGATCTTGGAAAAATCATTTAGTCTTGCTGTCTCTTTGTTATCTTTTTTTCTAAATTAGAAATAAAAAATTTTTAATGGTGATAATATCAGTTAGTAGTTAACAACCAAGTAACAAGCTATGGATGTGCTTTGGAAGCTCTGCAAATTTGAAGCAGCATGATCATCCTTATCATTAAAGGCAGAGGCTGAGAATGAGAGCTCTCAAGTGAAAACAACCCAAATATCTGTCAACTGCTAAACAGATAAACGAACTTCGGTATGTCCATACAGTGGAATATTATTCAGCCATAAAAGGAATAAAGTACTGATCCATGCCATGACATTCTATGCTTACAGGAAAGAAGTCAGTCATTAACAACCACATACAACATGACTCCATTCATATGGAATGTTCCGAACAGGTAAATCCATTAAAACGGAAGGTAGCGTGGTGGCTGTCAGAGACTGAGGGGATAGAGGCAGGGAAATGACTGCTAATGGATTCAGGGTTTCATTTCGGAATGATTAAAATATTCTAAAATTAGATTGTAGTGATGGTCTGAGAGAATCGTAAAAACCACTGAACTGTACACTTCCAATGAGTTGTATGCTATGTGAATTATTTCTCAATAAAGCCATTTTCAAAATATGCTGAGAGTCCTGAAGCCAGACTGCCTGGACTCCGATTTCAGCCCAGCTACTTAACAGCTTGTAAACCCAGGGCAAGTTATTTAACCTCATTGTTAAATTTTGCTTCATTTTACCCATCTGTAAAGAAGGGTTAATAACACAAATAAAATTAGAGAATAATACAAATAAATTGCTACAAATGAAAACTGAGAGTAAACATGTGTAAAGCATGTTCATCTGTGTCTGGCATATAACGCATGCTCTCTAAGTGTAAGCAATTGGCAAGGCTTAGAGAGACAGACGAGCTGTTAAAGAAGAGGCAGATTTCAAGGGAGCAGGTAGACAGGGCAGATAATTCACAGAACCAGCATCTGGAACCTGAGGATGTACCCTGCGTGCTGAGGGGAAGCTACCTGAATGTGTGCTTCTTACATACTGGAGGACCTACCCCTTAGGTGCTGAGAATACCAGATGCTCGGGCTCTGGCCCTTAAATCATGGGTTCCACCGTGACTCTAATGATAAGCTGGGTTTGAGAATACCCAGTATGTACCACAGGGAGGCAACCATGCCTAGGCCAAGCAGGCTGATCCCACTGGGTCCAACCAGAACCCCACAGCAATGGCAGGTAAGACCAGGGGCAGGGCTGATGAGAACTGTGGCAGGTTCCTGTGCCAGATGAGGAAAGGGTAGAGGTGGGGGACAATGAATTATAAGTAGGTCCAGACACCTGGATCCTAAAAACATCCTTAGGAGGCCTCTGAGGTTACGAGTGGAAAACATGCAATGATCGGATTTGTCCTGCCTAAGGAGGATGAAAATCTTGGAAAGATTCAAAATGCAAACTAGAAAACAGAGCAGTGATGTCTTGGCTCTTGAATGTGGATTATTGGGTCTGAATTATACAAGAGGAAACATTCAGAGTAGGGCTGGACCTTTCCTATATTTTTACTAAAGGTGTATTCTTCCACATTAATAAGTTTCCTCATAGATTTCCTTCTGAACAATTCACAGTGAGAATCGTAGAAAAGCAAACTCTCCAGACACAAGTTTATCAGGGTCTGGCCTTTAAGATCAACGTGCAAACCATTCCACGCAAAGAACCTAGTTTCTGTCAGCACACCTAACACCTGACATCGTGTGGAGGTGGTCAGCAATAAGAAACAAGCCTTTTATTTGTAACAAATTGAGCATCATGTTCAGTTGGACTGGATTAAGTAGAGAAAAAAGGTTCAAGGGCTAGAGGGCCATCGAGCACAGAAGGTTCAAAGATGCCCCAAACAGGACTTCCTGATCTTACAAGAGGCAACATTAAAGAGGAAGAAATGACCACTGATCTGAAATCACACCTGCCCTTCATCTTCAGGTCCCCTCTCTGCAGATAGTTCCCATCGAGAGTAAGATGGTACTTACCGCAAAGTCAGTGTCTGACAGCCGGTTCACCCTGAAGGCTTCAGTGAGAGGATTCGAGTTGATTATTAGGGGAAACCCTGAGATTACAGGCGACAGTGATGCTGATAATTTCACAGAAAACTTGTGCACTGAAGTCTCAGGTGGAGCATTCTCTGTTACGTTGCTCGTAGCAGGTAAGTGGATTAGGTGTAGCGTCTCACTCCCTGTGGATTTTAAAAAGATGCAAAATGACATGAACGCAAAGCCTTGTGATAAAACAGGGACTTGACAACTTGTTCTGTGGCTTTAACCTGTAGCGAGGAGAAACAATGGAACCTGGTCACTCCTCAAGAACAGATTCTCTTGCCAAGAACTGGAAATGGGGATGTGAGATGGTCCCGGAGCCAGGAAACAACCACACTACACAACCATGAGCTGTTTCTGTCATTCCATAAACAGGACTGCTGCTTCTCTCTTGTCTCCCTGCCTCCCTTCTCTTTTCCTCCAGTCTCTGTGGAGAGCCAGGGGAAGAGAAACATGACACCTTAGCCTATAGACACCCACTTAAAAGACCTAGTCTAGCCATGACAGTGTCTCTCTCCTACAGGGCCCGGTAGTTTACAAGCATTTATTTTTTCTTCTCTGTTGAGTGTTTGACTCGTGAGGTCATCTGAGAACTGAGTGTGCATCACTGGAATGCTCCAAACTCATGGTAGATCTCCCCAGATCCATAAGGAGTCTCAGGGGTAATCGTTGGTTGTTATTGGGTGCTACAGGTGTCATGTACAGAGCTGATCAGTATCCTTTTGTTGATAAGCTCCTGTTTCACAGCAAAGGAAATGAGATATTCAGGGAAGGCACGTGAACTGCCTTGGATTGCATTATAGACAGGAGGTTTTACAATTTAAGAGAAAGCGTATTTCTTTCCAGGAAAGCCTTGGGACATTCTGTGTTCTCCTTGACGCTCTGCAAGGCTTAGCCGGTACAGAGGAGAGCAACAGGTCATATTTGCTCATATTTTCACAATGATGGTTACTATAGGGGGTTGAATAGCGTCCCCTCAAACCTTCACATCCTCCTCGAACCTCAAAATGTTCTTTATTTGGAAGCAGAGTCTTTGCAAATGTAATTAGTTAAGAGGACGTCATTACTAGATTAAGATGGGCCATAAACCCAATGACTGGTGTCCTTCTAAGGACAGGACACAGACACACATGGAAAAATATTATGCAAGAGGCACAAATTGGAGGGATGCAGCTGCAAGCCAAGGAATGAAAAGCAACCACCAAAAGCTGTGAGGTAGGCACGGAACAGATTCTCCCTCGTGGCGTCTCGTAGGAACCAGCCCTGCCAACCTCTTGATTTCAGACTTCTGATCTCCTAAACTGTGAGAAAATAAACGTCTGTTGTTTTAAGCCATCCCATTTGTGGTCATTTGTTACGCAAGACTCAGAAACTAATACAATCACAATTTATTTAATGTTCCAAATGGAGCAGAATGTAAAATTCTTTCTGTCATTTACTCCTCAAAACAGTCTGCTCAGATGGGTATCATATCATTATATTACAGATGAGTAAACCAAGCTCTGTGAATACAGTGTCCTCGAGGAAATGGGCCAAGACCCCAGGGGATGCCTGAAACCACAGACAGTGCCAAACCCTATATATACTACTACATTTTTCCTATATACATATATATATGTCCGCTACAGTTTAATTTATAAATTAGGCAAAGTAAAGGATTACCACAACAATAATAAAATAGAACAATTATAACAATATACTGTAATAAAAGTTATATGAATGTGATTTCTCTCTCAAAATATCTCACTGTACTTACCTTCTCACTTAAAAGAAGCACTTTTCAGCTTCTCTTTGACATGTCTTAATCGCCAGCATCACTACTCTTTCACTTTGGGGCCATAATGAAAATAAGGGTTATTGAACACAAGCACTTGGATACCTGGACAAATGGCTGCTAAGTACTAGCAGGAAGGGGGCCTTTACAGCATGGAGACCCTGGACAAAGGGATGATTCACATCCCGGGCAGGACAGAGAAGGAGGACAACAGATGACAAGAGATTTCATCACGCTATTCGGAACAGCGTGCAATTTAAAACTAATGAATTGTTTATTTATGTAATTTTCCATTCATATTTCAGACTGCAGTTGACCGTAGGTAACAGAAACTGTGGAAAGCAAAACCATGGATAAAGGGAGACTATGTGGTAAGCAAGAAAGCCAAAATTTACACTGCCATGCGACTTCTCAGTCAGGTCCCTGATCTTGGCCATCATTAGACACTGGAGACAAACTGCTTGCAATGAGAGGAGGTACGGGGTGACAGGAGAAGAATCTCTCCTACTAGAAGATATAAAATTTCTAGAAACAAACAGGATGTGGGAAAGTATAGGTTTTTTTAAGAGAAAGTTTTAATTTCAAATTTGGGAGAAGGGATGCAAAGAAATAAGGAAAATGTAGGAAAATTTGAAATATGAACACACTGATACAAGCTTTCATAAATCTAAAATTATCTTATTTAGATTAAAGACTAAAATGTATTGTGCCTAAGTTATTTTTGCTCATAGAATTATCAGTTTTATGGACAAGGATGGTGCAAGGACTCAGATATCAACATAGCTGATGTTTAGGGTGATGTGAATATGAGTAGGTTTTTTAATCTATTAAAATTGACTTTAGTACTATAGCATTCTTGTGATAAAAAACCAAAAGCTAAATAGCATACTTGGAGTACCTAGAGGCAAATAGTTCCCAAAAATACCTTTTCCAAATGAAAAAAATAATCAGTTGCTTTGGTGGGGTGGATTTTTTAGGCATAAATCCCTCTTGCCTCTTTTCCCACAAATGAAAGTCCCCGCCTCCCCCACAGCTGTTCACGAGCAGGTTTCTTATTCTATTCAGCAGGACAAGGATAATCATAAGCAAAATGAAAGATTGGCAGTTTTCTTAAACGACCCTCTCAGCTTCTCCACCCCTCCCACCTGCCCCCTGAGCTTGTGCCATTCTAGCCAAGAAGGAAGGAAGCCTCTGCTCATATTTAAGCAAAGATATAGCTCATAGGTTTTACTCCAGAATTCCTGGGAGCAAGGTGGTGCCCAGACCTAATGAATAAACTAACACCAGTAACCACTTGTGTTTCCTAAGCACCTACTCACCGGGCATTGTGCTAGCTACTCTACTCCCTAATCTCATCCACTCCCAGCACAATGTAAGAATTGCCACAGCAATTTCGCACTCCTGAGATTACACACTCAGTAAGGGGAGCAAGGTGGCTCTGGGAGCTAGCAAGAAAGTGGCCCCTCAACCTAGATATTAGATTTGGGTGCTGAAATCCATAAAAGGCTGTTTTTGGAACAACATAAAGAAATCATACTGAAATATTAGCTCAATATGGGCTTGGGTTCGAGAGGCTTGGGAAGCTCTACTCAGGGCTTTCCACCACCTCACTCTAACAGGCAGTTGCTGTAGCCACCACCTCGGCATGTCTCCTTTGGGGAACTGGGGAAGCTGAGGAAATTGTACCCCCTAATATTCCTAGTTGACAGCTCCTCGTTTGCTTTGCTGGGAGTGTATCCATTGAGCTTCTTGCATTAATTATAATTTCAGTAAGCCCTGGATTGGAGAGACTAATTTCACAAAAGAACCAGCCTTCCAGCCCAAGGCATCTAACTCCAAACACAGGACTCTGCATGGCTCCATGCTTTCTCCTTATATTGACAGAACTTTTCATAGTCTTCCTTGAATGGTCATATTTCCCAGCAGTGAGAAAGATGTTTTGGAGAGAGAAGGATATCTATCCAGTGCCCCTCCGACAATCTGTGCTGGGAACTGTCTCTTCCATGAATGGATAAAGCCGAACTTTTCCTTGGATATGCTGGCATTCTTGCTGAAGATGTTCATGTGTGCCAGGGTCATGCAAGCGAATTCTACAATTATAGTAGACACTCTGGAAAAGGTAGCTAAGCTGGGCTCTCTTGACTCTTAGTTCAACATCCAGATTCTCCAACTTCCTTGTTATTTATAAATAATAGCAGCAGTAGTGATAGCAATAGTAATAGTAATAATTAGTGGTTAGGTTCCTCACTTTTAAATAGAGCATTAGTAAGACAAAAACGTCATAAAATATTTAACCCATTCGTTATGCAAATAAATGTAAAGGGTGTGTTCAAAGGCATCCAGCTAATCAGTGGCAGAGGGAAGGTTGAGAGTCAGGGACTATCTCTCCCTAAGACACTACGCACTTGCCTTCCGAGGCTGGTCATCCAAACTTTCTTTGGGGTCTGAGTGCTGTAGAACAAGAAAGAGGCCTTAATGAAATGTAACTTACACATGCATCTTAATTAAGAATCAAATTAAAATTGCTTGAAGCATATACTTTGAAAAAGAAAACGCACGCCAAAGATTTATTGTCAGTCACTGAGCCACTGAAACATCTCACTTGTGGTTAAGTTCTGGATTGATGATGGCCTTGCTTGTTAAAATGAGAAAAATCACTGCTTTGCCAGAAATGGACCAACAAGGCCTTTTCCTGAAGTGTGTGCTAGAATAATTAAGGCCTCTGCAGCCCCAGTGAAAGAGGAGGAAGCTGCCAACACTGGGCCTTGGACACTAAAGGTAATGATGTAGTTTAGGGAATGTGGGCTGATGTCATTGCTCCCTCTGGGATGCAGCTGCTCCCACTTACAGCTGTTTTCTGTACACAGGGCAGTACTCACCTGAGACTGACAATAAATACCTCTTTATTCTCTACTAACGAATCAAAAGTGTAGTGAAAGAAATCAGAGGAAAGTGTGAAAAGAGCAACTTCAAGTTTAAGCCTTGCTTCTACCTGACTTGGGACTTTGGGCTCATCCCCTAACTTCTCTGGGGCCCTTTGTCAACTCTATCTCTCAGGACTGTGATGCTACACTAACAGTGGCCATTAAACAGGGTACAATTGCTAAAGAAGTCTCACAGGACCCCGAAAAGAATGCTTATACATCTAATGCTTATAAATCTACAGAAAAGGTAGCATAGCAACAGCATTAAAGATATTCCTCACAACTGAAGGCTGCCTCACAACATGAGGACTGGAGAGGCCAGGGGCCAGCTTCTGCTGTCCTCCTTTTCCTAAGGGCCATGACAAAATTCTCTCATTCAGATCAGGAGCCACTGATATACCCACTAATACCTTGGAACCAGGGAGCCACAAATAGAGTCTGCTGGAAATGTTTGTATTTTGCTGGTCATGTAGGTGTCATCTTGTTACATAACCAGCTTCCACAGCAGAGCACTCCAAGGGTCTCACCCAGATCTACTGCAAACCATTAATTTCACTGTTATCAAATAGCAATGCTTACAGGCTGGTATAAACCATTCCCAAACTCTCAGGACCCATGCCTGGGGCTCGGTGGACAAAACTCAGGTCAATGTGCCTCGTACCTTTTTCATATTCATGCAAATCTTCCAGCTACTATGGACCCCTTCTTTCATTAAACACTTTGATATTTTTCCATAATAGTGATTCCCTGGAATTTCTTTAAAAATCTAGTTCCCTGGAGGCTTTCTAAAAACGCAGACAACTTCAGTGTACCGTGTATTTAAACATACCAAAGGGGCTTTGCTACATCCTCTGTCTTCTGGGAATGGCGCATGGTCCTTTGGTACTGATGGAGTCAGAAGACTGTTTTTTCTCAACTCTTTCCACAGATCCAGTTGAGAGTTTTGTGTGGTTTATGTTCTTGCAGGGCCTTTCTTTGTAAGCCATTGTTGGAATGGAACACTATAGTGTCTCAAAGAGAAACTGTTTCATTTCTCTCATCTTAATAGGAGGTGGAAAGGACAGAAACTAATTGACATGACAGTATTAAGCAGGCAGAAGATCTAAATTTCGGCATTTAAGGAGTATCAGTAAAAATTTAAAAGAAAAGGAGACCCCAAAAGGGATGATGATGAACAAAAACATTTATTGGATATCCTGTAAGTATGTGGCACTCAGGGACCACAGAGCAATAAGAAACATGAGACCTGTTATTGCAGGGCTGACATTCAAGTTGAGGGGACAGAAAAGACACATACCAGATGAATTACGGTAAAGTAACTAATGCCACCTTTCATTGAGCCCTTGTTCTGTGTTAGGCACTTATTAAACCCTTGGCATGCATACCATGTGCAGGCAAGAGGAGCACCAGGATGCAGCTGGAAGAGTGCCTACCAAGAGCTAGGGCAATCTGGGAAGCCTCCATGGGGAAGGTGGGGCTTGAGTGGGCCTTGGAAGATACATAGGAGTTAGACCAAATGATAGGATACTGGAGCTTGTTACTTTGTTTCAAATTATTATGGTGATGCCTGCTTCTCATACCTTGAATGCAGGTGCTGGTATGACTGTCCCACTTGTCCAGTCCTCTGTGACCCTAATGTTTGAGAGTTGCGGTAAGGGTCAGGTTCTTAGACTCAAAAAAAAAGACGAGAAACAGTTTGTATCACAGCAGACCTTCCAAAAAAACCCAAGATTTGACCTGTAGGAGCAAAAGCATGGTCTAATCATGGTCATTTGGAGAGGGAGAGATTTGAATGTGGTTTTTATAAGAAATTTCAAATATTTCTTGCAAACCTTTGTGATTAGTTCCTTTCACACATCTGATGATAAAGTTCTAAATGATAGGGTTTAGAATGAGACATTGGGATTTTCTAACCTCACTTTTCCCCCAATGACAATAAATGTCACCTCTTATCTCAAATGATTATGGCTCTAAAAGCCTATATTTCTGGGAAAAACCTCAAATGTTTATTTCAATTCAGCTGCTCAAGGCCTAGCTTCCTCACACTCTCTGCTGAGTCTAAAAGCCTAAGATTAAGGAGGGTTCAATATTAAGAAACTTATTTATTTATCTTATTAGCAGATCAAGGGTAAAATCAAGTGGTCATTTCCATAGATTTGAAAAAGTATTTGATTTAAAAATCCATTTTAATTTAGAGGTAAATACCCTAAATAAAAATAAAAGCTTATATAAATGTCTAATTACTACGTTATACACCTGTAACTAATATAAAATTATATTGATTGTCAACTGTAATTGAAAAAATTAAAAAATTTAAAAATTAAAACAAGATTTTGTATTCTCCACTATTTTTTTAAAAAGCTAGTTTCTTGAGAGAAAAAAATGGCTTAGGTGATAGAGGCTCTGTTCATCCCTCTGGCGACCAAATCACAGTTGTGACAAAAACAAGGAGCAAACAGCAAGGAAAATCACCTGGGATCTAGATGAACAAGTCCAACAACTAGGGAGAGAAATTAAAAAACAACCTGCAATGGAGGAGGTAGATCAGGGTGATGACGTGAGGCTGCCTGGTCCAGAGCAGCTGAGTGGAACAGAGGCCCAGCAGCAGCAGCCTGCAGCTGCAGACACCTCTTTGAGGGGCTGTATCTATGACTGGACTTTTGTGGTGGCGTACCTGCTCGCTCTGAGCACCAGTAGCAGGACTTACAGGGAGACACGGAGTTGTTGCACTAAGGGCCAAGGCAAGGCTCATTCCGTATAGAAGTGCCAAAGGTATCCATTGTTTCTCTGTTGAGCCCTTCACCCTCTCAGCGTGCGGATTCAGTGCCATTATAGCTGAGACGTCATCAAACTGGATAACAGAGGTTGCTCCACCCAGAGAATTCCCTGAAACTCTACCTCCTCCAACTTGTGGCTCCACCCAAGCCACATCCAGGTGTATCCTCAGCAAGTCAAGTGCTCCTTGCAGAGCAGCTCCAAGACACACTGGTGGCAGCTGGACCTGGTTCCTGGCATGGCCTCTTGAGGCAACTATAAGCACAGCATTATAACCACAGTGGATTGCTTGCTGAATCTTAACAAGTGGCCCCGGAGGGGCACAGGCTGAGGCTAAGATTGGCCTGCCACTGAAAACCCCTCAGGACTGTGCCATTGGACACCTACTACACAAATCCACAGTAATAAGACCGGGACACTTAGTAGCTTTGCTTAGCACATAGACACAGACATGAACAGGCAGCCAAAATTAGAAGACAAAGAAGCAGGAAACATATGAGAGAAAAGAGCAGAGAACAAGAAATAATGGAGTCAAGGAATCTAACAGATGCAGAGTTCAAAACACTGGCTATAAAGATGCTCAATGAACTTCCAGGAAGTGTATGTGAATTCAGTGAGAACTTCTACAAAGAGATAAACACACACACACACACACACACACACACACACACACACACACACACACACAAATGGAAACGGAAATTATAAAAAGGAACCAGTCAGAAATTAAGAACACATTATCTGAGATGAAGAGTATAGTAGGTGGAATAAACAGAGTGGATAAAGAAAAGGATCGAATCACTGACATAGAAGATGGGAAGCCAAATACACTCAATCAGAACGGCAAGAAAAAATAAGCCAAGATTATAACAGTAATTTAAGGAACCTATGGGACACTATTAAATGTGAAAATATCCTTGTCATAGGGGTACTAGAAAAAAAATACATTAAAGAGTTATTTGAAGAAATAATGATGGAAAACTTCCCTAATCTGGTGAAGGAAATAGACATACAATCCCAGGAAACTTAGAGTCCCAAAAACCAGGAATCAAAAGAGCCCCACACCAAGACACATCATAATTAAAATGCCAAAGGTAAAATACGAAGAGAGAATCTTAAAAGCAGCAAGAGAAAAGCAGTTAGTTACCTACAAGGGAACACCCATAAAACTGGCAGCTGATTTCTCAGAAGAAACTATTCAGGACAGAAGGGTTTGGCACAAAATATTCGACGTGATGAAAACCCAGGATCTACAACCAAGAATACTTTATCCAGCAAAGCTATCATTTAGAACTGAAGGACAGATAAAGAGCTTCCCTGACAATAAGCTAAGGGAATTTATCACCACCAAGCCCGTATTACAGGAAATGTTGGAGGGACTTCTTTAAGAAGAAAAAACATGTAGCCAAAACAGGAATAAAGAAGGGTAATAACTACTATATTCCTATCATCAAGTACCTCAAATGTAGAAGAATTAAGTGCTCTCACCAAAAGATAGAGTGGCTGAAAGGTTAAGAAAATAAGACCCCTCGATACGCTGCCTATAAGAGACTCACCTAAGATAAAAAGACACACACAGACTAAAAGGAAGGGGGTGGAAAAAGATATCACCTTGATGGACCTAGAGGGTATTGCGCTGAATGAAATAAGTTGGATACAGAAAGACAAATACCTCATGATTTCACATACATGTGGACTCTAAAGAACAAAATCAACAACAACACAACAAAAGTGAAATAAACTCATAGATACAGAGAATATTTAGGTGGATATTAGATGGGAGGGGATTGGAGGAGGAAAAGCAAAGGGATTAAGAGGTACAAATAAATAGTTGCAGAACAGACATGGAGATGTAGAGTGTAACATGGGAAAGATGGTTAATAATGTTGTAATAAATATGTAAGGAGGAAGATGGGGACTAGATTTAGTGTGGTCATCGCTTTGCTAGTTGTGTGGATCTCTGATCACTATGCTGTACAACTGAAACTGGTATGTTACTGTATGCCAACTATGACTGAAAAAAAATTCATTGAATTGTACAATGTAAATATAAGCAACTGATTGTCTATTATATTTCAATAAAGCTGTGGGAGGGGAAGCTATTTCCTTAATATATAAAATCATTTTGCACCCAAAAGCAGTGTCATGCTTAATGGGGAACAAAACAAGAATGCACATTCTTACCACTGCTTAATAACAGTCTGCAGGTATAGGCCCAGTAATTAATTAAGAGAAAGAAACAAGGATAGATGAGGTGAGGAAATAGGTGAGGAAAAGTACAAATTTTTATTATTTTCAAACCTGTAAAATGCATGAGAACCAATTAAAAATCATTACAAATAATAAGATCATTCATTCATAGACTTTTATACATTGTGATATCAATTAAAAAATACAAGGGAAGAAAAGATTTCATTTACAAATGCAGGAAAAAAAGGAAAAGTTAAAGAAAGACAGTAATAAACTGAATCAGAATGTGCAAGACCTTTATAAAGGAAATTCTAAAATATTCCTGAGGAAAACAAATGGAGACTTGGACAAGTATTTGGAACCCTGTTCTTGTATAGGAAGCTTCAGTGTCATATACAACAATGACTAACGTTTACTAAGCATTTACTATGTTCCAGACACTCCTCTAAGTATTTTGTTGAGGTATAACATAAAAAATGCAAATTACCTCCAAATTAATCTGCAAATTTAACATGATTGAATTCCATACATTATTCATATATTATCTATTCAAAAATAAGATTTCAATTAAAAACCTCAATTTCAATAATCCAAGCAGACAACATTAAAAAGATCATCCAAGATTCTCAAAAGCTCTTAAATAAGGAAGAGGGAGTGTAAGAAGTGTAGGTCGGATTTTTGACTCTCACCAGAAGACATTTTCTCTGGCCAAGACTAAGACAGTAACCCCCCAGTACCTCAGTTTTTCCACAGAATGACTCGCCAGCCTCTAGTTGCCCCCAAAAGTTTCCAGAGAAAGGCTAGAATCTCCACAAAGACTGACTTGACATACACTGAAGGGTTCAAAACAAGTCTCCCCGGAATGTTCCACTTTGGCATGCAGACTATTGTGAGCTAAAGATAATCAAGGCCCCAAAATTTCAGGAATAGTTGTTTTTTTTAACTGCCCCTTAACGGCCTAATTTAGATAGAAGCCCCGGTCAAGAAAAATAGCTGTCACCAAAGGAAACTGAAAAGAAGACGGGCTAAGTATGGAGGGCTTTGGGGGAGCTCAGCAGGGCCTGGAGATCAAAATTCTCTCTGTATCCCCTAATTTAGAGGCTCAATCACCTGACTGCCTGTAGGTCTTGTATTCTTATGGGGCCCCCATACATACATAATTAAATTTGTTTTTCTACTCTTAATTTGTCCGATGTTGATTTAATTAATAGACCAGCCAAAAGGACCTAGGAGAGTAGAAAAATTTTCCTCCCCTACAGCACAAAGCTCTGCTATAAAAGTTATTTTTCCAACCTTGGATCTTGGAAGGACTTACAGCTCAGGCCATTTAATATAAGAGAGAAAGTAGAGTCTGTACAAACGTGGGCTAGATTGCGGCTTCTTTAGGTACCCCTATTCTCTGTGTTACCCCTACCCGAGCCTCCCAGAGCTCCCTGTTGCTACGTCATCTCATTCATCATGACGATAAGCCCATATTTGATCTAGGCTTCCCAGAGGCAATTTCTTCTTTGGGGACCTCATCACACGATGATATCACGTAAACTGAGTCAGGCAAGCAAGAGGGCAAAATGGGGTTCCTACCTGACATGGCACCGAAGAGAACCAGGAAAAGGACTGCTTCCTGCATATTGATAGTTGACCTCTGTGCACACTTCCAGAAAATTATCCAGGAGCTGAATCCCACCTTTTATAAATGTATTTTTAAAAAGTTTATTTCAGATGCCACTCATCTTGCCCTCCTAGTTTTGCTGCCATGCAAGAAACCAAACAGAGGCTTGGTGGTAACTAATGGAGACGCTAAACACCACAGGACTGTTTGTTCTTTGATTACCTGCTTCCATGACCACACGGTACTCTGTCAGCTCGAAGTCCATCTTAAAATTTCACACCTATTGTGAGGACAGAGAGCCCCAAAGAAAGAAGTCAAAGGCCAAAGAAAGAACAGAGACACTGAGATGACAATAAAAGCGGACATAAGCATATTCATCCATAATGATCTCAATCACCCTGTCACCAGGTATTTTGTCTTTCTCGGAAGCAGAGGTAGGGAAGTGGGAATTTTTCTGCTGACTGAATTGCTGAGTCAGACTCAGAAGTGGGGCCAGACCCTTCCTCAAGTGGCAATAGACACTGCCCTTGGACTCTATCCATTACCCCTGCCACTCCAGCCCTCAGAGAAGTCTGTGAAGGACTTCTGTGGAGGAGTGAGGCTTCTGCCCACTGGGCAGTGATGTGGCCCATCCCTCAGAGGCAGGTGCTGTGCCAAATGGTGCTTTCATGTCCAATGCAGCCCAGTGCCAAGATACAAGGCCTGGTGAGTGACTCAGCTGGGCTTGGGTCCAGCCTCCATTCAAAGAAAAAGCAATGGCAGCGCAGACGGTGGTGGAGCAGTCTGCCTCCTTGACGCGGTACAGTGAGAACAGTCGTGGGTACAGTGGAAGGAAGCCGGACTTGGACACTCTTTCCTGCTCCTTTCACCTGAGAACTGTCGATGGTGGAAGGAGAACCCCACACCCCAACGTTAGTGACAGGCAGGGGTCGGGGACATGGAGCCAGATCCTCCCTATCGGGGCCATGAGGACTGAAAGTTCCCTCAGGAGCTCTAAAGACCAGATGTGCCCCACCAGCAGACCAGCGTTAGTCACTGCTGGCCGGTATGAGCCCTGGCGAGAGACAGCAGTGAAATCAGTTAATAAGATTGAAGTCGACTGAGATGGAAGTCATAAAAACTGTGATGGACCCCGAAAGTGACCAGTAAACAAGGTACTCAGGGAGATTTAACAGAGGCAGTTGAAACAATGACTGGAGGAAAAACAAAACCATTTCAGTTTATATGCCTCTGAATTGAGACTGAGTGAGCTGGTTATAGACCCTTCCGGGCACACGGGAAGTAAGGCCTAGAGAGGGTTTAGTGGCTTGTCCCAGGTCAAGCTGCTAGTCAGTGGCCAAGCTGGGGCTCAGTGTCTCCTATTTCCCAAACCTGGGCACTAAGACGGTCTTGCCTCCCCTGCCATCACATCCAAGCCCTCGGCAGACCTCTTCTAGCCTCCACAGGGCCACCTGCAGCCTTTTCCCAGTCTCGCTGTCACCGCTCTGGCTAAGGTCCTGGCCTCTGGCCTGGACTGTCTCAGTAGCCTCTGCTGCATCCTACAGAAAACTGTCAGATTAATTTCCCCAAAGCACAATTTTGATTACTCTCTTGCCGGCTTAAAATAACAAGCAGCACTTTTCTTAGGAAAGCAGGAAGATTAAGAATGTCAATCTGAGGGTTTCTGTGTGAGGTAGGTTAGATGGCAAAAAGCATAGGTTTTGCTGTGTAACCTTAGGTAAATTACCGAACCTTTCAGAATCTCAGTTATGCTTCTATCAAGCAGGAGTGATTCCTGCCATGGAGGATTACTGCAAGCAGTACAATGAAGTGAAAGAGACTGGCCTATAATATGGGCTCTCGCAATACTATTTTTTCCTAATACGGCATCTATAGGACCATAGCAAAGGCTGCAACGCAGTAGATACTCAATAAACATGGGCTGAAAAAACAGATGAATACACAGTTGCCAAGTCACCAGTTCTCACCTCTCAGTGTTTCCTGTCATGTTAGTTACTGTAAATAATCCGTTTCATTATGCATAATTACAGCTGAAGTGATGGCTCAGATTAAGTTATGGAAAACGTCAGAATAATTAAGCCTTTGAATTAAAGAAACTCACATCTGTTTAATTTTCAGCCTGACTGCTCGGCGTTCTTCATGCTGCCCGTCCACCAGGGTAGGGTGAGTCTCCCCTTCCGTCACCTTCCTGGTCCAGAGGTCATAATGGTCATAGTCTGGGATTCGTTGTGGGCTGTTTCTCCTACAGCTTCTGTTTCCAGCCCAGAGGTTGTTTCTGCCATTATGATGTTCCGTTGCCCATTTTTCAGCACCCATCTCTTTCTGAAAGCATGTGGTCCCGCCACCAAGGACCCAGCTGGGCCAGGATCACACAGAGGCTAAACAGGACACTGAGGCCCCTTGATCTCTTATTACTGACCTCTAGCACCCTTGTTTCTACCAGGGGCCTAGCCAGGTGAGATGAATGCCGAGGCTCAAAGGCAGGGCTGGAAACTCTAGGGCAGGCGCCTCTCCAGCCTTACAAAAAAGACCTGGGGAGCCTTCTCCCACATCGTGTCTGGCCCAGCAGTGATTCAGGCCCTTAAAGGGATTTATCCAGCTACGGCAAGTGTCTAATTTATGAGCAAAGCAGTTGTGTCTAAACATGTGTTGACTTAGAACTTGGAATACACTTTGCTGGGGCTGTGTTGTTCACAGCCTACAAATCCTTGCATGACCTATTATGTACTTGAAACATTATGGACTTGAGAAGTAGAAGAGCTGCTAGGAATGTTTAATTAGGTTCGGCTTCTCTAGCAGGTCCATGGGCATTGCACAGCTGGCCAGCAAGCCTGGTTACCTTTATATCTGTGAGGAAGCTCTATTTACGGCTCCCATTTGTACAGTGCTGGAACTACAGGCTTCAGGACCCCAAACCCTAGGACACAGTACCTAGGTTCCAGCATTCAAGCAGCCCTACACTGCAGGCGCCTCTTAGGAACAGAGCTAGGCCCACACCCACAACAGTGGCAGCCACGTGATGACACGGAGTGTCTAGTAGGAACGGAAATGATCTCTTTCCGTGTCTGCTCACTGTGTTAGCATCGCACCCCACAGCTCTCTCACGCGTCTGTCTTCAGCCAGTCTCAGCAAGCTTTTCCAGGTCAGAGGAGCTCGTATACTTCTTTGTATCCCAATTGCTTCACATGGAATACGGTCCCAGGTGCATAGCTGGTGCTCAAAAAATGGTGGAGTTAATAAATTGACTTTATACACCCTTGCCCTGTGCCACTCTCTCCCTCACTCCAAACACTCATCCAGCGAGAGCCCCTCAGCTCTCGTGGGAAAAGAAATAAAGAAGATCCACAGCCCCCCTCACTTCTGGAAGCCCAGGAGCACTCACTCTGACTAGCCCTGAGGATCACGAGAGGGGCCCTCTGACACCAAGGCCCTGGAGCTGCCCTCAACCGTCCGGGTTCTTAGCTGAGATCCCTGTAGGAAAAGACAGATTAACAAGTAAAAAACAAACAGAAGTGTATCAACACACATACCTTATGTAAACATGGGAGAGACCCAGGGGAAAATGAGTAACTCCTGGATCTTAGAATTGAGGGGAGAGAACAGGAAAGAGAACAGGTCCTTAGAAGAATAGATCGGATGTGTGACAGTTGGTGACAACGTTTGTCTGGGTGTGCTATCCACTAATCATCTCCTTTCCTGTGATAATAGTTCATCTTCCTTGGTTGATAAAATTCCCAGGCAGGGAATTTAGGACAATTGGGTTCTTTTTAGGAGCTCTGTCTTTAGGCAGACGAGGGAATTCAGGGACAGCCTCTCCTTGCGTTTGCTGTTTTTTAAGTGCCCTCAGCTCAAAATCATCAGTACACCGAAGCATCATATTCTAGAGTATCATGCCTTAAACTCCTAGTCGTATTTTGGGGTGACATATTCTGCTATTTTTCAGCCCTCAGAATCCACTGGCGGGGCCCCTTCCCTGGCTTTAGGGTGGATGAGGGAATACGCATGGTTTCCTGGGGGGTTGACCCTGAATGGCTCTAGAGGACAGAACTCTGAGGGCCTAGGATGATGGTGAGCATGGGCCTGGGCTCAGTCAAGCCTCCAAAAAACTCCAAATTATTCTTACTTTTAATAGCAGCTTTACTGAGATATAATTCATATACTATACAATGTACCTACTTAAAGTTTACAGTGAGAGGGGATTTTTTTAGTGTATTCAGAACTGTGCAGCTGTAGCCATAACCAACGTTAGAACATTTTCATCACCCTACATCCCTTACTGTCACTCCCTCCCACAGCCCCTGGCAACGACTAATCTACTTTCTGTCTCTCTAGATCCCTCTATATTGGACATTTCATATAAGTTGAATTATACAATATGTGGGGGTTTTTGACACTTCTTTCATTTAGCATAATGTTTTCATGGTTCACCCATGTTGTAGCATGAGTGAATATTTCACTTATTTTTATTGCCAAATAATGTTATTGTGTGGACATCCCACATTTAATTCGTTCATTCATCAATAATGGACATTTGGGTTGTTTACTAGTTTTTGGCTATTGTGAATAATACTGCCGTGCAAGTATTGCTATGCAAGTTTTTTCATGAACATGTTTTTTATGTTCTTGGATAAATATCTAGGAGTGTTGCTGGATCATATGGTAACTCTTCTAGATCATTTTTTTTCTAGGGTTGGTTTTCACATTTTCATTGGGAGCCTCAAGGGGAAGGGTCTCCTCCCTGTCAACAGAGATGTTCATAGTCTCTTGAGACACTCCAAACTTGGGTCTTGGGGGTCCTTATGTGGCTGGCACATGGGTACATTCCCATCATCCCGGGGGGCACTGTGTAGTTTGCAGGGTGTGGCCTGGCTGATCATAGTGGCACGACTGGTGTAAGGGCTGAGTGGGGCAGAATTATATCTGGGCCCTCAATGATGAAAGACACGACTGCCCCTGGCTCCTTGGCCCAGGCATTATTGAAAAGGCAGCAAATCTCACTGCCATCTTGGTCTCTTTCTCATACGCTAAAAACATTGTTAGCAATAGTGGGAGAAGAGCAGCAGCAGCAGTAAATGACTAGTACATGTATGTTAGTTTATATATGAAGAAAACACGCTCCACTTTCCTCTGACTGGCTCCTTTTCAACCTGCACATCTCCAATTAAATGTTCTTCTTCAAAGAGTCCTTCCTTGACCACCCGCTCCTAATCATTCTCCCTCCAATCAACTTTGTTCCTTTCACCATGATTCTTACTGCAGTTTTCACTATGTATTTCTTTCTGTGGTCATTTCACAGCCCCTCAGACTGAGAGCACCATGAAGCAGGGCCATGTCTGCTTTGCCCAGGAAAGATCACAGCACCCTTAACCTGTTAAACAAATGAACGAATCAACGAAGAAATGCTGGACCAGAGCGCAAATCAGTGGCAAAGTTCTGTGTGGCAACCCAGTCCCCAGATCCCAGAAGGAGGCTCTTACGGAGATGACAGTAATAAATGAACTGCCAATTGCAAGCATATGAATCAATTAAAGCCCTGTTTGCGTTCTTTGTGAAACATAATTACTTAGAGTTCGAATTAAGGTCAGGCTCATTGTTTACAGCCTCTTTGCATGTCAAAAATTGGTATGAATTCCACAAGATTGAAATGCTAGGCACCTAGACAAGCGACCTGTCCTTTCTCATTCAGATGTGAAGAGGCATGAGGTACCAGTTCCTTTCATTTCCCCTCTGTAGGATCTGGAGAAGCTAAGTGTCTTGCCCAATCAGAAGGTGGGTGAGGCCAGAGCAATAAACCTTTGGCCTTGGACTTAGCCTTGAACCTCACTCTTCAATTTACCTGCTTTGCTTCCTCTTCTGCAAAGTGGGAAAAACAGTGCCTTCTCCATTGCTAAGCTGATTATGAGAATGAAGGGGATCACCTGTGTAAAATATCTAGTCCTGGCACATCAAAGCTTCTCAAAAACAGTATTTTTGCATTCCAACAAGAGTTACTGAGCACTACATCACTCCTATTATTTTATCGAGACTTGTTATTTAAGGGTTAGGGGGCTTTTTACTGTACCACCATCATCAACGAACAAACAATCAAAAAGGCAGCGTTTCCCTCTAGTTAAAAATTATTATCCTTTACAAAAGGACTACAGACAAGAACCTCATTGATGAATTCTTCAGTTATTACTGTCATTGTTCAGTCACTTTAAACCTTTTTTTGGAAGAAACTATGTATTCGTTACAAATAAATTATAAATTAGACTCGCCCCCCACTTACAAGGTGTGATAATCAAGTTTATAGTGACAGAAAAAAATATATCATGGAAATCAATAATAATATAGCAATCATTTCATCCAGTCCTTCTCTATGCCAGACTCTGTTCTACATGCTCAGTATGTGTTAACTTATTTAGTCTTCACCACAACACTATGAGACAGTTGTACTGATATTATCCCCCATTTTACTAGTGGGGAAATCAAGCCGTAGAGGAGTTTGATAACTAGCCCAGGGTTAATGATAGAGCCAGGATTCAGACCCAGGCAACTGGGCGCCAGCGTCCAGATTCCAGATAACTACACTGGTAGTGCCCCTGTCCCGATTATTGGCTCATACAGAACACCCACGTACATATGTCTATACATACATAGATAGGACACGTGTCCTTTTAAATAAAATGGTGTCTTTTCTCCTGCCACTTCATTTCCCATATTCTTACTCCTGTATCCATTGGAAAGAAAAGTAGCTGGAAACAATGTGTGCAGGAGGGGTAAAGGGAAAGAACCTACAAAACTGAAAATTAAATCTAGTTTGTTTTTGACGTGTCCTTTTATTTGTTAATTATTTGCTGCTATAACAAGAAGACCCACTGCCAATCACTGAGCAGGTAGTGCAAGGAGGAGGTGTTCCAAGGGAAGTAATCGAAGAGGTTTCTGGAGTCTGGGTACTCTCAGCTCTCAGAGAGAAGCAGGCTTTTTGGTGTTTTAAGCTCAGGGATCTCTCTAATGGGCCATTGGCACTTGCCAATGAATCATCCAGATAGACAATGATAAAAATGGACAGGATGAACAAATGCTTTGTGGGATTTGTTTGGTAGTTCCCCAACCCCTGAGGATCCCTAGGCAAAGGCCTGGAAATGGGGGCTGTGAAGGCAGATAACCAAGCCAACCAGACCATGGTCTCTGCAGCGAGGGGACCCCTAATGGCTGATCTGAGAGCCATTTTCAAGTGAGGGACTCTATGGAAAAGTTGGTGTGTGGAATCACCCACAAACCTAGACAGACATCAGGCAGCAGCAAGAAGCAGAAGCTTGAGAGCCTCATAGCTCTGCCCTACCACAGGTAGAAGTCTCCTGGGCCGTTGGGCAAGGGCCAGTACTGCTGGTCTAACCACACAGGTCTGGACCTCTTGGCACTTGATAATACTTGCCAGGGTAGCCAGGTTGAGGTAAAACCGAAAAAAAAAGAAAAAAAAATATTCATTACCTCAGTTTTAGACACCTCTCCAAAAGATTTCAGGGGAAAACATGTTAGCAAACACTTACCTAATTATCTAGGCCTATGAACTTAAGAAGGAAGGGGGAAGGGAAACAGGTAAATACAGGTCTTTACTCAGGTCTCCCCTATTCCTACCCCTAACAAAGGGGGTCTGGGAAGGAACCATATGCCTTTTCTTTATAGGTATTTTGAGGCCTCCAATTTGACAGGGTCCTTTCTGCCTGAGATGTTTCTACTTTTTCTGTATTTCCTCTGACTGGGGATAAAGGCTCTACCCCTGTATGAGGCAAGGGGGAAGGGACATGAGGAATGAAGGAGCCTGCAATCCTGGTCAAGGGCTGCGCTATCTCTGCTCTAAGCAGAAGCGGTTTCAGCAAAGGGTTCTCCAGGCTTCATTGCCATGCCTGCTTAAGGATGCCTGGCTGATAAGATTAGATGACAAACAAGTGTTTCTGAGAAATTCTACATGATGCAAACAAGCATGAAGAAAAGCAACAAGAACAATCTGAGGTTTTTATGTACCCAGACTAGAAAATAGCTCTGCTTTCATGATCAAATCCTGGGGTTGATGGCTTACACCGAGGTCTGGGTAGAGCTTAGGCAGAGGCCAGAGTTTCCCGGGAAAGTCTACTCTAGAATAGGGTTGGCCAGGAGCTAGTTGACCACAGACTTTGAAAATGTGTGGTCTGCAAGAAAGAAACTGCATCATTCTAGCCATGGTGACACCCAGAGCTGGTAGAAATAGCCATCTGTGAGGAAGGGTCGATTCAGACCTCTTCGGGTTACAACCAAGAACGTGGTATCCATTGCAGGTGAGGTTTCAGAGAAAGACAAAGAGAAGACATTTCCATAAACAGAATCAAGAAAGACATATTAGGTGCGTACTTAAATATCATAATTTGAGTACATGGCAATAACTCTTGGATTGGCTTAATTGACTACCATGGTGTGCACGGGTGCATGTGCGTGCACACACATGCACACACACAGTGTGCAGGTAAGGGAATTTTCTGACAAGACACTGCACTACCAGTACATAGGGTTGGAGTGGGTATGCCAGAGATACTGGTCAGAGCGTTCCCATCTTCACCCCCTCTTGGGGAATTTGTTCTACTACAGTGCCTAGAGGGAGGAGCCTCATTTACCCTGCCCACACCATACCCCTGGCCACAGACAACTGGATCACAATGCTCAGATGACTCAAGGGATCCCAGGCCATAGGTAGGCCATTTGCTAGTTATATTTCCTCCTCTTCTTTTTTTCTCTGTCAAGACATTGACTGAAGAGACATGGCAATGGTCAAATGATGGTGGCTATGTAGAATCGAGACTGGGGAAGTGTGCCAAAGAGTAAGTGGAAAGGCAGAAAGAAGCGGGAGACAGAAGCAGGCACACAGAGAAAAGCAGAAAGGAGACGAGCCTGAGGCCTACGAGAGGCCGGAAAAGCTTGCAATCCCAACACCTACCTCCACTCTGAGTGGCAGCCTTCAAAAAGCCTTCATTATTAATCTCAGTGTCTGGGAGTTGCCTGCTGAGTCCTTATCTTGACAGGACCCCATTAAACTCCAACTATTTCTAGTAGGTGCCTGTTCTCTAAGACAGTCTGATTGGACCAGGTGAGAGAACAGGTGTCAAAGACCTCAAAGACAAGCATATCTAAGTGAGAGTTGTTGGGGTGTCTGGGATTTACTTTAAAATACTTCAGCACGATAGAGTTGGTCATATTGTGTATATGCTCATTTGTTTCAGCTTTAGCTTTTACGCTAGGGGCTGTCAGTTGCTCTAATGGAAAATTCTCCTCTAGGGTAGTCAGCTAGCATTTTATCAGAAAAGCCACACTCCAGAGGCAGCCACCCCAAGAGCTTTGGTGATTAAAGTCTCACTGAATACCTAAGGCTTTGGTAATTAGCATTGCGAATGTCAGAAATAGATTTTTATCCTTGAAATTAGTTCATTGTTAGTAAGTATTATGTATATGAGAAATGGACTCTTCGTAGTGAAATAAAGGTATTCAAGATAGGTATCGTGGCTAAAACATTTTAGCCACGTACCATTCTTCACTGTTTGTTCCATGAGCAGTGGGATAAACAGGAGATGCATGGCCAGGTTTCCCCAGGAAAGCCTCGCCCATCAGCCATGGGGAGTGTGGACAGCAGACACCTCCACCTGCCCACTCCTTCAGCGCTGATTTCTATTACAGAGCCCCCTTGCCTGAGGCCACCCTTCTTAGGACAAACTTTATCCAGTGACTGAGCAGGTGAAGATAAAATCCCAGTCATTCTGACTTAATGCAAGGCAACTCTGATGAGAGGTATTCAATCTGGTGTGCAAAGTTGCGTTGGCTGAGGCCTTCTCAAACGTGCGCTATCAATCAGCTTTTCCCTGATTCCTTCCCGCTCCTTTAAAAAAAATTTACCTTAAATTTTATTGAACTTAAATTATTCTGAATATTATTAATATTTTATTAACATTCATAATATATTGTTAGCATTAAAAATCCCCCTCAAGTTGTAGATTATAAAGCTCCATCAATATGGAAATAAACCCCTAATTGCATCATATTCTATGAACTAGTAAGGGGAAACAAGTGTAATAAGTATGAATGAAGTTTAAAAATCATCTATACGTTTTCTAATCAATTATTTCAAGCTTGTTTTAGAGCAGAACTAGCTGGTCCTATATGTTAATTGGTTTCATGTCATTTGCATTTGGGTCTGATGATTGTTCCTTCCCCTTCTTTTTACAGGGTTTGATCTCTAATAAACGTTTTGCATCCCAAATATTATCCCAGCACCTGCTCCCAGAGGACTTGATGGGTGACAAATAAGGCGCAGGAAACCATTGAGACTTAAAGCACTGTATTTGCATGATGGGGCTGCCATAACAAAGCACCACAGACCGGTGGCTTCCACAAAGGATACTTACGGTCACAAAATTCTGGAGGCTAGAAGTAGAAATCCAAGATCAAGATATTGGCACAGTTGGTTCCTTCTGAGGGCTGCGAGGAAGGGTCTGTTCCAGGCCTCTCTCCTTTATTTGTAGGTGGCTCTCTTCTCTCTGTGTCTCTTCACAACGTCTTGCCTCCATGCCTGTCTGAATCCCAAATTCAGGAAACACCGTTAACACTCATTATTTCTAGCATCATTCTGTTTGTGTTAATATATGAGTTCTCTTAGACAATAGAGACTTTCTCTACAGCTCTTTCTGAGCTCTCACGAGCATCTCTTTTAGTTGGTAGAAAAATCTCATATTTCTACCAACAAACTCTTCAAAGCGATCTAGGCTTTTTCTACCATGTACTTCGAATTTATTAGCCCCTACTCTTACCCAATTCCAAAACCACTTTCACATTTTTAGGCATTTGTTACAGTTGTTCCTCACTTCCTGGTACCAAAATCTGCATGAGTCAGTGTTTTCCAGAGAAACAGAACCAAGAGGAAAGGGGGGAGAGGGAGAGGGAGAGAGAGAGAGAGAGAGAGAGAGAGAGAGAGAGAGAGATTTATGTTAAGATATTGGCTCACATGATTGTGGACTTAGCAAGTCCCAAATCCAAAAGGCATGTTGGCTGACCAGTAAATTGAGTAAATTATTCTTGCAACTCTTGAGTCAACTGAGGAGTCTAAAGGCAGAATCTCTATGTTGCAATCTGGAGTCAGAATTTCTTCCTCTTTGGGTTGGATATTTTAGTTTTTGCTCTTAAGGCCTTGAACTGATTGAATGAGGCCCACCCACATTACGGAGGTAAACTGTTTTACTCAAAATTTATTAATTTAAGTGTTAATCACGTCTCAGAAATGCCTTCACAGTAACATCTAGACTGGTGTTTGAGCAACTGGGCACCAGATCCTATCCAAGTTGAAACAAAATTAACATCACAAATGTGTACCCTTAAGGGTGGGTCCTGAGGCTTGAGCTTGCACAGTCCAGTGTCTCTGCATAGGTTAGGAAGTGTTCTGGTCACCTGCCGCTGAGTCTCAGTGTAACAGAATCCCATCTCTCGGCATGTCGTTGCCTCTACTTCAAGTGACCCTCTCAATCAAGGCAGCAGTAAGGACTCCTAAAAGGACAGAGTGCTGAGTCTCCCCTGAGCTTACCAGTTTGTATAAACTATTTGAACCTGATAATAAAAACTGCTTAATAAATTTCTATATGAATGACCAAATTCGGTAGAAGATTTCCTTTCTTCGCAAACTGAAAAGAAAGCTGTAGGCAAGTAGTTTGCCCTTATTTACCTCAATTTTCTTTCAATAGCTGTCATCAACTACCCAGAACCTACGAGCTGTACATTGTGACCAAAATGACTTAGGTCAGTTCATAATAATGGTGATGTGTGCTTTTATCTTAGCTCAGGGACACTCCCGTGACCCAATTCCTTATTTCATTCAGGTCTGTCTGTTCAAATGTCATCCCTTCCAAGCAATCTTCCTTGATGAATCTAACTAAATTATCCAATGAAAACACACACTCTCTCTCTCTCTCACACACACATACGCCATCATCTATGGCTATGTCCAAATCCTGTTTTATTCTTCTTATCGGCATTAATCAAACCTGAATTATACTTAACAATTTTTATATTCGTTTTTGTTTTTTCTCCTCTACCAGTATGTAAGCATTATTAAGGCAGATATCTTGCTCACTGCTGTATCCCTAGTGTATGGAAACATACTGAGCATATGTTAGAAGTTAATTATTAAATGTTGATTGAACATATGAATGGATCTATGTAAAAAAAAAAAAAATCTACATCTGTCAGGTGGAAGGTAGGAGGCATAAAATAGGTGGTTTAAAATAAGGGGCCAGCCATCAACTTTTGGTCCTGTAACTCTGCCTTGCCAACCTCATCCCTTGCCATTCTCATCCTCTGCACACCTTAATCCTCGGTCTTTCATATAAGCTCACCTCTGTTCAATTTTAATCCACATGAAACAGTTCATTTGACCGACCTATTTGTATGAGAAGTTCATCAAATGTTGTTTCTCTGTCAAGTGATGTGTTTTGACTCATCGTAGCTCAGTTGGTATGCCTCAACAGAAACACTGAAATACAGTGACAGGTTGTTAATTAAAAGGACAGGACCTGAGAAGTGGGGGTAGCTACTAAGCAGAAAGACTGTGCAAAATAAATTAATAATGCAAAAAAGCTCTGGAGGATATTTTCAGTTCACACAGAAGGACACCGTTTTCAAATGTTGCTTAAGATAAGAAACAACTACTTATCTATCAAAAAACCGATATGTCAAATACAAATTATTCTTCATTAATAAAATTCTGCTCAATTTTCTATACGAGGCAGCAGTTTGCTAATCTAGTTATAGCATATATTTGCAAAAGGAGGAAGAAGAGGAGGAGGAGGAGGAGGAGGAGGAGGAGGAGGAGGAGGAGGAGGAGGAGGAGGAGAGAAATATCTCCTCTCAGAATTGGTTTGAATAAAGTTTTCATTTTCAGCACCCACAAAAACAATAGCAACGTGTGTGACTCAATTAGTAGTAGTGCTGATGATAGTGGTGGTGTTGCTGTTGTTGTTGGTGGTGGTGGTGGTGGTGGTGGTGGTAGTGGTGATGGTTGTGATAGGTGGTAACAGTGATGGTGGTGGTGGTGGTGGTGGTGGTGGTGGTGGTGGTGGTAGTGATTGTTGTCGTGATGGTTATGATGGCGGTGATGGTAATGGTGATAGCGGTTGTGATGGTGATGACAGTTATGGTAGTGATGATGGGTAATGGTGGTGGTAGAATAGATACAGCTAACACCACTAAGGCCTTCCTGTGGACCACAGGCCATGGTTGATGAACTGTTGAGGATTCTTCTTCCACCAGATCTGGCTTCAGTCTTCTCTCTATGTAAGTTCGATTATTATAGAATGTGTTGGTATTGACAGCTGTGCAGGGTTGACCTGTCAACAGCAGGTCCTAGCCTTCGCTAAGGTTAGATTTAGAGAAATATTGCCATCTAGTGCTCCACAGGAGTCTTAACTCTTTAAGCTGATAAACCAGTCTCCCTCTGCCTAAGCCCCTCCACACACCCAGATAAGCGATCAGGTACATCATAGGCCAAAACTGGTGGCCTTGCCCCTTACCTACAGTAGGAACTATGTAAAACCTACAGTAGAAACCATGCAAATGTCTCCAGAAATTATTTTCAATCTCTTTTCTTTTTACAAAATGTACAAAGAGAAAGAGCTAGACAGAGGCAAGATAATAATAATAGGAATAAGATTTAGTAATGACTTAACGTTACATGTGGCATATTAAACTTAGTGAGGGAAATGAAGGAAAGAAATCAAGGTGAGTTCTAGCTACAGCTACGAAATAAGTGAAGGGAGTCATTGGCATGGCCTTACTCGCACTTTGAGTCACCTCCTTTCTAAACCTTTCACACCCTCCAGGCCCACTAAGTAGTTAGTCTTCACGGCCTTGCCCACTTAAAGCCCCTCATCTGCTCTCCCAAGTTCCTCCTCTTTGTTTTCTGTAATACCTGTGGGCTCAACCCTTCGGCTACTTTGTACTCTGTATTGCTTGACCCTCCCCTCTCAAGTAGAAGAGGAATAGTTTTAACGGAAACCTTTGGTGACTTCACAGTGATTGGCTAGTATGTAGAATGGCAAGCCAGGCTGCGGAGTGGTGAGGGAGATGCTTTGAACAGGAAGTACTCTGTAGTATCTCTCAAACCCCAACCCTGCTCAAATCATATATCAAGATATATGATTTTGTCTTTCATATATCTTGATTTAGATTTATATATTCATTTGTTTAACACCAGCCTCCCCAAGTTGTCTGTTAGCTCTATGGAAGCGGGGACCAGATCTGTTTCGTCCATTGCTAAATGCCCAGGGCTTAGCACGGTGCATGACACACAGGCATACTCTGATGAATGCTGGAAAGAAAAGCTGGTACACAGCGTTAGTGATACTGGTGTCGGGAGTGGAGACTGAGAAGTGTGGCACATGACACCAGGACTGTCTCGTCAGACGGGACATAATATTTTGTCCAGTCTCATAATTCTCAAATTGTTCAACCTCAGAGCCCTTGCTTCATTTGAAATCTTAAGAAGGAGCCCCCTCCTCCTTTCTGAAACAAGCCCCTTTCACTATCTCCACTGGACTCAGCCAAGCCTTTAAAAGGCTCCAGGCAGCACAGTTTAAAAACAACTGATCCAATCTCTTCCTTTATAGAGGGGAAGAAAAAAAAAAAAACATGAAAAGCAGAGAAATATGAAAAGGTGACAAAGGTAAGAGACAAAGGAAAAAAATATATATGTCAGAGGAGGAAATTGCTTTGTCATATTTCCCTATAACAGATCTTCACTGTAATTCAAGCACACCCATCAAGATTTGTTCTCCCTCATCCAGGAATTCACTGCGAGAAACATCCAGCCTGGCTTGGAAACGAGAGAGGCCTGGAGAGAATGTCAGGGGCCTGGTGCGGAAGATCAACTGAGCAGCCCAGGAGGTGGCTTTGCAGATCCTGATGATTAAAAGGGTGTATACATTGAGAAGGGTTCATCCAGGAAAGGGCAGCCCCATAGAGACATTAAGGACAAAGGCTTTTCTGTCCTTTGCCACCCGTGAGGCAATGCTTTTCTAAGCAGCCCTAATTATAAATCCCTGTCCTGCTAAAATGGGTAAACTTGGCAGCATTTGAGATCTGCCTTGTGTCTTAACTATTTCTCAGTTGGTTTAGGTTTGGCAAAATCCCAAGCGCATTTTGCCAAGCACTCTTTCCCTTAATTTCTAATCCCCTGAGTGGCTTAAGGGAAATTTCATCCATATGTTTCTGAGTCATTTATTGTGAACTCATCTTTTGGTAAAAGAAATATGTTCTCAAGCCAGCACAGTTCAGAGAATAGCAAGATTTTAGGTTTAAACGGGTCATGCTTTCTTTTGGGAAGAATTTCCTGAAATTTCTGAGTACATGAAAAAGGGAAAGAGAATGATATTTCCTGTTCTCATATCCTTTCCATTTCTGCATGTCCTTTCTTAAGGCTTACTTGAAAGCCTTTTTCCTCTATTGTTTATAAAGCTGGTGAATGCCATGTTTGCATTGGGATCTAAACAAACTCTATGGATTTGTAGTTTTAGATGCAAATTCTCATTTTTAACTTGTGTTGGAAAAGAAATGGTTATTGAATACATACTACATGGCAAGTGCATCTCATGGTGAGATAAATATTATCCTCATATAAAAAGGCCTTTACTTAAGAAAAGGCCGTTAAAATTCAAACCTAGGGTTGTCTGACTCCCATGCTCAGTCTCATGTACAGAGGGAAGGCCCAATACCTTCTAGCTGATAGTCATCATGGAGCTAATGATGGATTCTGGCCAGGCTTTTTTTTTTCCTTTGTACAGTCAACTGGGATGGACTTGACATTACGGCAAAGTAGTTTTTCTCATTTTTGTTGCCTCAGGAGAGTTTGGGGCCCACCTTACTCAGTGTGACAAGATGTCATACATGGAAATTGTCAGTCTTGGAAGTGAAGTCTTTGATATTATTAATCATAGTGACGAGCCTCCAGGTATAACTAACAGCTTACAGGAATTACAAGTAATAGAGGAGCATGTTAAACAATACCGTGAAGATGTAATCAGCAAAATCAAGAATGTTGAAAATTCTAGCTTCTTCAATAAATAAATGGCAAGGGGGAAAATAAAGAGAGGTAAAGGAGTTCTGTGGATTAGGAAAGGCAAGAGACATTTCAACTGAATACAGTGTGTGAACCTTATTTGGATCCTGATTTGAGCAAATTAAGAATAAAAAGACATGGTGAGATGAGGAATATTTGAGCACTGACTGAATATTTTATAATATTAACAAATTACTGTTATTTTTAGATGTGATGATGGTATTGTGATTGTTAGAAAAGAAAGATAGATCTTATCTCCTAGAGATACTATTGAAGTATTTACAGATAAAACAGTACGATGATGCCTTTTTCTGGAATGAGGTAGGGAGGACAGTAGGAACAAGTGAGGGGAGGGGGTGAGGACAGATAAAAGGAGATTGGTCCCATGTGAACATCTATTGGCTTTGGGATATAGATACAAAGAATTCATTATATTGGTCAGACAAAACATTTATATGTTTAAAAGTGCCTATAAAATTATAACTATGATGATCAAAGTTATTCTACTTAGGTTCCCCTTATCTTTCACACTTGTAGCTTAATCTTTACCATGAGGACTGACATAAACATGCTATGGGTTTTTGTGGTGGCAGTGGTGGTTTAAAAGAAGAAAAAGGGGTGTAGATGATAGAGGCTCTGTTCGTCCCTCTGACAACCAATCAAAGTTGTGATGAAAACGAAGAGCAGCAGCAAGGAAAAATCGCCTGGGATCTGGATGGACAAGCCATAGAACTATGAAGAAATCCAAGAAATCACCCTGTAACAGCAGAAGGTAGGATGCGAGGAGGACACGGGGTGCCCAGTCCACAGCGGCTGAGTGAGATGGAGGCTGTGGCAGCAGCAGAAGCCTCTTAAAGGGGCTGCGATCACCAATAGATTTTTGGGTGACAGACCTGCTCGCTCTGAGCACCTGTGCCCATTGGGCTGCGCACAGGGGTCAACAGGGACTTACAAGGAGACATTGTCAGAGCGAAGGCCAAGGAAAGACTCACTATGCACAGAAGTGCCTACGGTATCCATTGTTCCCTGTTGAGCCCTCCCCACTATCACTGAATAGCTGTTATATCATCAAACTAGATAACAGAGGTCGCTCTCCCCAGAGGATTTCCTGAAACCCTGCCTACCTTAGCTCAGGCCCCACCCAAGCCGCATCCAGGTGTATCCTCAGTGACTCAGGTGCTCCTTGCTGAGACTCACACTGGTGGAGGCAGCTGGCCTTGGTTTCTGGTGTGACCTTGGGAGGCAACTATGAGCACAGCATCTGTGGATTGCTTGCTGAATCTTAACAGGTGGCCCTGGAGGGGCACAAGCTGGGGTTAAACTTGGCTTGAAGCTGAACCCCTCTCAGGGCTGTGCCACAGGACACCTATTTCATAAATCTACATTAATACGACCAGGAGACTTAGAAGCTTTGCTTAGTGCATATAAATAGACATAGAAAGGCAGCCAAAATGGGAAGACAAAGAAGCAGAAACCATATGACAAAGCATAACAGAGATCCAGATATCATGGAGTCAAGTAATCTAACAGATGCAGAGCTCAAAACACTGGTCATAAAGATGCTCAATGAACTTTTGGGAAGTGTAGAGAACTCCAACAAAGAGATAAAAATGAAAATGGAAATTATAAAAGGGAACCAGGCTGAAATGGAGAACACATTATCTGAGATGAGAAGTAGATTAAATAGAATCAGCAAAGGAATAAACAAAGTGACTAAAGAAGAGGATCACATGTCCTATCTAGAGGACGGGAAAGCCAATAAGACACTCTGTTGGAATGGCAAGAATAATATGCCAAGGCTATGAAAATAATTTAAGGGGTATATGGGACACTATTAAGGCTCTAAATATTCATCTGATTGGCATAACAGAAGAAAATCGAGATGTTGAACAGCTGTTTGAAGAAATAATGATGAAAAACTTCCCTGACTTGGTGAAGGAAACGAACATAAAACCCCAGGAAGCTCAGAGAATTCCAAAAATCAGGAATCCAAAGAGACCCACACCAAGACACATCATAATTAAAACGCCAAAGGTTAAATACAAAGAAAAAACATTCAAAGCAGCAAGAGGAAAGCAAATAGTTACCTACAAGGGAACACCCATAAGACTTGCTGCTGATTTCTCAAAAGAAACTACGCAGGACAAAGGGCTCGGCACAAAATATTTAACATGATGAAGACCCAGGATCTACAACCAAGAATATTTTATCCAGCAAAGCTACCATTTAGAGTTGAAGGATAGATAAAGAGCTTCCCAGACAAAAATAAGCTAAAGGAATTTATCGCCACCAAGCCAGTATTATAGGAAATGTTGGAGGGACTTCTTTAAGAAGAAAAAAATGTATCAAAAACAGGAATCAAGAATGGTAACAACTACGTTCCTATCAACAAGTACCTCAAATGGAAAAGAATTAAGTGCTCCAACCAAAAGATAGAGTAGTTGAAAGGATAAGAAAACAAGACCTTTACATATGAAAAGGAAGGGAATGGAAAAAGATATTGCTTTGATGGATCTAGAAAGTATTTAAATCAGACAGAGAAAGACAAACACTATATGATTTCACTTATATGTGAAACTTAAGGAATAAAAAGAACAAACTAATCGAAAACAGACTCACAAATATCGTGGACAATTTGGTGATGGATAGAGGAGAGGGGTTTGGGGGGCCTGGGAGAATAGGGTGAAGGGTTAAAGAAGTACACATTAGTAGCTGATGGATGGTCATGGGGATGGGGAGCACGGCATAGGGAATGCAGTAGCATTAATACATTGGCTAAATGGAGGGTCAGAGGAGGGAGGGAGCAATTGGGGGATCATTTTATTAACTATATAGATGTCTAACCAATGTACTGTATACTTGAAACTAAATTTTTTTAAAAAATAGAGCTGATAAAAGAAACCAACAAAAAGAATGTGTATTGAAAACATTTTTGGTTGTTCCACTTATATGAGAGAAGCTCTTTAGGAATCCGAACTATGCACATAGAGGATAATAAATCTAGACTAAAGAAGAAGTACAAAAAAAAAGGCGTTTGGCAGTGTTTAATTTTAAAGTTATTGTTAAATCATCTGCAATAAACAGGCGAGAAATGTGGTGAGGGAGAAGGAAAGAAGGAAGGGAGAGAGCAAAGGAGGGAGGGGAGAAGCAAAGAGAAACTAAAGGAAGGAAAGCTAAGCCAATGGAGGAAGGAAGTTATAAGAGAGGCATGTTTCTGAAGATTCGAGTCCCCAAACGTACAGAATTCATGTGGGTTCAATCTTGGCCTCTTTAATATCTCAATTGCAGAGCTGAGTTGTAGGCTTGAGCTTGGGTGCAGGAACTCTTCGAAGGTAAAGTAGCACTTCACCTTGGCCTTTGTCCCTGACGCCATGGAGTTGCCTTTAATGCTGACATTTTAAAGCTGCTCTGAATACTCTGCACCATGAAGTACATTGGACAGTAAGAGGCAGACATACTCGTGAGATTCTTTTTTAAAAAATAAGTCCCAGATATTTTGTTTCCTGGATGAAGTTGTTGAAGACACAATTTTGAGTGACCTTAAGCTGAGGTTAAAGGTGAATATATGCTCCCTCTTCAGCTTCACATGGAAATGATAGCAAGACCTTTAGACTAAGTTATATGACATCAGGTATTTTCTTTTGAAACTTTTTAAATGAACATTTTCTAATTTATGCAGTGAGCATATGACATGAAATGCTCCAGTAACATCCAACTCCAACAGTTGTAAATAACTAACTTGTTTTGTCTATGCCTTTCCTTTCCCTGGCCCTGATGAATTATTTAAAAACAAACTCAAAGCAACATTTTCATTTCATCTGTGGAACTTCTGTATAACTTTGCTTCTTTTCATTTCAGATTCAGGAGGCTGACCAATGAGCTTCAGATTGATTTGCAGAGTAAAGAGTCCAATCAGAGACCCCAGAGTCTTGTGGATTTAGAGATAGGAGGAGATGCGGGATGGAAGTTGGCAGAGACGGCAAGGAAGAAAGGCAGGGTGTTCTGAGTAAATACAGAGAATGGAGGATAAGAAGCCCAGAGCCATGCATCAGGGCTGAAGAGGGGAGCAAGAGCTGGTTATGGAGGACAGCAGGGAGAGCCTTGTCCTGCCACCTCAATCACCGCGCAGGCAGTGTGACATCATCACCCAAGAGCTTCCAGGGAAGGCGCTGAGCCAAGAGGGTCAGGCTCTAGGATACTAAAACTCGGTTACTTGAACTGTCAAAATATTTATTTCCACCCATTTTGATCACAACCTTCCTAAACTGTATTACACACTCTTCTGCCTCCTTAAGGACAGAAGTGCAGAGAACATTTAGCCTTTTCTCGGTGATTTAAAGGCATCACCCTCAAGGCGGTTTATGTTGACCTCAAATATGGTCTTTCCTGCAGAGACTGAGAATTCTTTTACATATATGCTCCTAAAGCTACCGGCCCCCAGATTTTTCTATAGTTTTTATTTTAATGGGTTAAGGTAAAGATGGAAGAGACCATCTTTTCTCTCCCATTGGCTGTTCCTTTCTATAGCTACCGATGTACTCGACCATAGAGCCACTTCTGTTTTGCTTCCGACTTGGTGCTCTGAACCAGGCTGTGAGGACTGTTACACCTGTGCCTCAGGTAAGAGTACTTTAACGGTGAATGAGAATCCAAGGGGCTCAGCTCTGAGTAAAATATATGGATTGTGTGACACCTATTTTGTGTCTGTCTTCGGAGTCTCTTGTGACTTACTTTTTAGTTATTATCTGAGTCCTGGGCAGTTAAGCCTGATTGAGCACATGACATATTACTTGGTATTACTCACAGCTGACTGACACAAGATCAAAAAAATAACCTAAAATCCAATCTCGACATCTCCCCAAAATAAGAAAATATGGCAAGACATAGGAGATATGCAATAAGTAGCTGGAAAACATAGACACATCATGCTCAAAACATCCTCCTAGATATTCCTGGGTCTTGGTGGAAGAGACTTAAGAATAAAAACAGTAATTTTTTAAAGTAAGTTTTATTCAAAAGATATAGATCTAACAAAAGAGACATATCATTTACTTTAAATAAGAACACATTCGACTTCATCAAAATTAGTAAGTCTACAAGCTAAAAGATGTCCATCTGATGAAGTGGGTGAAAGATGTTTTCCCAAAACATCATATGAACCTTTGCATACAGACAACAGAGCAAAGCCAGAGGACTTCAGCTCTCCAGACATCTGCTGTAAGTCTCAGTTGTCCACAGGAAGAGCTGGTTATCTTTCCAGTTAACTTACTGACAATTCCCTTGTTCAGCAAGCAGACTCTGTTTATTTGTTTAATTTTTATATTTTTACCTTTTAGATTATAGTTGAGATACAATATTATATTAGTTTTAGGGGTGTAACACAGTGATTGGACATTTATGGAACTTACGAAGTGATCACCCCAACAAGTCCAGTACCCATCTGACACCATACATAGTTATTACGATAGTGCTGACTAGATTCCCCATTCTACACTCTACATCCTCATGACTATTTTGTAACTAACAATTTGTACTTCTTAAGCCCCTCCCCCTTCCCCCATCACCTCATCTTCAATCTGACAGCCATTAAAATGCTCTCTGCATCTATGAGCTTATTTCTGCCATTTGTTTATCCTGTTCTCTAGGTTGCACATATGATATTTGTCTTTCTCTGCCTCACCTACTCCACTTAGCACAAGACCCTCTAGGTCCATCCATGTTGTTGCTGAGGGCAGACTTCATTCTTTTTTATGGCTCAGTAATATGGCTCAGTAATACGCACACCACCACCACCACCTCTCCTTTATCCATTCATCCATTGATGGACACCCAAGATCCCTCCACATCTTGGCTACTGTAAATAATGCTGCAGTGAACGTATAGGTTCACGTGTCCCTTCTAAGTAGAGTTTTGAGTTTCTTCAGATAAATACTTAGAAGTAGAATAACTGGGTCCTTCTTTGTCTCTTGTTATAGTCTTTGTTTTAAAGTTCATTTTGTCTGGTCTAAGTATTACTACCCCAGCTTTTTCATTTGTTTTGATTTTTAAGAAATATCTTTTATATCTCTTTACTTTCAGTCTGAAGTGGGTCTCTTGTAGGCCGCATATGTAAGGGTCTTGTTTTCTTATCCATTTAATCCATTTACATTTAAAGTAATTGTTGATAGATATGTATTGATTGCCATTTTATTATTAATAATTTTTTTTCTTTTTTCTTCTTCCTCTTAACATTTCCTGTAATACTGGCTTGGTGGTGATGAACTCCTTTAGCTTTTTCTTTTCTGGGAATTCAGTATCTGTCCTTTGATTATAAATGATAGCTTTCCTGGGTAGAATAATCTTTATTGTAGGTCTTTGCTTTTCATCACTTTGAATATTTCCTGCTAATCCCTTCTGGCCTGCAAAGTTTCTGTTGAAAAATCAGCTGGTAAGTCTTACGGGAGCTCCCTTGTAGGTAACTAACTGCTTTTCTCTTGCTCCTTTTAAAATTCTCTTTGTCTTTAAACTTCAGCATTTTAATGGTGATATGCCTTGATGTGAGCCTCCTTGAGTTCCTCTTGTTTGGGACTTTCGTGCTTCCTGTGGATGTACGTCTTATTTCCTTCACCAGGATAGAGACGTTTTCAGTCATTATTTCTTGAAATAAGTTCTCAATCTCTTGCTCATTCTCTTTCCCTTCTGGTAACCACCCGTGATGAGAATGTTGGTACACCTGATGTTGTCTCAGGGGCCCCTTAGAGCATCTTCATTTTTTTTTTTTTTGGATTCCTTTTTCTTATTCCTGTTCTGATTGGATGTTTTCTGCTACCATATCTTCCAAATTGCTGATCTGATCCTCTGCTTCATCTAATCTACTATGAATTCCTCCTAAGGTATTCTTCATTTCAGTGATTGCAGTCTTCATTTCTGACTGTTTTTTTTTTTATGTTTTCTATCTCCACTTTTGTGTTTTCTAGCTCTTTGTTAAAGTTCTCACTGAATTTGTCTACTCTTCCCCTAAGTTCACTGAGTATCCTTCCTTACAAGTGTTTTGAACTCAGAATCTGGTAGACTGCTTGTCTCCATTTTGTTTAGCTCTTTTTCTAGAGCTTTGTTTTGTTTTTCATTTGGGACATGTTTCTTTGTCTTCCCATTTGGCTGCCTACTTGTGTTTATTTCTATGTATCAGGTGGGGCTGCTATGTCTCCCGGTCTTAGGAGAGTGGCCTTATTAGGTGTTCTATGGGTCTCAGTGGCACAGTCTTCCCTGGTCACCTGGGTTGGGTGTTCCAGGTAGGTCCCTTGTACGGGTTGTATGTGTCCTCCTGTTGTAGCTGAACATTGGTTGCTATTTGCTCATCAATGCAATGGTTTGACCCCTTGGGCTGCTTGGTTGTGATGATTGGCTGTGACCAGTGGAGGAGTTGTTGTGCAGGGGCTGACCCTACAGAGCAAGATTCACTTAAGCAGGGCTTTAGTGCCTACCCCATCTGCCCTTTGGGTGTGTCATCCTCAGATATAACCCCAGGTGGTGCTCTGGCTCACACTGAAGCCAGACACTGGGCATGCAGGCCACAGCCTCCTGGGAGGGACCTTGCCACAGGCCAAGTTCAGCTGCAGTCTGTGCCCTGCCCAGGGTCACCTGGCATGAGTCACAAAGCAATCCTCAGATGGTTGCCATCCACACTGGGATAACAAGTGCCTCTAGAGGCCAAGCTACAGCCTAAGACTGGCTGCTGCTGGTACCACGCTTGGGGCTGCTTAGCAAAAGGTATGGAGCATGCTAAGGTCAGATGCTGCTTGTTTGGGTTTTCTGAGCCTTTGACAGTTTTTAGGAAAGTCTACAGTATGAGCCAAGACAGGTTGTTTATATGGTAAATCCACGGGAAGTGGCTTGGGCGCGCCTGCATCTTTAGAGGGGTAGGGTCTCAGGGAATCACCTGGGTGGGGTGACCAGTGTTGGCTGTGTTAACAGACTCAGATATGGCAGCCACCTGTGTCTGCAAGCCGGGTGGAGGAGGGCTTAGTAAAAGAACAATGCCCTCTGCGAGCACTTCTACCTAGGAAAAAGCTATCCCTCCAGCCCTCACCCTGAAGCCAGACAACTCATTTCTCCCCCGTGTGTCCCTGGAACATTTTGAGCCCCTGACCTAGAGCTAGAGCTCGGAGTAAGTGAGTCTGTCACCAAGTGAGTCTGTGTGCAGACCCCTTAAGAGGAACGTCTGCGACTCTCTCAGCTCTCTGTCTTACTCAGCCACAATTTCCACTGGTTTTCACAGCCATAATTTGTGGGACTTCTCTTCTCAGTGGTGGAACCCTGGGCTGGGGAGCCCAGTGTGGGGCTGGGATTTCTCGTTCCTCAGAGAGACCTCTGCAGCCTAGATATTTCTCCTGATTCTCTACCAACACATACAGGTGTGGGACCAGACTTTTTAGAATCTCCTTCCCTCTTAGGTGGCCTCTTCTGTGTGTCGCCAGTTGTAGGATTTATGTTCAGCTAGACTTCAGACAACTCCCGATGATGGGTATTCTGTAGTTTAGTTGTACTTTTGATGTGGTCATGAGAGAAGGCAAACAGCATTTACCCACTCCACCATCATGACCTGAGACCTTATGTTTTAGATTTCATTTTGACCAACAAGGAGCTGTAGTTGGTATGCTAGGAATGAGAGATATCTTAGGTAAGATGCTCGTGGTATTCTGGGGTTCCTAATTATAAGAGATTGGAAAGCAGGGTGCTGGCATACAAGGGACTGGGTGTTAGGAAAGAAGGTTTTTCAAACTGCAGGTAAAAGATAGAAGACATAATATGAACTGAGGCCCCATAACATTGCCTCTCAACCTTGACTGGTCAGCAAAATCATCTAAGAAAATTTGTTCACTGAATTGCCCTGGTTGAAGTATAATTTATATAAATTGAATGTACAAATTTAAATGTACAACATTTAAGACCTCACTTTGTGTCTTAATGAGTTAGAGAACTGAGTTTGGACAAATGCATAAACCCACACCACTATCAAGATATAGGACTTATCTGTCACCCCAGAAAGATCCGTCATGAACTTTCCAGTCACTCACAGAGTCCTCCTTCCTACAGACAGCCTCTGTTCTGATTCCTTTCTCCATATCTTAGTTTTGCCTATTCTAGAACTTCATATAAATGAATTATATCGTAGGTACTCTCTTATGTGTGGATTCTTTCACTCAGCATTACGATTTGGAGATCCATCAGTAGTCATCTACTTTTCTGTTACTGAGTAACATCTCATTGTATGGATATACCACAATTTGTTCTTCCATTCCCTAGGTGAGGGATATTTGGATTGTTTCAAATTTAGAGCCATTATTAATGAAGCTCCTAAGCCTTTTAGTATACACCTAGAAATAGTGTTTTTGTAGTTAGGAAGGTATATGTTTCCTTTATGAGAACCTGTCAGACCAATTTCCAAAGTGATCACATCATTTTGTTCTCCTAGGAGAAATGAATGAGAGATCCCATTGTGTTGAAGATTCATGTGGCCAAGTATTTTGTTTATTTGTTTTGTTTGGGTCGGGGGAGGTAGCCATTAGCGGGTATATCATTTTGGTTTCAATTTGCATTTCCTTAATGACTACTGATGTTGAATACTTTCATGTGCTTATTAGTAATTTATTTATTTTCCTTTGTGAAGTGCCTATAAAAGCGTTTTTGCCAATTTTTCAATTGGGCTGTTTGTCTTTTTATTACTGAGTTGCAGGAATTGGTAAGATATGCTAGATACAAGTTCTGTGTCAGATATACATGTGTCAAATATTTTCTCCCAGGCTATGACTTCTGTCTTCTTTTTCTTAACAGTATCTTTTTCAGAAGTTTTAATTTTGATAAAGTCCATTTTGACACATTTTCTTCTTTTATGGTTATTTGTTCATCCTTTTAAAAAAAAATCTATACATGAGCCCAGCCCAGAGATTTGGTTCAATTGGTCTGTGTTGGAGCCAAGAATTGGTGCTTTTTAAAGGTTGCTCCAGTCCCTTCCAACGTACAACTAGGGTTGTTAGCCCCAGCACTAAAAGGAACTATGACTTAAAATACAGAGGGCTCTAAAAAATGAAGTTCTGAAAATGTAATTAGCCATAATTTAAGTGAACATTGAGAAGATACCTAAAACCCACTCTATCTCAGCCCAGGGAAGTTTCAATGAAGAGATAGAGCATGGAGCATGTAAGAAGGACAGGACAGGACAGGACAGGACAGGACAGGACAGAAGAGGCTTTAGTGGTGTTATAGCTCTGGCTCAGGCCTGTAAAACACTCAGAGAGCAAAAATGAACCTCATGAAAATTGTGTTTGGGGCAAGAAAATTAATGAGAAAGGTGATGGTCTGGAGCGCATGGGGGAACAGATGATAGAACTGCCCAGCTGCAGTTTTACTTCTGTCCCTGCCATCTGGAAGCAGACTCTCCAGCAAAACAAAACACAGATGGTTAAGAGGAAACAGAAGCTGAAGATAGATGGAGAGATAGCGAGAGAGCCCCAAGAAGCTACAAATGACTCTAGGTCTCCAGGTCCCATGAATTACAGCCTGGGAACTGGAAGACCTTGCTGAGGTAATTGAAGAATCATGCCATAATCCTTGAAAATCACAGAGCAAGAGAATTGCATCAGAAAATCCAAAGTGAGAAAATGCACCTAGTTTCAAATGTGGGGCTGTCAGAAACTGTCAGGTCACAGCAGTGTCCAGTATCTGCCCCAAGGGTCTGCCTTGAAGACTGGGCAGCCCCAGGCAGCTCATAGGAGAAGCTCATAGCTGCCCTGCCCACAGGAAAACAGCTTTGTCAGCAAATCTAAGTGACAGGATTCTCTCTGGGATAAATCTTCTGAACATAGGCCTCACCCAGCCCTGTTTCACTACATTTTTAGCTTCTCTTTTATGAGTAATAATCTTGTCATTCGTTATTTACATTTATTGAACACCTACTACATGATAGGTTAGTGTTTCTCAAATTCTAATACTCTTGAGTCTCAAGAATACATGTTCGGCCCCACAGAGATCCAAAGACCCCCTAATCTGAAAAGTATTGTATTCAAAGTTAAGTGCTAATGAATAAAATAAACTGTGGTACATCCAAACAATGGAATTGTATTCAGCAAAGGAGCTATCAAGATAAGAAAAACCATGAAGGAATCTTAAATGCATATTACTAAGTGAGAGAAGCCGGTCTGAAAAGGCTACATACTCAGTAATTCCAACTATATTGCTGTCTGGAAAAGACAAGACTATAGAGACAGTGGAAAGATCAGTGGTTGGCAGGAGTGCCGGGGGAAGAAAGGAGAGATGAATGGGAAGAGCACAGAGGATTTTCAGGGCAGTGAAACTATTCTGTAGAATGGCAGATACCTGTTACTGTACATCTGTTCAAACCTGTAGAATACACGACACCAAGACTGAACCCTAAAATAAACTATGGACTTTGGATGATAATCATGTGTCAGTGTAGGTTCATTGACTGTACCACCTGGTGAAGGATGTTGATAGTGGGAGAGGTTGTGCATGTGTGGGGCAGGAGGTATATGGGAACTCTGTACTTTCCACTTAATTTTGCTATGACCCTAAAACTACTCTAAAAAACATATGAAGTCTATATTTAAAAAAAGAGAGAGAGAGAGAGAAAGAAAGAAAGAGAGGGAGGGAGGGAAGGAGGGAGGGAGGGAGGGAGGGAGGGAGGAAGGAAGGAAGGAAGGAAGGCAGGAAGGAAGGAAGGAAGGAAGGAAGGAAGGCAGGAAGGACAGGGAGGGAGGGAGGAGGAAGGAAGGAAGGAAGGAAGGAAAGAAGGAAGGAAGGAGGAAGGAAGGAAGGAAGGAAGGAAGGAAGGAAGGAGAGAGGGAGGGAGGGAGGGAGGGAGGGAGGAAGGAGGAAGGAAGGAAGGAAGGAAGGAAGGAAGGAAGGAAGGAAGGAAGGAAGGAAGGAAAGAAGGAAGGAAAAAAAAGTTGAGTGGAAAATAAAATTTTTATAGAGAATATTTAGACTCCTGAAAGTATATCCATGAACCCTGTTGAAGAAATAGTATGTGAGGTGTTTCATATGCATTATTTCTAATTCTTAAAATCACCTGCAGGATAAATATTATTCTAATTTTAGAGATGATTCAATTGGGACAGGTTTAAGTAAGTTGACCCAAATTACATTGCTAGTGACTGGCAGGACAGGTTTAAATTCAAGTCTTCCACATGAATGAAAAACCCATGCTCTTGACCATGGCACCCCGCTGCCTCCCACTGTGACCTCAACTTACCTGTTGTGCACTTAACCTGGCTTCAGCCAGAGCTCACGCCTTTCTCAGCCTGGCTTTCTTTGTATGCCTTCCTTTACCCAACTGTCTTGCCGCCATGACCCCTGAGCTACCCTCAGACCTGTCTTCAGTCTTAAGTCCAAGCCCCGCAAGCCAAATGCTTGATATGCTAACCAGCCCCTTGATGAGCACTACTCCCACCTCTAGCTTTGGTTCTACTCTTAGCCTCACCTGCCCTACCTCATCCAGCAGCCTAGCAGCAGGAATTAGGACCCTGTACTAGTTCAAGGCCCAATGATAGCAGTTTGATCTATGAAATAGAAGAACTCATGGACCTTTCTCCTGCAACTAGAGGGGACCAAATCTTTATCACTTCTAGAAGGTGATGTGGTCCTATTGTCTAAGACCAATTATAGACCAACACTGGATACCATCTAAGAATTCTGTTTTGCTTTGTGAAGAGGTTTATATTCCCGTTTCTAGTGCCTTTTGAAATGAACGGGTACAATGTCAATACCCTGAGTGGTAGCTCTCAAGGAATAGAAGAAGGGTAACAGTCATCAGCTGCCTCACCAAGTACAAATGTGGGCCCAATTCTGGCATTGTTATAAGGAAAATCACTCATGAATTACTGCATCAATAATGCCTGTATCATGATGTCCTTTCTTCCCTAAGACACAGGAGCAGATGGTCCACAGTTGTCTGGGAGCCAGTTTCAGCAATGCTGTTATTCTATCTGTCCAAAATGGGTAGCGATGTCTGTTACCTGTTTAAATACCTTCTGGACTTTTGGATAATGTATATCTATAATATGATATTTAAACTTTTCAACAAGTTCATTTTAAGTGTAACTGCCATTCTAACTTTGTATGTGAAGTCAAGTTCCTTATAAACTGTTATTATATGAAAAAAAGGGTCAGGGGGAGACAAATGGTCAGCCAGCCAGTGGGAGTTAGAATTGGTGGGCAGAACTCCAGAGTTCCTAGTGGCAGCTATTACAACTTTTCTCTATGAAGGTAAAGCAACGCTTTCTGAAAGGTGAGTGCTGCTGTGCCATAGCAAAACAAGGGATCCATCTCCCAGTCCTAGCCATGGTCTACTGAGGGGCCTTGGAGAGGTTGGTAAGGCTCAACATCATTCTTATCTGAGTCAAGGCTAACACCATGAATGTCAAGGCCATTTATGGATTTTATATTTGAGAGCTAAGAACATGTTCAGTCCTCAGAAGCTGTGATCCTGACTTTTTGCTCATGATGAGAATTACCCCCAGCCTCACACTGGTATGCAATGGGGTACAGATCCCACAGCACCTACCTGCTGCCCCCACAAAGAGTTCTTCAAGATCACATTTTTTCAAAATTATTTCCCATCCATCTTTGTCCTCTTTGTGAAAAAATAAAACAAGCTTTCTAAGGCTATGAAATTACTAGAACATGTTCAGTGCCACAACCATGCACAGCTGCTGCCCAGTTCACTGGGCCAGTTTGGCAGACATGTTTCCTACTGGATTACACTTTCAGAACATTTATATCTACCCAAATAAGTAAGGCGTAGAAACAGGCTTAAAAAAGTTTCCTATGCTTACAAAGCAATGATTTTATTATAATTTGGCTTCACATAGATTTTTCTACAAGCTAAGAATGCACCGATTAGTGAACATGAATATGCCATCCTCTTAAATTCCTTTTTTCAAAATAAGTTATTTGATAATCCTCCACTCTTCCTATTGCTACTGCTAACAATTACCACAAATGTAGCAGGTTTGAAAACACAAAGTTATTACCTTAGAGTTCTGCAGGTCAGAAATCTAAAATTAAGGTGTGGGCAGGGCTGTATTTTTTCCAGTGGATCTACAGGATAATCTATATTTCCTTGCCTTTTCCAGCTTCTAGGGGCCACCTGCATTCCTTGGCTCATGATCCCTTCCTCTGGTTTCAAAGCCAGCAATGTTACATCTTCCTGACCCATCTTTTGTTGATCATATTTCTCTGTGACCACAACTGGGAAAGGATCTCTACTTTTGGGGACTCATGTGATTACATTGAGCCCACTCAGATAACCCAGGACAATCCCCCCATCTCAAGATCATTAACATAATCACATCTGCAAAGTCCCTTTTCCCATATAAACTAATATATGCACACATCCTGGTAATTAGGACACAGAAATCTTTGGAGGGGGGCATTATTCTGCCTACCACAAAGATAAAGGGAAATCTTAATGCCAATCATACTTTAAATGCCTCTCTTAATCCCAGAGTTTGTGAATTAAAGTTTATGAAACTGGTTTTGTGTAACTCAGTTTTTTAAGGGAAAGACCATCTTTTATGTGTTAGACTTAGCAGCAACACAGAACAAATTATTTGCCAAAGAGTATTTGCTGAAGCCTACAATATGAGACAGGACTATCTAGGACATAGTAGCACATGACCTTTTAAAGAAAAATTTTGAGTATATGTTCATTTCACAACCCTTGTCTGAAGACCTTGATGTGCTTCTGGATTTACATATTAAAAATAAAATGAAAAAAAAAAACCTGCAGAAGTACATTATTTTTAACTGTTGGAAGTAAATTTCTGGGCTATAATAACTTAAAGCATGATATATTTTGAAAACCTCCCACAAGAAAACAGTTGCCAAAAATTTACTCCTTTTAGGAGTCATCCACTGGATCTTTGAAGACCCGAAGAAACTCATTACCTCTATTACCTCTGTTCTGACTCACAGCAATAGGGACAGGGAGGGCCCCTCAATCATCACAATTGACTGTCTTCTTTCTTCTCCTGGTCTAAAAACCACCAGCATGGTGACCCTATGGGAGCCTGACTTTTCACAAATTCTTCTTTAAAGAGATCTAGACCAGCCTGTTCAACAGAACTTCCTTCAGTGATAGAAATGTTCTGTAATCAGCACTTTTCAATACAGTACCCACTAGCTGTGTGTGGTTTTGGAGCACTTGAAATATAGCTAGTGTGACTAACAACTGAAAGTCTTATTTTGATTAATCAATTTAAATTTTATATAAACTCTCATATATAGCTAGTGGCTACCATATTGGGCAGGTCACAAATATAGACCACCTGAGGAATAAGAATTTGGCCATCGGGTCACATTTTGATCCTACTGATCCCTTTTAGAGGGATAAGGATCAGGCATTCCGTTATACTATGTGCGGGGTCACTGCTCGCTCAAGCACTTCCAGGGTCTGAGAGGCTGAAACTGAGCACCAAGCCTCCTGATTCAACATCATATACACAGCGTTTGGAGCATCCAGAAACACGGATTTTCTCTTCTGGCCCACAGGACTACCCAGACCCATTCAAGGCAGCAGGCTCAATGGGCAAGAATGCCCCCAAATTTGCCGTAGCTCAGCCCTGCTGTCTCTGCATTTCTCAGTAAAGCGTAGGAGCAAAAGGCAGAGAACATGGACACTGCTTGGCCACTGTGCCAACTGCTGGGTCAACTTTCTATCTAAACCCCAACACCCAGATATGGTGGCCATGCTTTACCTCTCAGTTTGCATTACATTTTGTAAGTTGGAACTTCTAGCAGTTCTAGAATGAGATGCTGACAGAAAAATGAATGTATTCAAGGAGGGTTCCTGGATCGACTCTTCATTCAGTCTCTTCCACATGCCCAGTACCTCAATACAGTAACCGAGTTATAGAAGTAATTGGTGTTATCTTGAGCTCCCCAAGGCAGAGCCTTTCACTACTATTCATCGTATTGACTAATACATTCGCTAACATAGCTCATTTCTATCAGACCTGCAAGAAAACCAGTGTGGCTACAACTGTCCATATGTGCACATGAAATGCATTTCATTCTTATAAACGCTCCCAACTGGGTTGCTTCTATACTCTAGTCCCAGTTTATGCCCCAATTTTTGCAAAGCAGAAGCTTAAAGATGACTTTTCCTCTATGCTCTGTTGCCACCATCACTAAGCAATCACTGCTCCTTACAGTTAAATTTTCCCTAAAACACCCATTTGTTCAGCTACATTTACCCCAGTTTTTGCCAGCCCCCAAATCCCTTAAAACCATTAAATGAATAACTACCATTACAAATGTTCTGCTGACAGGCCACTTTATACATGACCTTATACCAGATCAGATCTGTCTATAAGATTAAGTTAAACAAACTGTCTCTCTGGAGAAATTCTCCATTTCAGGAACCTAGCACAGACAGATATTCGCCAAAAATATCTCAATTCACCAACTCTACCACATACCCAAAACTCTAAGGTGAATAACACTTCCCAGTCCTCTTTCTCATTGCCTAGGTCACCCATTCTGATGGACTGGAGCCATAGGTCCTTCCTACCCTCAAATTCACCCTCTTCTTCCTCCTCCCCTCCTCTTGGCCACCAAAGTTGATGCCCTCTCGCAACTATAGCACCAGAATGCCTGCTATCTTAGCAAAAGTCTGAAAGGATTTCAGTCAAAAAAGCTTCAGTTCCCTGTGAACTAGAAGGTCTGACCTAGTATTGTACCTCCCACATTAATGAACTCTGAATAACAATGACTTTCTGCCACCAGTAAGTACCAGCAGACTAAGCCTTGGAAAACAGAAAATCATACCTCAAGATAGAGAACTTATTAAAGGACCGAATGTATGAGTGAACAATTAGATTCAACAAACATTTTTTTGTTCACCTCTATGTGCCCAGCACTGTGCTAAGCTCTAGGGACCCCAGGATATTTTCTGGCCCTCAGGAAGCTCACGATTGAGGAGAGAAAAGCAAATAAATAAGTCTTTACAATACAAGGTAATTATGTCCTATGAAAGATTTAAGAGAAGGGCATCAGAGAAGGTCATACTCCTCACAACGGGGAGGGGAGTGAGTGATAGAAAGGGGAGACACGCTGAGTGAAGTAGCGACTAGTCAGCAAGAGGGGCAGTAAGAGGGGCCTAGATATTTCTGGCAGCAGGAGCAACATAGTTGATGGCATAAAATAGAACAAGTACAATACAACCACCCAAAACACGAACCACCAGAGCCTGAAGTATGCAAGATGAAGTAGAAGGGAGTGAGAAGGGAGGTTTTCTGGGGAGAGGCAGCTAATTCCTGCTACAAGGCTTGATTTTATTCTGAAGGTAACGGAAAAATCACTGAAGGACTTTTAAGCAGGGGAGAGATGTGATCAAGTTTGTGTTTCAAAATAAGGACTCAATCCACGATGTGGAGACTGAATGGGAAGTCAAATCAGGAGGCAAGAGGGCCAGTGCAGTAGTTGTGTAGTGATCTAAGAGTGAGATGACAGTAGCTACGGTGATGACAGAGCAGTGAGAGAAATAGGCAGTTTTGGAAATATCAGAGGTAGAAATATTAGAGGTAAAAATGATAGGGTGTGATGATTAAACTGTCGATGGGGAGATAAGGAAGCAGGAAGATTCTAGGAGGCCACTGAGATTTCTGGTTTACACAGTGGGAAGTTAGTGTCATTTGCTGAGACAGGGAATGAAGTTGTCTCATTACAAGGCCTGATGAAGCAGCTCACGTCTCCAAGGGCCATCCTCACTCTTACCTTACCTCAGCTTCACCTCCCGATCCTTGGGCTTTCTTGGTTTCTTAGCTGCAGTCAAACATCAGCCTCTAGCCTTTCCCTGCCTAGCTAGTTTGCTCTCTGAATGAACATCTGCCTTTATTCCATTCTTGATCTTTCCCTGCCCCTTGATGCATCCTTAGGGTAGACTCTTCTAGAAAACGCTCCACTCTAATTATTCAGCCCTGACATCTATACACTTAGCTAACCTACCTACCTCATCACTCAAGCTGCCTTTATTCCCTATCCCGCTGGCCTTGGCCTTGCCTGCCACTCCAGTCTCCACTGTAACACATCCTAGCCTGAACTCAGCCCCTTTCTGAGTCTCTCAGAACCCCCAAAAATGTAAGTTGATATTAATCCACAGCAAAATTCTAGAGTAGACTATGAAGATGTCTGTGAATCCTAAGGGGAAAGGGTGATGAGAACTAGGAACTCACATAGTTTTTTTGCTAAGAGTAAAATTGAACACTCCCCTTTTTGGATAAGCTTACTTGATTAATTAATCAGGAAAATACTGTGGACAGGAAGGTGTTAGACCAAATTTCTTATGCCCTTACAGATAAGAAGGAATAGTTATACATTAGGTATGTTCACATTTGATTGCATAACTATACCCAAGAGCACTAATTAAGTAATTTCCCTATAGGTGCTCAGAAACTGTCATTGGTTCTACCTTCAGTGAAACTTTTATCAATGATTTGTACAATGAGAGCACAGATATTAAAATATAAGAATGACATTGAGCTATAGTTTAATAGGTGATCAAACTGGGAGGCTAAAAGATCTACATGAGGTGAAAAGATAGATTATAACCAACAAGAAAAATAATGGGGATTCATACAATCTTTTTAAGATCAAGAAACCCATTTACAAGTGTACAAAATGAATAGAACTTGAATCAACAATAGTTCATTAAAACAAATTTTAAAAACTAAGGGCTTACTTGCCTATGAGTTCTGAGTAAGCAAAGACACCTACACATTGCTCCCAACATATGATGCAGTCAGAGGGCGCACGCACTGCAGACGGCATCCACAGCAAATGAGGCGGAGTCCCCTTCTGCTCTGAGCATAACCTCGAGCTTTTGTGGCATGCTTACGGAGGACTCTGCCGAATTGACAGTGGCTGCCCCTAAAGAGAAAAAATGGTGGAGGTCGTGGCATACTTTTACATACTTAAATTTAAGCATCTACTTATCTGCATTTTTTTAAAGAAAGGAAAACCCAGGATCAGGACATCAACGCTAAGAGGACAGATTTTAGAGTTAGATTGTTCAAATTTTGATTCAGCTACTTAGATGTGGGAGCCGGGGCATGTCAATTAACACGACTAGACCTCGGTCATCTCTAACACTGGGAAGCTAGCTACTCCATAAAGCTCTCAGAGAGATCATCTAGAAGACATATCTAAACTCCTCATTATAAACACTCCAATCACATTCAGAGGAGGACCAGGACCAGAGCCCAGAAATGGGAAGAGAGATACTGCAAAGGAGAACGTGGCTGTCTTCAAGTGCTTGGGGGAAAAGGAGGAACAACTTTGTTTCATGTTGCTCTAAAAGGCGTGATGCAGACCAGTAGATAGAACCTTTACGGTGGAAATACCTTTCGGTTCACCATAAGGAAGGACCGTTTTACCTTAGTTCACTTGTGAAAAGCAGCGAGTGCCCCATAGCTGGAGGTATTCCAGTGCAAGCTGCACGACCACCTGTCCGAGAGGATATTCAAGGGAGTCTTGCCCTGAGAGCCTGGTCAGGTGGTGGTCCTGAAACTCTGAAAGCACAAGGAGGGCTTTTCAAATGCAAGTTTCCAAGCCTGTGGGTTGGTGAACTCTGTGGGTGCCAGGAGACCGGCGCGCCTGGAGGGGGCGTGGGAGCTCTGCGCTCCTTCCCACACACCTTGTCCTCTGAGACTCTCCATCTGGCTGTTCCTGAGTTACGCCCTCATAACAAACAGTGATCTAGTGAGTTAAAAAAGAAATACCAAAAATATGCACGTTTCATGTCTACACATGGTCCTAACGAATCAGAACAGGTGTGGAGCAAGAACACCTATTTTAGGAAAGCTTGTCAAGGGACTCTGACCAAAAGCCAGGTTTGGAAACCAGCAGGTTAAGACCTCCGGCTCGCTTGAGTTTCAGAATCCATGATGTGATATGAAGTAAGTTGAATGTTGAAGAGTGAAGCTGGAGTAAATGAGAGCCAGAGTGTCTTTAGAGGAAATGGGGAAGGGGAAAGGGTGTAAGTAAATGGGTTACACATCCCTGCAACCCCATCACTCACCTAGGAGATGAGTCGGATCCCTGGGGGCCCTGCTGCCCTCTGGCAGGGGGACCCTCAGGTAGATGTCAACCCTCTGAAAACCACTAGCATAACTTTCCTGTGGAATCCACGGTCACAAACAATCTGTCCCCAGCAGAAACATACAACATACTGTTCTGAGAGGTCAGCTAAGTCTTAGACAAACCTGGAGACAAAGGCAGATGTCAAGATGTTACGGCCAATGAAGGGAACAGAGAAGAGGTGCAGACTTTGTTACTTTTTAATTGGAAGAAGGTGTTATTTCAGGCAGCAAGACATTTAAGAAATGCCATTAATTGTTTGTTGCTGTCACTGATGAGAAGAGTGGATAGGCAGGAAGTGAACTTTTAAAATTAGCCATCTCCAAAAACCAAGGAGTGCCTAGGCCTAATGGGGAGCAGGTTACAGTAATAAATACCAGTCAAGTCCAAGTGACAATGACAGGCACTTCCTTAGTCATTCTAACTAGTTAAGCACCTCTTAGTTATAATATTAAGATACTGGCTTATTCTCAGAGCAGCATTTCCCGACGTTGTGCAGAAGAGGACACGAAGAACTCAAGAATGCAAATGAGCCACAACCATTGCATGTAGTTGGATAAATTGGTCTCCTGCATGTTCTTTACTATTATTTTCAAAATTTATTCAGACATGCTTGCAATTAATAGAACACATACATAGCTACTTAAAAAGATTACTGAATTCACAGCAGCTTTCCATCACCACAAGCTCAACTATCCCAATCAATGGGTACACATACTATCATCTGGGCACGCATGAACCCTCTCCTGCTCGGAAGAGTGAAAACTAAGCTCCATAGCTTAGGTAGGGCCTATTTGTGTTCATTTTTCTCCTGTGCACTGTATAAATTGCTTTTTCTTTATTCATGTTGCGCTGGCTCTTCCAGAGCAGACAGGAAACGAGATGGGAGAGCAGAGAGAGGCTGGAAGAAAGAGCAATGATTTAGCTGCTTTCCTTTTGTGCTGTGGGGAGATCGACTCCCCACCAAGTGAAAATCTTCATATGTTTTTCCAGCAAACAGAGCTCTGAGGCTGCCAACATAAGTGAAATAAAGTGTAATTTAGTTTATGTAAATATATATATACACATATATATGTGTGTGTATATATAATCTGCTATTAGATTCAAAAGAATTATTAGGAAGAGGGATTACCTGAATTATTCATTGCTTCAAAAAGGAATCACTAATTTTCTATAATGTGTAAGGTTTGTAAACTGTCCCCAGCACTTTATAAAATAGTGGGATGCCACCACAAAAGGAACTGGGGAAGGAATGTTATGCTGCCAAAAAGTTGGACACTAGAACTTATTAGCTTTAATTAAATTAGATTATAACTGTAAAATTTGTAAACCTTTTTCAAATAATGAAACTCAGTGCTGGCACCTTCTACCGCAGCAGCCATTGAGGAGCAGCAGCCATGGGTCTGTGCTACCCCATGGCCCGGGCCTTGACGAGGGGTCACAAGGTGACCAAGAACGTGAGCCAGCTGAGGCACAGAGGATACTGCGAGTGCCTCACTGAGCACACCAAGGTCGTGCAGGACACGATATGAGAGCGTTGTGGCTTTGCAGTTGAGGAGCACTGTGCCTGGAGCTCTCAAGGTCTCTAAGGACACGCGGGCCCTGAAGTTCATCAAGAAAATGGTGGGAGATACACATCTATGACCAGAGGAAGAGAGAGGCTGAGGAACGGCCTTGCAGCCTTGAGGACGGCAGCAGCCTTAAAGGACTGAGCTCCCTCCCCTCTGTGTGTAATAAAGCCTTTTCACAAAAAGAAGAGGAAGGAAAAGAAATTCAGTGCTGGCAAGTTATTGAAAATGATACACCCACACCTCTGGTAGCAGTGTAAATTGATATAATTCTTTACCAAAGCAATTTGATGGTGCATTCAAGAGCCTTAAAATGTTCAGATCTGTTGATCCAGTAACTTATGGGAATTTTGTCTTAAGGAAATAAGCCAAAGGACATTATAAGTTATATGCAGAAATATTTTCATTGAGCACCATTTCTAATATTGAAAACTTGGAAGCAATCAAGAGGCTTAACAACAGAAGAATATTAAAGTAAATTATAGTAAAGCAACTCAATGAAATACTATGAAGCCATTAAAATGTCAATAATGAAGAACTATGGACAAATGTAGAAGATAAAGTACAAAGAAAAGCAGAATATAAAATTGTATCCATGCCATAATTGTAGTTGAATAAAAATATATTTCCTATTTTACCTACGAATAAAGACTGAACAGAAACATGAAAGAATCCAAACGGTTTTATTTTTTGTCAGTAATTTGTGCGTGAATTTTATCTGTTTTTATGGCAAAGTATATTGACATTATTATAAAGCTTGGTATGCAACTGAATGTGTGAGCATGAGTGCAAAAAGGATTTCTACCAGCCCAACTATCTCTTCCCCACTCCAATTATAGATTCCAGAGGCCATTAGCACTAATTCCCAATCTAATTGTGTCCCTCCTCTCAGGTAAAGGGAGAAAATTGAATTTACAGCACAAGATACTGCAGGATGAGGGTTTTCACATAACTAAGGCACCATATCTCCCTTTCAGTCTAGAAGGAGATGCAGAGATGCGTGATGACAAAGCTGTGTCTGACACTGTTATAACTGGGAAACTGTCCTGTGTTATATAAGCCTCACACAAAACAAACAAACAAACAAACAACAACAAAAAAAACTTGCAATAGTGTTCTTTCCATAGAAGAAAACAGACTTCTACTTTCCATGGGCAAAAACAAAATTTCACAGAGGTTATGTAGTTTGCTCAAGGTCACACAGCAGGGCCAATTTTCAAACGAATTCCAAAGCCTCCTCATTCTACTCTCCACACCACTTCCAAACAAAGTTCAGAGAATGTGAAAGGCTCATTCTGATGAAGTTCAAGTCAGTTCGCATGTAGGTCATCAGCTCATTTGGCCCTTGAGATTTTAGGCCAGTGTTCTCAATTCCGGTTGTATGTAAGAATCATCTGGGGCTGGATTTTAAAATGTTTGATGCCTAGCATCACTCTCCCCAACTTCCAATTATACTACAAAGGGACAGTAATCAAAACAGCATGGTATTGGCAGAAAAACAAACAGACAGACCAGTGGAACAGAATCAAGAGTCCAAAATAAACTCATGTTTATGTGGGCAAATAATTTTCAACAAAAAAGTCAAAAACATACAGTGGAGAAAGGAAAGCCTTTTCAATAAATGGTGCTGGGAAAACTGGAAAGACACTTGCAGAAGAATAAAACTGTCTATCACTACACACCAAAATTAACTCAAAATGGACTAAAGACCTGAAACAAAATGCATAGAAGAAAACATAAAAACTAAACTGAAGAACCTTGGACTTAAAGAGGATTTTATGAATTTGACCTCAAAAGCAAGGGAAGTAAGAGCAAAAATAAATGAATGGGGCTACATCAAACTAAAAAGCTTCTGCACAACAAAAGAAACCATCAACAATGTAAAGAGACAACCATCCAAATGGGAAAATACATTTGCAAGCTACGCCTTCAATAAGGGCCTAGTATCCAAAATATGCAAAGAACTCATATGACTCAATGTCAACAAAAAAACAAATGATCCAGTCAAAAAATGGGTAGAGGACCTGAACAAGACACTTCTCACTAGAGGACATACAAATGGTCAACAAATACATGAAAAGATGCTCAACATCACTAGCTATTAGGGAAATGCGAATGAAAACCACAATGAGATACCATCTCACACCTGTTAGAATAGCTATAATCAACAGGACAAGAAATAACAAATTTGGAGAGGATGCAGAGAAAAGGAACCCTCATACACTGCTGGTGGGATTGCAAATTGGTACAGCCACTATGGAAAACAATATGGAGTTTCCTCAAAAAACTAAGAATTGATCTACCATATGATCCAGCAATCCCTCTACTGGTATTTACCCCAAAAACTTGGAAACCCATATCCGAAAAGATATTTGCACACGGGTGTTCAGAGCAGCACTATTCACAGTGGCCAGGACATGGAAGCAACCAAAGTGTCCCATGATAGATGACTGGCTAAAGAAGCTGTGGTACATATATACAATGGAATATTACTCGGCCATAAGAAGAGATGAAATACCGCCATTTGCAACAACCTGGATAGACCTTGAGATAATCATGCTAAGTGAAATAAGCCAGACAGAGAAAGCTGAAAATCACATGACATCACTTATATGTGGGATATAAACCTAAAAGCAACAAATAAACAGGACAAACAAACAGACTCATGGGACATGGACAATGGACTAGTGGTTACCAGAAGGTAGTGGGGAGGGGAGAGGTAGACAGGGTAAATGGGGTCAAATATGTGGCGACAGAAAGAAATCTAACCATGAGAAGTGAACATACAGTCTAAATATATATATGCCTCACTGTGAAAGTGTACAGCTGAAACTTATTGGATTTCCTTAACCAATGTCACCATAAAAAATTTTTTTAATTTTTAAAAAGTAAACTATTCATATGTACTAACTTAAAAAAAGAGTTTGATGCCTAGACATCACCTCCAGAGATTTCAATTTAATTGGTCTTAGATGTAGCTAAGACAAGGGTATCGTACAAAATTCCCGAGGTGATTTTTCATGAATAGGGCTGAGAATCACTCATTTAAGGCCCTTTGCATTTCCCACCTTAATCCTGTAAATCCTTCAGCTGGCCCCACGATTTGAGTTAGAACAACACTCCACTCACTCTTTTTATTTACTATTGCAGTAAAATATATGTAATGTAAAACTGACCGTTTTAATCACTTTAAAATGTACAATTCAGTGGTACTGAGTACATGCACGGTGTTGTGCAACCATCACCACTGTCTAGCTCCAGAACTTCTTCATCATCCCAAACAGCAACCTAGTAAGCAGTCACTCCCATTCCCTCCTACCCCCAGCTTCTGGCCACCACCAATCTGTTTTCTGTCTTTATGGATTAGCCTATTCCAGACATTTCATGTAAGTGGAATCATGCAATATGTGGTGTCATGTAACTGACTTCTTTCATTCAACAATGTTTTCAAGGTTCATCTACGTGGTAGCAGGTATCAGTGCTTCATTCCTTTTTATGGCTAAATAGCATTCCATTACATAGATAGGTACTGCGTTTTGTGTATCCATTCATCCATTAACAAATATTTGGGTTGTTTCCATCGTTTGGCTTGCATTCACTCTTCTCCCAAAATCTGGTTTCTCAGGGCATGCCTTTAGAGAAGCAGCACCGGAGATGGAAAGTTTTATAAGTTAGTAATGGGGCTCTAGTGTTGGCTTGTGGTTCTCAAAGTGTAATCTCCCAGTCAGCATCATCATGCATCACCATCACCTAGCAACTTGCTAAAAATGCAAATTGCATGTCTGTGCCCCAGACCTACTAAATCAGAAACTTGGAGTGGGGCACAGCACTCTACGTTTTAACAACCCAAGTGACTCAGACACAGGCTGAAGTTTGATACTCACCGGAGTCACTGACACTGGCATGAGGTTCCAACTCAAGGTGTTTCTGCTGCCTTCACTCATGCCAAGTGGGCCCACTCCGTACACGAACACAGTCGAGCCCTGTGCTGCCTCCCTGGCGGTTCAGTAATCACATCCTGTCTGTCGGGATCCAAGATGCTAGTGTCACTGAGTTCAGCTGGTGTGTGAGACAAAGTTGATACAACACCCTCAAGTTATCACAGCTCTCTGTAATAAACAAACACATGTTGTAAGGAAATAGCCTTAATTACAGAGCTGCACCCCAGCAGTTCACATTGGATTCTCTCCTACCAGTGAACTGCAACCAACACGTTCACTTCTAACACGCGACCAGGAAACCGTCGGCAGGGGCTCCACAGCAGCTTCTGCTTCTCCTTCCTACCTGCTGAGGACCTCCGCTCTTCCCACCAGCCTAGATTCCTGCTCATTCCTCAGTCCTGTGGGCCACGTCATGCCTTTGCCCAAGCTGCTTCTCCCCCCGGTGACGCCCTGCTACTCTCTCCCCAGTTATCAAATCCCATCCAACTCTCAGCCTGAGTCCAACTTCCACTTTCTCTCTGGAAAGCCTACTGGGGCCTCCCCTAGCCAACAGCCATCTCTTCCTCTTCTCTCTTACTTTTGGCACCACTTTCCTTTACTTAATCATATTGTGTGGCTATCTTCTATGTGGAGTCATTTTTTTTAAAGTAGACTATTTTTCAGCAGTTTTAGGTTTCTAGCAAAATTGATCAGACAGAACAGAGATTTCCCACATATCCCTACTCTCCTCACACACACGGCCTCCCTCATTCTTGACATCCCCCACCAGAGTGGCACATCAGTTACATTAGAGGAACCCACATTGACTCCTCATTATTACTCAGAGTCTATAGTTAACATTCGTTACATTCATTCTTGTACATTCTATAGGTTTGGACAAATGTACGGTGACACACATCCACCATTATAACATCATACAGAATAGTTTCACTGCCTTGAAAAGCCTCTGGGCTTCACCTATTCATTCTCCTCTCCCCGCAACCCCTGGCAGCCACTGATCTTTTTACTGTCTCTGTAGTTTTGCCTTCTCAAGAATGTCATACAGTTGGAATCATAGAGTATGGCTTCTTTCACTTAGTAATATGCATTTGCATTTTTTTCATGTCTTTTGGGGGCTTAACAGCTCATTTCTGGTCATTTTTATTACATCATTATTTTGTCTTTACTTTATAAAAATTTGATCCCCAATTATTCTGTAAGCTCTGATACATACGATGTAGCAGGGGGATATACTATTTAAAACCATAACAATGGCTACTTTTACATATTACTACACAAATTATCTTACAGTGAAGAAACATATAACATGAGCCTGGATGAGACTTTATGGGTGAGATAAGCAAGCTCCAGGAATGGCCTGAAAATAAAGGGGAAAACAAGAGATGAGCTACATTCTGCTCTGTAAGAAAGCAACCAGAATTTGGGGCCTGGAGGAAGCAGTTAGCTGGGCAGACAGCAGCTCCTGGGAAAGAGCAAACCCAAGAAGATAATGGCAAGCCAGGGCCTTAAGGGAACATGGCCCACGATCCTGATAAGGGACATTTGCCTTTCTGCTATTGCCTGTGCTGCGCTGGGCAACAATTCCTCCACATTGGACCAAACTTTGAGGACAAGTGGGCCCTGTACAGCAGGAGGTGACATAGGAAGAAAAAGAGCGTCACCACCAAAACCTGACGAGACTGGACAGGGGTGGTGAGCTGAGCGGGAAACCACAGACTTCAGGGGAAACCCTAAGCAGCCCCCAGTTCTCCCAGAATGAAAGCTAGGGCTCTGCCAATTAATATGGATACACGAGAAGACGAGGAGCCCAAAAGCCATACCACTGAGAGTCCTGCTTGTGTTACAGTCATAAACATGCGACGCCTACCACGCAGAAACAGCACAATACTATATTTGGCCTTTCTGGAACATTCTACTGTGCTGGTGGTTACAGAGGGGAGGCTTTGGGAGCATTTCCTGCCGGATAGTTTAAGGCATCCAATATATTAAGCAAAAAAACAAAATAAAAGGAATGTGCACTGAGTATCCTACAGGTGCCATATATTCATTTTTCTAAATAGCCAAAACAAAAAATTTCACTGCCTTTGACACTTTTCCAGACTAAAATTTTTGCAGCCATAATACATGGAGAACTTTGGGTCCTCAATCAATCATTCGTCTGTGCATTAGAGTGGGGTGAAGATGCCTGTATAAGGTAGGTCCTGGCCCTGCTCCTGTTTGATCTCCCCTTTTCTGAGCTGAGGTCATGAGCATATTGGGTTCGAGGACCTGCTGGAGAGTGCAGTGGTCCAGCGCCATCCTGGCTGATGGGGGAAGCATCCTACTGCTCTTCACTAACTGGCCTCACGCCACGTCTGCCCAACAGAGTTCACACGTTCTTGAACTCTCTGCCACCCAAGATCTGGCAAAGGCTCACCTGAAAGGGACCACCACAGGGATGTTGCATCCAACCAGTTTTCCAGGGTGACAGAGGGGTGGTGGCACCAGCTCAGGAGCCTGCCTGTTGGGGTGGAAGCCTGACTAGCAATCAGGAGCTCAGCGGCCCTGGGTCTGTTTTCTGGGCCTCAGCTTACTCAGCTGCAAAATGGAGATGATCATAAGACCAATCTCATGTGGTTGCTGTAAGACTTAAATGAGGCCATACATGCGAGGACCAGGGCTCTCGCTGCCCCTCATAACACACATCAGCTTCCGCTCTCACCCCCTGGAGAAGTCACGGCAGCACTGTGCCTGGGCCCTGCCTCAGTGCAAAGCTTTCTGCTGGACTATGCTGTGGCTTCTTGCCATTAGCCTCTACTAACAGCCGGTGGCACTTGTCACTGGTTTTATACTGAAAAAGTTGTTGAGGACACAGTTTGCAACACTGCAGCATCCTCCTCAGAAGGATTCTAGAGAGATCCTTCTTTCCACCTTAGCCTTGGAAGTTGCATCTCCAGAGCACGCTGTTTTCCTCTTGCGAGCACAGTGATTGATTCACCGACTAGGTTTCCTCCCCCACGCTGGCCCCAAGAGAGCCAGCAGGACTTTGTGGCTTGTGTTTTTATATAGGCCTAAATCTGCCTCCATTTTATGACACTTGCCCTTGTTTTCCCTTTGCTGCATCATCTTCCACTTTATAACAATCATCACCACCACCACCATCACCATCTTCATCATTATCCACCGAGCACCTACTGGGCACCAGGGTTGTGCTGGAAACTTCACATTTATTGTCATTAATGTTTGCCCAGTTCCATCAGGAAGACATCATTTCTAATTTAAAGATAAAGAAATGCAGGTGCAGGAAGATGATGGGGTCCGTCTGGGTCCCTAGGGAGGAGAGCAGGGAGAGATAGGGTTCCAGCCATCCTGTCACACAAGAATGGGAGGCATCTGTACACTGTCATAAACCCTTTAGGGAACTGAGCACGGCGTAAACAAATCAATTACATTTTAAGTGATATCTACCCTTGCTAGTTCCCTTATGTAACTGGTGTGATTATGAGCATGGCATTTGATGCTTCAAAGCCCGGCTCTGGTCCCAAGACACCCTGACCAACAGCCCCCAGGTGAAAAGAAGAAGAGATTAGGAGGCAGCAAAAGCACAAGTGAATTCTGCTCCTAGTGCCAGAGACATGACTTGTTGACCTGCTTTCCCCACTCCCCTCCAGGCCCCAGAAGCAATACCAGGACCTATGGGTTTCCATCCTGTGCCATGCCACTAGTTGCTCTAGGTTAGTTTCATCATCACGTGTGGTCCTCAGCTTTCTCTGTGTGAAGTGTGGGGTCGGAGATGCCCCCACATGTCCCTGGAGGAGGTAGCGTGACATAGCAGGTAAGACCCAGGCTCCAGAGTCTGTTGCTGCGTTTGAATTCAAGACTACTTTCTCTTTCCATTCCTTTGTTTCCTTATCTGTAAAATGGGTATGATAGTACTACTAAAACCTCCTCATGGGGAGATAGTAATGTGCCAGTTAAGAACACAGAGCCAAACGATCTTAGTTTTAATCTGGGCTCACTTTGGCTGAATGACCCTTAGCAAGTTGTTTAACCTGAAGCTCCATTCCCCATCCATAAAATGAGGATGCTGTTAATCACAATTTCAGAGAACTACTAGGGAACAGCATAAATTAAAATATAGAAAACAATTTAAACTACACTTGGCACATAGTAAGCACCCTATTAACTGTTAGCTATTACTATTACCTGCAAAGTGCTTAGAGTGACTGACAATTGATGTTAGCTGTTACCCCCTCCCTGATAATCAAGAATGAACTACAAGCAGCACTCGGAAACACTGGTCTCCTCCACTCCACTACATGCAAGGGTGGCGATTCACGAGCAGCTCTTTTCATGGGCTTCACATCAACAAGGAGGGAAAGCTGGAAGGAGATAAGAGAGTGAGGACAAACCATCTCAGATACAGCTGGAGGAGGCTTTCTCCGCTTCTCAGGAGAGAGCCTATCCTTTAAATTCCAAACTAAATAGACTCACAAGCTCAACTCTAAGCAATATGTAGACCAATTATCTTCAAAGCCTAATGACTGAGGAAGTATTTCTTATGTAAATTAACTTGAATAAATAGAGCACATTCTTCTTCCTTTTCCAAGTAACTCAGCCACCTGGAAAAGTCAACATCTGGTTAGGCAGGGCTGAGGCTACTGGGGGTGAGGGGAGGCAAGGGGATGAGGCAGGACTACATCAGCCTTCTCTCCACCTGTTCCACACAGCTTCTTTTCTCCTCTCTGCCCACCTGAATCATTTTCTCTTACTGTCACACCTCTGGGCACGGAAAGTTACCTTGGCAAATTAGAGATGCAGTCAGAAACAGACACAGGGGCACTTATTGAGAAAAATTTCAAAGGAGAGAAAAACAAACTAAAAAAAAAAAAACAGAAGATGGAGCAGAGCAAGAGGTTTCAAAGGCTTCAGATAAAGAAACAAGCATGACAGAGAAAGACACAACTAGAATAGGATCTAAGAATCAGGAAGCATGATTATGTTTATTATTTAACCTTTATTAAATGCTCGTATGTATTATCTCATTTGCTATTTGGGGAAAGGTAAATAGCATGATCTTCATCACTTATAGGTGGGGAAGCTGAAGCTTAGAGAGTTTTAGAGATTTGCCTGCTTGTTAGTGTACCCAGTGTGAATCAGGAAAAATTGGAGAAGTTTCAGAAAAGATCCATAAAGATAAATAAGGCATCTAAAATTCAAGGCTTTTATCAGAGATTAAAAGTCCTAGAATTGTTTAGATAGTGAAAAGAGGGCTGCACGGAATAGAGGCCGACTTTGTACTGATGTCCCTTCCCTTTTCTTCATGGGTCCTTGAGTGTCCCAGGAATGTGGCTGCGGGAACCAGCCCCACCTTCAATCCAGGAGAGAGCTATCAACACTGACCGTCTCCCATACACACTCCCCACAGTGAGTGACGAAAGAATGGGTACAAGACCCAGTTTGAGCCAATGAGACATGAAATGTGTTTTCTGGGGTTTTCCAGGAAACACCAAAGTGCCCCCAAAAGACACCCTGCGTACACTGGGCCTGAATAAAGAAGCGTGTGGCCCGGAGTGGCAAGGACTGCTGGTTGCCTTCAAATATTTATTGTCCCTTTCTTCTTGGGAATAAGAATGATTCAATTTCCAGCTGTTTGAGTTGGGGGTTTTGCCACTTTCAACTGAAGCATCCTAGCAGATACATGCTTAATAACACTCTTAAGGAGGTAACACATAGTGCACAGTATTTCAGTTCCACGGAAAGCAGTACAAGCAGAAGTGTATTTGAAGTACATCTGGGCTTTCCTTACAGTGGAATCATTAAACACATGAATACAGCCTGAATGATTTTTGTTAAGTTATTTAACATTTATTGAATCCCTATTATAGGCCCGTATTTGACATAAATTCCTTCAATGGTATTGAATAACAGAAATTATTATGCCATTTCACAAATGAAGAAATCAAGGCCCAGAAGTTTAAATAAGTTGCCCAAGGCCATAAAACCATTAATGACACAGGTGGGACTGGAACTCAGGCTTGCAAGGCTCCTGCACCAATGATTTTTGCACCACACAAAGCCCTAGCCACAGAATCCTTCTAGTCTGAATGGGTTTTTTTATCTTTGCCTTTGGAAACCTTACAGCTCAGGCAATTTCGAAGAACATTTGTATCAGCCTCACCAAAAAGAAGGAACTGTACTTGAGTGACCATCATATCTTCCTGGTCAGAGATATGATTGTCCCCGCTCTTTCTTGCCCTATCTTGCCCCCTCTCATTCTCTGGCTTTCTCAGAGGAATGATACCTTTGAACACTTTGACTCTTTCTTTCTCTTTGGGACTGGACAGAGTGTTGAGAGCACATGTTCTAGATATTGGATCAGGTTCATTATCTGTCTCACTAGTGTGTGTTCTACTCTTCAGCCCAATGTTTGACTTTCATTTAAGATTTCACTTCTACTTAAGATTTAGAGTTGGACATTATGCTCCAAAATGACCTTGGTACCAGCTGACAGGTGCTCATCAAATTGAATGTACCTGACATCCCATTCACACTGGGTTTTTGGCCCTGCTTTTTGCTTATAAATGGACACACTGATGAGTTCTGTTTAACATTTATTGAAATCTAAGCATGTCATATTCATTTGCTAATATTATGTAATTCATTATAAGCAAATGTTAACTCTAAGTTTCAAGTAATGTGAGATGTACTACCTGTGACTCTACACTATTTAGAAATGATCTTTTAAATATTTTTAAATATTTTAAAGTAAAAATAAAGATAAATAAAATTTATTTCTCTTGGCCAAATTACCATATTTCTTAGTCATCACTACTTCATAATCTTCAAATGAGGTAATATCAGTGACAGTGGTACATAAAGAAATATATAAATATCAGTCATTAATGTTTCCTGGAATACTAATGACATCTTATCTTCCAGATAAGTCAGAGTCTTAAGGTTTTCTATACATAAGTCCCGAGAGCATGATTTATCATGGACTTCTCACTATATTAAACATAATTGAAGCAAGTTTCCCAAATACACCAATTCTCTGGAGTGTTTACCACTACCACGATCCACTAAAGAGCTTCACCAGCACCAAATAAAAGAAGCATCCGGGAAATAGGTATTTCCCAATAAGCAATTTAAAAGGTAGATATTCTGTCTTAAATAGAACATGCCCATGTAACATATAGCAGAACACTCTTAAAATAGTATATGTTCAAGAGAATGAGAAGATAAGCCACAGACTAGGAGAAAATATTTGCAAAAGACATATTTGATAAAGGACCGTTATCCAAAATATACAAAGAATTTTAAAACTCAGCAATAAGAAATCGAACAGTCCAATCCAGAAATGGGCAAAAGATATTAACAGTTATCTTATCAAAGAAGATATACAGATGGCAAAAGAGCACATGATAAAATGCTCAACGCCATATGTCTTTAGGGAATTGCAAATTAAAATGACAAATAGATACCACTACATACCTGTTAGAATAGCAAAAATCCAGAACACAGAAATCCCCAAACGCTGGTGAGGACATAGAACAACAGGAATTCTCATTCATTGTGGTGGGATGCAAAGTGGTACAGCCACTTTGGAAGACAGTTTGGCAGTTTCTTACAAAACTAAATATACTCTTACCATATGCTCCAGTAATTGTGCTCCTTGGTATTTACCCAAAATCAAGTTGAAAACTTATGTCCACACAAAAACCTGCACAGAGATGTTTATAGCAGCTTTATTCATAATGGCTAAAACTCGGAAGCAACCAAAATGTTCTTCAGTAGTTGAATGGATAAATAAACGGTGGTATATCTAGTCAATGGAATAGTATTCAGCACTAAAAAGAAATGAACTATCAAACCCTGAAAAGATGTGGAGGAAACTTGAATGCATATTTTTAAGTAAAAGAAGCAAATCTGAAATAGCTACATATTATATGATTCCAACTATATGGCATTGTGGCAAAGGCAAAAGTAGAGACACAATAAAAAGATCAGTGGTTGCCAGGGGTTGAGGGGAAGACATGAATAGGCAGAGCACAAAGGATTTTTAGGGCAGTGCAATTATTCTGTATGATACTATAATGAAGGATACATGTCGTCATACATTTATCTAAACCCACAGAATGTACAAGAGTGAACCATAAAGTATGACTTTGGGTGATAATTGTGTGCCAATATAGATTCATCGATTATAATAAAGGTACCACTTTAGGGAGGCATATTTATAATGGGGCAGGGTGTGTATATATGAGGGCAGGAAATATATGGCAACTCAGTACTTTGTATTCAATGTTGTTGTTGACCCCAAAACTCTAAAATGGTAGTCCCCAACCTTTTTGGCACCAGTGACTGGTGCTCCTAGGAGAATCTAATGTCTGATGAACTGAAGTGGAGCTGAGGTGGTGATGTTAGCGCTGGGGAGTGGCTGCAAATACAGATGAAGTTTCACGTGCTCATCAGCCACTCACCTCCTGCTGTGTAGCCAGGTTCTTAATAGGCCACGGACTGGTACCAGTCCATGTACTGGGGTTGGGAACCCCTGCTCTAAAATATAAAGTTTATTTTAAAAAATAATATATGCCCAATATTCTCAATTTAATTGAAGTAATTTAACTACATAATTGTTAGTGCAATAATAAATTAAGTTGTACATATACCTCTACACATTTGGTTAAGATGGTTACTACTGTAAGACCTTAAAAGCAACTATATGCAATTCAACTCTTATACTCTGCCCATGGAAAATCAGGGCCCATTTTACACCACCAGGCCAAATAATCAACCACAACCAAATCAATTTTGTCAGGTATAGCAACAGCTCAACCAAAGCCAACTAGAGATGCCACATTATGCCTCTGTAGATCAAAGTTCACTGTCTTCCATCCAGTGCCAACAGGAGTCTTCAAACAGGGGTGCAGAAAAAAAGAGATTTTTTTTTTCCAGTTTAATAGTTTGCAAACCAGGGTAACACAGTCTCAGGAGAAAACTGAAAATGCGCTTCCCCAAGGAGGAGGCCCCACTTATATAGAGAAAGTGCCTACCCTAGGCCTGATTGGTCCATTCCTATACAAATGAGGAATCCACATTTACACAGTCTGATTGGCCCAAATAGCACTGTCCTGATTGGTCAGAATCCCACATTCAGATTGGGCTTTATGGAGCCACTCTGATTGGTCGAAAAAGGTGCAAATGAGGCTATACCAGCACAGCTTCGATTGGACTGGGCAAGCCTCAACACATTACTTAAAATACAATTCCAGGAAGGCCTTTATAAAGTTCAGTTCAGAAAGCAAGAACATAGTGCAGGAGGCTGAGCAGCCTTGGCTATGGCTTTTGCCTGAAATGCAGCACACATGAGAGGCCCTCTGTAAATAACAATCGCTAGACTCTGATTATAAATTTGGAACCAGTTAACCAGGAGTCCTTTTTGACAGCTATATTCCTTCTCCGGGTCAACACTTCCATTATCCTATAGGGGCTTTTCTGAAAAGCAGAGTCGTGCATTTGCACTGGACACAGTCATGGAAATAGACCAAGAAGTTTCTGTCACCCTGGAAACAAAGCCAGACATATCATTTCAGTCTGAAAGGGAGAGTCCAAACAGCCCAAATGCTATCAAACACAGTTGGTAATGCCACACACGTAGTCCTCGCACCACACACGGAATTTGTGAGAAGTGTGGCAGGAAAGTCCATATGAAAGATCAGTACTTCTGGTCTGCAACTAAAGAAATAAGTGTGGGAGGAATTTTTATGCAAATTACTTCTCTTCTGAAGCTTAGAAAGATATTTTGTTGCTGGTCAGAAAGGCTTTTACAACTACTGTCAGCCAAAAGAAAACAACCCCACAGGGAAAATCATTTTACTGTGCCTCAAGAATTCTGAGGAAGTTCATGACCATCAACATGAAAGTCTACTCAAATAGCTCACACATCACAGTATACATTGAAGTTTGGTGGTTCATATTTAAAAGAAAAATAAGCATATAGTCCATTTCCCTATTCAAAACTTTACTGAGATGCAAACTTACAATTTGGGGTTCTTTAAAAGGACCCGAAAGGCATTTAGTACAACCTGTCACCCAATGCAGGAATCATTTCTAAAGCACATTTAATAAACCATATTGCTGACTCTGCTTAGAGGAGAATTTGCTATTCTCTAAAACTCCCCCATTCTACTGTTTAGATGTGCTTGCTTATCGTTAGAAAAATCTGACTCAGTCTAACTCCCAGACACTGAGCTACACCCTCCCCCTAGAACCAGAGAATAAGAATGATCCCTTTTCCCAGCTCTAGTCTTAACTAGCTATGTGACCTTCAGCAAGTTACTCAATTTCCCTGTGCCTAAACTGTGTCCTTTGAAATGGAAATGGCAATAGCACCTACCTTCTAGGACAAAATATTAGCACACTGTCTGGTTATGATTAGCACCCCACAATTATTAGCTATTATTACAATTAGCCACTGTACAACCACCTTTCCAATAACTCTGAAATGGTGATTCCATTATTAGGCTTGCAAAGAAAGAACAGAGACATTCTCAGATTACCTTAGTCAGTGATTATCAACCTTTCTGTGGAATGCTAGATTTGGGGGCTACACACTGGGAGGATTTAAATGGCATCCATAGTTATCCTGGGATTCACAAAGAGCCCTTCCGCATCACTACTGTTTGGGTGTGACTTTAGCACCGCGGCAGACCCTCAGAAGGCCAAGTTTTAACATGTTCTCATTTCTTGGGCACCAACTTGCCATCAGGTTGTCCTTTGACCCCTGACTTCTGACTTACAGCAGGCTGGACTCTGACTGTGCACCTCTTCACATGGTGCTCAGTTTTTCAATGTCGCCTTCTGGAATCGCAGAACAACAGACATGCTAAAAAATTTTTGAATGTTGCCAAATTTGCCAGAACACTTGGAAAGAATTGGAGGCAATGCAGTAAACCACCACATATCAATTAAGAAGCACTTAAATAATGGGGTTTATTTGGGGGCTACCCTGGCGCATAGAGGTGTCCAGAATCACTACTCAAAACCGGACCTCAGGAGACTAGTGCTCAGTCCAGGAGCTAGAAGGTTGCTTAGGATACGATGTGGCTCTAACAACTGGATTATAACAGTAAATAAAATTGCCATCTGTTGAGCTCTTAATATGGGCCAGTCACGATGTCAAGCATTTTACAAGTGTTAGCTATCTTTTTTTAAAAAACCTGTTTAAATTGTAGAATAAAATACTCTTGATTAAAGTGTTTAATACAAATGTACAGTACAATGAACAATCAGAAAGTAAACACTTGTATATAACTGCCTCTTTGGTCAAGAAATAGAATGCCTCCAAGCACTCCCAAATCCCCCTGCCCCAGGAATCCCCTTCTGGTCCTAGAACCCTCCCCTTCCCCAGAAGCAAGCACTCTTCTGACTTATGTGATAATCACTTCCTTGCTTTGCTCCACAATATATTATATATAGTTTAGTTCTGACTATTTTTGAATTTTAAAATAAAGTCATATGCTATATATTATCTCCTTTGCTGAAAATTGTTTATAAGATTCATTCATGTTGTCCCCTATAGCATAGTTCATTCATTTTCAGTGCTGTATTGTACTCTACCGTGTGAATATATCACAGTCTCTTTATCCATTCTATAACTGATGGATATTTGCATTGTTTCTAGCATGAGGCCATGAACAACAAAGTTAAAAATATGTTTCTATATATTCCAGTATACATGAGAAATTTCTCTTAGATATTTATATCTAGGAACAGAATCACTGGGTTGTGGAATGTGCATGTTTTGTTTTACTAGGTAATACAAAAGTGTTTTCCAAAATGGTTATACTAATCTACATTCTCATTGACATTTAGATTTCTTATTGCTCCACATCCTCACCAACGCCTGGTATTATCAGATTGTTAAAATCTTTCCAATCTGATGTGAGTATAGTATTTAATTGTAGTCTAGTGCCTGTTTTTATAACTTTTTATTTTAATGTATTGACTCATATTGCATGCATTTATCTCAGTCTTGCTGCTTTTGCTCAGTATTACATTTATAAGATTCACCCATATTGTTGCATGTGGAATCTCACTGTATTCCCCCCCTTAATATTAGTGAGGTTGATCACATTTTCATATATTTTGGGCCATGTTCATAGCCTCTTTTGGTAAGTGCTTATTCAAGTCTTTTGCTTTTTTGTGTGTGAGTGTGGAAGATTCTTACTTTCAACTTTTAATCTGGATACTAGTTCTCTAGTGGTTTTGCATTGCAAATATCTTTTCCCATTCTCATGTGCCTCTCTCCTGGTCTCCTTCACAGGCCATATCGTGGCCACGACTCAGATGCTGGTCTCCCAGCCAGATTGGCTGTGGCTATAGTGATAGAGTCACACAGCTCAGATGGAGCTGGGGGCATAGTAGCTGCTCTCCAAAGCAGTTATCTCTTCTGGATCTTCATTTTGCTAATCATCACCTGCTCCTTTGACATCTCGGCATCCTACTTAATGACAACTCCCATCTGATCCATCCTACAAATGTGGGAGTCTTCTATAATACCATCTTCTTCCATACTCCACACCCAAAACCATTTAAGCATCAATTCCTATCAATTATTTGGCCTAAATAAGTCCTAAATCTACCCAATTGTCCTAATGACTAGCCTCTACCTTAACCCATTTTCCACCCTAGTCCAGACTACCACCACCTCTCGCCTGGATTCCCAAAATAGCTCACTCACGTTCTCCGCTTCCACTCTCCACTCTTCCTAATCCCTTCTCCACGCAGCAGCCAGAAGAATATGTTCAAGTCAGACTGTCCAAACTTTCATTGATTTCTCTTTCTCTTGTGATAAGGACCAAAACCCTTAAGATAAATCCCAAGCTCTTGTAAGGTTTGGTTGGCCCTTGCCTCCCTTTTCACTCTCTTCCTTACTCTCTGTTCTTTGTCCCCAGAAGTTTTTCAGGCCTATGGATATGCCAGGCTCCCTCACCCACAGGACCTTTGCACAGCTGTGTAAACTATCTAGCAGCCTTGGGTACCTTTCACCACACTCTGCCTAGTTAATTTCAGATCTCAGCACTTTCAGCCTCTCTGACTTACCCAGCTGATGTGCACAACCCTGCATAACTGTTATCTCAGTGGTAGGCCAAAAATGGTTCATGTAAAAAAGATATGATTGTCCTCTGCCTATCAGACAGCAAAGATTAAAATTATCAATAAATCCTGTGTTGTTGAGTCTGCACGATAACATGCACTGATTCACACTTTAATTCAGGTATAACCTGAATGGTAGGGGGAAAGAATGGTAGAAAATAAAGCAATTAGGTTTTAAATTTTTCAAATCCTTTGACCCAGCATTTCCACTTCTATGAGTTTATCCTTTAAAAATACTCCCATGTGTAGAAAGATATGCAGAACAATTTTCTTTGTAAAATTGTTTATAATAGTGAAAAATGGAAACAGTACACATATCAATAAAACGCTAGCTATATAAACTGTGATACATTCATAAAATGGAGTATTCTTTCAGCCAGTTAAAAGAATGAGGTAGGTTTTTGGTATTCATGTGGAGGGATACCTATGCTATATTAAGCTAAAAAGGTTAAAAAGAGTATGGCTCTATTTTAATGCTTTAAAAGTATACTACACGAGTATTTTTAAAAGTTGGAGAAAAATGCACAACTCTTTTGACAGTGGGTATCTCTGGGGAAGAAGGATGAGTTTATGGGGAACTTTTCTATGTTATATATTCCTATAATGTTTGATTTTGCTATTTTATTATTGTTAAACAATTTATAACCTGAAAAATATCCAATATAGAGAAAAAGACATTTATAAACCTAAATTAATAGTATCTCTTCAACCTAGAATGCAAGCTCTCTGAGGTAAGAAAATGCTTCCATCTTATATAGTGCCGGGCACACGGTAGACACTCATTAAACATTTATTAATTGAATAAATGAGTGAATGAATGAACCGTTTCTATGACCCCATAAAATGGGGCGTTCAGTACTCCAGGAACAGAGCATTGGGTTGTACACCATACTTTTAAAAGCTGTAGAAGAGCTCTGCCTTTTAAAAAAATTCTAATTAGTTTCAAGTATGCATTGGTTAGACATCTGTATAATTCATAAAACGATCCCCCCAATTGCTCCCTCCCTCCCCTGATCCTCCAGCTAGCTAACATGTTAATGCTGACTGCATTCCCTATGCCGTGCTCCCCATCCCCGTGACCATCCATCAACTACTAATGTGTACTTCTTTAACCCTCCACCCCATTCTCTCATCCCTCAAACTCCCCTCCCCTCTGTCCGTCACCAAATTGCCCACTATATTTGTGAGTCTGTTTTTGATTAGTTTGTTCTTTTTATTCCTTAAGTTTTGCATATAAGTGAAGTCATATAGTGTTTATCTTTCTCCGTCTGACTTAAATACTTTCTAGATCCATCAGAGCAATATCTTTTTCCATCCCCTTCCTTTCAGTCTATGTGTGTCTTTTAATCTGAAGTGAGTCTCTTACAGCAACATGTAGGGGTCTTGTTTTCTTTTCCCTTCATCCTCTCTATCTTTTATTTGGAGCACTTAATTCTTTTCCATTTAAGATACTTATTGATAGGAATGGAGTTGTTACCATTCTTGATTCCTGTTTTTGATACATGTTTTTTCTTCTTAAAGAAGTCCCTCCACATTTCCTGTAATACTGGCTTGGTTGTGGTACGTTCCTTTAGGTTATTTTGGTCCAGGAAGCTCTTTATCTGTCCTTCAACTCTAAATGGTAGCTTTGCTGGATTAAGTGTCCTTGGTTGTAGATCCTGGGTCTTCATCCTGTCGAATATTTTTTGCCAAGCCCTTTGTCCTGCGTAGTTTCTTTTGAGAAATCAGCTTCCAGTCTTATGGGTGTTCCCTTGTAGGTAACTATCTGCTTTCCTCTTGCTGGTTTTAATATTCTTCCTTTGTATTTAACCTTTGGCATTTTAATTATGATGTGTCTTGGTGTGGGGCTCTTTGGATCCCTGAGCTTCCTGGGGTTTTATGTCCATTTCCTTCAAGTTAGGAAATTTTTCCTTCACTATTTCTTCAAACAGCTGTTCAACATCTTGTTTTCCTTCAGGTATACTGATCAGACAGATATTTTGACCCCTAATAGTGTTGCATATTCTCCTTAAATTATTTTTATAGCTTTGGCATCTTATCGCTTGCCTTTCTGATTGAGCGTCCTTGGCTTTCCTGTCCTCTAGATAGGGCATTTGATCCTTTTCTTTATTCACTTTATTTATTCCTTTGTTTATTCCATTCAGCTTGGTTCCCTTTAATAATTTCCATTTCCATTTTTATGTTTGTCAATCTCTTCGTTCATTGAAGTTCCCTCTGAATTTATCTACACTTCCCAAAAGTTTATCGAGCATCTTTATAACCAGTGTTTTGAACTCTGCATGTTAGATTACTCGACTCCATTATTTCTTAATCTCTGTTCTGTTTTGTCATATGGTTTCTGCTTCTTTGTCCTGCCTTTCTGCATCTGTTTCTATGTACTAAGTGAAGCTCCTAAGTCTTTCGGTCTTATTAGTGTGGATTTGTGTAGTAGGTGTCTGTCCAGTGGCACAGTCCTGAGTTTCAGCTGCAAGCCAAAGTTAGCTCCAGCCTGTGCCCCTTTGGGGCCACCTGTTAAGATTCAGCAAGCAATCCACAGATGCTGGGTTTATAGTTGTCTCAAGAGGCCATGCCATAAACCGAGACCAGCTGCCTCCAGTGTGAGTCTTAGCACCGCTCAGCAAGGAGCACCTGACTCACTGAGTATATACCTGGATGTAGCTTGGGTGGGGCCACGAGCTGAGTGAGGCAGGGTTTCAGGGAATCATCTGGGCAGAGTGACCTCTGTTATCCAGTTTGATGATATCATGACTATGGAGGCACTGAGTCCACACACTGGGAGGGGAGAGAGCTCAACAGGGAACAATGGATACCCCCGGCACTCCTGTACAGAGCCAGTCTCACCTTGGCCCTCACTCCAACAACTCAGTGTCCCCCTGTAAATCCCTGGTGCCCCCTGTGCAGCCAAACTGGCACTGGTGCTCAGATTGAGCAGATCTGTCACCACGAAAATCCACTTGTGAACATGTCCCCTTTACGAAGCTTCTGCCGCTGCCACAGCCTCATCTCACACAGCCGCTCGAGTCCAAGTAGCCCCATATCCTCGCCCTGTCTTACCTTCTGCCATTGCAGGGTGATTTCTTGGATTTCTCCCTAGTTGTATGGCTTGTTCATCTAGATCCCAGGTCATTTTTCCTTGCTGCTTGCTCCTTGTTTCTGTCACAACTTTGATTTGGTGGCCAGAGGGATGAACAGAGCCTCTATCATCTATGCCATTTCCTCACTTCTGTTTCACCTTTGTACAGCATGCCCATGAGACTATTTGCTGATGTTGAGCTTTAGGGCTTTCACTCAAGTACTGCACTCAAGCCGAATTACCCCTCCTGATTTAGGCAATTAATTTCTTTGAGTCTCAAGTCAGGGGTTCACATTTTGTCCCTGTTGAATTTCATCTTTGGAGTTTTATTCACACTGCCAAGATATTTTAAAACCCAATCCCTGACACCTAACCAAGTGTAAGTCTTATCAGCTTTATGTTACTCACACGCTTGATAAATATGACTTATATGTGTACTTCCTATTTATTTATAAATAAAACTGCACAGGACAGGGCCTCCAACAGAACCCTGCAGCCTTCCATAAGATATGGCTCTCTGCATTGACTTGGAGGAATCTGGTCTTTCTGTGCCCAGTGAAGCTCAAGCATAGTAAGCTCATTCCCACCTCAGGACCTTTGCACTTACAGTTCCTTCCACTTGGAAAGCTTTCTCCAGATGGTAACTCTTACTTGATCCTAAGGATTTAGCTCTAAGGTTATCTCATCAAGAAGGCCTTCCTACTATCTCATCTAAAATAATCCCCTCCCTACCTCCACTTTACCCTGTTGTGTTTTTTAAAGCATTTAACAATAACTAAAGTTACCTTGTTCATATTTTCGTTTACTTCTTTATTACTTGCTCCCCTCACTCCAGTGTCAGTGGGGTCATTGTATGCCTTATTTATGCTGTCTCCTGGGCCCACAACATTGTAGCTACTTGACAGATATTTGCCGACCAAATGAATAGAGTTGGTTAGATATCTGTGACTATACCTACCTGAACTGTCTTCTAGACACAAAGTCTGTTTTATCAGCAAGGATGTTATATTAGTTTTCTGGGGCTGCTGTAACAAATCACCACAAGTTTGGGGCTTAAAACAACAAAAATTTACTCTCCTACAATTCTGGGGGCCAGAGGTCCAACATGTTTCACTGGGCTGAAATGAATGTGCCAAAAAGGCCACTCTCTCTGGAGGTTCTAGGGGAGAATCTGTTCCTTGCCTCTTCCAGTTTCTGGTGGCTTGCCAGTGTTCCTTGGCTTGTGGCTACATCACTCCAGTCTTCAAGGGCAGCATTTTCAAATCTTTCTCTGTTCCTTCTTTACACTGCCTTTTCTCCTGTATATGTCATTGTAAAATCTCCCTCTGCCTCTTAAAAAACATGTGATGGCATTTAGGGCCCAACTGGACAATCTAGAATCTCTCCAACTCAAGATGTTTAACTCAACCACATCTGCAAAGACTTTACCATGTACTACCTTCCTAGCTTTCAGGGGTTAGGACCTGATTCTTTGGAGGCCACCATTCAGTCCCTGTGGATGTCATTAGTGACTGCAAAATGCATATGCAAAACTGAGACACGTGTCCAGGATTTCCCTTCCTCAGTTCTCTGGTATTACCTGCCACACAGGAAAGCTCAGTAAATGTTTCTCGAGTAGATAAATGCATAAAAGATGATGTTCTGTTCTACCACTTCCTATCCCAGCCTTCAAGAGAAAAATTAGCCTATAATTCCCTTAGTACAACTGGCTTTCCCAATTCAGATTCTCAAGAAACCAGAATGGGTTTGGAAATGCAGAACCCCTCCACAAGTGATCTCCATAATACATGGTGCCAATACTCACTGGGAAAGAGATATGATTATTGAATGGGTAAAAAGACTAAAATTATCTACAAATAAGCCTTGCCCACTACAGAGGGTTTGGGCTTGCTCATATTTGATTTCTCTCCCTCCCTAGCACTCTGAGGAGGGCTGTGTCCAAAGAACTCAAATGAGTTCTTTGTCTCTTGTATGCTGAAGACAACATTGGGGAGATAAGAGACCAAATGTCACTAATCAGGCAGAATTATCTTCCCCAAATTGAGGAGACCCCTGATGTACTTCATATAGAAGTACAGACTCCGGAAAGGGACTATTCTCATCCATAATAGAGACATTCCATAGCAATAAACTATTTTCAAATCCTTGGTCTGGCCCCCAGAATGACATATACACCTGATTCCCTGCTGATACGAGCAGATTATTCTACAGTTATTGCCGGTATTACTCTTTAATAATTCCTTGACAAAACCAGAGATGGAAAACTTACTAATGTGAGGACCTTGGTCTCCATCCCCTGGCTCCCGCCCATGATGGGGTTCTCTTGAGAAGTCAATTGGTAGGAGCTGGTACCCTAGACTGCACCTGAGCTGGACCCTCAAGTCCCCACTGCTAAGCAGCAGGGGAAAAGCTCTAAGAGCTGAGAACAGAAGTAGGTTGTCCTGTCTCAGGATCAAGGTGGTAGTGATCATCGATCTTGCACTCAACCTTCAACGGTGCTCGAGGCTTCTCCTCCCTCATCCCAAAGGAAGAAGGGCTGCCAGTGGAAGAGGGATGGCATTGAAGATAACCAAGTAGACTTCGGTGAGACTTGTAAGTGCAGTGATTCTCTTCTCTCCCTGTCCCCAGGAATAAACATTGAAAGGGCCAAACAGGCATGGGAGAGGACCAAGGAGAAAGCAGGATACTCAGGTCTAACTTGAAAGATGAAGAGGGGTCTTTGAGGCTCACATGTGGTTCAACCCAGCACACCAGTGTAGGAGCCCAGATATAAGCTAACCCACAATGGTCCCAGCTAGAACTAGATGCACATTTGCCTGGGGTGACCTTCTCACCACAGAGCAGTAACTCTGCCATGAAGCCCAGGAATGCCATTCCAAAGAAAGGTGCTTGCTTTGGGGGAGCTGTGATAGGCTGTGGCCTTTCCTTAACTGTGAATTAGAACCTTGGATTGGTGCCAGTTTTCCTGAGAACACATCAGTGCAATTATAGAGCATGTCAATGGGACAATGATTCACTCTGCAAAGAATCTAAACAAACTAGTCTCTTTTAACTCCCATTATAGCTTTTCATGAAGGGAGGCATACATGTTTTGTGGTTGAAGAAAAGAATGCATATCACCTGTTCTTACTTGCAATAACTTACCTGTGAATTGGAAAAGTGACTAAACCCCTTAGGGGAATATACTGAACCATAGAAACAGAAACAAAAATTATGCCTTATCTATCTATAATGACCACACTGTAAAATCTGAAACAAGGAGCTCAGGGAATTTGAGAGCATCAGATAAGATTATGAAAGTTTCTTAGGTTTATTTTGTTGAAAATCTGGTCCTTTAAAAAAGGTATATAACTCCATAAAGGAAAAGACTGATAGGTATAAATCTATAAAAAGTAAAGACTTCTGAATCTATACATACATATGCAAATACATAAATCTACCATAAATAAATTAAAAGACAAACAGTAAAATTAGGGAAAAAATCTTGCAACTTATAACACAAAGAGTTACTTTATTTAACATGTAAAGAGCTTTCACAATTTGCTAAGAAAGAACACTGACAGAAAAATTATCAATTTGTAAAAAAATAAAAACAAATCATCAATAATGAGACACATAACTGAAATAACCAGGAGATGAAATTCTTTCTTATCAGACTGAAAGACGAAAAAGAATGACAGCTATAGCACAGATGAGGCCATGAGAAATGGGAATTCTCACTCATGCTAAGTTTGACAATTTCAAATTTTTAGATACATATTCCCTTTGACTTATCAGTTCCATTTATAAGAATGCATCCTAAATAATCATGGATGTGTGAAAAAACTTAGCTACAGAAAACATTCACTACAGCATTTATATATGTATATATACACATCAACATAAATAATCCCTAATTGAGGATTTAAATATATTCTAGCTTAAGGACAGCCATTCACTAGAATACTATGCAATATTTTTAAATGATTATTTTAAAAGGTGATTACATCTACCTATATTGACTGTTACTATGTAGTTCTAAATATAACATATGGTAGTGTGCGTGTTCATATCTATATATGTATATATGGAATGCCACTCAAAATAAAGTGGCTTGGTTTGCAGATTCAGAATCTAAAGATGTGTAAATATATAATAGATCAATAGATTAATATAGATAATGTATAGATCTATAGACATACATATCGAAATGCTAACACTTATTTCTAGGTGTAGGATAATTCATTTATGCCTTTTGTTTTTTCTTCCTTCCTTTCTTCCTTCCTTCCTTTTTTTCTTTCCTTCCTTCCCTCCCTCCCTCCCTCCCTCCCTCCCTCCCTCTCGTCCCTCTGTCTTTATTTGTTTCTCTTCCTTCCTTCCCTCCCGCCCTCCCTTCCTTCCTTTTCTTCTCTTTTTCTTTTTTTTTTTTTTTTTTTTTTTGCCATGATTGCTTTGTATGCAAGGGAGAAAATACAACCATTTCAAAAAGACGGAATGCACAGGTGGGCAAATACCCTAAAGCTGGAAGCATCCCTTTGGCCGATGATTCACAAAATAAGCAAAATAAGGTTCACAGTGTATTACTTAGAATGAGTGTAACCATACAATTTATTATCCAAACCAGGACCCTTTTGAGACTGAAAGGGGAAGCTACTAATTATTTTGCATAATCTGGGACTCCAGAGGCAAACTGAGCCTTTGGTCAGCCTACTTAGAGTGAAAGGTCTGTTTAATTTGTCTTTGAAAATGACCCAATGTTGGAAGGTTCGGAGGTAAACTACAATTGTAGAAACTACCCTCTTATTAGTACAATTGGGTGCAATTTCTAAACATGCCAGCCAGATGGTTAAAGAATGTTCAAAAGTTCAAGTTTCTCACCTAATTAGCTCATTCAGATCAACAGAGCTCTCATTTTAGAGAATGGTCCTTGATAAAAAAGTATTTCTTAAAGAAATGTGCCACTTGACTAAGAACACACAGTATTATTACTCAACATTATCACATACTGTAGATTTTAATCCTGGAAACATCCTGTGACTCTTTAAACCCTTCCTGACTCCAAATCCCCTCATGACTTAAGCTGTTTTCCACTATGGGCTTTGTTTCAGAGAACTATTATCTATGTACCCCAGGCTCTTAGTTAAGATGGCCACTGTTCTATGGGTCACTCTGCCCATAGAAGGCTGTTGATATCCTTCCAGTCTTTTGTCATTGGGCTCACATTTCTCCCCTCTTCCAAGCCTTCACTGCCTACCAAACCAACCTGTTATGCTCAGCTTCCTACAGTATTTATTATCTGCACCTCAGATAGGCACCTTTTCACAATCTATCCACTTTCGATTGCATATACACCTCCCTCAAACTAAACCATAAGCAACTTCTCACAGTCCATGCTACCTGGCACATGGCCAGGTGAGGTAAACTCATCAACCTCTTATTCCAATAATAAAATGAGGGTTCTAATTCCTTTATATACTCCGTCTCCATCCAAACAGGTAGTTACTAGGCATTCTGAGGCAATTTTTTTGAAAAGCCAAATACTCTGAATGCCAAGGAGTTTTGTGTTGGTGGAAAAATTAAAGCTCTCTCAACTGAGGCAGTTGGTGAGGCCTTTCTCTTCTCAAGTGTCATATGCTAAAGATTCCGAACAAAGCTAGGACATTTGTCAGCAAAAGAGTACTGTCTGTGTGTTAAAGATGGCTCCACAGGTACAAAGGATGAAAGCTCTGACAAGGTCTGTTAGTACTTGTAATACCACCACTTCTATCTTACAGTATTTTACTGGTATTTTGATTCTGCCTGGAGAGGGCCAACATGGAGCTCATCAGTTGATCAATTCTCTAACATTCACCCTCGCCCTCCTAAGGGTCTAGCACCTGACATTACTGGGCATTGATCACAACCTAAGCAACACATGTTGCTAAATCAATCATTGGTCAATCCATAATTGAAATGATACTCTTTGTACCTCCTGCTGCCCAATTCATTAAACTGATATACAAGTCAATGTTTCTTCCTTCAAGCCAAGCTTAGGATGACTTAGATGAAATGTGAACAACCAAATTTAGATAAAGATTGTTTTATTTATTCCATCACCCAAGGCACTGTATTTCTTATACAGAAGAGTCTCTTGGGAAATCTGCCAACTCAAATGCATTCATCATAACCTGCATCACTTTACAACCCTTAAAAGCACAGGTATGGTCAGCAAGGCAGGGTGACTCCAGTTGAAGTAAAAAAGTCAAATTCCCAGCTGAATTGTTAACATACACAAAGAAAGAGTCACCAACAACCCCATTCCTTCTGCTGGTCCATGTAACACCTTAATAAGTATTAGGAAAATGGAATACTTTCTTCAAGAAACTTTACTTCCATTTGTTAGAAAACAGTCTTCACATTCCTGATTTTGTTAGGATAAGCCGCTTTAGTGCCATCTGCCAGGAAAATTATCACAATAAATCTATGATGTCTGTGATGTGCATGATGCTTCCTTAAAAGTGGCACAATTATTCAGTACACAACCTATGTAATAGCCCTGGCCAGATGTTTGATAACATTGAAATAGAAGCTATTAGGAGGGAGCCATGCTTTACTTTACTTCCCCTCTGTGCCTCAATTTCACCATATAAATTAGAAATAATAAGAGCTATCTAGCATGGATGTGTTATCACTGATCAAGCTTCCCATTACAATAGAAAAGCAATGGTCTATAAAGGGTTCAAAGAATAAGAAAGAAGTGCCCACATTACTTGTTTATCAAATTAGAGCTACATCCGTAAGACAGAGAGCTTACATTTCCTTTGATTCTACAAATAGGATTCATCCAATAACATAATTTGGCTTTCATATATTGAAAGTGAAGAGACCTGATTTCCTTGTAGCAATGATGGTTTCCGCGGCTGCCACCACATTCTTGCTAGGTTTCTGTGTGACAAAAGACGCCCATGATGGCAAAATAATTGATGAGAGTGAGGCATTCATTCTCTGGAAGTGAAAAAGAAAAAAATAGAACACAAAATTAATTGTCCTACATGAGGATTTCCCAATCCCATCACTATCATTTTGGGGCTGATACGTCTTCGTTACCAGGGGCCATCCTGAGCATCTCATGCTAAGGTGTTTACCAGCATCCCTGGCCTCCACCCACTAGATGCTAGCGGTACCCCCCCACCCCCCATCATGACAACCAAAAATGTCTTCAGACATTGCCAATGTCCTTGGGGGTGGGGGAGGGGAGTGAGGGGGGAGACAGCAAAATTGTCCCCAGCCTACACAGAAATTTAAATTAATAGCCTTAGCACAATTCTTGGGAAATGGCAATCTATGAGCCAGCTGGCCTCCAAACAGCAGAGCCCTGGGCTTTGCTATAAATTCCTCAACCATTGTTTTATGCCCTTAAAGATAATAGGCTTCTGTTTCCTGTCATATAAATATAACGCAAATGCTGGCCTTTCATTTTCAAGATTTCCTCCATTTCAGAGTATTAGGCTGGGGCTGGAAAAAACGGTGTTAGTAACCGCTGGGGCTGGCCTGAGACATCACAGCTGAGGCATCCCTCCCGCTCAAACTGTACCCAGCCACCTCCTGGGGTCCAGGGACTGACATCCTCTCTTGACTAATGGTGCTACTAACGCACAGGGCTGGCATGAAGTTAACTTTCAACCTTACTACTGTGGCTCCACTGTATGTGTAAGCCCACAACTTCCCACAACACAGCTAAGACCAACTCATTCAAAAATTTAAAGAAATCCAGAGAAATGACAGCATGGAAAACTTTACAACAGGATACTGGGTTTGAAGGATTCCAGAGTCACACGCAGGTCATCCCGTACAGGTTTCCCTACTGAACACCACCTGGTCTGGCTCCCAGCCCAGAAGAGGCTCTCACCTGCCTTGATCCCACCATCTGGGGAGACCTTCAGTCCTCTACTCTCTGGGAAGTCCAGAACAAGCCCTTGTCTCAAGCCTGCTCCCTCATTCTCCTCCAGCCATCCTTTTCCGTGGCTCTTTTTCTCTCTGGGATGACTGACATGGAAATACCTACATAAAGTCTGAACCACCACCCACAATTTCTGACCGGCTGCTGTTGTCTACACCCACAGGGGTTGGCCTTTTCAGATACTTAAAGACAATCTTTCTTAACAATTCATTTCCCCAACTCTGAGATATTTGGGAAATCACCTTGGGGCGTCTTTTACCAAGAGTCTAAGCTGGTTATAGCCATTAGGCCCTCTTTGTGGTATCCTGTGAGCATGAACTGAAATCAGGGTTCCAGTGATTTTCCTGACATGGCCCATAAGATATCTTACAACAAATGGTGAGCAATGAGTCATATAACACTTCTCAAGAATAAAAATGCTGTTTTAGAGATAGAGTTCTATGGTCTAAAAGGTTGTGTCCCACCCACCCCTCACCACCAAATTCACATGTTAAAATACTAATCCCCAAGGTGATGGTATTAAGAGGTGGGGCTTTGGAAAGGTGGTTAGGTTAGCCAGTGAAATCCCCATGAATGGGATTAGTGCCCTTATAAAAGGACCCCAGGGAGCTAACTCACACCTTCCACCATATGAGGACATGGTAAGAAGGTGCCATTTATGAACCTGGAAGCCCTAACATCTAATCTGCCAGCACCATGATCCTAGAATTCCAGCCTCCAGAACTGTGAGAAATAAATTTATTTTGTTTATAAGCCACCTAGTCTGTGATATTTTGTTAGAGCAACCCAAAAGACTAAGGCAGGATATTCTAAATCCATAATGGAAAAGAAACATTTTTTTCTAACAGACACTGAAACATATTGTAAAACAAAAGTAATATTAACAGTGGAATTGGTGCTAGGAAAAAAAATAGTTCGAGCATCAGAATAGAAAAGAGAGCTTAGAAACAAACACATGTATTTGGGAATTGAGTACATGATGACTATCTATAGGAAGAATAAACATTTAATATATACCTGGGGAAAATTGGTAACTGGAAGATCAAAAATAATTTTTTACGTCATACCATTAACCAAAAAAATCTGCGATCTAAATGTAAAAGAAAAACAAAACAATAACAATGAAAAACTTATAATGCACAAGAGAAAATGTAAGAAAATATTTTATGGCCTTGAGTAAGAGGTCTTTTTAAGGAAGATACAAAAAGCAAAAGGCTTCAGAAAAAGTCTGATATGTCCAAAGTGAAAAAAAAAAGTATAAAGAAGATGCCATAAACTAGGTTAAAGGAAGGAAAGCAACAAATTGGAAAATTACATTATTTTCAAACAGACAAAAGCTCTAAATCTAGAAAGTAAAGAGAAATTGCAATCAATAAAAAGATCTAAAAATACCAATAGCAAATTATCAGAAGACAGTAAGATAGTAACAGCAATTTACAGAGTGAAAATACAATGAACATAAAAAAAACTGATCAAAAATATATAGAAATGAGGAAAATACAATATTATCATAATACTGGCAAAGATTAAATGTTTGAGAATGGTGAGTATTAATTAGGATCTGAGGAAATGGGCACATTCCCATGCTGCTAGTGGGAGTATAAATTATTCAGCTACTTTAGAAGGTAACTTGGCAGATCTATTAAAATTTAAAATACACATACCCAGCAATTCTACTTTTGAGTTGAAATACTTCCTCTTGTGCCTAGTAAACATATATAAAAATAAAGATGTTGACCACCTTATTTTTTGTAAAACCAGAAACCTAAATATCCATCAATAAGGTAATAAATAGTCTGAAACTCTTATGGAATATTATGTAGCAGCTGAAAAGAGTGAGGCATGGGGGGTAGCTCCACAGTGTAGGGGTTAGCACGTCTGCTTTATATGTAGAAGGTCCTGGGTTTGTACCTCAGATGGAGCCACAGACCATACCCCAGGGGCGCCAGGGGCATCAGGGGCACCAGGAGCCCCAGGTCCCAGGTCCCAGGCCCCAGACCCCAGTGCACACTGTCAGCCTATGAGAGGAGATGCTTCACCTCCAGTTCTTAAGGGAAAATGCAACATCCATAGGTCAGGGGTGGCTGGAAGTTGGGGGTGGAGAACTGAAATGGAGGGAGAGAATTAAAGAGGGGGGAGGGAAGAAAGATTGAAGTATTTCAACACGTAATGATACGTGATAGCATATGTAAGAAAAAATACCCACAAAATGATATGTTGTACCTGTCGATCTTGTTTATGCTCATGCAAGTGTTCTTTCCTCACACACACACACACACACACACACACACACACACACACCTCCACATAAGGACACTATTAAGATTTTTAAAAAAGAAGACACACACAGTAATATCACCTACACCTGTAATGATAAATGTATACAGTAAGTAAATGTATAAAAAATGGCATGAAAAATGCCTTCCAATTTGGAGGTATGGGAGTGACCTCGTTTGAAGGGGATATTCAAAGGGAATTTCCCGCTATTGCTAACATTTCACTATCTCATAAGAACACATTCATACATGATTTTTAGAATTCAACATTAAGTTTATTTTACAAAAGAAAATAAGTAAATTTTTGTCAGAAAAAATAATCTGCAGAGACCTCACTCTGCTTACTTTGAAGACAACTGTTTACATAGCTCATTTACTTAACAAAGATCTTAAAGGATCTCTGCTCCTCTGCCCTGCTCTGAAGTCCTTGTCCAGTCAAAGTTTCAGGCAGAAAGAAGTTTCTGAGGTCTCCAGGCACTTATAGCAGGGCAAAGGCATGACAAGCGACTTAGTTTCCTTCCGAAGGAGGACTTTTGTCAGCTACAGGAGCCCTCCTAGTGTCAGTAGGTAGGCCAGTTTCTGACCGGCTGCTGTTGTCTGGATGATGCATTGCAACTAAAGGAATAATAGCAGACATTTTACAGCTGTCCATTGCGTGCTAGGCCCTCTGCTGGGGGCTTGAGACTGAGAATCTCACCTAATCTTCACCGTCTTCTGAAAAGAAGAGTTTCAAGCACCCATTTAACAGACAAAGAAACTGAGGGTCAGATGGATTAAGAAAGATTCTCAAATGACTGAAGAGCAATTCTGATTTACGCCTGCCAATGCTAAACCTGTGCTCTGGCCTCTACCCTGCACTGTGTCCTCAACCGTGTTAAATGGTCAGTTTGGAGGGGTGTATGGGCTTTGGTCCAATGACTATGTGTACCATAATGTTGTTGTATTTATTTATATTTAGGTTAAGGGCCAAAAGTGATTCCTACAAGAAATACTAAAGATATCTTTTCTCTTGTCTAACCCCTCATAAGAACAGTGGTTAGGAACGGGGCCGCCTGTGGGAAACTCTGGGGAACTCTGGGGAACCAAGGTTTCAACCTATAGCATCAAAGGACCCCAAATGATCAAAGTCACATAAGAATCTGCCAGGGATTTCAAGGCAGCTTTACCTCTAAATAACACACTCATGTTTTTCTGCTCCAGTCAGAATGTAAATTTCATTTCTGTAGTTACATTTATTAAGTCCAGTTTATTTAGACCTGGCACATGGCTAGGGCCCTATATTGAAAAGCCTGGAATTCCAATTTTATTTCCTACTCCTGTTGCTACTGGGGGACTTTTATCCCAGTCTTGTTTGATCCAGCAACATGTATGGCGGCAGAGAAGAGACAGTCAACCTTGTCTAATAAGGCCAGGGAGACAGCACACCTGCCTTCCAGATGCAGAGAGCTTTTTAAAAGGGAACAACGTATGTAACAAATTTCCCTCCAAATTACAATTCTCAGAGAGAGTGGGTTAGTGAAATAAACTTGGAGAGAAGAGTGGCAGATGGGATAGATGGATTCAATTAAGGCAAAGAACATTAAACAATTCCAAGGATGCCTCATTTTAATGGAACATGTCATTTTCTCCTCATCGCCTCCAGGTAACTCCCAACAACAGTCTAGGTAGAAAGTAGGGTACACACATAGTGGCTTGGCCTGTGCAGGAGTTTAATATCCTCAAATGAAAGAGCTAATATTCCCTCTTCTTTTCAATAATGTGGTAACACAGCACATTTGTCAAACCAAGCGATTGCAGGCTATGAATCCGATGCACATTTCTACAGAACTGGGTGTTATTCAAATTAAAAAGGTATTTTCCATTGTCATTTCCACTGAACTGATTTCTTTATTTGGTCTATGGGAGAGTCTCCTTTTTAATTAAACCAACCAATGTCATTTTTCTAAGAAAAATAAACAATAAAAATATTTACATCGCTTTTATCTTCATAAACACTAATTATGAGGGGAAGAAGGTGTTATACCTTTGCTAGACAATTTTATCACATAGACATTTTGATTACATGCTTTAAATTCCTGTTTTTCAGGTCAATTTATTCCTATTAAGACTGTATAAGCTTCTGACTGTCACTAACAGTATTTGTAACTATTTATGACCAAAAAGAATTCAAGTCAACAATAAATTTGCAATGTACATAGTTGACATATAAGTATAGATGTGTATTTAATAACATATATGCACCATGTTAACCTGAATATCACTCCCAACTGACCTCGATTTTCATCTAAAATCAAGTGTGAAAGTCTAGTAGTTTGATGAGCACTGCATCTTCTTCCTCTGGCTCCTAGCAGTGTAATTTAATTGACAGCCATGTTATCGTATTTACAAAGTGATAGGTGTGTTATAGTTTCATCAAGTTGGTATTATCTCTGTAGTCATTGGAGAAATGGTGCAAGGCTTAAAGCAGAAACTCTACAATTATACTCCATAACTCTAACTGCAATAATGTATACCCAGTCTGATTATCAGTTAAAATGGCAATGTACCCGCTTATTTTGAGATATAAAATTACCTTTATATCTCAGTCCATTCTTTTCTATGTCGCAAAGCAAAATCCTCTCAGCTAGAAGAGAATAGTATTTAGGCTGTCATACCATTGTCAAGGTGCTGTGCAGAAATAAACTCTCCTTGACAGGCAGCTACAGCTAGGGGAGTAAGGTGTTAAATGTGGAACCATTGCCTCCTCTTCAACTGAGGTACCCTGACTTCACCTAACAAAAAGCCCCTTTGATTTTTTTAAGTAGTTTAAAGTAGCTCCCAGGAGAAAAGACAGAATTTTCTGGAAGCTCAAGTCACTGACGCCCAACCACTGGTCTTGAGTCCCTTCATTGCTGTATATTTCATACCTCGAGGAGGGTTTTAACAGCCACCATTGTGGTCGCATCACTATCAGACTTGTTTCCAAAATTATGTCATGACCTTGTCATTGGAGAATTGTTTCTACAAATAACTTAGTTTCAATACCAAAATCCTGAGTACCTGAAGGATAAAGGTAAATTATAAAACTCAGAGTGTAGGAGATACTAGTGTAAACTAGTCCCACAAAGAAGGGCAAAAAAAAAAAGAATCTGAGAAAGATGATACACAATTCAGAAGAGGCTCAAAAGAGGAACAAAAGAACTTTGCTCAGACTTTTCCTTTTTTAAACTTATTTTTATTTTTCTAATAAGTATTTTGTGATCCAATCACTTTGTACTCAAACCATTCTGTAGTAATGTATTGCTATGTAACAAGTTACCCCAAAATTTAACAACCAAAAATAACAAACATTAATTTTCTCACAGTCTATGCGGGTCAGGAATACAGGCATGATAAACTGGGTGCTTCTGCCCCAGGTCTCTCACAGGTGTGCGCCAACACTGTGATATAACTTCAAGGCTCAGCTAGAGGAGGGTAGGCTTCCAAATTCACTCACGTGGCTGGTGGCAGTTATTCAGCACCTCACCAGCTATTTTACTAAGGGCCTCAATCCCTCACTAACTGTTGGCCAGAGGCCTCCCTCAGTTTCTTGCCACATGTGCTTCTCCATGGGGCAGCTCACAACGAGACAGTGAGTTTCCTTAGAGCAAGCCAGTGAGATCGAGACGGAAGCTATTGTCTTTTTGTAACCTAACTTCAGAAGTGACATCCCATCACTTTTGCCACATTCTGTTTGTTAGAAGCAAGTCATTAGATACAGCCCACACTGAAGGGGAGGGGATCTCACAAGGGTGTAAATTCCAGGATGTGGGGATCATTGGGGTCATCTTTACTTGCATGTACAAGAGGACTAAACACCAAAATGAAGGAAAACCAGAAAGTAGTAGGGGAAGGGGAAAATGTTTCAGGACCTAATTACTTATGCCTCACAGCTCTCTCTCTCTCTTTCTCGTTTTCTGTCTCTCATTCTCCACAAATCCAGCCATACAACATACTCTCTGATGAGATGCTTTCTCCATAAAGTCCCCTTTTTCCCACCTGCATGAGAATATCAAACGGCAGGCCTTCATTCCTTCACACTATGAATAGGGCAGTACTACAGCTTCCATAGTTCAACATTTCCTGGACACCCAGGCCAGAGTAATCCTTCTAAGTCACACTTTCTACTTGTCCTTATGCAGCAAGAGCTCCTTTAGTGGCTCCCCATTGTCAAACAAAACCCAAATTCTTTAGGATGCCATTCAGTGCCTTCCATAATTTGACCCAACCTCCCAACAGGAACTCATCACCCCAGGTAAACCACACTCAACACCCAAACATACCGTGCTTACGTTTAGCTTGGAGCCTCTGCTAATACCATCCCTCCCCTTCCCTTGGCAAGACCAGTCTTCGCCTTAACATTATAAATCCTTCTGAATTTCCGAGGTGCAAAGCAGATCAATCCCATCTTCTCTGTGACACATTTTCAGATCAGTCCAAACTCGATTTCAGTTCCTCCTACGAATAGGCACAGTTCTGAGAGACACGCCATTCACTGCCCTGGCCAGTCAAGGTGCCCATGTCTTGTTTTCCGAAGAAGCTGGTAAGTCTCACACCTTCCTTCGTCCACAGAGACCTCCAGACTGCACCTCCCCCAAGAGCTGGGCTGGGTCTCACTTCTCTTCCTATGCTGAGGGCGGCTGGTCCATGACAGGGAACATTGGTTGAAAAGAGGAGATGGAAGAATGCATGGAAGGAAGGAAGGAAGGAAGGAAGGAAGGAAGGAAGGAAGGAAGGAAGGAAGGAAGGAAGGAAGGAAGGAAGGAACGAAGGAAGGATAAGGAGGAGGAGGAAGGAAGGAAGGAAGGAAGGAAGGAAGGAAGGAAGGAAGGAAGGAAGGAAGGAAGGAAGGAAGGAAAGAGGGAGGGGGGGGAAGGTTAAGCACCGTGTCTAGCCTATCATAAGAGGTGGTAAGTAATAGATACTTGTTAACAACACAACCCGTAAATGAGATCTCTCCACCCAGTGGCCCCTCAGCCACCTGGTGGTTCCCGTGTCGGAACCCTTCCAAGGAGAGCCAGGGCAAATGAAATGCATCTGGATATGGCAAAAAAAAGTCCGTTCCCACAGACATCGCAGCTGAAGACCGGTCCTCTCTCCTCCTGCACTGCCCATGCCCAACCCCGGCCCGAGGACGAGGTGCCCCGCGCAGGGGGGACAGAGGGCGCGGCTCAGCCAGGGGCGGGCGCTGCAGGCGGCTGGGGAAGCGAAGGGGACAGGCCACCTACCGCGGGCGACAGCCCACGCTTCCGGGTAGCCCCAGGGAACGAAGGCACGGAGAAAGAGGGGCGGGCGGGCCCCAACACCTCCTGAGGCCTCGACTCCCCTGGGCGGGGGGGATCTCAAAGCAGCGAACGTCCCAAACGGGGAGCACTGCGCCGCCTTCCCGGCCGGCTGGAGGAGCCAAGTGAGGCGGCCTCCCGCAGGGTCCACACTCGCGGCCGCGTCCCGCCCCACACTCACCGCGTCGGGGGCCGCTCCCCGCCATCCTCCGGTCTCAGCTCCCGAGGGCGTCCGCGGCATCCCGCACGGAGGGAGAAGGACGGCGCCGGGAGCGGCGGCGGGAGGCGCGGTCGCCAGGGTCCCGTCCCGGCGCGGGGCGTCGGGGTCGGGGTGCGGGTCGGGGTGCGGGCGGGGCGGGGCGGACCTGCGCGTCTCCTCCCCACCCCGCCGCGGGACTCCCGGCGGGGGCGCCTCGCCGTGGGCGGCCGGGACCCGCTGGGGGGGGGAGGCCACGCCGGAGGGTTCGTGCAACAGCTCCCCTCCCGCCGGCGGCAGCGCTGCGGGGCGGCCCAGCCGCCCGCCCGCCGGCCCCAGGGCGAGCGGCGCTCGGCTCGGCGCCCGCCGCGGCCGCCTCCCGCGCCCCGGCGCCCCGCCCCGCCCCGCCCCGCCCGCAGCCGCCTCGCTGCTGCCCCTGGCGGCCGCGCGCGCCACGCGCCAGGCCCGGCCGGCCCCGCCCCCGCCCGCCCTGGCCCCGCCCCCGCCCCGGCCGGCCCCGCCCCCGGCCCGCCCCGGCCCCGCCCCCCGCCTCCCGGCCCCCCCCCGCAGCACACTCAATGTCGGAACGTTCCGAAGATGACGTCGGAGCGTTCTCGAGTCCCGTGTCTCTCGGCTGCTGCTGCCGAAGGAACAGGGAAAAAGCAACAAGAAGGAAGAGCAATGGCGACACTGGATCGCAAAGTGCCCAGTCCGGAGGCGTTTCTGGGCAAACCCTGGTCCTCCTGGATCGACGCCGCCAAAATACACTGCTCCGACAGTAAGAACCCCGCCGCCTCCTCCCCCTCTATTATCCTGTAACCTTTCCATTCACCTAGAGCCACTGGGAAAAAGTGTGTGTGCTGGGGAGAGAGTGGCCCCCGGTGTCCTCCATGCTTCTCCCTCTCTCCCGAAATAAATACACACGGAGACAGCGCCAGGGCACAGAGGCCCTGCTGCCAGGGCTGTCTGTCTGTCTGTCTGCCCGCCTGCCTGCGCCCGGCTCCCGTGGCAGCCCGCGGGGTGGGCTTTCACAGCCCCACGGCGTGTCTGTTTAAAAGGCTACTCTGTTGCTGCTTGCATAGTTTTTTTGGTACCTATCTGGGCCAGGTAGATGGAAATCCGGACTTGGGAGAAAACGTTGCATTGTCAATTTTGGAAAGATTTTCATATACAGTATTTATATCGATCTGTTTGCAAATAAACACTCTCCCTCCCCCCCCATGACTTTGACTCCCCCCTTCCTTTTTTGCTTTTTATCCTTATTTTCTTTTTTTCTGTTCTTTTTCATCTGCAGATGTAGATTTAGAAGAGGCTGGAAAAGAGGGTGGAAAAAGCAGGGAGGTTATGAGGCTTAATAAAGAAGGTAAGTGGAGCTACTGGTATTTTAGTGTTAGCATGTGTGGCAGAATCTTCACAGGATTTCGACTATAATGTGAATTGTTCTGCTGGGTACAGAGTGACTAAGGCTTGTCAAAAATTGAGCACACCCAGGTGACTACTGCTTCGCGTTAACTTCTTTCAAAGTATAAATACAACGGGGGGGTAAAGAGGGGAAGACTGTTGAAGGCAGAAGTTTACGGCACTTCAGCTGAAGTCCATGTTTGGACCTCGCGATGCCTACCTGCCATTCGTTTTGCAGCATCTTTGCTAAATGATGGGGCATCGAAATGTGTGAAATGAGGAGCAGGGCTCCTCTCACAAACATCCCAGCCTTCCTTGTGGGTAAATACACAACAGCTTTATGAACCCCACATGGTCAGTCATTCCAGCAGCTACTTCGCCACTCTCCATTGAAAATCATTGTACATGGCAAACCTTTGCAGCAAGTTACATTTGGCCAACTTTGTGGTTGGTCACAGAATGTTATGTGGCCAGCAGGGTTAGGGGAGTCTGTTTGTGTAGCCTCCCCACCAGTCACTCATCTCTGTTTGCCCAGAATGGAAATACAGTACCTGAAATGGGACACAGTGAGTAGATAGGTCATCCCAGATGGAGGCAGGCAAGTGAAGCCACAGCCTGCTGAAACTGGGCAACACATACACATGGTCGTTATAAATAAATCATATCTTGTTCACATTTGTGAGCCTGCCATATGTAACTCTGGCCTATGGGTTTCACATGGAGCAACTCCAGAGGCGACTTTCAGCTGAACAAATGGGATGGGTTCATTTGAATTGTGATTTACTAGCTGATGTTTTGTAAACATGGTTGGCTGAAATTGAAGGTGAGGGGGCAGAAGACGTTGGTGGGAAATGTTGAAAAAGTTCAGCCATAGCTAGGCCACAGGAGCATTGCTCACCCAAAGTGAGTGGGGAAAAGGCCGTTAAACTCCCCAAACTGGTCTTCCTCATAAACTGGGATATCATCCTGTAAGGCAGCTGAAACCTGCTTGGAAAGATGGAACTCATTCTGTGGATTGACACCTAAGACAGTAGGTTTTCTGTGCCCAGTCGTTTTCTGACTATCCAGTGAGAGGAAAATTTGTGCTTCAGAAAAAACATGGAGGTTAAAATGCATACATATTCAAGGACAGTTCTCTAGCATAGTGATTCTGCTAATTAAGCACTTTGATTGGGAATGAAACCATATTCTAAAGATGTTTGCCTCTAAATATCAGTGTGATCTTGACACGTGTCTTTAGGATACATAAGGGAATGAAGTCAAGTGGACTTCTTACAAGCAGCAGCTTGTTTGTGCTAAATGTCCATGTGTGTTGGTAAAGATAGTATCACTAAGGATTGTTTTTCTTCGCAAACTTTTGAGATCTTTAAATGTTATGGGACTCAGTTATCAGACAATTGGCAACGAAAAGGCTTCCATGAAAGAAGATGAGGTGAAACCCTTTAAATTAATGTTGAGTAAAGGTCATGATGTGGCACACAGTTGGCACCTCTTAGGCCTGGTGATTGGCTTTGACTGTAACACACAAAACTCATAATCTGCACCCTCCTTCCCGCTTCTCTTTCAAAAGACTCTTGTTCTCAGATGCTTTTCGCCTCTTGAGAGGTGGATTATTTTAAGGAAAAATGAAAAGCTCTCCTTTCCTCAGAAGTCACAAGTGGTACATCCTGCTTATTATATCCTTTGTCCTGTAAAGGTACAAAGATCTAGCTCCTAATTATACTTATTTGCATTAAGAACACCCACTGTTCAGTGTAATGTGCAATTGCTGAGTTCACCAAATAGCCGTGTACGGGCTGAAATCTCTTTGTTCATGGGTTTGGTGGAACAGATTTGGTTAGCAGTTCCTGAAGGTCTTCCTGGTATATGCACACAGTTTTCTTCACAGATAGAGTACACATATACTAAATACATACTCTCTCCCCCAACCCGCTGTGGGGAATTCAAGGGCTGAGCTGGTACTCTGGTCTGTGTCAGGGTGTTTGGTTGCCAGGATCTGCAGAAACACTGGTTGCATTATTAGTCTTGCCATGAGCCCTCTTGTTGAAGTTGTCACATAGAAGGTCTCAGATGGATACATGTTTGTGGATGGGTCTCTGCAGGACACAAATTGACTTAGGTGTCATTGTATTTATCTGTGTGTGTGAACATATGTAGCTTGACCATGACTCTGTTGGTAGTTAGCAGGTCTTGAGAGGAAATTTGGCCTTTAATAACAATGAATGTGTAAAATAAAGTTGAGGAATTCCAATGGAGAAATGAAGGGGTGTGATCCAGATTTTGACATGATTTTTTATTGTGATAAAATAAACATAACATAAAATTTACCCTTTTAATCATTTTAAAGTCTACAATTCAGTAGTACTAAGTACATTCACAATCATCGCTACTATTGATTTCCCAAATTTTCATGATCCCAACGAGAAATCCTGTACCCATTATCCACTAACTCCCCATTCCCTTTTTCTCAGCTCTGGTAACTGCTACTCTATTTTTTGTCTCTGAAGTTTCCTATTCCAGATACATGTATGATGATATGTGTATATATGCATGTATATCATACAACATGTGTCCCTTTGTGACAGGCTTATTTCACTTAGCATAATGTTTTCATGGTTCATCTCTGCTGCAGTGTGTGACAGAATTTCATTCCTTTTTACAGTTGAATAATATTCTGTTGTATGTATATGCCATATTTTGTTTATTCATCTATCTCTTGGTGGACATTTGACTTGTGTCCACTTTTTAACTATAGTGAATAATGCTGCTGTGAACATTGTTGTGATATGATATTTTTTAATAGACTAAGCTCAGAGAACGAAGGTAGGCTAGAAATGTGAAAACAGAATCACTTTTGCCTTCTTTCTCCATCTGGCCACAGCTTCAGGAGACACAGGAAGGACTTACAGACTTTTTAAATAACCTGTAATATAATTCCCTCTCCATTCCTCATTTTTTTAACCTTTTTTGTCTGTCAGTTCTCTACCTATATCAGTAGGAAATGTTAATTGAATGCTTTGAAATCTCTGCAAGAAGGTCTTCACATCATTGTTATTATTTCTTCCAAAGTTAGCTAAAATTATGGTCAAGAGGAATTTGGCAAATACTTTTGAACTTTGCCAAATCATCACCTGGGTTTGGAAAGTGTTGGTAATTCCATGCTTGGACACGACCATATGGGGTTATTTCAAGGGTGACCTGGTATAGTGAAAGGATCAGGAGAGAAGGCTTTAAGCCAGCTTCCTGAGTTCCCGTATATGACCTTGGGAACATCACTTCCCTTCTCTCAGCCCATTTTCTCACTTGTAAAGTAAGGAAGTAGGATTAAACATCCCCTAAGATCCCTTTCAGACCTCTGAACCTAAGTTTCTCTATTGAATGTACCTACACTTGAGATGCATTTATACCGAGAGGCTGTTTTTGAAAAAACTTAAAATAAAAAAAAATCAAGGCCTCACATTAAAAGTATCTTGAACATACTGGGTTTATTTTCCCATTTTGTAATCTCTTGGTGGCGAAAATCACCACATACCATACACAAGCATATTCTGCTGCAAATAGTTTACAAGTGGTATGTGGCCTTTAGGGCTCTGAGATAACTGAAGGTTTATGTCCAAGCCCAGGGCGATGTGTTCCCAGGTGGAGAGTGAGTTGCCCTAGGTCAGCTTGGATCACTCAGGTACTGAGATTTCCTAAAAGGAGGGGTCCCAGAAACCTCATTAGCCTGATCTAAGATATGAAACGCATTTATGATAGAAAATTCCGAGGAAGGCCATTCATATAGCTAACCTTTTAAAATAATTTTCTCTCTAGCTTCATAGATTTATTTGAAGACTTTTTCAAGCTAATTGAGAAAAAGCTCAATGATTTAGAAAGATATTCCTCTTTTCTAATTGCCTCACCAGAACTTTTTTTCTGAGAATGTCAATTCATAAGTAAGGATCAGGGTGCATATGGCTCATAAGTGTCCTGGACTATAATATATAAAACAGAAACAATAACAGTGTCGTTGTGAGGATTAACAGAGATAAGAATATAAAAGGGCTTAGTACATGGTAAGCAGTTAATGGATGTTTGCCTTTATTCTTTTTTTAATATTATGATTATCATCATTTCTTAATGCAACTAGTTCTAAGAAACTTTATTGTTATAGTTAACTGAGATTTTGAAGTAATCAGTGATGAATGGAAAAGATATACTGTATCAGAAATTTCATTTCTAGAGTAAACCACGCTATAATTTTATAAAGCTATGATTTTTTAAAAACTGATTCTATATCTATGTTTTTAATGGAGTGCAGTAAGTATATCGTCATTGATAGGTTTTCTCGAGAGTTAGAGAAAATACTTAGGCAGTTGTGGATGAGAAGGTTTATGAAGTTCTTTCTGGGGGAGGGGAGATCTATAAAAAGTCTAAAAAATAATGTTTTAAATGATCAGTGAGTTGTTCTGTCTGATCACTGAGAAAAAAACGTCCTCAGTAAATCCTTGTTCGGGTCTTTTGAAAGCCTTCACTAATTACTTTGGGAATTTGTCTGTGTTTTAATGTTCCCAGATGTTTTGGTTTAATGTAGGTAAACTTGTAGAATGCTTCCAATTTGAAAACTGTTCTAGAGCCAGTAAGATCTTGCTGTGACTTTAAGAGTTTGCTTTTCTCCTGAGATGCTGGTGGATGGAATTGGGCTGGAACGCAGGAGGAAGCAGGGAATGTTGAAACATGTTAGGCCAGGTTTTAGGAGTCTTGCGCTTATGGCTAGATGGGAGTGAATTGGAGGAAAAGATGGTAACTGACCTGGTAATAATGAAGTGTTCTTAGAATCCAAGCCGGGGAAGCCAGCAACAAGTAGTGGAGATTTATGGGAAACTGTGAGAGCTTCCTTTTATCATTATACAGACAGCTCCGTTATCTATGCTAATAGATGAGAAGACACCAAGTCCACAGATTACACAGATAAACCTCATTTTCACCATTAATTTCAACTTCTTTTTCCATTAAGCCTACCTTCCTCCCCTTTTGCTCACAAGCGGCAACATTTGTCCGCTTTGACGTTTCATTATCATCTCTCTTCTCTTGCCCAGCGTTTGAGATGAAAGGACAGGAGAGACAGAGTGGCCCAAAGGTGGTAGGGAGGAAAGATGAAAAGGAAGAGAAGTGAGGGCTTGGAGAATGAATAAGCTTTACAGTTGTATCCAACTGATGGAGAAGGGAGAGTGCTGTGACCAAAACGGCCAAGCTTGAGAGAGGGCATTTTCAAAATCATCTAGCTTTTAAGTGGGTATCTCTTTATTACATACACGTATTTCCATGTGCCTGAGTCCTCATGTGGAGAAAATGTGGCCCTGGCTCCTTCCAAATGGGAAGTTAGGCAGGGTGGTCACACTTTGAAACACTGTGTGTGGGGTGGTATTGCCTTCTAAGCCCAGTTACACTGTGCTGGGTTCTCATCATAGGTCATTCTACAAGAATGATTTTTTATCTCTAGATGTAGCCTCTTGTGCGTGTGTACACACAAGCACACACACAGACACAAATGCTTATTTCTTTAAATAATGTTCACACGTTATAAAATTCAAAAGGCTATGCAGCGAAAAAGAAAATTTCCTCCTCCCCTATCCCCAGTTGCTTGTGTATCTTTCCAAAGATATTCTGTGTGCATTCAAGTAGATATGTAGTTTTTTTTCTTCTTGTTTTTTTCTTCTTGTTTTCTCATGTGGATGATAGCATGCTAGAAGTATTGCCTGGTATCTTCCCATTTCCATTTATCTTAGAGGGGGGTCCATATCAATTCATAAGGTGCTGTCATGTTCTCTTCTCGGTGCCTGCATAGTGGGATGATAATTTAAGCCTCTGGGTGTCTTGCTTAGCTTTTAGTACCCCTCCTGCTTTGTCGTGCATTTGAGACTGAGTGAACTCTCACATTATGCCAGCCCTGGCCTAGACCCCGAGATAGAACAGTGAAAAAGCACAGCTTTTGACTTGTGGTATTTTCATCTTGTCACTGAAGGCAGACCTTAAAAGAGTCATGGAGTCGTGGCCACTGTGGCAAATATTCTGAAAGGGTTGAAATTGGGGCTCTGTTGGAAGGTTTGGCAGGAGGACCCAATTTATATTAGAAACTCAGTGAAGGCCTTCTGAGGAAATTTTATTTACACTGAAACCTGGAGGATGAATGGAAGTTATCAATGTGCAGGGCTGGGCAGGGTGGAGTTAAAGGAAACAACATGTGTGAAGGCCCAAATTGTGAGAGAATATAGAATGTTTTAGAAACTAAAAATCTGTCACTAGAATGAAGATAGCGAAGCAGAAAGCAGTATAAACTTTCTCAGCAGTGGCGTTACTTCTTTGTGGTGGGGAACTATTCTATGCCTTATAGGATGTTTAGCAGCACCTCTGGCTTCCACCACTGAATTCCAGTGGTACCTCCACACCCAATTTGAAACAACCAAAAATCTATCTAGACATTGTCAAGGCTGCCTAGGGAACAAACCCACCCTGATAGAGAATCAGTGGTGGAAGGTAAGGCTGGAAAGGCAAGGACACAAGAAAAGTTGACTAATATTCACAGAAATATTCTGCTGCTCTGTCCATGTCTTAGGTCTGCATACCAGGTGAGTCGGCCTTTTCGTTGAATACTCACAGCAGACATTTACAGAGCTGTGACTCTTCCCCAGCACTAGGCAACATTTGGGAGGATCTCAAGGAGCTCTCATCCAAAGGTTTCCAAGGTGACTCCTTGAAACCTTGAGCTCCATTCTGCAGAAAATGGTGACAGTGGTGAGAGTCAGGTTCAGATTCTGGGTGGTCCACTCTTTCTCACTGTGGGTAGAGGAGACCCCAGGGCATCAATTCTGATAACGGACGGCATTTATTATACAGTGGGCCCTTCACCACAGTGAAGCATTAAGGATTTCAGTTTATATTTAAAGTCAGGCTGGAAATGCTCCTTGCATTCTGTGCAGTGTGATTACCCATGGGATTTGTCTGAAATGGGGGTGCACATGACAAAGAACAAAGCGGCTGGTTTGGAGATTTCTGTGCATGGATTAGGAAGTAGGAAGGGCAGAGGAGGGTCTGATTCCTGGGTCTTCGGACCCCTTTGCCTCATGGTCTGTGGCATCATTTAGGCCTGTAAGGCCTGAGTACTCTGGCCAGCGTTCACAGAACTTGTCACTGCTTCAGAATTGATTTAGAAAAGTTAGGCATATTCTGTTTCTGCATGGTTTTCTGTGTACGTTGTGTTTGTGTCCTTCGGGCTCATATTTCATTCATGACGCTTCATGACATCCTTCAAAAGTAGACATAAATGGTAGTAGCGAACACAGTGAGACTGTCCTAGTCAAATTACTTTAATCCAAGGACCCCATACTCTGAAGTCACCCAGTGTCCACATTGGGAAAGTATGATCCTTTAGTGACTGCAGTAGGAGAGGTGTCACCAAGATGGCAATGTCGGTCATTCCCGATTTCACTTTTCCTCACAAAGAGAAAAACTAACAACTTTTAATCGACAAGACACCACTGAGAAAATCCTAGAATAAGGGAAAGATGCTGAAGCATCCCCCAGACCACAGAGATGAGACAGAACACGTTAGAAGGGTAAGAGGATCAGCTACAGGCTAACCACTGCCCCTCCCCAGGGTACCACACTAACAGGTCTCCCCTGGGCCTGTGGTTCTCCAGGGGCGAAAGAAAGCTAAGGGGGAACATCCAGCTTCCCCAACATGGGAGTCCACACTGTGTCTTGCCTCCAGGGGGTCTCAGGAGAGTCTGTGGAGCTTGACCACTGGGAGTCTGACCATGACTGCACGTGGAGGAGAGTGTTGGCCAATGGGCTGGCCTTTTTCCAAGTTGTACAAACTGAATATCAAGGACTGACTTCCTTTCTCTCTTAAAACCCTGCCAATATGGGTTCCCAGCTGATGCTGTTTGGCTAGCTCTCTTCTACTCTCCTGTGGCAGACCTTAGATTGGCACTTGAGCCAGATGGACCTGGATTTGGACCCTGAGGCCTTTGAACTAATGGTGAGAGCCTGGGAAATCCCTTTCTGCAAGTGGGCTGAGGCTGAAGATCCTTGCCACAGGGGCTAGACTCTGCCTACCGAGTTGCCTTTCAGTAAAACTGGAAAGCTTTTGTTTTTATGTAGATGCTTTATCCTTGTACCTGTGGTTTCATAACACAATTCTGCTTGCCCGTTTTAGGAATTAGGTGCTTAAAGGAAAAAAGGAAACCAAATAAATACTCTCTAGGGCAGGACACAGTGATGGGCTCTTTGAAAGAGCACCTGCTTTGGGAAGCAGTTGTGGTTCTCTGAATATTAACAGTTCAAGGACACCCTCAGCTGGCAGGCAGTGGGGTTGGGGAGGCTGTGTGATCCTACCCAGTACATCAGCAGTTCATGGAGTCTTGGGGTAGGGGCAGGGAGACAAGACACCCAAACTGATGACACTAACCGGGGTGTGGAACCTGGCCGAGATGCATTCCTACTTTGGTCCTATCAGACCAGAGTGATATCTGGCTCTTTTTAAGAGTGTATTGGTCACAAAAGGGTAAATACTGTATGATTCCACTTATATGAGGTTCCTAGAGGAGTTAAATTCATAGAGACAGAGAGTCAGATGGTGGTTGTCAGGGGCTAGAGGGAAGAGCAAGTGGAGACTTAGTGTTTAATGGTTAGAGAGTTCTACTTGGCGAAGATGAAAAAGTTCTGGAGGTGGATGGTGGTGAAAATGAACTCTACACTTAAAAACGTTTAAAATGGTAAATTTTATATTTACCATTGGTGTATTATGTGTATTTTATCACAAACGTGCATTGGCATTGCAGACTTGGAAGTTTCATGAAGCAGTACTTAAATCTTGACTCAGTCACGAGCTGTGTAAGAAGTAAGAAAAGATAACTTTTCTGAGCATCAATTTCTTCATTTTTGGAATAATCTTTCTCAGAGTTGTAAAAATAAATAGTTTACTGTCTGGCATTCAGTAGGTACTCAGTAATGTAAGCCTTTTGCTATGATGATTATTACTTTTACCAGGTACTAAGGTCCTCTTCCTTGCCTTAGTAGAGCTGCCACTTCCAGGGGACATCCTTACTGTTCTAGGACTATGCCTGGGGCTCACTAGGCATCTTCTGTCAACATTTTGGCCATGGTTCTTTAAGGATACCAGGATTGAAAACAAAAGAAGTCCCTGGGCTACTAGTTTTCAAGAGTGAATCAGCTTCAGTTTTCCAAAATGTGATCATTTGAGGGACCCTGCATTCAAATCGCCTGAGTAGTTAGCCTCCTCGGTGGCAGTCATGCTAAACCAGAAGAAATGGGAGTGGGCCACAGGACAGGAACATGCATTTTAAACAGACCCTCTTCTCCAGGTGGCTCTGATGTTTACTGGACTGGAGAACCACTGTTCACTGGGTGTGAGAAGTAGCCCTCAACCCTGCCCACCTTGAGAATCCCTTGCGAAGCTTTTTCACAGCAGAAGCACCAGACCACTCCTAGAGATTTGGATTCCACAGGTTCCAGTTTAAGATGTGCTTGTGTGTTTTGAAAAATAAAAATCCTAGCTGCCATTTCTTGGGCGTGACTGGGTGCCAGGCACAGAGCTAAATGTGTATGTTCTCATTTAATCCTCATGACCACCCTATGAGGCAATTCTTATTATGAACCCTGCTTTAGAGATTAGGAAACCGAGGCTCAGAGAGGTTAAAGGATTTACCCAAGGTGATACAGCTGGGAAGTAGAAGAGCTGGGATTTAAACCCAGAGCAGGCTGATTCCAGAGGCTGCACTCTTAAGCACTGTCATAAGGTTGTCCTAGGAGCAGGGCAAGGACTAAGGTGAGGCAGTTGAGACACCCAGGACACAAATTTAAGGAGGAATGAGTGCAGAGCGAGGGCCTCCCTAAATGTTGCATCCTGGGCACCTCACTTGTCTCATCCTAGTACCAGTCTTGCCTAGGAGAGCATGTTCTTTAAGCAGAATAGTTAGTTTCTTCACCCTAGTATGTGTAAGCCTATGTATGGCCTGCTAATAGGGCCCCAGGTCTCCCCCTCGGTGAAATGCTTTCTCATCCCAGGGCCCCTGCTTTGGGTTAGAGTCCTGGCCTCAGGGAAATCTCAGGAGCTGACTCAAAACGTTCCTTTTTGGGAGAGGTGTTAGCAAAGATGGTTGCCAAGCAACTCCAGGGGCATCTATCTACAGTGATGATTTCTCTCTCTCTTTTTCCTTTTTTTTTTTTTTTTGAACATCTAGGCCTCTTTTCAGTTTCTCTCTTGGCGTTGGGATTGTTAGTGTTTTCATGAAGGGTGCGCTCCTTTGGATGATGGAACAGAGAGCTTTTCAGTGCCGCTTAGAGGTGTCCTTTTGATGGGCGATCTGCCTGCTAAGTGGATGCGAAAGACCTTTCCCTTCTTCAGCCACAGCGATGCCCTAGTTGTCACTGGCTCTGAGGGGCAGTGACAAAGAAAATTCTTTGACTGGAGCGGCTGAAAAAGGCACAGAATGCATTTCCTCCAGAGGACAAGGCAATGTGGTAATGTTAGGTTTCCTGACTCTGGATTTCACCTACTCTCCATTAACCAGCACTTAGAATTCCCTCCTCAATGGCCATGCTGGACCTGGAGGAGTCTTTCTGTCTGTCTGTCTGTCTGTCTGTCTGTCTTAGTCTCTGTCTCTGTCTCTATCTCTGTCTCTGTCTCTTTCTGTGTTTCTGTCTCTGTCTCTGTCTCTCTGTCTGTCTCTCTCTCTCTCTCTCTCTCTGATTTCAGAGACCAGAACCTTTGACATATGTTTCTTCTTCAGCACTGTCCTTTCTATTAGTTGTGGGGTTTCTTTGGCAGGCCCCAGATCTCTTGGTCTGCTGGCTGGTATTTTGATCCTCTTAAGGGCCAACAGTTTGTGGGCTGGAGCACCTTTCACACATGGCAGAATCAGCCCAGCCTGGCTGGAAGAAAGGAAAACACCAGGAAGGTGGAACTGCTTACATTTGGATGAGGTTGGCACCATTTGGCCTACTCACCCATGACAGCCCTGTTAAGCTGAGGCTTCTGTTCCCTTAAGCTACACCCTTGACTATGACCTCACATTATTTTGCAGAAGCTAGGCAAGACCCAAAGATAAGGTGGAACTCAAATGAGCCCTGCCACTTTCGAGAAGCTCAGACCAAACACTTAATGGCAGAAGACAATTGAAAACAGAGACCGCCCTGTTTTATGCAAACCCAGTATATAACAATTCAGCCTTAGATTAGGGGGCTGTTTGCTTTCCAAAAGTAATTATTGGAGTTTCCATTAAATAGTAGATTGTCCTAGAGTTTTTTGAAAATGATATTTTCTTTACCGAAGTTTTGGTAACACCTACTTTTAGGCCTCTTCTGCCAGCTCCTCCTCCTGTTTGGCTCTGTGTCAACTCACCTGCTCCTTGCTCACACCTCAGACATTCCTCTGTGGTGATTCTGGCACTTCTGCCTCCAGTCCTGACCTCTTCTCGACAGAGTGCTTGACTCAGCCCTGACCTCCTCTGGACCCCATATTGCTGTCTGTACCTACCATGTACTTTGGCCCCTAAATCTTACATTTCATGGCCATTTCATTGTCTACAAAGCCAATCAACTGTTTACCTGATGTCTTGTTCTCACAACTACTTTATAATCTTGTAGAGATGGGTATGAAGGACTATATCTTCCCTCTTTCTTTCCTGAGTTATTTTTCATATGATAGAGTATTATAATTTGTCTAGGCATCCAACTTATTTTCTAGGTAAATGGCTTGATATACCTCTATTTTATTTTATTTTTTCTTTTTTAATTATGGCAAAATACAAATAACAATTTACCATCTTATCATTTTCAAGGGTACAGTTCAGTAGTTACATACATTTTACATACATACATACATTTTACATTGTTGTACCACCAATCTCCAGATCTCTTTTCGTCTTATAAAACTGAAACTCAATATTCTTTAAACAACTCTACATTTATTAGTATTTTTTATTTTTAAAAGCAGTCTGGAAGTGACCTATGAGTTTCTTTGATTTATTACCTCATGTTTTAAAGCTGTTGAGATTCTAAGAATGTGCAGGACTTCTGCTGTTTCTGTTTAGGTAAATATTTGGAACCACAATGCAAAAAGGCCCAGCTCAGCTTAGGATGTCACAGCCCCAAGATCCTCCATGAGTTCATACGTCAACAGTGAAAAGTCAGAGGAAAAGCGCTACATTTTAGGCCTAGAGTCACAGACACCTTTGAGCAGCCTAAAGTTTCTCAGTTCAAATTTTCTTTTTTGCCCCTCCATCTTAATGTTAATTTTAAAAGTTTTTGAACATAACATTGAAATAATAGTACCATGGTCATTCATATATGTATAACTTAAAGTTAAAAATTAGTTCACTTTTCATTTTATTTGCCTTTTTATAAAGCTATCTGTTTTGTACCCTTTGAAACTAGGTTGTAGACATTATGATACTTCACCTCTAATTATTTATTATTTTGACACATCTTGATTGTGTAACCTTGAGTTACTCAAGTTCTTAGAGCTTTATCATATGTATGTATGTATGTATGTATGTATGTATGTGTGTATGTATGTTTTTGCTGAACCATTTGGAAGAAAGTTGCAGACAACATGACACTTTACATCTCTTAAAAATGAAAATGTTCACCTACACAATTATAATAGCAGTATCACACTTCAGAAACTAATAGCCATCCCCTAATAACATCTAATATCTAGTTCTTATTCAAATATCTCCTGTTATCCCCTACCCCACAAAGTTTATAGTTGCTTTTTTCATAGATACTTTTTAAAAATACATATAACAAGAATCCTATCTAGTTTCAGACATTACATTTGGTTGTTATGTCTCCTTAGTTAATTTGAATCTAGAACAGTACCCCCTATATGTGTGTGTATATATACACATGTATACATACATATTTCTGTGTTTACACATATAAAACATTGCCATTTAAAATGTTTCGCATTCCGAATTGTCTGATTACTTCCTCGTGGTGTCATTTACCTTCTTTTTCTATGCCATGTTTTCCCCCCATACTGGAAATTAGAGCTAAAGTCTCAGATTCGAGCTCAGCATTTTGTCAAGGATACATCCCACGTGATTCTGAGCACTTCATTAAGCGTCTCGTCAGGGGCACATGATATCAGGGCACCCAATATTAGGTATTGATCACTTGGTAAGGTGATAGCCACCTTTCTCCATTGCAGACACGTTTTCCTTCTGCAGTTATCACACCATTCTGTGGGTGATGCTTTGGTACAAAGTGAAACTTGTTGCTCAACAAGAAATTTCATGGAATCACCTTGGCATCCATTGATCCTTTCCTGGATCAGTTATTTCTTTTGGGGTTGTAGAATGGTCATTTTCGAATTCTGTCATTCTGATCTACATTTATTGGCTGACATTCATCTATAAAGAAGACTTCTATAATGAAGACTTCTCATCAACAGGGCATGGAGTATTAAATTCCTCCTGAAAAGCAGAGTAAAGTTTTTCCCTCTGATTAGCAATCTTCAGAGTAAGGAGTTGCACACCCATGATTTACACTGAGGAGGGGCAAGGGCAAGGACAGGCACTTTTTAGTAAGGTGCATGTGAAAACCCACAATCTATGGCAAATCTAGGTAAATAGAGCAAGCTTTATAGTGCAAACCTCAGAAGGGAAGTGTGATCACATCTCGGTTGGTAGAGCATGAGTTTTAAAACATTAAGAAACATTATCCCACACACCCAGTGACTTCTTTAATTTGGGGGAGGAAGGAGATAATTATACTTAAATTAATCCTTCTACTTTCCAAATGGAGCCCAGCATTTAGCCTGGGTCCAGTGAACGGCTGGAGTTAAATTGCAAACCAGGGTGAGTGATGCTCTGCAGGTTATGAAGCTAGAGCAGTACTTCCTGCATCATGATTCACTAGACAGTGTCCGGACACTCCTGCATTGGGTTGGGCTCTCTGCAGGACATAAAGACGGAATAGCCCTGGCCCCTGCCCTCCAAGAACCCAGGAACTCTCCAGGGAGCAGACTAGAAACTCTGATGTCACCTAAAGAGTGAAAGGTGGCTTGAATGCCCTGAAGCCCAGGAAAGGAAGAGATTTCAGTGGCTATCTGCAAGGCCTTTGACCTGAGGACAGGGGTTCTTGGGTTTTGGTTCTATCTGGAGCAGAGTGAAGGGTATGTAATTGCCATGTTAATGTTTGAAGAATGAATGAATGCTCCATCAAGGATGGCTAGGATTTGACACTGAGCATTCTACGGAGAGGGATCAGCATAAATAAAGGCCTGGAGAGGTCTGTGAGTTCCCCAGAAAGTCGCTTTTGGAAAAAGGAGTTAGGATGAGTCCTGGATCAGCCATGAATACTGGAGAAACGGTTCGTAATTTAATCCAGTTGTATAGCTACCTGATAACTAACACAACTCAGTTTTTTTGTTTTGTTTTGGTTTGGTTTGGTTTGGTTTGGTTTTGCTTTTGTTTTGTTTTGTTCTGTTTTGTTGATAAAGTACACTTTTTAGGAAACAAGCTCCTTTTTTGAGTTTTGCTTTTTCTGTTCAGTGTGCTAGGGGGGAGGGTTATTCTCTCTCTCTCTCACATACATGCTCATTTTTAGGTCTTGCTGCCCAATTAATCTGTAACATCTTTTCTATTATAATCAGTGTTGTGCTAGTAAATGCTTAATAACTTGCTCTGTAAATAAATTTGCATGTTTATTATACATTTTACTATTAAAAAGGCTGTTTAGCATATAATTTTAAAATAATAAAATATTTACTACTCCTTATGGTAAATTTTCATATAGTCAGTGGATCCTCACAGAATGCTTTTGATGAATTTTGCCAAATTCTTCTATCCCCAACCACCCTAAAAAAAAACAAAAACTGAAATTGACAAACAGGTGTCAGTCTAAGTGTTGGTTAATATTTTCATTTAAGTCAGTGAGGAAGATGAAAGAACAAAAGGTATATAGGAACCTTCTCTTGATTTTTGGTGACGATTCCTTGCTGAACTGGGTAATAGTTTTCAAGTACCAACAGAATATGTCATTTTTTTTGTGCTACTTAAAATACACCTATAGACATACTTTTAAATCTAAAAGCATTATTAAAATTTTCTCCATGATTTTCTTAAATCTAGATAATCAAATAAGAAATCAATCCTTTATTTGTAGCACTTAGCGATTTCTGTGATATAAACTCTCCCAGCACCACATTTCACGCTGTCCATGTGCGATCACTGAACTCAGAGTTGGGAAGAGAAGTACATGAGGACAGTGTTACATAGGATTTCCACCATACAGATACAGTAGACGTAAATAACCAAAAGAGCAGCAGTCAGCAAACTATGGCCCGTCCTCGAAATCAGACCTGTCACCTGTTTTTGTAAAAAAGTTTTAATTGGAACACAGCCACATTTATTCATTTCTGTATTGTCTCCGGTTACTTTTGCACTACAGTGGCAGAGTGAGTGGCTGAGACAAAGACACTCAAAACCTAAAATATTTGCTACCCGGCCCTTTCTAGAAAAAGGTGTCAACCCATGCTCAAAGCATAGATAATATTAAACTGCAGGAAGATAAATAGGAAGTGATCAGTTTTGAGTAGACATTTCTTTTATCAATATAATACATTTAATTTTATATCAAATAATTTTAATAATTTATTAATTGGCTCACCAGATTCTCGAAAAATTTAACAATCTGGCCTTGCGAGCCTGCACAGGCCAGTTCTAGGTCACCTTGGAGGGCTTCAGCTTTTAGTGCCAAAAAACGAAGCTGTCACTACGAGGAAGAAGCAGCTGACAATACCAGATTGGAAGGGGAGCCGTAATAAGAAGGATCTGAACCACTTGAAATTGTGGTCTAATTGTCCATAGAAATCAGAAGAAAGCATTTTTGAGGTTAGTTATCATATGTTTTTTTTTACCCCTCTGAGGGCCTGTGGTTTGTTTTGGTTTTTCAAATGAGTTTTCTTCAGAGCTCATTTAAAAACTCAATGCAGCATGTGTTTCCTACCAAATTTTGTGAGCATCTGTCCTGAGCCCGTTGAGCCCCTGACAGACGCCCAGCAGCTTTCAGAGCTCCCCCAGATGTTCTGTGTCCCGGGGAAGGCGACTTCCTGTTCCTGGCCGCGAGCGCGGAGAGGTGGCCCCGCCAGCTGAGTTGCTCGGGAGTGCTCCCTGCCGCCATTTCCTGCTGGTTGCCTTTGAATGGATTACAGATGGTCAGAGAAAGACTTCTTGGCACAGAGAGAGGACCAGTCTTCAGTGCCTTGCAGGGAAGGATGTATAACAGGGTGGCAGTGTGTGCCTACCCAGAATGGGCCCTGCAGCCGCGGCCTTCCTGGAGACCCTCGCTGCCTTTGGGGACAGGGCCTGTGGGTAGAGGGCCTGGGCAGGAAGAAGTGGGTGTTTACATTTATGTGGCACCTTTCATCTAATGGGGTCTCAAACTGCCCTGTGTCCAAAGGTGTTAGGCCCCAGTGGAGGTGTTGTCACCTGGGGGTTAGGTCTTGAGGTAAATTCTGCATGTGTCCAGCTTTGACAGGAAGTGTAGTAAATCCCCATATCTTTTCAAAGTGACATAGAGGCAGGAATGGCTATTTTTTTTTTAAACCGCATTGTAGAGCACATTTAGTTTTTAAACTTTTAAAAATAAACATAAAATTTGCTATTTTAACTATTTTAAAGTATCCAGTTCAGTGGCACTAAGTACACACACACTGTTGTGCAACTATCAACACCACTATTCTTTTCCAGAAGTTTTCCATCATCCCAAACAAACTCTGTACCCATTAAACAAGAATTCCCTACTCCTCCCTCCCCTCAGCCCTGGTAACCTCTACTCTACCTTCTGTCTCTGAATTTGCCTATTCTAGGTACCTCAGATGAGTGGGATCATGCAGGATTTGCCCTTTTTTGACTGGCTTTCTTACATAGCATCATGTCCTCAAGGCTTGCCCATACGATAGCCTGTATCTGCATTTCCTTTTAAAGCTGAATGGTATTCCATGGTGTGTCTATGCCACATTTGTTTATTCATTTTTCCATTGATGGGCCCTGGGCTCTTTTCCCCTTTTGGCTGTTGTTCATGTGCTTCTGTGGACATGGGTGTCAGATGGAGTCAGGTGGAGGCCCGGAGAGTTGGTTTGTCCGGGACGATTCCTCAGCACTTCTGAGGTAACAGCCCGGTGACACTCCAGTCTGAGCAGCCAGGGCGCGCTTCAGGTGTGCCAGCCCAAGGGTCAGAGGAGCTGTGTACCCTCCAGGCTGCATCTGCCCAGAGGGTGACCTTTTTCTGACTTACACAAGGGTGCTTTACTACCCATGGGAGCCCTGCCGGGGCCAAAAATCTGAGAGGCCAGACTGCACATGGCCGCTGGTACTTTTGCTTCCTGGGCAAAAGGAACCGCTTGCTAGGCAGAGGCCGGTGCAGAGGACTGAATTAACGGGGTCAAGATCTCCAGAAGTGGTTCTCTGTCTGCCAGAAATCAGGGTGATCTTGGGCGGTAACAGGGGCAAGGCCTGGTGAGCTTCATCTCCGAGGGAAGGATGGGACTGTAGGGTTCCTGGTGCACAGAGCCAGCAAAATGTATCAAGAAGAGAAGAGGAATAGGCAGTGTCTGAGTCTGCTCAGGCTACTATAACAACACGGACTAGGTGGCTTTTAAACAACAGACATTTGTTTCTCACAATTCTGGAGACCAGGAGGAGTCTTAGGTCAGGGCGCCAGCATGGACAGGTTCTGCGGAGAACCCTCTTCAGGGTTGCAGACTTCTCCTTGTGTCCTTACATGGCAGAAGGGGCGAGGGAGCTCTGTGGGGTCTCTTTCTTAAGAGCCCTAATCCCATTCCGAAGGCTTCTTCAAATCACCTCCCAGAGGCTCTACCAACTAGCACCACCACACTGGGCGTTAGGATTCCAACATGTATATTTGAAGGAACTCAAACATTGAGACCACAGCCGGCAGGTCTCGGGGGGTGGGGTATGGTTGGCCTAGAAGGTTCAGGGCCTAGAACAAGACAAGACAGTATTGGAACTTCCTAGAGAACAAGGGGAGGATGGTATGGAGACCTTAGCAGGGAGCAGTGGGAAAGCGCCTCACAGGAAGTGTCATGAAGTGAACAACTGTATCTTTTCTGCCCAAAGACGGTGGTGGAAGGAGGAGGAGAAAGAAGTGGTGGCATTTCTTCTTACCAAAATTAGTCAGCATTAATTGTGCACGGAGCTCTCTGCTGGGGTTTGAGAGGGACACAAAATAGTGACTCTTGTGTGATGTGTGAAGCCCTCCAGTTGCATGAAGACTCTTGGAAGCATAGGGTGTGTTTTGTGTGTGCACACGTTTTCTGGAAATGGATTCCGTGGCTTTCCTGAGAGCTTCCTCAACGACATGGCTCTCCATTCTTTTTAAAAAGAAAAATGTTTAAAGAATTTTACAGCTCGTGGGGGACACATGCATGCGCCCTAATATAACCATGGTGTGAGCTCCATGGGACAGGATCCAAGCAGGGAATGTGTGTGCCACTTTAAGAGCTGGATTTTGGGGTTAGAGTTCAGTTCACTTTTAAAACTTCTTTCAGGAAAAGTTCTCCCCGGTTTGAGGTGGAAAGCTAGAGAGAAGCCTAGATAGTAAAAGCACTTTAAAATCTAGCCCTGCTGACCAGGGAGGTGATTTGCTGATACGACAGGCTTTTTACCTGGAGACAGAGATGGACAGATAACGTGGTTCACTGGATGAAGAAGCCACCTGAATCTCATCCCTGCGTGTAACTGATATTGGAGGAGCCTCTTCTCAGAGACTCAGATCTTAGCTAACAGCTGGGCCCCACTGCCACCTCGCTGTGTGGCTTTGGGCAAATTACCTCGCCTCTCTGGGTCTCAGCCTGCTCAGTTTGACAACAGTGTTGGTCCTAGGCGGGGTTAGGGCTGACGCACGAGCTGGGGCACTGTTGCAAGTCAGGAAATGGCAGCTGTTATCATTGCCTGACGGAGGGGGCAGGTCTAAGAGGTCAGGTGGTTTCCGCAGGTTAACTGCTGGGCTGCGCTTAAATTATAGGAGCAAAACGTGAGCCAGAATTTGAGAGCAAAGGGAAAGGGATGTTGTTGTAAGGTGAGCTGGAAAGCTCACCAAAATGAATAGATGTGTGAGAAGGAAGGGTGCAACAGGAAAGAGGGAGGACTGAAGTTTCTTGGGGGCAGAGACCTGCAGTCAGCCTCTTTTGATGTCGACTTTTATCCTCTCTGGGCTCCGACTTTATCTGCTTCTCCAGCTCACCCTACACATCAGGACTCCCAGCGAGGGCATGAACAGAGGCTGGGGAGCCGGGAGGACAGGCTGGGGAGCTCTCCCGCAGGCAAACGAGACCTACTTTCTAAACAGGTAGACCACATGGGTTGTGGATCCCTTCTTCTGAGAACAGAGGGAGCAGGAGGGCGCAGAATTTTTGACAGCAGAAGTCCCACGTTTGTTCTGTGTCTTATCACTAGGAAGCAAAGGGGTCAGTACTAGGCCTGTTGAGTCAGAGAGACCTGGCTTCAGTGCAGTCTTAGGAAAGTCACATCATCCCCTAGAGCCTCACTTTTCCCATCTGTTAAAGGGGATAATCACAAACACTCCATAGGGTTGTTGGGAAGAGTAAAAAAAGGGAACAGACAACACTTAGCTCAACGCACAGCCCATAGTAAGTGCTCAGTAGACATCTCCTCTCGTTGCCGTCTGGGGACGGGAGACTAAGAACGTTGTTCAGGAGACACAGTGCCTTGGCAGGCTGCACTGTGGACGCCACTGGACTTAGCGGCTCAGAAGGAAACGCCAACAAGAAATGGCTCTTAAACTGGGGACCTAAGCAGGGAGCTGGCAGTGTGCAGACCTGGCTCATCTTTCAAAGCCTCTGTTCTACTCACAGGGTACTTTCTAGTGGAAAGTTTTATTTTTTTATCTTCATTTCATAGGAAATAAAAAAAAATCTGCCAATGAAACTACAGCCACTGTTGATTTAAAGATCCATCCTGATTTTAAAGATGCTGCATTGTGGCCATGGTGGGGGGTGGGGATGGGGGAGAACGGCTCAAATTAATGAAACAGTAGTGTAAAACAAACTTACATTAACTTTTACAATGAAACATGAAAGTTTAAGAAGCATTGAAAGCTCTCGGTATAGCTCCAAAAATTGCATGTGAACTTGCCTCCACCATCAGGATGGCTCCACTTAAAGGGTTGAGGGTAGGGAGGGAGAAGCAGCTGGGTTTGATCTTCCTAGAAGTTAAAATGGGAAATGTTGGGGTGGGGAGGAAGTGACCCCAGACTCCAGAGCCCAGCCTGGGCCTGAACATCCTCAGGGAGCCATCATTTGTGTTCACTTCACTTAGGAGGAAAATCTGCATACTGTACTTTGAGGAGGAGGGAGGGAAGGGGTCAGGAAACCAAGTGAACAACTCCATACCTCCTAAGGGCTGGAAACCACCCACGGAGAGAGGCCACTTCCTGTGGCCCACAGACCAGCACATCTCCCAGCGGGCTCCTCGCCCTGCTGGTTTGGTGTTCTGGTGCAGATTTTGGAGGACATGCTGCTTCACAACCTCTTGCCCTTGAAATATCGATGGCATGTCTCAGGTTGGTCGGAAGGTCTGATTGAGCTCCCTGCTCTCTGCCAGGGCCCCTCTGCGACCCCCACCCCTCATGCATCTTACCACGTGGGGCCTGGCCTATGAGCTGTCATGGCGCTGTCGGGGGCTCCTGCCCTTTCCTTGGCAGGGAAGTGGAATCACAGACCACCTTCTGTGGGGAGTTTTGATTTGTGTCAGTGCTGGGCTCTGGGGATTGGAGAGGAGCTTGCAGGTGGGAGCATGGAGGCTGTGTGATTTCCTAGGGTGATAATTAGTGTGGGGTGTTGGAGGGGGGAACCCAGAGAGGAGCAAAGAACTGTGACCTGCCCCTAAAGACATACTCTGGACCAGAGGAGGAAAGGACTTGAAGGTGAGAGAGTGGATATTGAGTGAGCTGAGGATCAGTATGCTCTAGGCTGGGCACCCTGAGTAGACATCTGTGGAGGCTTTGGGCCTCCATGAGTAAATTTTTAAGGTAAATATATGAGTAAATATATATATTTTAAAATTTTTTAATAAAAAAATTTTAATACAAATTTTCTATATGATCACTATAGAAAATATACATCAATAAAAGAAGAAAAAGTAGCCTATAATCCTGTCACCTAGAAATAACCAGTGCTGATCTTTTTTTAAAAAAATATTTACAAAAATCAGATAATTTTGTATTGCTTTATGGTGAGCATTATTCCAAGTTATTAACTATTCTATTGTGTATGTGTCCCATAATTTATTTAACTCATTTTCTGCTATTGAATATATTGGTTGTTTCATTATTAAAAATAATCTCGCAGTCAATAAAAGAATATCCTTGTAGCTAAATTTTTGTACACGTTCATGATTATTTCAATAGTATGAATTTTTAGAAGAGGAATGCTATTTTTGAGGCTTTTGATACTCATTGTTAAATTGCCCTCTAGAAATTCCGTACCAATTAACACCCCATCAGGAATGTCTGAGATGTGTGTTCTCTGAACTTTGGCCAATACCTCACTAAAGATTTTCAAATATTTGATGATTTAATAAGTTCAAATGTTATCTTTTATTTACACTCTTACGATTACTAATGAGGGTGAATATTTTTCGTGTATTTATTAGCCACTTGCGTACATTCTTGTGTGAGTTGCTTTTTTATGTTTTTTTTTTTTTTTTTGGTTAGTTTTCTATTGGTCTCAATCTTTTTCCTTGATTCTTAAGAGCTCTGTATATATTGAGGCTAATTTATCATTTCTGTCATTTATATGTTGATCACATGATTTCTAGGAAATCTTATAGCTCAAAAAGTCTGTGACTCTGATGTATCCTGGAGGACCAAAATAGCTAGGAAAATAAAAATTCCCAGATAATTCTCAAGCCACACGGTAGATGTTACTGGATGTCGGCAAGGACCACTAGTATAAATAATTATGCCGACAAGACAGAGCTAAGAACAAGAACTACCATTTACTGAACAACTATTATTTACTTACCTGGCACTTTGCATATATTAGCCTTTAAATCCTATCAATCTACAAAGAGCTGAGCAAATTGGGGCAAAGAAAAATGAAGTACCTCACTTGAGGTCATGCAACTAATAAATAGCAGAGTCGGATTTGAACCTGGATCTACCCGTCTCTACTAACCATGTGCTTTCTACTCTCCCAACTGACTCTCATTCTCAGGGTAAACCACAGTTTTACAAATCAGGTCTTCCTCGGCTACCCCCACAAAGAGCAGCAAGTTGAAGAAAACGCACCGTCCATCGTAGTCCCCTCTGTGTAGCATCTGGCTGACCCTGTGGTCCACACGTGTGTGTGTGTTTTAATAATAGCTCTATTGAGTTAATTCATATGTCATAAAATTCACCTCTTTAAAGTGTGTAATTCCATATTTTTGGCATATTCACAAAATCGCACCAACAACACCATCACCTGACTCCAGAACATTGTTATTACCCATTAGACCTTTCACATAAATAGAATCAAACAATTGGTGGCCTTTTGTATCTGACTTCTTTCATTTAGCGTAATGTTTTCAACGTTTGTCCATGTTGTAGCATGAATCATTACTTCATTCCTTCTTATACCTGAATAATATTCCATTTTATGAATATACCCCACATTCTGTTCATCTGTTTATCAGTTGACTTTTGGGTTACTTCCACCTTTTGGCTATTGTGAATTGTACCACTATGAATATTTGTGTCCAAGATTCTGTGTGGACATTTTTTTTTTTTTTTAGTTTTCTTGAGTATATATCTACAAGTGGATTATACGGTATTTCAATGCTTAACTTTTTGAAGAACTGCCAGACTACTTTCTAAAGCAGCTGCGTCATTTTTTCTTACCACAAGCAATATACGAGGGTTCCAATTTCTCCGCATCCTTGCCAGTATTTGTTATTGTCCATCTTTTTGATTATAGCCATGCTAGTGAGTGTGAAGCAGTGTCACATTGTGGTTTTGATTTGCATTTCCTCAATGACTGATAACGCTGAGCATCTTTTAATGCCTGTACTGGCACGTATTGGCAATCTTTTATGGAGAAAAGTTTTTTTTAATTTTTTGCCCAAGTTTTAATCAGGTCATTTCAACATTTTTATTAAGTTGTAAGAGGTATGTGAATATATATGTAATATATATACACACATATATTATGTATAATATATATATTCTAGACATAAATCCTTTATCAGATACATGATTTGAAACTATTTTTTTCAATCTGTGAGTTGTCTTTTTGCTTTCTTAATGGTTTGCTTTGAAGCACAGAAGCTTTTAATTTTTATTATGTCCTATTTATCAATTATTGCTTGTTTGTTTGGTGTCATAGCTAAGACACCATTGTCTAATCTAAAGTCGCAAAGATTTAGTCCTGAGTTTTCTTGTAAGAATTTTATAGTTTTAGCTCCTACATTTAGATTTCTGATCTATTTTGAGGTACTTTTGTGATGCTGTGAAGTAGGGGCCCAAATTTATTCTTTTTCATGTGACTTTCCAGTTGACCTCATACCATTTGTTAAAAAGACTATTCTTCCCCCCCTTGAATTGTCTTGGAACTCTTGTTGACAAACACTGACCATAAATATGAGGGCTTATTTCTGGACCTCAGTTCAATCCCAAAGATCTACATCTCTATCTCATGCCAATATCACACTGTAGCTTCAAAATAAGTTTGAAACCAGGAAATATGAATCCTTCAACATTGCTCTTTTACAAAATTGCTTCGGCTTGAAACAACATGGGATCCTTGAATTTACATATGAATTTTAGGATCAATTCGTCAATTTTTGCAAAAAAGGCAGCTGGAATTCTTATAGGGCTTATGTTAAATCTGTAGATCAGTTTAGGGAGTATGGCTATCTTTACAATATTAAGTTTTCCAGTACATGAACATGAGATGTCTCTAAGATCTTTACACTAGTTATTAATTTCTCAACTAAGTTTGCAGTTTGCAGCGTACAAGTTTTGCACCTCTTTGGCTAAATTTCTTAGTAAGAATTTTTTAAATGCTATTGCCAGTGGAATTTATTTTAATTTCATTTTTAGATTGCTCATTCTTGTGTACTGTTCTGTTATGTTGCAGCTTGCTCAACTGTTCTAATAGTTTTGAGTGTGTGCATATTCTAAGAGAAATTCTACATATGAGATTGTGTCATCTACAAATACAGATAGTTTTACTTTTCCTTTTTAATATGGATACCTGTTATTTCTTTTTCTTGCCTAAATTCCCTGGCTGTATATATAATATTGAAAAGTGGCAAGCGTGACCATCTTTGTCTTGTTCCTGACCTTGGAGAGAAAGCTTTTAGTTTTTCACTATTAAGTATGATATTAGTTGTGGACCTTTTAATAAATACCCTCTAACAAGTTGAGGAATTTCTCTTTTATTTCCGGTTTGCTGAGTGTTTTTATCATAAATGTTGAATTTCGCCAAATGCATCCATTGAGACAATCGTGTGGTTTTGTCCTTTATTCTATTAATATGGTGTATCACATGGATTGCCTTTTGTATATTGGACCACCCTTACATTCCCACAATCAATTCCACTTGTTCGTGGTGTCTAATTCTCTTTATGTGTTGTTGGATTTGGTTTGCTAGTATTTTGTTGAGGATTTTGACAATTCTATTCATAAGGGATGTGGTCTATACTTTCTGGGAACATTCGCTGTTGGTACTCTCTTTCTTGGGACCCAGCTGCCATGCTGTAAGAAATCCGCTCCCCTTGATGGGTGAGCACTCCAGTGCTTTTTTTCCCACCTGACAACCAGCATCAAATACCAGCTATGTAAATTGGCCATCTTGGACATCCAGCCCAGTAGATGCTTCATATGACTAAAGCCGAAGCTGACATCTGATCCTAAGGAAAAATTGCCCAGCTGAGTCTAGGCAATCTGCAGAACCATGAGAGATAATATCAAATTATGCTTTTAAGGAACAAATTTTGGGGGTGTTTTTTTACATAGTAACAGAAAGAGCAGGAATCCATTGACTTCAACCCGACTCACTCAACCATATCTTTCTACAAGAGTTGTGGGAGCAAGCACTGGTGTTTTTTGTTGTTGTTTCTTTCCCCCTGTCCTTTTATTTCTGGGAAAGGCCCTGAAAAAGAGATGAAATGGCTAGAAGGCAGCAATGAAAAAAAAGAGGCAGCATCGGTCCATGGACACTCACCCTTGCGGTAACTACCCTGTGCTGTGGTGGTGTGACCTGCTTTCAGAAAGGTGGTTGCCCCGCTGTATTCTGCCTTTGCTTTTGGCAGAGTGGCTCAAAATCTCCCAGTGCTCGTGCACCAATCAACCAGGGGCCACTTTGCTGCCCCTGTACTACTGGAGGGTTTTGCTTCAGTGAGTGCCCACCCCTGACGTTGAATGGCATTCCAGGCCAGCTGCTCCCTTGGCTTATGAGATGGATGTGTCCTGTGCCATTTATGCTTAGCTCCCCAGCTCTTCCTAGGCCTGCAGTTTGCTTACCAGCTGAGGATCTCAGAACCTCATTAATTTCACCTTCATGCCTGTGGACAAAATTGGGCTGCCATGGTAAAGGTGGAGGCAGTCATGAAGGCCCACAAAAACAGATGTGACCCAATAGCCAGCAAGAGGAACAGAGCAGCATGGGTCCCAGATGGATCTGAAAGCTTCCATGAGCTTGAGCAGCCTTCCCAACTCTCACCCTACCCCCAAGGCCACATTTGCTTCCTGAACACAGGAACTGACCAGAGGAACCTGTCTGTTGGATATTAGGTTCCCCTGCTGCAGTTGGTATGTGGGTCAGTTTTGTGTTTGTATACCAGGCCTACTTCTTCATCTAAGAAAAGGGGCCCAAGACTTTATACCTTTTATGTCAGCTTCCATAATATCAAGAACAAAAAAGATGTACTGCAATGAAAACTGCTCAGCATCGTTAGTCGTTAGTCAAAACTGCAATGAGATACCACTTCACCTCCACTGGAATGGCTATAATATATATATTTATGAGGGAAATGGAGGAATTTCTAGTGTTGGTAAGAATGTGGAGAAACCCTTACACATTGGTGGTGAGAATGTAAAATGAAACAGCCCCTGTGGAAAAGAGTTTGGCAGTTCCTCGAAAAGTTAAACATAAAGTTACCATATGACCCCGCAATTCCACTCCTCACTATATACCCAAGTTCACATGAAAACTTATACATCAGTGTTCATAGAAATACTATTCACAATTATTTCCAAAGGGAAATAACCCAAATATCCATCAGCTGATGAATGGATAAACAGAATGTGGTACCTCCATACAATGTAATACTATTGAGCCATAAAAGGGAATGAAGTACTGACACCTGCTGCAACATGGATAAACCTTGAAAATATTATGCTAAGTGAAAGAAGACAGAAGCAAAGGACCGCATAGTGTATGATTCCATTTATATGAAACATCCTGAATAGACATAGAGATAGAAGTAGAATCATGGGGCCAGGAAAAGAGGTTCATTGGGAAGTATGGGGTTTCTTTGGGAGTGGTGAATATTCTGGAATTAGCTAGTGGTAATGGTTATGGAACATTGTGAATATATAAAAACCACTGAGTTGTACCCTTTAAAATGTTTAAGATGATGTTATATGAATTTTATCTCAGTAAAAATTTCAAAGAAAGATGTACCCTCCTCTAATAGGCATTGCTGCAGGATGACAATGTACATTGTTTTCCCTTTGAAGGTCCTTTCCAAGGCAGGACGAAGGACTTGCCGTAGAATAGGTACTTTCCAGAGAAGCTTGACATGACATGAAGACTAGAGCCTAGGAGCCAAGGTATTCGAGTTCTCCATTTCATGTTCCCGTCAGTCAGCCTCAGGCAAATTCCTCAGCCCTCAGCACTGTGTTTAAGTCATCCCTGAATTGGAGATCTTTCCTCAATAAATGTCCCAGTGGTCTCTTGGTCACATTCTAGATGCATTCCTTCTGGACTTGACCGAAGAAATGAGGATTGTTGTCTCATGCCCAAATTTGTCTGATCACAGAAAAATATCCCTGAAAGGTTTCTGAGAAGACTTTAAGGTTACCTTATTCCTTGGGTCCAGGACTTGGGGCAAAGGTACATCAGATGGACTTTGGAATTCCTGATACCAGATAGGGTAGGTAAACCCAGAAGGGTGGTCTCCCCTCCAGTAAATTATTTGTTGTTTGTATTTGGAAATGGGCCCATGCATAGGATCCAGTGGGGAGTATACCCCGTTTCCTTCTTGGGGTTTCTGTCCTAGAGCCTGAGGAGATGCAGGGGAAGACAGGGAGGCTCCATGGCCCAGCGTTTGCCAGTTGGTGGATGATAGGTTTGGAAACTGTGTGTGTGGTGGTGGTGGGCAAGGGGAGGTGATGATCTGGAGAGGACATAAAAGAAAGAGCTAGAAGCCAGAGATTGCTCAATTCTGGCAGGAGCTAACTGGGGATCAAGAAAGTTTAGAAAATGTGGCAGAGAGAGGTATGTTGGCAGGCTGGATGTGAGACACGAAGCATGCCAGGCTTTTTAACCCAAGCAGCGTTCAGGTTGGTCCCAAGCGGCCTCTCTCCCCTCACATACTCTGGCCCTCCTGTCTTCCCCACAGTAGTGGCCTTTGTCCGCACCCTCCTTCTCTAGAACCTTTATAGCAGCCTCCTAACCGATCCCCCTCCTTCTAGTTACCTTCTGTCTGATCCAGCCTTACCATCTGAAAACTGATTTTTCTGAAGCTCAGATCCAGTTGTCACTCTGTTCCTCAAGTCATGTCGGTGGCTTCCTAGGATCTACTGAGTGAAATGAACGTATGGGCCTTCATACTGCCACCGCCCCGGCCCTGCTCACCTTCCCCTCTCGTTCTTCTGTTTCTGACTTCTGTCTCAGTGCAACTGTCAACTTTCTACTCATTCTTGAAGAGCCAGTTTCAATGAGATTTCTCTGATCCCAGCCCCATACACAATGAATTAACCAAGTCCTCGTCTGTTTCCTAGCACATTTCAGATGGCTCTGTTATAGTGTCTGTTATATCGTATTATTGCTCCTTATTTCACCTGTCTTCCTTCCTAATAATCTCCGAGTTCCTTTAAGACAGGACTTGTATCTCATACATATCCCTCTTTCACATGCCCAGCACACAGTAGGTGCTTAATAGATGTGTTTTCCCATGGGTGTTCATGGGCTGTCTGAGTTCTCTCCATGCTGCACTCAGCCCTCGTCTGGTTTGGAAGTTCCTCCCTCGCTTCTAGGTACACTGAGCAGGGAGACAGGGAAGAACGTTCATCTCCCTACGCTCAAACTGCCTAACAGCTGCCGTTCAGACGCCCCAGATGGACCATCCGATATAGGCCAAATGGCCAAAACAGACTCCTACATACTAATCAGATACCGTCTGGAACCCAGTCCAAATGGGGAAACTGCCAGCAATTACACCCGTGTGCCCAGCAAATTGTGAGCGAGGTCCAGTAAAGAGTGTAGGGCTGAAGTGTGGAAATCCCCAGGTTGGAGCTGGCATGCTTAGGCCCGGAGAGATGCCAAACCATCAGGTAACCGTCTTCCAGGTTCAGGTTTGGATTTTCATTGCAAGTACACAAAATCCACCAGCTTTTTCTTTTTTCATGCAGCAGCAACAGCTTCCTAAAAACCTCTCTCAGCTGAGCCACTGCCCGTAACAGCATGCCATTTGGCCTTTGTAAAAGGCAAAAGCTCTGTATTTGTATCTAGAACACCCACAGCTGAATGTGTCAGATGTTGGCTCATCTGGTGGGTTGCTTTGCAAGGGGGCCTCCCACTGAGGCTGGCTCCCTAAAGTGGAGTGGGCAATTCGAATGGTTCTCCAGCAACTTTGAACTGAGGAATGCATGTTTGAGCAGGGATTGCCTTTCACAAAGCAATGGATCCCTTTCCTTTTCTGCTGGGAACAGTGAGGTTCCTAAGATTGTCTCTAGCACAAGCGGAGAGGAAGCAGAAGCATGTCCAATCCAGCCTTCACGTGGGTAAGTGGGTTGATAATGGCTCGTTCCTAGATTCCCAGAGCCTGGCTGGCGTGGTTCCCAGGGACCCAGGAGTTCAGGTCATCTCTGCATGGCCCAGGGCTCTTGTTCCGTTGCTAGACTCAGAGTAATTAAACGGGAGTAAAACATTCAGGGGAAAATTATGCTCACCAGCGACAGGCCCTTTTTATTGTCTCTGCGGGTTGAGCAGGGGCCTGATCCCGGGGTGAGGGAGATCAGTTTTATTACCTGGTCTCCCAGCTCTGGTCCTGGCTGGGATTTCACAGAATCTAACAAATCTCTGCATTGCGACTCCCCTTGTATCAAAAAGGCTGAAAATCCCTGGGGGTGTGGCCTGCGTGGCAGCTGTTTCTCTTCTGGTTTCCAAGGATAATGTCAAGTGCCTCCGAGTGTGTGAAATTCTGGCTGAAAGTGAATGATCAGAATAGAATACTTTTTCCATTAAATCATTGCCCTTCTGGTACAGGTATTTCTCTAACAACCCTTATGCAAATAGCTGTGAAAAGTAGGAAGTGGTAAAATGTTCAAGTGTCATCGGCTCTTGGCAGCATTTGCAGCTGAAGCTTCTGATTTTCCACCAAAAAAAAAAAAAAGAAGAAGAAGAAAAAGAAAGAAAGAAAGGCAGACAGACAACCACCTCCCGGTGAGGCACGGGGCAGACCAGCCAGGAGGCCTGTGCCTTTTCTCCTGTCTGCTTCTTGGAGAACAGGATTATGTTAGAACACTGAGCCATTATGGGCCTCTAGGATCGCATATTGTGCTTTATTGTCTACACGGCCAATGTAAGTTATTGATTTGCAAATGGGCAGCATTCCTTTCCAACTCCCTTGAAGGAGACTAGAGGGAAGCTATTTTTTGAGGGAGAAGACTTGGTTCATTCTGTGCACAAACACTTCCTGTGCAGCCGACTCCTGCTTTCAGGACCTGCGCCACAGCAAGAGATCGCTCTGGAAAGGGGTTCATTCGCAAGGGAGGTGAGCTCTTGGCAAATGTCTTCAAAAGCCCAGCGTGCCCGCCACTCTTCCCACAGGGGCTGCGAGCTTGGCACCAGCTCACCGCGTAAGTGGAGAAGGGTGGGCCAAGACTTGCACACCATGGCCGATTCCACCTTCCACAGACTGTGAATGAGATTCCCCAGCACCGGCTGTCCCTGGGCCGGCTTGGTCTGCGGATCCCTTCCCATGCATCTGCCTTCTTCCCATCTTTCCCTCTATCGTGTGGCACCACATTCTGGTTCCCCTTTTTCTTTGTGCTGGTGAGAGGGGTGTGGTGGGGGCAGGGAGGTGGGGTAGTGGTTCTCTTCTCAAAACAACCAGGTCGTAAGTATCCTTTCAATCTGCCACATTTCTTGCTTCTAAGATAGGCACTGTTTGCACAATTTTCACATCTCCGGAGTTGAGATGTGTCTGAAAGTCGCTGTGTCATAATTTAACTGGTCAATTGGGTTTTTCTTTCTTACTGGCACAGAAAATAATGGCGCATCTTACGGCATTTAGATTTAAGGAAATGGGGAGTAATCAGAAGGCCAGTCAGTGGTCTGATTACTACCTTTAAGATAACCCCAAGGGCACAGATGGTCTTCGAGTATCTGTCCAGGGGCCGGATGCTGTGGAGGGATCCGCCTGTCCTTTCTGTCTACCAGGCTTAGAACTTCCTTTTGAGGTCCATATGCCACCTAATCATGTTCGTCATCGGTCCCTGGTAATTCACTTTGCCTTCACCTTATACCTGGAAGCATCGTGTCCACCGAGCACCGGGGACCTCAATCGCCCTGCCATTTAAATGCCGACGTCCCGTTTTCTCCCTGATTGCTCTATCCTGGGCTTTTAGCATGTTCCCCTCAGTTTCTTAGGTTGTTTTCCTGGTCCTTGGATTATTTGGGTTGTTTGGGAAGCCCTGCAGCTCTTGTGTGATTCAGAGACTTAAAATCTGAATAGGACTTGCAGCTAAGCAGATACTATCTCCCGCATGATAGAAACACACTTAATCGGCAGTCATTTGCCCCTGTTGTTACTGTGGTATGCAAACTACTTAGTATCTGAGGGCAGTGGTGGGTGATTTGGACCTGCTGAAAGTTTGACCAGTGGAAGTTCCTCGTTTCTGTTGCTGTTCATGAGATTCCAGAATATTTGTTTCTGGGCCGTACACACATTCCCTTCACTTGGAAGGTACAGGTTCCCTGTGGGCTTATGCCTGAGTCCTCATCCTACACTCCTCCCTCAGCCCCCCGGGCCTGGGTCACTTGCCCCTCTCGATGGCACTGCCCCCCTTTGAATTTACTCTGGGCCTGCAGCCTGTGCCTGCCCCTTCCCTGGTCCCCTTGATTACCAGGTCTGCTTACCTCAGAAGGAGCTTGTCCTCACACTTTTACTCAAGACCACTTTCCCCTCCCACTTTCATCCCTTAGTCAGTTACTTCAGGAAGCTTCGGAGGGATTTTACCCGCCACTGTTCTTCCCTCTAAAAAAAAAAAAAAGGAAAGAGAGAGAAAAATAAGGGTGCCGCTAGACAGACTTCCCTAAAGAGCTGTTTTGTTTGTTTGTTTGTTTGTTTGTTAAGAAAAATTATAGCCTCTGTCACCTGCCCTGTGGAAGGCCCCCTCAGGATTTCTGTCAATAGGGTTTTGCTGTCCTTTAGGAAAATCGGATCTATTTTGGTCTCATGAAGGGCCAGAATAGAAAGTGAGTCCATTTTGTGGGAACATACTCCAGGTTCCAAACAAGAACTTACAAATGCACTTTTGTAACAAAATTGGTTTGCAAGGTAAAGAACTCCTTCTCCAGTGAATGCTAAAACTGAAATGCTAGTTTCCTGAAGTCTAAACTGAAATACTGATGCGCTAAACCCAATTAGTGGTCTCAGAGAGTCATCCCACCAACCTCATCCCCTTTACCTACGGGAACTTTTTTTTAATTACAAAAATAAATTATAAAATTATAAAATGACGACAGGAGGGGCATGGAGTAAAGAAAGTGCTTCCCTAACCCACCCACTGGCCCTGTACGGCCATTAGAAGCCAGGTTTTCAAAGACAGTAACGATACAGGAAAATGAAATAAAATAGTCAGTGAACCACGTATGATACAAAACTGCACTCGATGTGTTCCCAAATTATTCTTCCCACAGTTTATTGTGAAAAACATTGAAATACACAGCATTGTTGAAAGAATTTTACAGTGAGCTCTCCCTTTAGCAGTAGTTCTGCCACTGATGCTTTATGTTTGTGTGTGTGTATGACATGTGTGCATGTGTGTGTGGGTGTGTGTGTACGCGTGTGCGCACACACACGCACGCACACACACACACACAAATATAACGGTAACTGGAACTCCTCGTTTTTTAGCCAGATTTTACTTAGGTCTCTTTGTAAAGAACACAAAGACCTTTTCAGGTCGCAGGAGGAGGACCAGATGGCCCTGGGGGGAACGCTGAGGTACTTCTGAGGCCCTCAGGGCTCCTGGGGACAGGGATTGAGAAGCTCTTGTCTTGAAGATGTCTCTACCTGTTCAGTGAGGTAGCTCTGTGACCTTGCCCTTTTAAATATTCACTGCTCCACAGGAATCTACGATAAAACTGTTTTCGAGTACTGCCATGGATAAGCAGCACCCTCCTGTCTCCAGGGCCCTGGACATGTTGAGCATGGCACACGCTGTCCCAGTCTGTCTTTCCCGTTGTGCAGGCAGGAATGGTGGTTTCCAGCCCCTTAGAAAAGGATGCATTTGTGGATTATGGGTTAAGAGCCCTGAGATGGGACTCCTCCCAACAGAGGCTCTGTAAGAATACAGGAATTTGCCTTCCCACATTGTTTGCTTTTGATTTACTGTTTTGATGTAAGGCTGCTGTATGACTCAGATGTTATCTTCCGTTGCCAAATCACGCGTTAGGTATGCATAACATTTCCCACACAGCGACACATTATCCTCGTCCAGTCACCACCAGCCACACCCCATACCTCCACAGAAGGAGAGGGAAAGAAGGTAAAAGTCTCCAGTCACAAATGGAGGCAGGCCCCAGGTGTGGGACTGCGTTTTTCAAAGTTGTCATCTTTGTTGCCGATGATGTTGTTTGCAGAATAAGACCATTTTTCAAAAAACTCGAAAGCAAAGTCTGATCGATAGAATAGATAAACTGGAACCCCGGCTCGGGTCGAGGGATGGGACGAGGAGGGTCAAAGACCCTCAGGAAATCCCTTCAACTCCTTCTGCCAGAGTCCCCGGCTGTGAGACAGACCTTGGTGTCAGTTCTGGTTCGAGCTCCTATACTTGGCATGACCTGGAACAAGTGACAGCCTCCCAGAGCTCCCCTTTCCTCATCAGTAAAGTGGGCTTGCAGCTGCCACTTTGAGTGAGCACTTGGACGTCCTCAGCGACAAAGACTCCTCTATGACCACCGAGTTAGAACACCTGGCACCGCCTTCACATGAGGAATGTTCTAGCAAACCCGACTCTACTCCAAACTTAGGCAGTAGTTTGTAATAATTAGGTATTTTCTGTTTAGCTCCTGCTTTCCAGCGAAGGTCCTTGTAAGGTCATCGTAACGTCAGTTGTTAAGTGCTTGTGATTCTGCTTGGAATGTAAACAACGCTCTGTCTTCGGCTTGTTCGGAAAGGAGGTTTTAATGCTTTCCCCTCTGGCGGGTATAGCCCTGCTTCGGGAGGTGAGTTGGGGTAATTCTCAGTAGAGTCTACGTTTGGGTCCATGTTGAAGATGGGGAACCTGGTGGTCGTGTGGACCGTCTCTGTGAGTGCATGTTTCTGGGTGTTTTGTAGCTGTTAATTAAATTGTCATAAAATTACGCGATTATTACTCTTCCCTCCTCCACACGGGCCCATAGGAGCTTTATCTCTGTGTGGGAAGGGGCTGTATTTTCACTTTACTATTTGAGGACTGAGCCTGTCGGAGGTATTGATTGTCTTCTCCATTTGCTCATCTTCCCTTGTGAAAAAGCAAGTAAGACTGCTTATCCAGTATTTAAATTTTCTTTTCATTCTTCTGCCAAAGGCATTATCCCACAAAGACATCATTTGAAAAGTATCTTTATAGGAAATAACCCTCATTGCACAAGCTGTGAATACCCTTGCCATGAATACCAGGTGTTTCTCCTATAGAAATCGCTGATGTTCACAACCTCTTGTCTCCTTCGGTAAGTGTTCTAGCTCCCAAACACTGTGCTTTCCCTCCTACCCTCTCCTTCCTCCCTTTGGGCTCTGCCTTTGATAAACTGTGAACTGTGTGAGGTAGGCCTCAGCCTTCCCCTCTGTAAAATGAGAGTGATAGTTCGTTGAATGGATAACACGTGATACTACATATAAAGTGCTTAGCACAGTATTTGGCATGTAGTATACATGCTTGATGAACAGCACTTACTGTTCCTACTCTTCATTGTCGTCTCAGTTCTCACGTTCATATTCATTAGTCTCACTGGTTACTTAGACGGGTTCACCTGGTTACAACTGGGACTTTTCTGTATTTTTCTCATCCAAGACCTTTCATGGAGTTCAGAGCAAACACAGCCCTCTTCAAGATGCTTAGTGTGTCTGAGGTCTTTCTGGTTTGCGGTCAGCCTTGGTCTTCTAACAAGTTATCCTCCCTTTCTCCAGGGGTGGGAAGAATTGATGCCATCTGGCTGCCTTAACATATCAGCAGGGCTGTGCTTGGATCTGGATACCAGGTTCCTCAACTATTTATATGCCAAAAATGTAATGTATGCCCTCTGCCAGTCCCAATCCTGAGCTATAAACCATTCATAAGAAAGCGATATGACAACCCAGTTTCAGAGCCCAGGTTTGAGGCTAGGCCACCTGGGGTCAACTCCGGAACCCACCACTTACTGGCTGTGTGATATTGGACAAATTACATAAATTTTTTGGGCTTCGGTTTTCTCATCGATCAAACAGAGATAATATACTGGCTTATTATATAGGGGTGTGTATTCCTGAAACCCAAATACTTTGAAAACTATAAGGTTTTTCCTGAGATGGAGGCATATTCATATGATACCCAAATCTGATCAGAATTGACATGTTATACTCTTTATCCAAATTAGTATGAATAGTCCTATAAGTTTCACTGAAGAAATGTTAATGTTTTTGATAATAGGATGAGGTTTCAGACCCGGCTGTGGTGTTACGTACAGTAATATGTATGTAACTTACTAAAATCTGATAAATTCGAATTTAGGAAATTTAGTGAGCCCAAGAGTTTTAGATAAGGTATTGTCAATCTATAGTTGCTACTTTGCAAGGTTGGTGGAAAGATTAAACAAGCGGTTTTATGTGAAGCTCTTAGAATAATAGTTGCTGGACTGGAAGTGCTCATGTTAGTAGCCTTTGTTATCCTAAAGACATGAAAAATTACCATGTTCTTAAGTTTGAAAGGTTTATCTTACCTCAATAAAAATGTTTGTTTCTTTTATTGATGGTTTAAATGTCTAATGAATGATGTGAAAATGAACTTTACTTCCTGAAAAAGAACGTATGCTGTTTATTTTGGAAAGAGACTCAGAATTCAAAGTCAGTTTAAACAGATATGAATGCCACTCACTGACGGCCAGATTTTTTTCTGTACTCTGGATCACCAGAGCTTACTTCTGCCAGCAAAGGCAAAATCCCTAGCCTTTCCCTCTCAACCTTCCCTTCCATTCTGCACGCATCAGACTTGGATTGGAGTGGAGTCCAAGACTGCCTCGCTCTGAGGCAGACACCGTTAGCTCAGGTGGTCTCTACTGTCTCTCATCTTTTTCAGACCTTTGTCCTCTATGTCAAACCCTATCAGTTCTCCTTGGGAACTCATCTTCAAACATTGGGAGAAAGCCTGAATTTGCACGTTAGAGCTATGCAGTCATAGAATTGCAGAGTTGAAAAGGACCCCAGCTCATCTTATTAGGTAAAGCAGCCAAGGTCTGGAGATCAAAGTGTAGTGTTCAGTAGACCCAGTTGGCTGGTGACAGACCTCAGGCCAGAACCCAGGTCCCCAAGCTAGTGTTCTTACTAAATTGTTAACGTGCTTTTTTCTTTTCAAAGTAATACACGTGCAGTTTAAATGCCAAATAATTAATAAAAACTTAATCGAAAAGCAGTCCTTTGCCCCATCTCTACCCACTCCTGGTCTCATCCCCCTGGAGGCAATCACTCTTTACTCTTTCAGCTGTTTCTACTAGTTCTACTCTATACCTCTATGAAATGTGCTCATGTGGGTATTTTTTCATTTATCAATTTTAGATATTTCAGGCATAGGAGAGAAGGGCTTGGCCCTTGCTCCCCTCAGCCCCACTTTCCTTCCCCCGTCCCTTCCTTTGGCTGAGTCCTAGTTCCCAGTTAAGGGTCTGTGGTTACAGTAAGCTTATGTAAATATAGGGCATCTGAATCTATTTAGCTCCCAAGTCAGATACCACGTTCAGAAATCCAAATTTACTTGGTTTCTGGGTTTCAGAGGTAAGTAGTGGGAGTTCAGAGAGTCAAGAACAGATCCTCAGAAAAGTATCCAAATGTATTTACTTTCAGAGGATGGAAAGTGAGGGTTTTAGAAGTGGGGGCACCTGTGTTGTTTACTGCAGAGCCAGTGTGTTTCTTTAAAGTCTGCGTAATATATGTATTAACTGTATATTCATTTATCAACTTTAGTCATTAGTGTTTACACTTCCTCTCACGTGCAAGTTTTTACATGTATCAAAGTTAATAATTACTTCATGGTTTTTACTTGAATTCTTTTTTTATATACAATATTCTTAATTTCACCCAGTAAATTGGACATGTCCTGTCCGCATTGTTTTCTCAGCTGATCAGACAAATCAGGTAACCCATCAAGTCTGTATTTTCTGGAGCACAGTTAGACACCAGGCCAGCTACACCACTGCCCTTTGCGGCCTCCCTCCCCGCTCGATGCTGGCCTGTCCTTCCTACTTGATTTACTACATTTTTTGCTAGATCACATCTTCCAGGTGCATAATATGTCGATGGTTAAGTTTTTGCAATATGAAAATGTCTTTAATCTGCCCTCATGCATCATTAGAATTGGGTGGCTATAGAATTTTCAGAATTAGAAATAATTTTCCCTCAGAATTTTAAGGGCATTTTTGTATTGTCTTCTAGTTCTAATGTCACTCTTAATACCAGATTCCAGTCCTTGCATATGACCTGTTTTGCTACCTGAAAGCTTTTAAGATCTTCTCTTTATGACTGCACATCTAAAATTTCTTGATAATGTGCCATCGAGGTCTTTTTTCTTTCTTCGTAGTTGGGTACTCCACAGGTGGACCCATTAGAATTGGAAATGCATGTTCTTTGATTCTGGAAAGTACTATTGTATTGGTTTTTTGATCATTTCCTCCTTCCTATTTACTTTGTTCTCTCGTTCTGGAATTCCTATTTGTCATATATTGGACCGTATGCGTTCTAAAACTGTCCATTTCTTTTTGCCATTTGTTTTCTTTTTTGGAGAGTTATTATACTTTACCTTGCTAACCTTCCATTGAAATTTTATTTCACCTCTCATATTTTTAATTTTTAAGAACTCTTGATTATCCTCTACTTGTTTCCTCACTGTTGCACCCTGCTTTTGATCGATCTCTTTGAGTTTACTATTATCCACTTTCTGAAGTTTCCTTCTGCTCATTATATGGCTCCTCCATTACTCTGTTCTTGGCAGTTGTCTCAGTCTTTCATGATAGTGGCTTTCATCAAATGTCTGGTGATCTTTGGCCATTTGTATTTGAGAGTGAGCCTTAAACAGCTTGGAGATTCTGCGTGTTTCCGAGGTGCTTTTGTATAGAGGAATTGCATTGTCAACTCACTATTTCTTTGGAGAATTTTCGGTTATTAGCACATGGAGGCCTTTCCTTGAAGGAGGGTTTTTCTGTGAGTGCTGCTCTTGACTGTGGTGCTCTTGACTCATTAGCTGCCAGATTTGGGCTTGAGGTTGCTTTTTGATTTTGTCTTTTTCAGTAAAGGTGGGAGATTTTTACTACTTCGCTTGCCCACCTTCACCAGCAGGATTTCTGGATGGTAAAAAAGAATAGTTTGCTAGCTGGTCACAGTCGGGTTTGTGTGTTGAGCACTCTACTGCTTTTAAAATATCCTCATGTATGTCAACCATTTTCACTTTTCACAGCCACCCTATGAAGAAAGGCAGGGAAATTGCGGTATTTTTATTACTACTTCACAGATGAGAAACTGAGGCCCAGAGTCAAGTGGCTTGCCCAGGAGCCCATGGCTAAGTGATGATGGGATCTGTGACTAAATTTTCATTTCTATTCTCCTAGCAAGTTGTTTATAAGTGAACATCAGGTGCTCAACATGATCCATTAGGGAGGGAAAATACTAAAACTTCTAATGCTAGCTATTTTTTTCTTTTTTCTTTAATTGATACTTTATTTTTTAGAGCAATTTCAGGTTCACAGCAATTCTAATTATTTTTAGCTCATGCTTTTAATTGAAATTTTTAAATCTTTTTTCATAATATTTTACAAATTATAGTCAGGGAATAGTATGTCATGTAATTTATAATTAAATACACATATGTTGTGTTGTCAGCTCCAGAAATCTTAACTGAAAAGGGTACATGGTTAAAATAGCTTGGAGGTCACTCACTCTGAGGAAGAATCTTAGTAATACTGGAGGTTAGCAGAACATTCTGTCCCTGTCTCTTCTTTTTACTATTATTTGTGATTTGGGGTAAGGAAATTTACCAGTGTGCATTTTTTAGATTGCACCACAGCTTTGTGAAGTGATTGCTTCGATATTATAAAGATTCATAGACTTACACAGGCTGTCTGGTGGCAGTCTCTGTGCCTCCAGCAGGCCACCGGAAGGTGCATGGGGTTCACACATTTTTAATATGTGCAACGTCACAATGTAGCAAAACTGCATCTCTGACATCAAGCAAAGTAGAGAATTCATTATACAAAAGAAAAATGAGGTGTTCCACGAATCAGTTAGCATAAGTGCTGTGAGAACTGTAGCAGTAATCACAGTTGACTGTATGGAGCTCTTAACTTCCTTCATGGCAGTCTGCACATGCAGGATCTCATTTAATCCTCCTTTTCGGATAAGGGAGCTGAAGGTGAGAAAGGTTAAACAATTTGCCATGGTCGTGGTGGAACCACCATTTGAACTGAGCTCCCTGATTCTAGAACCCAGGCTCGTAACCACTCTACTCTTCCACCTGTAAAATGAGCTCTATATTTTTACCTCTGATGATGACTCACCTCTCCCAGATATCCATATAACTGATCTTTTATGGAGCTACAGGGAGCCTAGAGATCTCCCAGTCCATCCACTTTCCCAAGGCCAAGCTAGGATGGATGGATGGATGGATGGATGGATGGATGGATGGATGGATGGATGGATGGAAGGAAGGAAGGAAGGAACATATATATCCATATACATATTTTTTAATCGTCACACATAATACTTTTTTGAACCATTTGAGGACAAGTTACATTCTGTATTGTACTTCACCAATACTTTAGCATGTCTAAGAGTATTCTTCTCTTACATAACCTCAGTACAGTTATCAGTTTCAGTACACATAACCTCTAAGCATGTACTTTAATGTAATCAGAAGAAGCCACCAACCAACAGTGGTTTATATTCTTCTGCACACTTAGCAATAGGCTTCCATTTTCATGTGGTTTGTGTACAGCAACTTTCAATTCTAATTGTTCCAGTCTGACTGAAACTGCCTTCCCCTGTGTCAATACTAGGTAGAGGGAGCACATCAACATTTCTGTTTCAATCAGATATTTCCTTTCTGCCTTTATTAGGATCTTTGTATACATCAGGGAGAGAGTAAAATTAAATACCCCACCCCACTCCCAGGGCTTGGAGATAAAAGAGTAAACACCAGTATAATGTAAGACTTTCCTAGTGCGGTGGGAAAATGTTGCCTTTTTATGTCTGCAGCTCGTAAAGACGACAAGCTCTCAGTTAAATAAAATATCATTGGCACTTCTTAGCCCAGCTTCCCCTTGATTGACTTTCACCGTGAACTCTGTCCGCTGGAGTAAAACACTGATAAGTGACCCATGCCTGCGCTCCCTTGATTGTTTTCTAAACTCTGAGGTCACTATTTGTGACACCTGTCATCAGCTCATCTCACCCTGCTCCGCACACTCTGAGGGTTTCCTAGAGTGCTTGGCTTCTCCTGCCTAGGAAGCAGACATTCCAGAACATTCCTGAACATTCCCGCTCGCAGCTGGAGGCAAGTCTCTACAGGCATATTTCCCTGTCAGAGGCCTGCACTTGCTGAGAATAAATGTGGTAAGGGCACCAGTGATTTGGGGAAAACTTCTCAGTGGCTAAACCCCTTCCCAAGGGGTGTGGGGTGTCCCTGTGCTCCAGGTGGGGGAAGGAGCCTGGCATTTCGGGGGTGCTGTGCTTGGAAGTTTTCAGCAGCAGGAAAATCACATTTATGAGTTTGTAATCTGAACCATTTCCCACTGAGAATTTTGTAATGTTTCCTCTTTGCCCTCTCCACCTTAACTTCCCTCATTTTGAGCTGCTTTGCCACTCCATTTTTCCTATTAAAAGCTTGTTTATGTAAAATTTTCAAGGTTATGCATTATTTTTTAAATTAAGTTTTGTTTTATCAGGGTTTGTAGAAACATAGGTGAAAAGCCAGACAGCAGTGCCCTTCTCAGCCCCCGTCCAGCCCCCAGCCCCACTCCCCAGAACAACCGCTTTAAATCTTTTCACTATTTCTTCTGGTATTGATCTCCATAATTAGATGCTTATACTGCATTTCCTGATTGATAGGTTTTTCGTATTGCCTACTGGCTTCTGTTAGAGAAATTTGGCCCTCGTGCACCACCCACCCTCCCTTCCCCTCCCCGGTAGAGTTATACATCAAGTGGGATGAAATCTGTGGCAAGTGTTACAGTACGATGGTGATTTAAATATCACTCACTAGAGAGCCAACTATTGTACTGGAATTACACTTCATTTCTTATACGTTTTGTTTTTCTCAGAGTTAATTGCCTTTAAAAGATTGCTTAGTTTACTACATACTTGCTGCACATTTTTTCCGATGCCCCCTGTAGATCTTTCAAATGCCTACCAGTGCCCTTTGCCAAATGCTCACAGCATCATGGAATCTATCAGGTCAGCCCTGCCCTCCACCTCCTGAAACCTCCATCTTTCTACTCCAAACTAGACTTGCATTCTCTATCTAGGTGTCATCCAAGGACTCCCCTTCACTGCACCTTTGTGTCTTATATCCCCATTTTTCTCGGACCCTAGGTCTTCCTCTTTTATACTTAACCCTTTAATTTGCAGGGAGCTCATCCTCCAGCATCTCCTAAGAAAGGGAGCACAGGAAGCAAGTTTTTTGAGGGCAGGTAGGTCTGAGAGTGCCTTTTCCTCCCTCAACCTGAATGGTGGTTAGTTGGATATAGAATCAGTGGTTAAAAATAATTTCCCCTCCAAATTTTGAAGGTAACACTTCGCTGCCTTCCAGCTTCTGGAGTTGCTAATGAAATGTCTAATGCCGTTCTGAGTCCTTAATGTGAAAGTTCTCTCTGTGAAAGTTTAAGAGATCGCCTTTTTATCATTCAGAATAACATGCCTTTCTCAGGAGCTGCCTGCCTTCCTTCCTTCCTTCCTTCCTTCCTTCCTTCCTTCCTTCCTTCCTTCCTTCTTTCCTCCCTCCCTTCCTCCCTCCCTCCCTCCCTCCTTCCCTCCATCCCTCCCATCCTTCTATGTCCATTCATTGAATTGGTCATTCATTGGGAGTTTTCAGTCTGAAGATGCCTTTCCTGGATTCTGGAATGTATTCATATTTTAAATGATTCCTTTGATTGTTTCTCCTGTTCCTTCTTTCTGGAACTCCCAGTTAGTTGCTGCCCAACCTAGACTGACCTCTAAGTCCTTCCCCTTTTCTCTTAAGTCTGTTCTACTTTCTGGACTATTTCCTTGACTCTGTTTTCTAATATCTTCCATTGGATTTTTAAATTTTAGTTCATAATTTTTTAATTTCTAGGAGTTCTTCCTATTCTGATTCTTTTTCAGAGCACCTGGTTCCCTGGATGCAGTATCTTATATCACTGGTGATATTAATTATAGGGTTTCTCTTTCTTTCTCTGTTTTCTTATTCTTACTGAATTGGCTTTGAGTAACTTTCCTCATGATTTTGGTCTCACTTTTTCATTTTGTGAGGCTTTCTTCAAATGTCTGCTGATTTTTCTCAATAGAGGATCATCTTCCCCTGAAGGCTCTGGGGCCATGCCGTTTGCCCTGCATGGGAGGTTTAAACTATGGAGGCAGGGGCTGGGTCCACTGTTCAGGACGTGGACTTTCACTTCATTCCCTGTATTCATCCAGCTCTACAGTCTGCTCTGATGGGAGCCAGCCTAGAGCAGTTCCTCCCCGAGAGTAAGGCTCTCCTCGCCTCGATGGTGCTGGAGCAGAGATGGTGGAAGGTTAAGGGAACCTCTAGGGGAGGGCCTGGGTCTAGCCTCTCTCTGTTCAGCATTCAGCCAGCCCTCTGGCTTATCCTTTCCCTTCCCCTCTTCACTCAGTCCAAGATGTGGGCACCTCCAGCCCTGAGCCTTTCCAGGCCTGTGGGGTGAATTGATCAGTTTCAAGTTCATGTGCTTCGCTGAACTGCAGACCCGCAGAGGACACACCAGCCTGTGTGCCTGCAGTGGGGCATACCAGGGGCTCCTGGCACAGCTCCATCTTCAGTGTTCAACCATTTTCAATGTCTTTATACTATATTCCTCTGGGGAAAGGAGATACACATATGGTCAAATCAGCCATGTGTTAAGGAAATATACTTTTTTTAAGTTGAATTATTCCAACATGGACCATGTAGAGGGAAATGGCACCACTCTTAATGATAAGGTAGAAAGTCATCCGGCAGCATGCCCCCCTTCCTAGAGCCAAGTATAAAGTACCAGTGTGAGATTTCTGTGGTTTCTGACCCTCACTCAGACGGTCTTGCATCTGACAATTCTCCCATGCCTACTCTATAATACCTGGTTCTCCAAGCACGAGTTAGCAGTTTTCAAAATGACAGAGGGAGGATTGAGCACCTTGACTTACTTTCCAGAATGATGTCTCACCCTTTCCTCTAAAGAGACAAAAGTGAGATGGGACAGAAGGGTGGGAGAACATCTTGGGGCCTCCCCCAAAAAGACCAGCTCCACCCACAGCCCTCCTACCCCTTTTAGCTGCAACCCTGTTCCTTGTATGTACCCAGTAAATGATCTTTTGCAACAGCCCTGTGAACTGATTGTTCTAGACTGGCAATTTCTGTGAAACAGTAATAAATACAAAGCCCCAGGAAGAAGCTGTTCAGAACATTCTCTTCTTATTTAAAGAAGAATTTATTTTTGCATCATACTTTCTGCATCTTCTAGCCATGATGTCTAGCCATGAGGAGGTGAGAGACAAATTAAAATGTTGCCTTTTAAACTATGTATTTTACAACTTTGTCAGTCCCGCTTCCAGTCCTTCCTTTTTCTGTCTTCCTTTCTCATATATTTTTTATCCTTTCTCACATGTAAAGAATTTCTGATCATTGGAGTATAACTAAGTCCCTGAAATGAAACAGGAATTGTGAAGCAAGAAGAAAAAACACCTACCTGAAGGTCAAATGATAGTAAAATAACTATTGATAACTACAAACATAGGTAAACATAATCAGTAGCCAATTGTATATGGGCATCCTAGCTTTCGTATTCCTCAGACACAGACCCTGAGAAACACCTTACTGCAAACACAGAACTAATAGTTTCTCTCCCCTACCACCCCTTCTTCATCATCACAGTCATCGTCAAACCTCAACTATGATGCAGGACCAAGATAAGTTTATTAGAGTTTTCTAAACATTTTCTGGCACGAGAGCAGCAAACTGCTCAATCCGTTTCGGGTCGCCATGGTTGCTGGCCTTGCTCTGGATAATGGTTGGAAGCTGAGTGAGAGCCTGAGCTCTAAGCAGGCAGGGAGGGCCTCTGGGCAGAGAGAGCATCTCCTGAAGGGCAGGGTCTGAGCACCCAGTGGTGGCAGGAGGCTACAGAGAATGGAGAGTGCTGTCAAGATGGTCTTTATGGGGAAGATTTCCTGAGGACAGTGTATTCTTTGGGAAAAACAGCTTTTACGTAAGGTAAAATGGGGGAATAGGAGAAGAAGATTGAGGCATTAAAAAGAAAGATTTTCTACATGAGCAATTTACTAATATATACATGGTTTTTAACTTTAAATGCTCAATCACTGCCTCAAAATTAATGTCAACCAAGTTAAATTGGATTTACAGGGTTTTTATGACAGTACATCTTACCCAGGGTTTGTAAATATATGTTACCTTGAAGGAACTTGAAAAGATTTTCATAGAAATGCTTTTATTATGTAAATGTATGCTCCATTAGTCTAATAAAGTAATTTGCAATTTTTCAAAAAAATAAGAAGAAGAAAGATATGTAGACTGTGAAGGGTGGGACTCATAACCTGTAAGAGGAAATTGGAGTTCAGGATAGATAGAGAAATTATTAGAGAAGACCCAGCTATTTTAAGTTCAGATTTGGAGACCAGATAATGATATTCAGAGATACTAAAAAAAACTGAGATTAAATTGTTTTTAGGGAGCTTGGCAGAATCACAGAAAAGAAGTCCCAGAAGACTGAAAGTAGTCAATTACTCTTTTTGGTTTCCCAAAAAGAAAAGAAAATTAATTTTAGAAATTATAGACCAGAGGAGAGTCTAGTTTGTAGCATTAAACTGATAGATTGTAAATAATCAGTGATCACCAGGAGCCAACCTAGGTTTACAAGAAACTGCGTACACCAGAACAATACTATTTGCTCTTCTAGGATGCTCTTGGGCCAACAGGGAATATTACAGACACAGTGACCCTGATTTTAACAAAGCATTTGACAAAGGTCTCTCATGAAATGTCTGTGGATAAGAGGAAAATCTAGTTCTAAAAATCATACAAGTAGATAGATCCATAGCAGATGGAAAGGCTTTGCTCGACGATAAGGTGGTGAAGGCAAGGATTTTTGTTTTGTCCACTGATAACTAGAACAATGCCAGGCACATAGTAGGTGCTTAATAGATATCAGTTGAATGAGTGTGCCATTACTAAGCCAGAGAGACAACTTTAGGGAACATTACAGGATTCTTTCCTGCTCTGGCCCTATTTAGTGTAGTGTTAGTGACTTGAGTAAATACACTGATACACCCATTTAAGTGTGTGGAGAACAGAAAACAAATCCTGAAAACTGGTACTTTTTCCAGTTTTATTAAGATATATTTGACATATAAATTTATATTCGTTTAAGGTGTACAACATAATGATTTGCTATATGTATATATTGGAAAATTACCACAATAAGTTTAATTAACGTCCATCATGTTACATAGTTACATTTTTTTCTTATGATGAGAGCTTTTAAGATCTACTCTCTCAGCAGCTTTTAAATGCACAGAACAGTGCTAACTATAGTCACCATGTTGTACATTACGTCCCCACGACTGACTCATCATATAGCTGGATGTTTAAACCTTTGACCCCCTTTGCCCAGTTCCCCTACCCTCCATCCTGCCGCTTCTGGAACCACCATTCTGGTCTCTGTGAAAACCAGTATTTAAACTGACAGGAGCAAGACCTCAAACATCTCACCAGTCTACGTCAACTCAGTCAAGATAAAAGTTTAACAGGAATATATGTAAACTCCTGTTCTGGAGACTTAAGCATCAACTGAACAGTTACAAGAGGGGGAGATAACGCTTAATAAGCATATTTAAAAGTTCATGTGTCTTAATTGACTCTAAGCATACTGTTAATACAGGGTATGACATAGCTGCCAGAAGAGGCCCATTTCAATTATCTGTTTATTCATTAATTTCAGCAAATGTTTATTGAATATCTGCTTTGGGCCAGGTGCTATGCCAAGGGGCAGGCTGCATGCAAAGACAGACATTCCTACCAACCCCATAATAGGAGAGGAGCACTCCTAGAGAGGTAGGGAGAGTATTGGGGCAGAGAGACTTGAGAAAGGAGACTGAGGAGGTGCAGGGCCTTCACAGGGCAGGGGGCTTTCCAAGGCTGAAACTTGGCAAACATGGGAAGGGAAGAGACAGCTGGCAGAGAGGCAATACATCCAAAGACAAGGGGTGGGAGAGGTAGAGAGTGATGGGTTCTGTGGCCCCGCTGGAGCTTAGGATGTGTGGGGGAAAGAGGAAGCGGCAGGGAGGTTAGCAGGAAGGCCTTAGCCCACAGGAGCAGTGGGAGCCACTGAGGGACTGCCGGCTGCCACGGTTCTGTGCCCTCGGTTTCCCTATGACCTCACTGGCTGCGCTACCCCACATGCCTTTTCTAGTTTCCACTTCTCCCCAGTCTCTCAACTTTGGATCACCCCAGGCTCGATTTTCTCCCTTGCTAATCTCATCCATTCTCATGGCTTTAAACGCATTCTATTTGGAGACATCTCCCAAATTTCTGTCGACAGCCCAGGCTTCTCTTCTGCACTCCGGGCTGCCTGCTTGACATCTCCACATCAATGTTTTGAAAACTGAACTTCTAGTCTTACATGCTATGTTAATTTGCTAGGGCTCCCATGACAGATCCCACAAACTGGGTGGCTTAAAACCACAGAAATGTATTCTTGTGGTTTTGGAGAGTGGAAGTCTGAAATCGAGGTGTTGGCCGTGCTACCTCTGACGCCCCTAGGGGAGAATCTGTCCCATCCCTTTCTCTCAGCTTCCTGTGTTGCTGGCAATCCTTGGCTTTCTCTGGCTTGTAGACACATCACTCTTATCTCTGCCTCCTTTGTGGCATTCTTCTCTGTGTGTCTTTATATCATCTTCCCTCTGTGCATATCTGTGTCTCTTTTTCTAATCTTATAAAGACACCAGTTATTTTGGATTATGTTCCACGTAATGACCTCATCTTAACTTGATTACTTCTGCAAAGACCCTATTTCCAAAATAGGTCACATCCACATGCACTAGGGTTAGGACTGACATATCTTTTGGGGGAACACAGTTCAACCTGTAATACCCCCTGACTTGTTTCATCTACAGTCTTCCCATCGCCTGTGATAGCCACCTTGCTCTTCCAGTTGCTCTGGGCAAAATCCTTGGTGTCCCCTTTGACTCCCCCCTTTTTTCTCACCCCACAGTCTACCAGGAAACAGTGCTGATGGATCTTAGAGTCCAGAGCAACCACTTCTCCAACCTCCACTTCTGCTGCATGATCTAAGCCACCATCACCCAACTTGGAACAAAAGCCAAACATCAGATCATGTCACTTTTCTGTTCGAAACCCTGCTGTAGCTTCCTGTGTCATTCAGTTACCACGGGCATCATCACGCTAGCCTCCTGGCTTTGCTCTTCTGCAATCACACTGGCCTCCCTGCTCTTCCTCATGCATCCTAGGCTTCCCTTCCTTGGGACCTTCATAATAGCTCTGCCCTCTGCCCAGAGCAAGGTCCCCTGGCTCTCCTCAGGATCTAGGCTTTTCTCTCACCTTTTTCTAGTCTGTGCTCAAGTATCATCTTCTCAGTGATTCCCTTTTTAAAATTCCAGTTAACCTTCCCGTTTAGTGTTCCCAATCCCCTCTCTGCTCAAGTGTTTTTTCCATATTTCCCCCTTCTACATACTAAACATTATTAGAAGAACTTACTATTTATTCTTCGTCTCCCTGTTAGGATGTAATCTCCTAAGTCAGGGATCTTGTTGGTTGTGTTCATTTTTGTTTCCCAGGTGCCTGGAACAGGGGTAGAGAAAGAATTGGACCTAGGTCCCCCTGGCTCAGAGCCTCTCCTCTTTCTGCTCTGAAGGACCACTTCCAACTTTGCAAAGGTAACTTCCTCAGACACCACCTCTTGTTTATTCTCCCTGCTGCCCCATCTTCTGCTATGGTCCTCAGTGTCTTCGGTATCTCTCTAAACCTATTTACCTAAAATAACATTATTTAACTTTACAGAAACAGTGTCAATGTTTGTTATGTTCACACCAGGTGAGCCTTGGGCATGTCAGTTCACCTCCCTGTGCCTCAGAAAGAGATGATAATCATAATAGTCTGCCTCACGGAATTTTTGTGAGGAGTGAGTTAAGATATGTAACCATTTACCATTCAAACAGTGAGTAACCTGTGCTGTGGTGAGAATATAATGTGTTTGAGGATCCTATGCTAAGTGAATTAAACCACAGAAAGACAAATACTGTATGAGTCCACTGGCGTGAGGTATCTAAAATAGTCCAACTTGTGGAAGCAGAGAATAGTGCGTGGTGGCGACCAGGGGCTGGGGGAGGCGAGCTGGGGGGTTGCTGTTCAGTGGGTGAAGAGTTTCAGTGACGCTGGATGGAAAGTCCTAGAGCTCTGCTGTGCAACATTGTGCTTACAGTTACCGACATTGCCCCGTGTACCTAAAACTTAAGAGGGGAGATCTCATGACTCGCTTTCCTGGATTTTCTCAGGGTTAAGGGGTTCGCCCAGGACCTCACAGCTAGCTGGCAGGGCGCAGTAAGAGTGGAGCCTGTAACTCTCAGGGTTGTTTGCCCTGCCCAAAGCTGGGCACCAGTCCTGTCCATCGAAGTCCAGATTATTAAAGGGCCAGGCTCGGCAGTACTGGAGAGGCATGTCCGCACCTCCTCAGGAGAAAAATGCCTTGTGTTTTGGCTCCATAAAATTCTTTTATGCCCCATAGGTTGGCCAATGGGAAATAAATAATCCAGACGTTGGTGTTATTGATGGGCGTCTAGGGCTTCACAAATGGGGAGTAAACAAAAGAACCGACTTCATTTCAAGCTTCATTAGAACTAGCAAAGGCTAAAAATCATTTTTCAAAATAGTGGGCGGCATCTGTCCCCACCTGGAAGGGACACTTGGTCTACAAAAGCAGCAAAAAATAATTGTGTCTTCTGTGTCACTTGGGTAGAAACTCCTGTCCTAATTAATTCCTGTCTCCTCCTCCCTTTATAAATATTCTTGGGGAAAGTGACATCCTAGCATTTTTTGGTTGTTGTTTTCTCTCTTTTTAACAAGGAGTTCTCTCTGCTCAGGCATTTTAGGTGCTGATTTTCCTCATGTCCTAGAGATGCTTCTAATTAGTAGATGCTTCCTTCCCATAATAGTTCGCCACAGAGAGTGAGTTTGGACTGGAGGAGGGAACAATTTTGTCACCTTATCAAAGTGCCGCTGATCAGGTTAGCTTTCTTGGGTGCTCATTCATTTTTGTGCTGCTCTGGAAATGGAAACAGCAGGCTCTTTGCTCAGTGGAGCTGGAGATGCTGGGCTTTGCTGAGGCTCCTAAGAGAACTCCTCCAGCACCTTTGATGAAATGCTGTCTCGAAGCCTTCACAGTAGGACGCTCACTAAGGAGTTGATCTTCTTCCTTTCTCATCAGTGGAAAAGCACTAGGCTGTGGACAATATATTGGCTGAAGCATACTACTGTGTCACCTTGTCCCCAAATAACCTGGCACCCACCAGGATCTACCTGCTGACTGGGGCAGGCTCCTGTGTGTCTCAGATGAAAGGTACACAGAAGACTGTCTCCTTTCTTGCTCCCTCTCAGAGCCCAGGGGCCCTCCAGACCAAGGATTGTGCTAAATTCTTCTGGTGGTGCTTTCATTTCGGAAGGAGTCTATGGACACCAGAATTTACTTCTGGTGCTTCAGAACTGGACCAAGAAGTTGATTTAGGCCTTTTTTCAGGGCTTATATCAGTTAGCTTTTGCTTAGAAACATAACAGCCCAAAACTTAATAGATTAAGATAGGTAAACTTCATTTATTGTGATTCTGTGGGGCATCAGGGTGGTTCTCTGGTGTGGATAGCTCAACAGGGGCTGGATGGTACTGGTGTTTGGAAGGCTGGTGGATCCGGAGCGGCCGTGACGGGAACGTCTTGTCCAGTCTGGCAGGCCAGCCTGGGCTTCTGCACATGATGTGTTTGGGTTCCAAAGAGCAGCGAGAGAGGGCAAGCAACCCAAACCTACCAGGACTTTATATGTCTCTGTGTCACATTTGCTGTTGTCCCGTTGGCCAGAGCAAGGCACGTGACCAAGCCCAGCATCAGTGTGAGGGGGATACCCAGGGCTGTTCAGTAAACAGATTGAGGGTCATTCCTGCAACATCTGCCCCCAAAGTGGCATGTCAGAGGCGTGTCCTGTTCTGTGCCTGGCTGGGCGTGTGCAGGGTCGGTACGCAGCGGCTCTGTGAAGGAGGACGTGAGCAGGAGAGGCTCTTCCGAGGCGGGGGAGTGAGGTGGAGTTTGACACACACGGGTTCAATTCCACTCCCCATGCACTAGCCGTGACTTCACCTCTCCAAGGCCCGGTTCCTTCACCTTTAACGTGGGCCTGCACAAGCCTCCTTCTGAGGTGCTTCCGAAGACTGAATGAGCCCGTGTTTGCGAAGCGGCATGGAGTCTGGAGCTAAGTTGACACCCAGTACCAGCTACTTCCATTGGGGGCAGCTAGAGGGCACATGTGGCAGCAGGGAGGACAAAGGGTCACAGGGGTCTCCCAAGCACAGAAAGAAGGGGTGAGCCCTGGATTGCAGTGCTGCCAGGCCCCAGGAGGCCAGGAGAAGATCCTGGAAGGACAAAGAAGGCTCTCCTGGCTTCTTGCAAACTAAAACCTTGTTCAAATATTTGTTTGCAATCAAAACAAACAAATCACCCTTCCTTGGTTGCTCATGACCCAGCAGTGGCCACTTGGATTCCACATGCCACCTTGTTCCTAAAATAGCTATTGCTGCTAGTTGTTGGAGGAGTTGGACACCTTGCAGCCTGACCTGACATCTCTGTACATTGGACTCCATTGCCTGTGTCCTCCTTGGCATCTCCTCATGACTCACCCCCCACCTCTGAGCGTTCCTTCTCAGCTTCTTGCATCAACTCCTTTCCTTCCTCTTGCTTTTTCCTGGCTGGTGCTTCATTCTTAACCCTTTTATTAGCAGTGTCATTTCACAGGCTGACCCTCACTGTGTCCTTCAACTCGGGGACCAGCTGCATGCTCATGATTATCTCAGTCTTTCTCTGGCCTCGACTTGCCCCTTGAACTGCACTTCAGTTGCTCACACTCAGCAGGTTGCAGAACAAATCTATCTACCCCGTCTGTCTTAGTCCGTTCAGGCTGCTATACAAAGTACCCTAGACTGGTGGCTTAAACCACAGAAACTTATTTCTCACAGTTCTGGAGGCCGGAATTGATCCAAGATCAGAGTGTCAGCATGTAGTCGGTTCCAGGTGAGGATATCTCTAAATGCCATCAAGTTGGGAGTTAGGGCTTCAATATATGAATTTGGCAGGGGAGATGGGGCAGGAGGGGGACACTAGCCTATAGCACCTCCTCCCCTTCTGTTCTATTTGTATCCACCTTCCTCTCCAGTAGCCCCAGTCAGAAAACTATGTTATTTCTCACAGTGGATTAGTTCCAACTGTCTCTTGGTCCTTTATCCCCTCTATCCCTATAGCCACTGTCCCTAGGTCAGACATCACCACCCTCCTCACAGACCACTGCAGCAGGCTTGTCCCAGCAAGTTCAACTTGGCCTCCAGAGCAGAAAACCATCCCCGTTTTCCACATTTTCCTCATGTGCACACTGGAGAATCCTGCCTCCCACTCCTCTGGCCCTACCTCCCGCCCTTCTTCCTGGCACCCTTGTGGCGCTCTGTTGCACTTGGCTACCTACGGTACACGGAACAGACCATCTCACTCCTCTGCAGTTCCCTTACCTGGGGTGCTCCTCCAAGACTAGAAAGTCCTGCTCATCTGTCAAGACCCAGCTCTGGGACCTTCCCTGCCCTCCACTTCAACACGAGCGCTTTCCCCTTGGGATTCTGTAATCACCCCCCACTCTTATCACATGCCAGAGGGTATTGTGAGCCTGTTTCCCTTACTGGTCCGTGAGCTCCTTGAGGGCAAGAAGTACGTCATTCGTTTCTCTGTATCCCAGTGCCTATGATCAGTGACAACAAGTAAGTGCTGAACGAAGGAATGAATGAATGGGTGAGCGGATGAGATCAGTGGGTGAGTCCACACCTCCATTTTCCTGCATCGAATCACTTCAGATGCCCTGTTGGCACAGGTGCCCGTGGCTGCCAGCCTGGGACGTGTGGGTGTGCCCCTTCCCACCACACAGCACCAGGGGCCCTACCAAATTTGCTCTCCTGTCCACATGAACCACCCTCAGAAAGTCAGGCCCTCGCCACCTCAGCTGAGTTCACCACTCCCTCCTCCACTTCCTTTCGCCCTTCCTGCCTGTTGTGCTCCGTTCTCACATCACTTTATGGGGTCCTTCTCTCTAACTGTCTGGCACAGTTCAGCCCATGGTTATATTAGTCCGTTCTCCCATCTGCCTCATTCATTGTTTGAAGTGTGTGTGTCGTCCGAGCTGTGCCCTCGTTGTGGGCTGGCACTGTGGTTTATGCTTCTTCTGTACTTTCTCGGCCCTTGGACGTTTGGTAAATGCTAGTTTACGGGTCTTTATTCCTGACTGACCTTGGAGTTGCTGTCACTTCCACACCCGTCTCCTTTCCTCTGAGCTGCCATTCTCAGAGCAAGAGCTGCCGTTCGGTGGAGAAGGCAGATGGCCTAGGAGTTAAGAGTCCACAGACCTGACCTCACATTTTGGCTCCACCATTTTTACCCTGTGAGACAGGGAGCAAATAGCTTGCCCCTTTGAGCTTCTATTTCCTTACCTATAAAATGGAGGTACTGTCACCCCTACAGGGCTATTGTGAGGCTTAAATGAAACATTTAATATAAAACATTTATCACACACCTAGTAGGAGGTAAATGCTCGATAAACGTTGGCTGCTGCGATTGATGTTATTTTCAATAATATTATTTTATCAATAAACCTTCCCCTTAAGGATCTAGCACAGGTCGGCCTGTGGGCACCTAACACATGGAATAAGGGTTTGTGGACATAATCAGACTGGCCTGGAAGTGGTTTCGTGGGCTGCCTCAGAAATTCTACCCCTCGTTAGCTGGAATAAGAGGCTAATTTCCTCTGGGATGCGAGGGGAGAGTGGAGGCATTTCCATTCATCCCCAACAAGGGCTGTCCTCTTCTCTGTGAACATAACCACCATTCTGATTCTTATCTTAGTACAGGGCGGATTGTGACTGCTCTTTACCCATTCACAAGCTCCTGGGAAAGCCAGGCACCGGAGTCCTCCTTTAATCAGACTTTTTAAGAGATAAGACAGCCAGGCCCTTCCCATCCATTCAGTCAGGTGCTTAGGCTTTGCCTTTTCTGATTGGAGTTGGTCTCAGCATGGCTGTTGCTTGTCTTGAAGTGCTTTTCCTGAGGAAAGCAGCCTGAGCGGCAGACAGGGCATTCAGCGCAGGTGGCTCCAAGGCCAAGACAGGAGGCCCAGGCCACATCTGTCCAGCCTCGGGGACATGGCTGGGCTGAGGCACCATAGCTGAGAGCTGCCCTCTTTCCCCCCACCCCCGCCTCGAAGCCCTCGGAGTCCTGTCCATGGGAGGTGAGGGGGGAGAGTTAAGGTAAACTAACCTTCACACAGGTGATACCATCCCTCAGCCATGGCAGCCTCTTCCAAACCACCTTGTGGAGTAGACTGGTGGCCCCTCAGCTGGCTCAGAGAAGAGACAGTATCATAGCCCCACCTCTGTTTGTTGGAGAGGCAGATTATGCTCATGTCTCACCCCTGTGCTATCCCTTCCTGTCCCAGTTTGAAGCTGCATGAAAGATTATAAAATAATAGATATTTTTATGGGAAGGGCCCTTGGGGGAAATCTAGCCCCACACTGGGTTGAATAGCTGCATCAAAATCACCTGGGAAGTTTTGATTTGGGGGGACTCACTTCCAAGATGTCCAATTCAGTACGTCTGGCTGGGACTCAGGAATCTGTACCTTAAAAGCTCCCAGGAGATTTGGACACTCAGCGAGGTATGGAACCACAGACCTGGTCCCATTGCCTCATTTTGCCAGCAGGGGCAGGGGCGCTCCGGGGACCCAAAGAGATCTCATGTCTTGACAAGTTAGTATTAAATCCCGAAGCTCCACAGATACTGTTGGTGCCCTGCCTTCTCACAACAACCAGGGCCAATTCCCGTGGGGTCTGGGTCATTGGGGTGCCAGCAGTGTGGTGCTGACTCAGGACACTCAGCAGCCTATGGTCCCAGGGAAGCTAAGGGAACCAGGGCAGAGAAGAGGTTCTCTGAGACCATTCCTTATGGCATGTGGTATAAATGTATGTATGCCCTGGCCTCCACCCACACCTTCCCCAGCTGCCTGTGGCACCTCTGCAACCCCCATTACTGGCAGGCGGAGAGTTCAATGTGTGACCTGCATTGAGGTCCTATAAAGGGTTCAAGTGGAAGTTGGCTGGATGGTGACCCAAATGGGTAGATTTGACTCAGAGGTAGAAAATAACATTGGGACAAGGTCTAAGTTTACCAGTACAGACAGCCCCAGGCCCCGAGGACACTGAGTACATTTGTCTTCTGAGCCGAGCATATGGCCCTTCTAGAAAGATGAGACTGTCCAAAGACACCGAGACCTGCCCCCAGCAGTTTACACAGGGAGCCTCTGGAATAGCAGGTGCAAACCCCACAAAGACAGGCTGTGCATTTGGATCAAAAACAGCATTTAAACTGGAAAAACAAAAATATGTAAACTCAAGCAGCCCTGGATGGGGAAAGCTGTGCAGGATGCTGGAGAGAATCTCCTGCCTCTGGGAATCAAGGGCCCAGAGCCCCTGTCCCTTTGGGAAACCATCTTCCTAAAACTGCTCACTCCCAGGGCTGCAGATGGCACTGATGCTAAAGAAGGGGCAGAGGGGGGTGCCGGCCTGCAGGGATGGAAAGCAAAGCCCGTGCGGCTGGGCTGCCGCTGGTAGTGTTCCAGGAAGGTAGAACCTTTTTTTCTGATAAGTGAGAGGCAGTTTGATGGCACTATGAAAAAGCTTCCCAGGCATGCAGACCTTAAGTAAATAAAAGCACAAAAATAGATTTTTCAAACCGTGTCCTTCCAGAGCGTAGTAGGATTTACTGAGAAATTGGATTGAATTCTCCCTGACTCACCTGACTGCTGCGTGGAGGAATTCAAAGGAAAAGTGTGTGTCTCTCCAGCCATGTCTGCTGACCAGGGCTTACTGCTCTTAATGGGTCGCTTTTTAAAAGGCAGCTTGGATGTCTGAACAGCAGGCTGGGGATTGGGGCTAAGCTTAGCTGGGCCACCCCTGCACCTGAACCCCGCTTCCAGCATGAAGAGTGGTTTATTATAGAACCACTGCTCCGCCCAGTGTTGTCGATTGGTTTCCTGCAGGGATGAAGGCCACAGATAGCCCTCAGGAGAACGGGGTTGTTTTTCCAATGGTGATGAGGAATTGGCTCTGACTCCGCACCCTGACTCCATTCCGCTTGGGTATCAGGGCTGCGGTTTGCCAGATGGCCAGCCCAGTCCTGGGGTTTAGGGTGTGACCACAGAGCACCAAGGAGGTTTTCTCCTGAGCCAAGCTATGAGGATTAGAATACCAGAACACCACTAGCATCATGTTTTAGGTAGATTTTCAGAAACCAGGCTTTAAATGGCCACAAACCATCAAGGACCTAAATATAGTACCCTGGACCATGTTGCATAGAGTTGGTTCCAGAATCTCATTATGGATGAGAACCAGCGGTATGCTAGTGTATACTGGTTCTCCGAACAAATTTAAAAGCCCTGATTGAAGCTTTCTCCGATTTCGAGTGTAAATGCTCTCACCATGGTGAATCTCGAATAACCAAAGTGAAGTTGCTACATGTGGAGTTGGGGAAAAGGTGCACTGTTGGCTCTGGTGAGCAGTTCGTGTTGGATCCAGCTCCCCACTGCACTATGCCCCTAACTCATAGATCCGAAGAGTTTACTAGCAGAGACACCTCAGAGGGACACACCGAACCACACGCCCGGTACAGAACAGTCCTCCCCTCCGCTAACAGAATCTTCTAACCAGCAAAAGGTTGCATGTCACCACACTAACACGGCGATGTCACTGGGGGTTGTGTAACCAGCTGTCCCCATGTTAGTAGTTTCTGTGATGAGACAACTTTAGGGGTTATCACATCCCTTGAGGAACTGGTTAAAAATAGATCCTCCTGAACTCCACCTCCAAAGAATCTCATTTTATAGATCAGGATAAGGTCCAGGCATCCACATTTGGCCACCAGACTACAGGTGGAAGTCACAGCTTGAGAAACTGTCACCTACTGCTTACTCACCCAGTGGTAAACTGAAAGTTCACGGTCTGGTGGCTTTTAACATAATGATTGTTTTCTCAGCTGTTTTGCTCCAGTGAAATAGGGTTGTTTTCTCAGAGTCCCACCATGCAAAATCTGATTCTACATCATAATAATGGCTAACATTCTTTGAGAGCGTCCGAAACACCAAACATCAAATGTGCGTTGCCCCAGTCTCATCCTGACAGCTACCCTATTTTTACCATCCCGTTTGGCAGATGAGGAAACTGGAGCCCAGAGAAATTTCCCAAAGAGGTGGTGCCAGGATTCAGATCCAGGCGCTCTGACTCCAGCATCTTCTTTCTAAGCACGACACTGAGCGGCCTCTGTAAAATCGTGTTTCTCAGAGAGTCTTTGTCTCTTGCCTTAGCGAGCTCACGCTAAAGTTCACCTCAGGTTCATGGGCATGTAATGGAGTGCCTATAAGATGCTGCCACTGGCTTACGTGATCTCACTTAATCCTGGCAGCAACCTTGTGGGGAAGTCTGACTGCTGTTTTCCAGCAGAGGGAAGGTAGATTCAGAGAGGTTCTGGGGCTTCCCCAGTACTGCACAGCCAGCTCAAAGCAGAGTGGAAGTTTGTTTCTAACTCCTGCACCTCACAGGAAGTCTCCTGGATGGTTTTTAGTCTAAAGCAAGGCAGCTCTGATGCATTGGCACTCTTTTAAACATTCAAGCATGTTTCTGGCAGTCTTGGTTTCGACGGTTTAATGTCTGAATTCGTATGTAAAACATTAGCGTGCAAACGAGGAAGACAGGTGTATCCACCACTGTCTGTAAACACCGGATAGACTGGGCTTTGTGCAAAAGTGGATGCAGAGGACTACGTAAATACAGAGAAAGGGTCATCTCTTTGGGAATCACAGAGGGCTTTCCAGAGGAGGTGGCACTAGCGCTGGCCTGGAGGACATGGAGGATTTGGGCGCTTGTGGAGGGAGGGTTAGGAAGGGGCACCGGTGGGGCAGGACATGGTGGAAGCTGAACCTGGGACTCGGGTATGGCCAGATCTCAGAGCCCCATGAACCTCGCTGATGTTCTCCTTGGGCTAGCTTCATGCTTGATTTGTCATTAGAGACACTGATTTTTCTCCTCTAGCAGATCTGTTGCCTTAAAACAGCTTTCTGTCATTCTCTCTATGGTGGACTTTTTTTCTTCCCGGGCCTCTGTGCTCTGAAGGCTCCAGCTTTAACCACAAGCCCCTCAGAGCAGCTGCCAGGTGTGTGTCACCGGTTTGAGGACTCTGGATGTGATGAGATGCTCAAGCGCTTCTTTTTGTTTTCTTAGAGCAAAAGTACGTTTCTGTCCTCACGAGCATTGGTGCAATGACGGGTCCAGCTAGAGTGGCCCTGGCTTCCCTGTGAGCACCCCGTTCCTCAGAGAATGCCTGGGATACCTGTCAGCCACTGCCTGCAGTCTGGCTGTCCCAATGGCTTGAGTGTTTTGGACACTGATTCCCAGGGACATGAAGCAGTTCTTGCCACTGCCCTCTGGCTGTGCCAAGTGGATGTGTCTGGTGACAAAGTGAAATGACACATTTACCCCTGAGCTTGTGGTAGCATTATTTGGGTTATCACTGTAATCTCAAAGGATGCGTGTGGAGCTCCATAGTCTGACAAATGTCCTCTGGGAAAAAGAAATGCCACAGTCCCTTTGTCAGTTACACATAAACCACACTCAGAGCCACTGGCGGATCCAGGGTCACTTGCCCTAGACCCTCTGAATAGGAATCAGCTTACCACTGCCCTGGGGCTCATCAAGACTACCAGGCACTGGGACCATGTCCCTAGCCATAGTCACAAATTGTGAGTGCGCACTTCTTCTTCATCCCCAAATCTGCCAGCAGAGCGTTGATGAAACTCCCAACCAGCAGAGCAGGGGGTGGCATGTCTGAAATGATGGGGCTGCTTTCTGGAGTGGGCATGTTCTTTCCCCTGTGGTCTCTACTGCATGTCCTGGATGGCACAACTGGATATTTGGGTTCTGCCACTATACTGTCTCATGAAGGCCTCTGCTCATGCCTTTTAAAAGGTCACATCCCTCACATTCATGGGGTACTTCTGGAGGGCTTCCTCATGGCCCCTGCTTTCAGCGTGGTCTGGCAACATGTCATCCACGAAGTCCCTCCCAGACTGCTGTGCTGGGACAGGTGGAACATCTCTGTGGTGAAGGCTACCTGGCCTCTCTAGTCCATTTCTAAATTAAAACCTCTAATTGGTGCCAAAAGGCCTGATGAGGAGTGCGTCTTTCATTGTTGTCCTGGTCTTAGCAGGGCCGTGAAAGCCCTCAGTACACGTGGTTAGACTTTCACAGACAGCTTGGTAACACAGCCACACCCCACTCCTTCACCTGGGGCTCTTGGTCTTGTTTTCATCGATGCAGAATGAAAACCTCTTGGCATGTGAATCTCAAGAAGCGAGTTGGTGACATCAAGTTCTCGGTATGCTTCAGAGCAGCCATTTTTAGGCCTAAAGTCTATTCGGATTTCAGAGAGAAGGCTGAGTTCGGTGGCCTACAAGGAGAACTTTGATTCAGGCTTCTGCTGACCTCCTACTGCACAAATGGAACAGAGCTGGGGGTGGGGAAGAGGAAGCTATGCCTGAGGCGTGGTCCATGCTCTCACACAGTTTACAGTACAACTCTTGAACACCAAGTAATATTTTTGGCTGTTGTCTAGGTTTCTTTTTCTCTTCTTTTTAAATTTGTATTTACTTTTGTAAAGCTATATCACTTTGTCACCCAAAATGTAGCATTTGGTGTCGTAATAAAACAGGTTGAGACTGAGTTAGGTTCGCCTCAGAACCACAGTCCTCAACAGTGTAATGCTTCCTCTGATAGAAAGATGATAAAGGTAGGTAAAAAGATAGAGGCAAAGGTGATAGATGATGATTGATTGATAGATATATGCTAGATAGATGATGATGATGATGATGATGATGATGATGATGAAGAAGAAGAAGAAGAAGAAGGAGGGAGGGAGGAAGTAAGGAAAAAAAGGAAAGTTGAGAGATATTGATAGATGATAGATGAGTCGATAGGATATATAAAATAGGTCAAGATAATTGGTAGAGATGATAGAGGCAGATGATAGATATGATAAATGCACATATATTAGATGATAGATAAATAGAGACAGACAGGTAGCCCTCGCTAACTCCTCTTAAGAGTACACTACTCAGATTTTGTGCTGTTTACCTTTTCTGGGGATTTCTTTTGTAACATGGATGTGGTATCCTCCCCTCCCTCCCCTCTTCCTTGCCCATTCTTCTCCTGACACACTCCCTGTTGGACCAGTCATTGTGACTGAAGAGCCGGAAAGGAACTAAGGGACCAGTTAACCCATCCTCCAGGCCTAATCAGATTGCTACAACAGGAAAGTGAACTGTCCTGTATGAAAAGACACCAAAGAAAACTGTCCCAGTGATTCCCCTTGACCCATTTCAGTGTTCTTAATATCACTGTTTTGTTCCGTCCAAAAATTCTTTGGTCATAACATTTCTTATAAGGAAAAGCATCATATGTGGGGCATCACCTCCTCCTCCTCCCCAGACTCATTGCCCTCTTACCTGAAACATGGTACCTACCTTCACCTCAGGAAGATCTCTCTTGGGTGGGGTCAGAAAGGGGGAAGGCATCACAGAGTATGCCAGGAGACCCAACCAGGACCCAGAATGGAGGTGGGAGGAGTCACCGCAGAATCGATAGGAGATTGGCCTCATGCAGACCCAGGAGGCTGCAGGTAAGAAAAGCCTTTTACAGAGAAACAACACAAGGCCTATGAACAGAAAGTTGAGAAAGAAATGCCCAGGAAGGCCTAGTGATGTGGAAACTATATTACGTAAACTATAGTCCTCGAGGTGAAGGTAACGTGAGCATAAAGAATTAAGTGAACGTTTAAATATTCAAATAATCCGGTGAGAGAACCTGAGAAGAAAGGCAGTCCGGTGATGACTCTGTCTGGTGATTCATAGTCCCAACTACTCATCTACTCTTTAAGTGCCACTAGGCATGAAGCTGGAGGAAGGGACGAGAAATTCCCCCAATAGGCTGATGTTTTTCTTCTCTCTCTGAGTCATGGTGAACTACGCAATTTTTTAAATACAGGCCTTTTGTTGAATATCCTGTGCCCATTATTGTTCTCTACACAGAACTTGGCCCTGGCTGTGCCTAGGCCACTGGGGCTGACTTAGTGAGGGGGAAGCGGGCTGTCCTGTCAGTGCAGCTGATTTCCAAGCCCTAGCAACCCTTGCTGTAGGAATAGCTTCAGCCAGGATACCTTATCAGGACTCAGCAACCCGCCACAGTGGTTACATGTCCCTCATCTGTCCTAAGGGCCAGAGGTGGGGATGTTAGGCAGAAGCCACCTGGCTGGAACGATGGACAAGGATATGTATGACTGACAAGGAGGAACCCGGGTGTCCTACAGCTGCTTGAGAGAGAGAATCAGAGCTAAGCTTATATGCTGGGAACGTTTTTAGGGACAAATTGCTGGCACTATTCCTTAAGCCAGGCAGAGGCAAAGGGGAGTTCTTTGTAAAATGACTCTCTCGGCTACCAGGGCCAGCCAGTCAGATTTTCTGCCAGGTTGGGCCTAGATCACTCAGTGTGCCCTGGGCTGAGCCTGGCTGGTTTACTGGTCCATTGTGGAATAGGACAGAGCTAAAACATGAAGAGTGGGAGAAATCTAGATCTCCCAGGCCCTAGAGCACTCACTGTCTTGATGTATGACACCTTGCAGCCCCAGGGTGAGGAAACAGAAAATAAAACCAGAGGGAACACCCAGAAAACACCCCTAAGCTGACCCCTAAAACTTACTCCAAGAGACCGTCCCTGGGTGGGGTGGTGAGTAGCCACGTTTGCCAGAGGAGAAAGGGGCTTGTGAGCTTATCATGGCGGGGGCAGGAATTAACAATTTCTTCTCCAAGATGGAGCACCTGGAACTGCCTCCTCCTCGGCTTCACAGAGCTCCAGGAATGAATAAACAGACATGCTTCTCGACCTTGTAATTTTAGATAGCAACATGGATATTAGGGCAATTTATTATCATTTCCAACTTCACCCTTTGAGAGAAGAGAAAATTAAGGAGGATGAAAAGCAAATCAACTTTCTGGGACCTTCAGCCTAGATAACTTAACATTTATTATTAAGCAGCTACCATGTGCCAGACTGGTTGGCTGCGGAGCTATGAAGGGTGTAAGTTGTGCTTCTTGTCTTCAGGAAGATTGAGTCTGGTGAGGGAGGTGTAAACTGATGTCCAGGCTATTGCAGGAGAACTGGTCATGTGCTGAGGGCACACTGCATCGGGAGTGGGCAGAGGGAGGGAGACTGCCTCTCCTCGTCAAAGAAGGCTCCCCGGAAGAGTGGATGGAGGAGTTAGAAAGACTGGAAGAAAGCCATGCGTAACACTACATTGTATTTTTCCCATCCTTACTGTGTGCCAACCCCTTCACAAATAAATTGTTTAATTCCAGATGAAGAAAAAATAAGCTTAGAGGAGATTATCATGCCAGATGGCAGAGTCAGGATTTGAATCCAAGGCTGCCTGACTGCAGGGTCCAGCTCTCAGGTACTGCATTTTACAAGGCACGTGACTCATAGTTTTTGTTCCAAACTCGCCTCCTGGATCCATCTGCGTCCCCTCCTTTCCACTTAGGCTGGTGCTGAGTGGAAGCCAGAGGAGAGGCTGGTGAGATGGGCTAAAGGCCTGTGGAATACCCCACAGCCCCCCTTTGCCTCAGTACACTGTGGATGCATGTCTGTAAAGGCCTTCTGAGGAAGAAGAGATTCAGCTGTTTTGTGTTTTGTATTAGATGGAGTTTGTGGGTTGGGGATCAGGGAGGGATGGTTCACGCAGAATAATGAGGAACATCCACCTGCCACCGGGCCGAGCTCCTGGCACCAGTCTTTTAACAGGGGTGCCTTCCAGGCCAGCCACAGCAAGAGGAGGCTGGGGCCTGTTTAGTCCTTGGTTTGTAAGGGAAGAAAGGCTCAGCACCTGCCAGCTGCACACACTCCTTCACCTGCCCTTATTGATGCTGTAGGGTTCCCTGTGCTGCTTGCTTTTCTAGTCCTTATGTTTCAATTTGTTTCAAGATTTCATTGTTTTTGAAGCCCTTAGTCAGGCCCTGGGTTTTCAGAGATCTGAAACGCTGGAGAGTGACCTCTTTTTTTTTTGCATTTTCCTGGAGGGGAATAGAACATTCTGCTGGGGAAGTGGGAGGAGCCAGGTCTGAGATCATTGCTTTGAAGACCCCAAGTTGTTTTGTTCTCTGAACTGAAGGAGAGTTTGAGGATGGGGAACAAATATAATCACGCTGTCGAGCAAAGGAGAAACGTTTTTTTATATCCCCTCAAGCTTTCCATTTGACATAAGCGATTAAAATGCAGCTGAAAACTCCACTAGGAGAGGGAAAAGACGAATTAATAAAACCTGTATAATGAGCATATTAAGATTAATGGGGGAAAGGAAGGCTCTTAGGACCAGCCTCTCCCAACTGAGAGGTGCTCCTCCTGATGTGACACATGTCATTTTTGTAGGTGCCCTCTGTGTCTGGATTGGAATCTGCTCGGAGGCAGTCATGTGTGTCCTTGAGCCACAGTGACTGTTTATCTCAATAATTTGGAAGCCCACAGATCAAAATTCCTGCCAGCCACCAGCTCATCCTTCTGATAGTTTCTAAGAAAGTCCAGTAGCACCCAGTCCTGTGGGCATCGTCACAGAGTTGTCACATCCCTAGGTCCTACCAAGGTCTGTGTGTCCAGTCACCCTCCAGGGGCAGAGGCTTACATTTCAGGCAGGGCTCACATTTACTTTCCTGGAAAGGGCCTGGCATGTTGAAATTATGTAAATACAATCTCAGGGTTTTCCATTACAGTGTTTTTTAGAGTCAGTTAAAAAGGGAAGCATAATTTTTTAATTATATGAAATTGTTGTTATGCCAGAGTATTACAGTGTGTGCTACCTTGACATTTTTGTAATTCCTACAGCAACTAAAGTGGTTTCACAACCCTGGGAAAGGCTTTTGGGAAAACCTAAGTCATTTTCTGTTTGTTTGTTTGTTTTTCAAGAAACTAAAATTTGCAGTTTTGTGTTTTGCTTCCTTTCCGCATTCGGGTTTTCTGCAGCGAGCATAGGTATCACCAATTGCTATAAGCTCTTCCACTGCCTTCAGGTCAGGTCTGCTTCTCGCAGCTTTTCTGTGCAGCATGTGCATCACTTGGCACTCCCACCTGCGAAAGGAAGACATCAGACCTTACTCACGCTTTCTTCAGTTCTTCATCTTTTGAGTTCTCACCAGTTGACGCTTCAGAATGTCAAAGTCTCCAGCTTTGGAGGGTGTCCAAGGGCAAATTCAAAAGTGCACAGCAGCTAGTTTGATCCCGAACCCACAAAACCAGCCATCTTCCCGTCTTAGAAACAGGTCCTTTACAAATGGTGAATTGGAGTATGGTATTACTGTTAATTTTAGGTTTCATAATACAATTGGTATATAATGCTGCATAGCATCATGATAATATAGAGTTACAGAGGAAAATGTCCTGATTCCTAAGAAGATGCATACAGAATATTCAGAGGTAAAGCATCGTGGTATCTGGAACATTTTCAAATGCTTCAGAGAAATATATATATATATATTGAAATATGTACTATGTATAGTATATGTATAAATGTAGAACTATATTCATACGTGTATATTAATAAAACTATGTATATTCATAACACACTTATAGCAATTAAATGTGGCAAAATGTTTATAATTGGTAAATTTAAGTAAAGGATATATAGGTGTTCATTGTACTATTTGAATCTTTCTGTAGATTTGAATATTTTCAAATTAAAGAGTTAGGGGATAGATGCTTCATGTAAATATATACAGATATTTACATGAAGCATCTATCCCCTAACTCTTATATATATATATAGTGAATTGGGGGTGCAACCCTGCCTTTTCCTTAACTGAAATCATTTTCAAAAAGTGAATACTGGATATAAATTAAAGTTTCTATATACATGACTTTGTCAAAAGTGTTTCCCTCAGAAAGCTTTTTATCTTGAAAAAAATGCTACTCTTATTCTGTCAATTTCTTTTGTATTGCCTTAAGAAACAGTTAACCAACTACACAGTTATTTTACTTTCATAGAAACCATTTTGTTGTCCCAACTTTGTCTCTTGTTCCATCGCAGCTGAGTCCTGTCCCCTCCCTCCCCCCTCTGCCATCTGGGAGAGGAGAGGATTTAGGGTGGGGTTTGGCGGTGTGTTCAGGGGAGGTGAGGCTGCGAGAGCCAGATGAAGGCCTTTGGGAACCACAGGTGCTGTCAGGAAGCGGGATGAGTATGCCAGACTAAGTTGATAACATGAATGCAGTTGCCGATTGACTCTGCCACGAATGAGAATTTCACCAGCAGGAAAAGTGAAAGACCACCCGCTTTAAACAAGAGCACTGATGATAATCTATGTGTGATAAGTCTGTAAGCAGCATTACTTTAAAATCATGAGCCTAATGTGTGAATAATCTCCGTGAATAACCCCGAACAAGTAAGCGTTACTTGACAGGCATTAGAAAATCTGATAACTTAATTCTCCACCCCTCTCCTTGCTTCCAGATTGGGAACAAGTTGTAGCCTTTTTGTGCTCATTTGACACAGAAAGCGGTCAACATGTTTACCTGGCTCTGTTGTGTGTAAATTCTTGGGTTAATAATACCACACCTATAATTTTATATTAATATAAAATAGATTTTCTCCCAGGTTCACAAAAGCTTTCTGCATCCCAGTGTGGTAGACAATGAATATAATTTTCTCCATTTTTATAACTAGGGAAGTTGATCCGAGGAAGTGATTCCATCGTGGATGCTAGTCAGTGGTGTGCCGGTAGATGTTTTAACAACCAGCTCTCCAAGAGAAGCAGCCCCTGTTTGTAGCGGATGCTGATTGCCACGGTGTAAACACCGCCCCCCCTTGGCTGATTCAGGCTAACAACATGCCTTGCTGGATGCATAGTCAGAGATACAGTCAGCTTTTATGAGCTGTACTGAGGGCTCTAGCATACAACTGACAGTAATGATTCAGTTCGTGGAGTCAGACTCCCAGGTGACAACTGAAGACCTGCTCAGACTCCTGTAAATCCCCAGTTAACTCTCAGGCTCAACTTAGCCCTGACTTGCTGGATTGCCTTAAAAAGGGTTTTTCAGTCTTTCAGTTATGACTTATTAAAAGGTCCTGACATTAATTCAGAGATCTCAATGAGCATTTTTTTAATGAAGTGGAATAGCGTGAAACAAAGAGAAATGAATAGAACAGAACATAGCAGAGTGTAACGTATGTGTTTGAGTGATAGGTGATAGTAGGATAGATGGATGGGTAGATTGGCGGACGGATAGATGAATAGGCGGATGGCTAGATAGATAAGTATGCATGTGTGTGTAGTAGCTTAGGGTCAAAAGCCCCTAAAACTACTGACCTAGTAGTGTACCTAGCAAGTGTACCTCTGTTTCCTTCATCTGCAAAATGGAACTAATGGAGTTTGCTCCTTCCGCACCTATGATCAGGCCAGGAGGATGACGTCCGTGATAATGCCATGTTGGTGCTATCCCCTCTCTGACCTATAGTTGTTCCATTTGCAGGGACAAAATGGGGCGAAACAGGTTAGGCTTTGTTTGGGAGATGGTTGGAGACTTTCTGAAACTGAACAAAATTTCATCAATTTTGTCTGTGTTTTCTTGGAATCCAGCTGCAGCCTAGAGAGAGAGCCCTGTCAATGGCTCTCGGTGCTCATCTGTCCACACATGTGCATGAATTTGCACATGCACTCACAGGAAATTCTGCATGTCAGAAGGACCCCCGGGCTTCCAAGGGGGTCAGCTGGAAATGGTCGTGGGGGCGAGTCCAAGAATGGGTTGCCTGGAGCCAGGCCTCTGCCACTGGAGAGAACTACTTCGTCTTTGAAAATAGGGGCGATAATCTTGATTAAAGCTTTCTCCACACTCTCCCCCCAATGTCTAGTAGAAAAAAATACAAGGCCAGGCAGCCTTTATGAGCCAGGCCAGCAACCCCACGAAGCAGGAGGTGTTAGCACCATTTCATAGATGAAGAAGCGACCCTCAGGAAGACTGGGCACCTTCCCTCAGGTTGCACAGCAGTGAGCACTGCGCTCTAAACCCCTCCTGACCCCAGGCGTGTGCTCAGGCCAGTGGCTTCCATGGAGCCATGGCACGGCCATTATTCATCCAGACGAACTTTCCAAACTGGTTCCTTCATCTGTGAAATGGGTTCCTGCTCTGTGATGAAAGAAGCAGCCTATTGTGAGGAGGAAACACTGGCTTTAGAGTCAGCGTCCTGGAATCTCCTCCCACTTAAATCGCTGCCCTGGAGTCGAAAGCAAATTACCTTTGTCTCCTTGCTTAGAAAGTGGAAATGATGGCAACTTTGTAGCTTAATTATGAGGATTAACTAAGATAAGGTTATCACATAACAGTCTGGAAGGATGTATATCAGTATTTCAGAAGTGGTTTATCCCTAGGTGGTGTTGTTACAGGTGGTTTCACTCTCCCCTTTTCTCACTTTTACTCAGTGGTACACTGGTAAACGTGTAACAACCAGCTCTCCAAAAGAAAAGACCTGATTTATAGCGTTTGCTCATTTCCATGGGGTAAATACTCCTAGGTGGCTGGTTTCAAGCTACCACTATGATATCACTGAATGAATCAGGAAGAGACATGCGCAGCTAGCTGGTACAAGCCCACCTCAGCACACCAGTTTTTAGTTTTAACTGTGCACTGAATGTTTTATTTGGGTGATGGAGAGAGAGAATTGATTAATGGAATACCTAGCATTATGCTGGGTATACTAGCTTTCAAACCTCCCTGTCCTTCCTCCTCATCCCTGAGCAAACGGTGGGCTGACTGCGATTGCCTAGCCACATGAAGTAGCGGTCTCCCCAGCAGCCAGATATGCTATCTTGCTCCCCATTGCCAGGCTCTAGAACCTGGGCAGCCTGTAGAGGAGATTCTGAAGTCAGCCACTGAGGAATAATCAAGCAGGCAAGCAGGTCTTCTCGATTTCCACAGGAGACATGCTCTGAGCAGGTATGTGGCAAGGTGAAACTGCCCTAAAGGAAATCAAGAAAAGTCCCAGTGGAGTGAAGGGCCTGGAGTAGAATACACCCCCAGGTGGTTCTAGCCTAACCTTTACCTTCAACTCATGACAGAGAGAGAGAGAGAGAGAGAGAGAGAGAGAGGTGTGTGTGTGTGTGTGTGTGTGTGTGTGAGACGGGGGTGGAAGGGGTGGAGGCTCTACAGATTTCTGAAGGAATACAGAAGCCATGGGACATCAAATGGAGTCCTGGCAGGCCTCCAAGGTCATCAGAGGAGTACAACAAAGGTACAGAGACACATTCCCCATACCCTACAGTGTCTGGTGTTAGCTTCCAGCACAGCTTCTGCAACGGAGTAGGTGCTCAAGAAATTTTTGTTAATGCTTGTTTAATTTTAATTAATGAGTTTATTTTATTCCTTTATAACTTGATGTTTGTTGAATAAATAAGTATCTTAGCCCTCTCCAACCCTGGTTTCACATTTTCCTAGATATAAAATGCGACTGCATCTAAATGAGTTGCAAAGCGTTAATAAAGGTTGCCAGTGATTTTTTCTTTTTAATTTTCTGGCTTCCTGTATTTTTGAAAAATATCTTCAAATAACATGGACCCTTTTATTAAAAAAAATGTATATTATAGAAATTACCTGTAAATAAAAAATAAAACAAGTGGATTCGGCAGTTAAGGAGCACGGGACATCCTCTCATGCTGTGAGGCTCTGAACTGGAGCCCTGGACAGGTTGGGTGGGTACAGCTGGGGCCTCCTCAAGCTTCGGAACTCTTGTCACAGCTGGGTTTCCTCACAGCCTCTCTTTCCACGGGCCTCCCTGCCCACCAGATACTGACTAAGAACGCTCCCCTTAGTAACCAGTCCCAGTCAAAAGTAGAAATAGGGGCAAGTCCTAGGGAGGGGAAATAACAGGCCAGGCCCAGGCCACTGACTCATTAGAAATTAAGTGGGCTCTAGTCCCCAGGCCTGCCCCATCACACACAGAAGGGGTGACCTGTGTCCTCTCGCACCTAAAACCTGAGGACCCTGCAGTGGGAGCCGTGTCACCCTTCTAAGCACAGACCTCCTCCAGGGCAGTGACTGTCTCAGCCCCTGCGTATGACACATGTGTTGATTCTGCCTCCCTCTAAGAAGCAGGGCTGCTCTGAGTACAGAACACAGAGCCCTGTGTGCCTCCGTTAACGCATTTGTTTGGTTACCAATGAGCCATTCCATATTATGACCTAGCACTGCAGCTGGGCCATTGTGTGTTTGGCGGTCTTCATTAAGGACACGGGTTGAGTCTATAAAATGAGGATTTAGGGGGTTGGGGATAAGAAGTTTAGGGGGGTTGTGACAGAAAACATTTTTATGCATACATGGTCTTAATTCCCCCGTCACTCTCAGTGGTCACTCTGCTCTCAGAGCGAAGTGTCTGCAGAGCCCCAGGGCTCTGTCTGCACCTAGTAGTACACAAGGAGATGTGGCCACCGGTTTCCCCAGAACTGATCTCCTTTTTTTTGACTTTCATTTACATATTTCATAATTCACCCTCTTAAAGTATACGTATTTAGGGGTTTGTAGTATACTCATAGCATGTGCAACCATCACCACCATCAATCTTAGAATATTTCTGTCATCCCCAAAAGAAACCCTGTACCCTTTAGCAGTCACTCCCCAGTTCCCTCTAAGTCCCCTAGCCTAACGCAAACACTAACCTAGTTTTTGTCTCTATTGCTTTGCCTATTCTGGTGTCATATAAATGGAATAATACAATATAGGTGACCTTTTGTGTCACTTAGCGTAATGTTTTCAAGATTCACCCATGTTGTAACAGGTATTAGCACTCCGTTGCTTTTCATGGCTGAATAGTATTCCATTGTCTGGTTATGCCAGATTTTGTTTATCTATTCACCAGTTGATGGGTATAATGTGGGTGATTTCCACTTTTTGGCTATAATGAATAATGCTGCTATGAACATGCATGTACAGGTTTTTGTGTGGACATAGATGTTCATGTCTCCTACATCACATAACTGATATTTTAATAGTGTTTAAAATATTTTAATGACCTGAGCCGATCATTCCTTTGTTTAAAAACCTTCAGTAAGCTCCTGTTGTTCTGAAAATCAGGTGTAAAACTGTTACGTTGGCATGCAAGGCTTACATCTCCTGGTCTCACCCCATGTTCTTGGCTTCCAGCCAAGACGTTCCTCCTGCACACAGAACCTCCTTCCTTGGCAGACCTGAAACTTTCCTCTCCCTTTCTTGGCCCTTTGTTGATCTAACCCCCCACACACACATCCTGCAGTCTCAAACTGAAATGACCCTCCTCAGGGAAGCCTCTCGCATGCCTCAAATGAAGTTAGGTCCACACGCTCTCGTGGAGCCCTGCACGTCTCCTCAGCAAGCACCACAATTAAAACCAAATGGTGCCTGGTGTGATTATCTCCTTCACGTTTCCCTCTTCTGCTTCCGTAAGCTCCAAGAGAGCAGAGCCCTTGTTCTTTTTCAGCCGTTACTCCTGGCGTCTAGTCTGGTGCCTGGCACACTCAGGCTCTTGGTAAATACTAGTCAGATGAACGCGGGTAACGATGGCAGCAAACAAGTCACTTGTTTTAAGGTTTCCTTTTACCTCGGGGTCTCCCTCAGTTGATGGGGAAACAAGTAACTGCTGAGGCCAAGAAGACTCCTCTTTCTCTCCGCAGGCCCCCTCACCCCCCACTCGCCTGAGAGACCTCTGCTTGGGGGGGCCCCTCATCCTGAAATAACACGCGCCTTGTTGAGTTCCAGCTAACACTTGCATCTCTCAGAAGAGGCAGCTTTACCTCAGCGTGCACCTCAGGGCGTAGCAGCCGCCCATTTGCGAGGGTGAAGTGAGGAGGCGTTCTCTGAGGCAGTTGCTTCTCCGAGAGCTGGGGAGCTGCGTGGTGGCAGACCCATTCCCTTTAGTGGAGAGCACTGCCTTTCTGCAGGTCTTGTCTGAGAAACTGTCCTTGAGGAAGTTTCAAGAGGAAGCTATACACCTTCTGAGACTTACTTGCTTTTTCAAAAAAAACCTGTTTTCATTTCCCCCGCAGATATGCACTTATTTGGCCATTATCCAGCACATGACGACTTCTATCTCGTAGTGTGCAGTGCCTGTAATCAGGTCGTCAAGCCACAGGTTTTCCAGTCGCACTGCGGTAAGTGGACTCCTGCGCCCGGCGGCCGCCGCTTGCAGAGCATCGTGTCCCTTTGGCTCCTGTCCGGGGTCCGGCCCCGCGTCTGTCTTAGCCCGAGGCTGCAGGCAAAGCCTTCCTGGGCCTCTGCCTGTGTTCACAGGGCAACTACCTCAGGAGCCGCAGTCCTGCTGCTAAAACGCTCAGCCCTGTCAGAACAAGCGAGAGAAAGCCTACGACTTGTTTAAGCGCATGGGACTAGATGGCAGCCATCCACCGACCTCTCAGTGGCCTCTGAGGTGACAGAGAGGGAAAGGGGAGAGGCGGCGACAGGAATCACTCCTGCAGCCTGACACTTTGTTCTCCTGAAAGAGAGGGCCATGCGGGGCCTCCCCAGACCCACAGGAAAGAGGGCCGGGACCAAGGGCAGCCCCTGCGGAGGCCCTCGGAGTGCTCCCCGGAGGAAAGGCATCGCATATAAAGCCTCAGGTTCAGCTTCTCCTTTTTTAAGACTCCTCCTCGCTAAAAAAATTCCAGGGGTGTTGCAGACCTCGTTGTCCCTCTCTATTTTTATGTCCTTGGTGTAATAAATCCCTGCAGCTGGTCAACAGCAAACCCTGGACTCCCCTTCAACTCAGGTGCCGGGGATACATAGCAGACAAAGTCCACACTGGCCGCTCCCCTCAGGAACGAACAAACAGCCACTCACCTGAGACAGGAAGGTACTTAACCTCTCCGGGTAGAAGTTTCCTTATCCTCAAAGGGGCATTGGACCAGACAGTTTCCACCACTGTGGGATATGCTGTGGGTTCCGGAACAGTGTTTCCCAATCTTTTTCTTTAAGCTACACTTCCTTTTGATGAATGTAAAATCTAAATGCACTCCTTTACTATTACATTTCAAAGGATATAAATGTGGTGCCTTAAAAAAATCAAAGCAATTTCAATATTGAGTATGCTCTTACAAACTACATTTTTCCCCTTCCTCACACTCAGAATTTCTGACTTTTTCCCATTCTTTCAGTTGTCACTATTCTGTAATGATAGATGTAAAATATTGAAAGTTGAGCTTATCTAAGCTCTTCAGCAAATATATCTGGGTCTATAAAGTACAGTTGACCCTTGAACAACGCCGGTTTGAACTGCGTGCATTCACTTAAAAGTGGGTTTTTTCCCCAATAACTATACAGTCAGTTCTCCATATTCACAGGTTTCAAATCTGTAAAACTCAACCAACCACATACATAGTCAACCAACCGCAGGTCAAAAACACATATTGCAGTCCACGGTTGGGATTCCGCAGACATGGGCGGCTGACTGTATGCATTGTTCTGTGCCATTTCATATGAGGGACTTGAGGACCTGCGGACTTTGGCTGCAGGGCACCCAGGAGCCAACCGCCATGGAGACCAAGGGATGGCTGTGGTTTTCATATATTTTAATATTATTTATGACTGTGTAGATATGTACATTTATACATATATACAAATTGTATCTATGTACATATTGTAGGTATATTTTATGTTTACAATATGTAGAAAGAAAATCCAGGCTTTAGGGGCACTTTCTAAGACTTTCTGACCTGCAGAGGCAGAGAGAGGCCCCTCTACGAAGACCTCTATTTAGAGGCTAAGTCTCCTGCCCCTCCCTCCCTGCAGCCATCTCTGTGACCTTGGGCTACTTGCTTCATGCCTCAAGGCTTTGGTTTTTTTGCTCTTCCATAAGGAGTGACTTCCATGGGTGCTTGTAGCTCTAACATTTTTGTGTCTAGAAGAGTGAGCATGAGAAGAGTAAGTCGTGTGCTTGGCACGAGCTGACCTTGTTCAGTGCTGTGGAGCAAATGACCTTCCTTTCCTCGGGAAGAGAGAAAAGGTGAAACCTTTCCAAAAGGAAACTGTCGAATGCCAGGTCCTACTGGCTGAGGTGACAGGTAGCGGGATCAGGAGCAGAGCAGTGGAGAGGAGACCCTACACAGCTCATTGGCCGGTGAGCTCTGTAGCCAGTTGCTTCTGTGAGTCTCATGAAGATGCAGAGACTAGATCACCCTGAATGGGACGTCATGCATTCATTCACAGGGATGAGCTGCCATTCTTGGCACTTTGATACAGCAGCGAGTACGGCAGACGAAAATCCTATAAGCCATTAAAACTTTCACTGGGAACTTAATTCACTGACAGAGTCTTCAGGGGAAGGAACCTGAGATGACCTGAGACCACACTGCACCCTGCAGAATTCTGCCCAAGGCCAGGCCCCTCTAGCTGGGGAGGGAGGCCTCTAGGGCTTGGCTTGACTGATACCCATGCCTCCCTCTGTTCTAGGCCTCTGGGGTCGAGAGCCAAATCAAGCTTAGGGGGAGAGCCAAGGGTTTTGTGGCATCTGCTCTTGGCAATGGCAGTAAATTAGTTTGGAGGTTTGGGCTACTGATCTCATCACCTGAAGCCCAGTCTCCATTAAGCTTCTTGCTAACCCAGCTGACAAGCAGTATTGAGGACACCTCATCTTTTAGTTGTGAGTCCCCTCAATTCACAGCCCTTATTTATCAAGGCCAGGAGAATGCGAGGCAGAGCTCAGAACCGTAGCAACTCTTTGGGGACAGTCAGGATTTCTTAGTTTCTCCAAGAATTCCTCCTATAGTTGCATGATATTCCTTTTTTTTTTTTTTATTTTCTGTGTTACCTCCTGTAACTAGCCATACGATTTTCAACAAGTTACTAAGAGTGCCACTGTCTTAAGTGCCAGGCACTGTGCTAAGTGCCATCCACATCTTTGAGCAAGCAATCTTCTCAACAGACCTACAGAGTAGAACCAATATGATCCCCATTTTGAACTTGAGGAAGCTAAGGCTTAGGAATGCCTCTCCCACGGTTTCAAGGCCAGGAGCCTGATTTTGAACACAGGCAGCGTCTCTCCAAGGTGAGGGAAGTGCATGCCTAGCCTGCTTGCTGTCGCTGTCCCTCACTGCCTCTCTGTACGGACAACATGCCGTCCCTGCCCTGCCTAAACTTCAAGGCCTGACCCATTTACCTGCCATGGGGCACATCTTGCATAGTACAGGGCTTCAAACTTGATTTTGTTATCAACAGAGCTTTTTTCCCCAATAGAATCACATGTAGAACCCGAATCTACAAATTTGCATATGAAGCAGAGCCACTAGGGTTGAACTTTGGGATGGGTGCTTGAGCTCCATCTATCTGGCCTACTCCTGACCTCGCAATACACAAGGGCTCCAGAGAACAGCATTTGAAGTTTGTTGTAATTGGCTTTAGAAATTAAAAAAAAAAATTCACATGCTTCTACAAGAACCCTGTGGGCAAGTCGCCTCCTACCTCTCCATCTTGTCTGTAAAATGGGTGCTCTGCCTGCCCCATGGGGTTACTAATACAGAATGAGTGGTGTGAGGCACCTTCCTGCAAAGATACCCTGAGCATGGCCTCACTTCCTCCCCACCTCCCCTGTGGTGTCTTCCCCGTTGCCCCAGGTGGATTTGATTCATCCCATAGAACTGTGCCCTCCTGTGCCACGTCCCACGTTCTGCCACACATTTCAGTTATCTGTGGTCTACCTCAGCACATCTTCCAGCTTCTAGGGTCCTTTTAGGACCAGGGACGGTCCTTTCAAGTCTGTATCTCCAGCACCCAGAACTGAGTTCATCAGCAGCAGCCACAACCCTGGGAAGCAGAGCTATGGTACAGTGGGAGGGACACTGCCCAGGCCAGCATAGCTGGGGCCAAATCCCTGCTCAGCCCTGAGACCCTGGACTTGTCACCTCGTTAAATGGCAGGGAGCTGGACTATGTGTCTTCTTAGAAACTTGCTTATTCTCAGCACCTGTGATTCGGCACCTGGAATTTAAGGATCATTGCATTTACAGAGAGATGGGTGCATGGCAGCACTCGAGATCTTGGTGTCCTGCTTGTTTTAAGTTTAAAAAGTGTGTGTGTGTGTGTGTGTGTGTGTGTGTGTGTGTGTGTGTGTGTGTGTGTGTGTGTGTCAGTTGATTCCGGGGACTTTTGAGATTGGTGGTAATGTGAAAAAAGCCATGGTAGAAAAATCATGAATTTCAGAGTTAAACAGACCCAGGTTAGAATCTCAACGAACACTTACTAGCTGTGCAACCTTGGGCTAATTGACCGTTCTGAGGCTCATTTTCCTCCAAAATGAAGGTAGTTGTTCTTGCGTCGCAGAGTTACCAGGAGAAACAGAGATAAAATAGTTATCTGGCATGTGGTAAGGAAATAAAGAAAGGGTAGCTATTATTGTCAATAAAATGTGGCTATGTTTTATTAAGTTGAATGTTTCTTATGAAAAATGAGAAAACCAATTCAGTCAAGTGCTTCCTGTCTTCGTTTCTTGCACCGTCTCAGGGGACGTGCACGCTGAGGTCAGCCTACGGACTGTGGCCTGTGATTCATCTTCTGCTTCCCATACTCTTAGAGGCATGGCTTGTCGGCCTGAAAATGATCACATTGCCAGGAGTCCCAAGGATCTGGTTTTCTAAACTTGGTTTACTTTCACATTAGGCCCAACATCAGCTCCTTTGAAAACTGCCTTGAAGCTCCCAGGATCTCTCTGGGGTCCCTGCAAGGTCTGTCCAGCTCTGGCCACCTTGCCATACAGGGGTCATGTGAAGCCCTTCCCAGGACTGGCCACGTTCCTTCTGCTCCTGACTCCTGCCTCATGCTCGTGCCCCAGAGGTACAAATAATAATAATAATAATAAAAGTCTGAGAGACCATCTGTGTGGCATGGGGTGGAGGCCCTCTGGGGCCACCCTCTGTGCTCCCACACCTGTGCTGGCCCCCTTGAGTCCAGTTCCTAAGTCTGTGCAAGGGCTGTTTAGGTGCTTTGTAAAAACCTCTTCCCAGGATTTTAAGGGATTGGTTTATTTCTAAAGTCCCTTAGGTGAGTTGATGAGATTATTTAGAGATGGCAAAAGAAAGGGGGAAACAAACAAAAAGCTCCACCTTGAGAGTCCTGATCCTACTCAGCAGGCACCCCATCCCTCCTAGCTGTCCAGCCGATATGTGACCTAATGCCCTGACGATGTGAGAGCCTCATGATTGGGAATAGCCTCTGTGGGGTCAGTAGCTTAGATTCAAGTTCCAGCTCTACAGCTTATTTTCTGTGTGACCTTGGACAGGTTGCTTTGTCTCTCTGTGCTTCAATTTCCTTATTTTTAAAATGGAGATAGTGGTTTTTTTCATAAGATTGTTGTGATGAGTAAAGGAACTCATAAATGGAAAAGTCTTCACACAGAAGCAAAATTTGCTTGAAAAAGAAAAAGTCAAGCTATTGTTAACCAAGTGGTGAGCTACAGAGATTTGCAATGAAACCTTGTCCAAAAGGTTTTTCCTTGGATTACTGTGGAGTGGGAGGGTGCCATGTGTGACCCTGCCTCTCGTGCTAGTGCTATGGCAGGTCCCAACCTCAGCCTCGAGAGTGTTGTTGCCATTTCTTCCGAAAAGAATCCTCTGTGTGTTTGGTGTGTGCACGTGTGCATGTGTGTGTAGGGCTCCCGTCTGTGTGCACAGGCAAGTATATAAGCTCAAAACAAGGAGGTGCAAGTTGCCTGCAATGGAAAAAAATTTTTATTACTTTTAGTAGTTGCATATTTTAAGTCAATTGGGAATATGATAGTTGAAGAGAAAAATAAGAGGTGAATCCAAGTTGTAATTTCATAATTGGGTTCAGCATTTACGAAGTTGTATGATTTGCCTAAATGAAAGGAGTTCAATTTTTTCTTTTCTTACCTCCTAACATAATTACATAATGAACTGCTGTGAAGCGGGGTTTCTCGACAGTAGCACTATTGACATTTGGGCTGGATAATTCTGTTCTGGGGCTGCCCGTGCACTGTGGGACGCTGAACAGCTTCCCTGGCCCCTATCCAGTAGACACCGGTAGCAGTTCCCAACCCCAGTCATGACAGCCAGAACGGTCTCCAGGCTTTGTCAGTGTCCCCTAAGGCAGCGGTCCCCACTTTTGGCACCAGAGACTGGTGCTCCTACGACAATCTAATTCCTGATGATCTGAGGTGGAGCTGAGGTGGTGATGCTAGCACTGGGGAGCAGCTGCAAATGCAGATGAAGCTTCCCTTGCTCGCCTGCCCACCACTCACTCCTACTATGGGGCCCTGTTTCTAACAGGGCATGGACTGGTGGTACTGGTCCGCAGCCCAAGGGTTGGGGACCCCTGCCCTAGGGGACAAAGTCACCTCAGTTAAAACATAACACCCCCCACACACACTTGTCATATCATATTCTGTGCTTTTCTATATTTAAATTTTTCTCTGAGTTAAAATGTGTTTGTGTGCACGTAAGCTAAGCTCAGAAGTAATTTCTGCGGAATCATGTGGCAACACGTAGGAAATTTACTATTTCAGCTTTCACAGAGATGGTGGTCATCAGGATAATTCCCCATCACAGTCAGAACCAAAGCTTCAAACAAGATATCTTACCGAAGCCCGCGTGATGCTGTCCTTCCCACCTCAAAATCAAAAAAGCAAAAGAAATAATGCATACATATGCACAGATCCTTCAGAATTTTCAGCCACATTTGGTACTCATCCTCCATGCAGAGAAGCATACGGCCCCGCACCCCATCCATCAGACAGAGATAATCCTTGGGTGGCACTGCTACTTAAAAAAAATGTACTAGAACCTAGATGTCATTCAGTAGACGAGAGAGGATTAATATTTTTTCCTCTTTCTCAGAGAGAGCTTTTTATTCCCTTTTCTGATTATATATCTGAATGTCCTTCAAGTAGCTGTTCTGCATGTTGATGGTGATGCAGTAGAATTTAATGAACTGTGAGCTAAAGCGGAGAGACTGAGCCGCAAAATAAATGAGTGACAGGGACTGGCTCCCGGAGGCCGGCACCTGCATTCCTTCCATGCACATCCAGATGCCAACATTGGTTGGGTCCTGAGAGCAGCAGCACCGCCCAGCAGGGCTACACATGGGAGCCTCATTAATGAGGTTCCGGGGTTTTCTGCAATTGTTCTTTTTATTTTATCTATCTCCAGGTGACCTCTAGTTGAAAAAGGAACCAAACCATTTGTGCTTCTGAGCCCTGCAGAAAGTCAGTCCTTCCCAATGTCAGTGTTCCCAGCTTCCTGGGCATCGTCACTGGCTAATTAGCCCGCAGAACTTTTTTCTGAAGGAGCTGATTGCCACAGTGCAGGGCTTGAGCTTTTTTGGTCCATTGAGTTGAATTGGTTCTTTGAGATTGAAATACTGTTGTTGTTATTGTTGGCTTTTATGAGACTAGGTTATTTACGCCAGAAACGTATAAAATAGTTAAAGGAAAATGGCTTCATCAAACATATTCTTTGTCTAGTCTGACTGTATTAATTAATAAGATTTGGCAAAAGTATGTGAATCTGTGCAAACTTTATTTTGTTAGTAGGATTCTTTTTTCACTGTAGTTTGATGAATGTATCTCCGATCCAGAATTAAGTCCTGGAATGATATGCCCTTTGGGCTCCTTATGATGAGAAACAATATCTGCCGTTGTTTCTTCCTTCATCTTTCCATCGTCCCTGGTAAAATGCAGGTCGTAAGGAAATCTCTATAATAAATCCGAAGGAAAGAAATGACAAACTGAGGTGGCTCCCTAGTGTAGTGGTTAGTGCTTTGGCTTTACACACAGAAGGTCGCTCCCCGGATGTGCCAGGCCCCAGATGTCCCCAGCCCCGGAGGTGCCAGGCCCCGGGTACAGGCTGCAAGCCTATGTGGAAGGAGGCGCCCCACCTTCAGAGATCCAGTTCTTTAAGGGTAAATGGCAACATCCATAGGTCAGGTGTGCAATGGGGAGGGGGGAGAGACTTAAAGAGGGGGAAAAAATAAAAAAATTAAAAAGGAATAAAATAAAATAAATGACAAACTAACTGATTAGAAAACGGTTAGACCTTAAATCAAGCCTTACAGCAGAGAATCTGCAACGAGGGACCATGATTTGCTCCACTTCAAAATGTTATATTTTGAACTTGCTACTGCTCAAATTAGAGTTAATGCTGGCTCTGAAACAGAGCAGGTTGACCTGGTTTCAAACCCTGGCTTTTTTTTTCTTTACTCTACTAATGGAAGTCAAAATAATAACAACAAGAACAATAAAGCGAATTACACTACTTGAGCCCTTATATGAGCTAAACTTTTTAATGTTTCTTAACCCTGTCACCACCCTAAGGTGCTGTGGTCATATTATCCCCATCTCACACCCAAAGAAAGACTCAGAGGATTTAAGAAATTTGCTCAAGGTCAGGCAGAACCAGGATTCTGGAATCAGCCTATGTCTGCTCCAGATCACTTTAACCACTGTGCTGGGAGAGTGTTTGGACCTCACACTCCCTGTAACACCTTGACTAAACTTTGATACAGAACGGTCATTTTTGTCCCCTGTAGGACGCTGGAAGCCAAAGGACAGAGGCCTGGGGGCAGCAGAGCTCCCTGTCTCTTTCTCACCTTTCTAAGCTGCACCACTGATCCTATCCACTTATTGGCGTAGGTGATGAACTTGGGCACAATTTTGAGGGGAGGAGGAAGAAGGGGACAAATTGGTTGTAATGAATGTGTTTAGAGCCTTAGCCACAGCATTTTAAAGAGACCTCTAAATATCAAAAAGTACAAAGAAGGAAATGTGTAGAAGAGGTGGAGTGGACCCCACTGTCAGTTCTGCGTGTAGTTTCTTGTTTATCTCTAACAAATGAGCAGACCGTGAGACCTGCAAACAGTAGGTGATTTCCTTTAAATTTAGTGAAACTTTTTGCATGTTTCTGTAAATTAAGTAGAAATGTTATAAATAAATAAATAACAGATTTAATGGCTTTGTTCAAATTTGGAGATAGATAAATAGGATCCTTATAACCTTAAGATTCAACTTTAATTGAAAATAAACTTCTGATAATCTTATCAAAGCCTATTTCTTGAAGGCTGAATCTCTTGGATTACCTTCTTCAAGTCACATACCTTTGATTCATTCATTCATTTATTTATTGAGCACCTACTCTAAGCCAAGTGTTGTTCTCGTGCTACAGATACAGTGGTGAACGAGACAGGTAGGGGCTTGGCTTTCTTGAAAACTACGTTCTCGTGTGTTAAATAACAAACAAAAATGCGACAGGCCAGAGCGGGCCATATGAACAGCGAGCACAAGAGAGCCCCAGCACAGAGCACAGCAGGTGGGGTGTATGAGGGCTTCAGGGAGGAAGGTAGGAAACCAAACTGCAGAGCCCCCTAGGCCAGACCCCCAATGCTGGGTTCCATTCCGGACGTGGTGAGAAGACGCCGGAGGGTACTGAGTGAGGGAAAGACGTAATCTGGTTTATATTTTTAAAAGGTCACTCTGGCTGGTTGGATCCTGGGAGACTTCATAGGGACTAATGCATAGCCGTGCAGATGGAAAGAAAAGGATAAACTTGAGACTCGTTTTGGAAGTGTAGCTGACAGAGTTTACTGATGGTCGGTTAGAACGATCTGGCAGGAAAGCAGCAGAGGATGAAGACCTAGAAGCCAAGAGAAGAAAGCATTTTGGAGACCCACTCAAATGCCAGGAGGTTAAGCAAAAGCAGAAAAGAGACTGTTGTTGACCTTGACAATAACCATTTTAGTTTGTTTCTTGGGATTTTTTCCCAAGTATGGCTGACTTCATTTTTATGTCCCTGATACAACTTTTTTAGGCAAGCAACATTCTGAGTGCTTTTCTGCATTTCTGCTGAGCTCAGCTACCAGCCAACCAAGTTGTCAGCTGGCCCCTCTGCCCCCTGCATCCCTGCATCCTATGGCACTGACTGTGTAGCAGAGTTACCTGTGAACTCTCGACACCAAGCTACCGAGGGCTGGGACTGTGCCTTTCGCATACCTGATCCCCAGCACATTTTCTTGATTTGGTGCACAAACAGGTAGAAGGAAGGATTCCTCCAATCCCAAGTCCTGTGCTCCAGGCACCCTCCACTTCACCAGCATCAGCATATATGGTGGCTATTGCAAACGCTGCTTGCGTTATTCATCCCCACCACGCACACGTGCACTCATGCACACATCACACCCACACCCCAGACTAGGAGTTTCAAGGAACCAGAAGCCCTGTCATCATGCTCACCATTACGTTTTCTGAGTTAATATGATGAGTGTAGGATCTGCAGTTGGTGCTCAATCTACTTTTTAAAAAGTGAATCTTGGAAGACAAGAGGGAGGAAGCAAGAAGAAAAGTGGCTTGCCAGTTGCAAATAACCCAAATTCCACATGTAAGGGTTCCTTAAAAAGCATGACCATCTCTGTTGAGGTACCGTCGGAGAGGCCGATGCAGGGGAAACGTCCTAAGTCACTGGGCGCTGCTGCTGCGATGCCCGACCACAGCTGAGTTCTGCAGGGCTGGCACGGCAACATGACCCCTGGCCTCTGACTCATCACTGGCTTGTCCTCACTGTCCAGGCCGCTCCATTCCATTCCTCAGAGCTGCATCAACCAAGGAAAATGAGGGGGGAACAGTCATCGCTTTATTTAAATCTGAGGACAGAATGTTGCCAGCCCTGATTCAAAAGGTCATTCTGGAATTCTCCCCGTCCTGAGCAGTGAGTAGAGCAGCGTTTCCCAAACAGTGTTTCTTCCCCAAAGAAGTAAACCAGCACTCTGACAGCTCGAGTTGGTGTGGACACATTGGGAAGCAATGCCAGCCAGATCCCATGCCCGAGGGAGTTTCGCGGCACCTCGTAACCTTGTTATGCCGCTGAGAGATCTCGGAGTACAAAACAAAGACACATCTTTTTCGCGTCGGAGCCTCATCATTCTTCATTTGTCTGAATTTGACCACACGCACTGGGTGATAAGAATGATGACCTTTTGTGTCTAGTAATGTGGCCCCAGACGCGAGCTCACTCCTCTTCTGGTGCCCGAGCAGAGAAACAAAGGTCTTTTCCAACCCTTGAGGAGAAACTGACCATGGAAAGAGTCCATTATCCCCACATCATGTGGACTGTACTTTAGGAGCAGAAGGGTGTGAAGGGTAGTTTTGATTATACATGATTCACACCTCTCACCCTGACGCCAGAATCCAGCCTCTGTCAAAGCTGAAGTTCCTGTGTCACAGTTTTCGTTGTGGAAGGGCCTCTGGAGCTTTTGCTCAATGAGTTTATTCTCAATGCTTTACCTGGGGTCACTGAGAGTTCCCTCCCAAAGTGTCACATGTGAGGAACCCGTGTGTAAGCTCACCTTGGGGATACTACGGGTCTCCAAAGAAGGTTGTGCTTCCTCCCATGGCAGGTTTTCTTCTCCCCATCCCCCACCCACGTGGAAAAAAGTGCTGTTGAAGTCTATGGTATCTTAGAATTTACGGCCTCCCAGAGTCAAAGAAATACTGTAGTTAACATTTTGTGTAGGACTTTGCCTCTGCTTTCACGGGGCCAGGCACTTCTGAAAAATGAGCGCAAATTTAGGACGACTGCATAGGAGATACGTGGGAAATAAATGGGTCCAGGGGAAAATGTAAATTGAAGGAATAAATGATGAAAGAGGAAGTAAACCATTTCACTTTGATGAATCCTACTTCGCATGGGATGAATAATAATCTTTTTTTCTTTTCAGAGAAAGCAACTATACTCTTTGTCTTACAAAACTGGGACAGCAGATTTCTAAGGTTTGGTTTCTGACTAACCCTGTTATTTGTTAGTTAAATTTTTCTCCTCCTGGAATTATTTCTTCAAATTTCTGAGCCTTCTCTGGAGGTATGTTTTTCTAAGAGCAGTTGCACCTGTGGCTTTCTGCTCATCTCTGTGTGACTGTCCCCACCCTGTGCATAACCCTCTTCAGCAAGTGCCGGCCTCCACCTCTAGTGCTGCTGCATCGACGCTGCCCTGACCCGCCCCCCCCAACTCAGTGACATGTATTACTGTCATGTCTGGGGTGCCATCCACATGGTGACCCTATCTCCAGATACAAGTGCCTCAAGCTACCAGTGCATTTAAGGAGGCAGGGGCTCTTGTAAAATTCTTGTGCTGCCTTCTCAGCCACCCCTTTCATATCTTACCACCTGTGACAGTCACCCTAAAGTGTGTGGTGAGGAACCTCCATCCTCACAACAAGCCCGTGCCTCAGCTGTTCTTTGAAGGGGCTATTTTGGTGAAGTTTGCAGAGTTGGGCTGGGGGACCCATGAGAAGGCCGGGAAGAGCAAGGGTGCCCGTGAGAGCTGCCCTCCTCTGTGACTTGTCATGTTTGTGAGCCAGGAAACCACCAGGCTGTTTTGATGACCGTGGACTCCCACAGTGCAGGCAGAAGAGCTTTTTCTCTTACTATGGTTCTATCTCCCCAGCCCCACTCGCCTGCAGAATTTGCAGACCTCTCCAGCGATTTGATCGCTATTACCCTGATGCTGCATTCCTTCCTCTATAGGTTGTTTGGTGTCTTTATTTTTAATATTTGTTTCATTATTCATCCGGCACTAAAATTGCGTTAGGCTGGCAGCGTAGCCCAAGGGACAAACCAGTGGTCTGGTTTTGCTTTTGTTTTGGGGGATTTCTTGGGAAGGTGCTCTCTCCTCTTGGAATCACGGACCGATATTTTTCCTGTGTGTCTCCTATGCAACATTCCCTGATAATTTTTCTGAAATGCTTGGCCCTGTGAAAGAGAAGACGGAAGGTCTCATACAATCTTAACTACAGTATTTACTTGATTCCAGGACACTTAATTTTACGATGCCATGTCAGTTGAGTAGCACCTTTCCCCAGGTGCCAGGAGCACTTCCAGGACAGTCTTTCATCCAAGCAGCATCGACGAGCAGAAAGAGATGGCAGAACTGGGCGCTGTCTGGGGAATAAGCGAGTAGCGGCTTCTGGAGCTGCACGCTAGGTCGTAATTAACACACGCACATCCCTTCTTTTCTCCCTGGCATCAGGTACTTCATCGTCCCTTTGGCTTAGAATTTAGTTCAAATACAAAATAATGAAGCTGTAATGGCTTGGGGAGTTTCCTGTTTCTGGTGATACCCCCGACAAATGTCACGTAAATTAACCTGGTCCCACAGCAACTAGGCCACACAGAAAGAAACCACACCGCTGCCAAGGCGTAATTTAGGAGTCTGGTTTTAGTCTTCAAATGTACAGGGTGGTGAGGGGGAGCCTTACTCTTGTTTTATTTTTGATTTCCAGCTTAATTTGTGGTAGCTGTCAGAGAATTACTCATGCTATCCATTTTATAACTTAACATACTTCCTTTGTGACTAATAAGCATGTGATCAGTTTTTTTTTTTTAATATGTCGTGTGATTAGAAAATCTGTATAATCTCTCTTTTGTGTGCAGGGTTTCATACAGTCATTGTATACTTCTGTTATTCAGATTGTGTATATCCTCACCGTTTTTGTCTGCCTGGTCTATAATTTCTGAGAATGGGGTTTTGAGTTTTCTGTGACGGCCGTCATTGTGTCAGTCCCTCCCAGAACTGCAACAGCTTTTGCTTTACAATGTTGAGGCTGTGCTATAAGATGCATATAAGTTTATGACTTGCAGTCTTTTTAGTGGTGGATTCTTCATCCCTGTTATTAACATTGCTGCCCAGTTTTCTTTTGGTCAATATGTATTTGCTTATCTCTTTCCAATCTTTCATTTTCAACTTTTCTGTGTTATTTTGTTTTAGGTGTCTCTCTTGTAAGCAGTATATAGCTGGCTTTTTAAAAAGTCCAATCTGATAGTGTCTTATAATAGGTGAGTTTTATCCATTTACATTTATTGTGATAACTTTATATATTTGAACTGTCTCTTAGTTTGTGTTTCTGTTTACCTTGCATTTTATTTGCTTCTTTGTGCCCTTTCTCTGTCTTCCATTAGATTAGCAAAGTTCTCTTAACTCTCTTCCTGTTTTTTTCCTCTGCTAGCTTGGCCACAATAGATTTATTTTATTTCTAAATGTATATATATATATATAACTATTTATTCAGTGATTACCATTAAGTGTTTAACATGCATACTGAAGGATGTTTTCTTTTTCTAATAAAGACTACAATTATCCTGGATTTTTTCTCAAACAATACAAATACCTTTGCATACTTTTCTTACTTAAAGTCAGTTGGTAATTACAACAAAGAATTGAAGTCCTTGCCCCAAACATTGCCATCCCTCCGGATTCACAGGAGGATTAGATTCTGATTGATTTATAAATCATGAGCTTTTTGCTAATTTACTCTGTTTTACACCCTGGGGTGCTTTGGGTGAAGTTCAGAGCGATAACATTCATTCTCAGCTCATAAAAATCTCTCTTCAGATCCTGAAAATGTTCTGAAGTAAGACTGGACAAAAGAGAACTCAGAATCCTAGGGCCCACTGGTAGGGCCTTTTCCCATAATCCTATTTCTCATGTGTAATAATTTCCAGGGAGAAAAACAAAGGACTTCTCCCTGTTAACACCTGCTTACTTGTCCCTTGATTCCCAATTTTTAATGTGCGCGTGAATCCCCTGGGGGTTTCCTGCTAAATACGAATTCTGATCAGTAGGTCTGTATTTCTAATGCACGTCCAGGGGATGCTGGTGCCTTTTGGTACACAGACTACATACCCTTGGAGGAGCAAGTGCTGGGAAATTAAAATTTAGCTAGGAGAATTGGGGCTTCAGCTGTAGGTCGGGGTTTCTGGACACGTCACAGAACAGCAGATACCGGAAGAAACATTCTCTTCGAAATGGTTTGGGGTTTAGGATCATTTTAATTCCAAAGGTCTCCTTAAGGCCCAACAGAGCCCTCTCTGAAGTCCCTCTCATCTCCTTCCTTCTGGAGGTCAGCACAGCACATGCTTTAAGTCCTAGGCCTGTCCCTGTGTCACACAGACATGACTCTGTGAGTCAGTGCCCAGAGGAAGAGCCCGCCCGGGCCCAAGGAAGGCTTCCTGGTAGTTTATGTTTAAGACAAGCTTTTAATAGAGATACACTTTTAAATAGTACCCAGGAAAAGATTCTCTTCTCTTAACGGGTATCCATTTATAGGACTCAGCTGTTGAAGCTCAAGGGTAGCATTAGGCTTAAGTTTAATCTTCTGTATACTGTAATTTACAGCACTGAGTAAAGCATTGTACATACAACTATTTCAGTCATTTGCTGTGATAAATAGCTATTGCTCTTGGCAGAACAGAAACGCCATCTCTGCTTTCCATTTATGAATATTGAATGGTCTTGGGCAGGCTCTTGCTGTAAGTTTTTAAAGGGGAAATCCCCACTGATCACATCTCCTCCCTGGCCCGAAATGTAATTTCCCTGCCATGTGCACCCGTCAGCTCTTGATCCAGATGGCAGTTCTGCGGCACACGTGTGGTCCTGGTGAAGACTGCACAGAGCACTTGCGACCGTTCCAAGTGCAAGTCCTGCTGAAAGCTGCAGTTTTGTAGCGAGTGCCTTGAGCTGTTAGGTAGAAGATTTAGCTGGTGGCAGGAAGCCACCAACAGGGACCAGAGAAATATCTTAGAGGTGATAATCTGATGCAAGAAAAATAGAAGGGGTGTGATTCTGTTGGATTCCTGACAGTGAGACGATGGTGTCAGCTAGAGAACTTGAAACGAATAGGGCGAAAAGGGGGCGTGGGGAGGAATGACCCAGGCTATAAATCTCTAGGGATCCACTCTTTAGGAACACAGACATACGTGCCTTCTCCCAGACTTTCTCTAGGTCAGACGCTTCGTTTCCTGCCAGCTGGGAAAAGGCAAAACGAACATTCAGATATGACGCTTAGGTAGACGGACCAGCTTGTCCCGGGAAACCTCTTACATTCAAGTTGGCTGGTCATCCTGGTCAACTCGGGCTTCCAGAAAATCCCCCCTAAGCCCCAGTTTCTCTCCGTTGGATGACCTTCCTGCACTGGAGGGACTAACGTCCTCCGCCAGGCATTCTTTGATTTGTCGCACCTTTCCGAGTACCCACTAGGTGCCATGCATTGCATTGATGGTGAGAAAAGAGGGAAGGGCAAATGTGAGCAGAGATGGTGAACAAGTGAAACAGTGCACTTTTGCCTGCTTTTGAATGCTGTGACGGGGACCGCCTTCCGTGGTCACACTCCCAGATGCTACTTCTCAGCCATATCTCTAGAAGACGATTCCTTTGAAAACAGAGATGAGAGGCTTCTGTTCACACTACCGCCTTTTGAGGGTGATCGTGTATCTTTAGAAATATCTCCAGCATCTTACCATGTATGAAGCACTCTCACATAGCTTGTTCATTTTGATTTTCATAACAGCTCAGTAAAGTAGACGGGTGGGTGCTGGCTTCCCCGATTCAAAAGCTCAAAGAAGTTCGGTGACATTCCTAAGGTCACACAACTGACAAAGGCAGAGCTGACTAGTACTCCAGACTCTGACTCTCACCCCAGTCCCTTTTCCATGAACAGAAACCCCAGTGGAAAAAAATCCACAGTGCCAGCAAAACTATGTGTCTACTCTCGGAGGTAAATGTGTCTTTATGAAACTTCCAACATTTGCAGTTTCTAATTTCAGACTTATATGCAATGAACACATCCTCCAGCCTTCTCATATCTCTTTCACATAGGGTCTGAGCTTTCTGTAATATCTACTTAAAAAACAGTCTTAGTGTTGACTCTGAAGGAATATTATTCACTCTGCTCATAGGTTATGATCTACCCTTTGATTTCCTAACCAGAAGATTTCGTCAGAACAGAAGTTACGGTCATTTCAGCAGACACCGAAGGCAGTTAGTTGTGTTCGGCATTGAAATAAACCACTCAGCATTCTGATTCGTTACATGGGCGATGAGAGAATTGTGTAGACCAAAACCTCAGCGTATATGTGTCATGCACGTAACCCTGCTCATGAGAACGGGTTTGGGCAGAAAGCTAAGCATCGATGTTTCTGCCACCAGAGCTGAGAGCCGCTCATTAGTATTCTGAGAACTGGAGTATAGACAGATACAGTACAGCTCAATCCTGATAACATCGCTCACTTCCAGGCCTTAGATAAGTTTGTGGAACAGGAAGATGAGAGGAAGCAATCGAGAGAGAATTGCTTATAAGTGGCTTAGGATGCCTTTGCAACCTTGTTGTGACCTCCCGCCTCCCTTTCCCCATCTGTGGAATGGGCATAGTGGTTATGCTCCAAGGGTATTAGAAATTATAAACTAGAAAATGCCTTAGCGTGTGACTTGTGCTATAAATATGCCTCGCTGCCATGTGGAAAATAGAAGTTTTTAGCTGAAATTTATAATGCAGTTAGGCAGGGAGCGTCAGTCACTAGCAGTGGCATCATTGACCAAGATGGGAGATCGGGGCGGGGGACTAAGGAAGGAGAACAGAGATACCCGTCTGTGAAGTAGTCCGGGGCAACACGGTGAAATGCTCAAAACAAACAAGCACAAAATTAACATTTGGATATCTGACCTGAATTTAAAACAAATAGGGGAATTGGAGGTGAGCCTCTTGTCTTTTCACATTGCAGGTGCTATGCTCCAGCTCCACGTACCTACTGAATTCCAGAGTGTTGGGCCTGGGGAAGGAGAAAGGCCCGGGCAAACCAGTGCCCACATGGGGTTCAGCTGCTGTGTTTGAAGAAGGGGGGTTATATTAGAGAGGCAGCAGAGGGGTTAGGAACCAGCCAGACTCGGGTGCCAAGCTATGTGGACGTAACTGGCTCTGCTGCTCACCAGCTAAGTGACTTTCAGCCAATCCTTCAATCTCTGTGCCTCAGTTTCCTCATCTACAAAATGAAATATTAGTACCTGTCTCTGAGATTGTCAGGAGGATAAAAAGAGTAGATATGAGTGCAATGCATAGCAGGTCACCTGGCATCTATGTACATAAGCAGGGCGAGGCAACTTCTCCCGCCTTAAGAATTCCAGCTCATAGGTAGTAGAAACACAGATTGGATCAGCTGAGGAAAGTTTGCCTCTAGAGGCTTGAGTGCGTTGACCGTGAATTACGTGGTCATTCTCAGAGAGGGAGCATCGGCGGAAAGAAAGAAGAAGGGCCGCAGCCGGTGTGATGCCCAGCGTGGCTGGACCCCTGGCTGGCAGGAAGAGTTGTGTAGATCTGCTCAGGTGGACCATCTTGAAACTTTCCATGTGCCTCCTCCCTGCCCCCAGGGAAGTTGGAAGCTTGAGGGGTTCTTTATCCACAGAAGCAGATTCCAGTGGCCAGTATCCTAGAAATTTTTGTCTCCTTATCTCATACCAATGGACCTTTCCCAGGGTCATTTACTGATACTGAATCTACTCTGGAATCCTGTAAAACCATTCCCTTGTTGTTTGTCTGCCTCAGCATGGGAGAAAGCCCCCTCCTTTGGATCTCCTGTGTGATGCCTGCCATCTTGCCTCACTGCAGTGTGTGGGCAGGTCTGCTCTCTGCCGCACACATCTTCAGAATGACTGGATTTCAGGCTTTCAGAGCAAGTGTCTCTAAAATTCACGGGAGAAAGGAGACAGCAGTCGTGTGCTGGTTGGTGCTTGCCAAAATATGGCCTTAAAACAGAATGAAGTGATGGCTCCTGGCATGAAAGCTGGTTCCCTCTGGACATAAACTCATCCTGAACAGCTCCTTTAAAACCAGAAGCAATTTGTCATCTTTTGATTCTCTTCCAGCACTGTCCCTGTCACAGGTAGATAAATGAGGTGGCAGATGGGTGTCCAAACGCCAGATCATCTAATCCCAGCAGTTTCCCACAGAGCCATCACTCCGTGGGAATGGGGAACACAGTTGGGTGGTCCTTGGCTTCGGGGATTGTAACCATAAGCAGATTTTTTTTCATTGCATGTTCTATTTATATGGATGAAATGCTTTCAAAGAATCTCCCAGCCTCCAGTGTGCTACTGATAGGTGTGTTTCTCATTTCAGAATCTCAAAATGAATCATGCACTTGCAAGTTCAACATTTCACGTCTGTAGTCCCACTAACCAAATCAGTGTCTCGGCAGAATTCCACAAGCACACCTGAATTAGAAATAGAGGTTGGACCTGATGTTCTGAAAAGCCTTGATCACAGAGAGCCAGTGGGAGAGGTGGATGCATTTCAGTTCACCTCGAGTTCTACGCTCTGTATGTGGCTTGAAAGATGCCCACACTGTGTCTGCCCAGCCCAGGTGACGAGTTATTCCCAAGGGTCTAATAAGCTGATGAGGCCTCCTGATGCTGCTGCTTGGCCAAAACATGGGTGACCCATGATGCCCTGCAAATGGATAGGCCTGTGTGGCAGATGAACTCAGCTAGCCAGGGCAGGCCTCCTGCCTACACCCAGGCAAGGTGCCAAGTGTATTGCAGATTGGGCCAGACAGCTTTGATTTCTTCCATGGCTGTCGGTCACACCCTTCACCCCTGCAGCTGCCAGATTAGCTGGGCATCCATAGTCCCAAGGGCCCAAGCTTACCTGGATCAACCCAAGTTCCTCTCTAACCCCTGAAAAATCATCTGCCTAGACAATGTTACAGTGAGTCTTGGAGCATCCTTAAGGCACCCAGAGAAAGGAGTTCACACGGGGCATCTTCTCCAAGCTGGATCTGTTGAGCGTGACGCAGATTCTTACACAGGCCACTAATTCTGGTGACTCTAAGGAGTTTATGGCCAACTCCTAATTATCTGTGGTGCTGAAGGAGAAATCTGGCATGAACTTTAACATATAAAAATAAATCCCCCAATTGAGATTTAGCCAGTAGTTTCGACTAGAAATCCTTTAGGGGAGGTGTGGTGTTTCCTTTTATGTTTTCCCAATCAATCAGTAGTTTTAATGAGCAGCAAAATGACCCAGTGGGGCTGAGAGTACAGCACAGGAGGAGAATTCACACGAGATTAAGAGATGGGTCTAGGTTCCTTTCCTGCCTCTTCCAGCCTATGTTCTCCATCTGCCTGTTGTGTGTGTTTGCTATGGCTACTTTATAAGGTCGGGAGAGGATCAAATGAGTTAATGAATGCAGAGCTATCCCCAAGCCCAGCCATAGGAAGCACATGACACATCCTAGCTGTTAGGACTGACTTAGCCTCACAGAAAAAGAGGAAAGAAACTCTTACTTAATCGAAGATGATAAAACAGCAGAATGGTCCGTTCATTAAAAGACAGGCACAAACCTAAGTGAATCTTTAAGATAATTCTGCATTTTGTTCATGGTGAAATTACATAATCTTTTTTCTTTAAGCTTAAAAGACTGAGCCAGTTAGTTGTACGTGATATATTAAACCCACACTTTTACTTACTGTAGAAGAGTTACTGTTTAGAGAGTATGATCATTCCTGGAGGGGGAGACAATTTCAGTATGCCTCCTGGTCATTAAAAAGAGTTATGTGTTTCTGTTCCTTGGATTAACATCTTCGGATTCCTGCTCTCTTTCCAAGCTTTGTCATAACGCAAGGGAAGGGAGGCTGTGGACTCCTTGAGGAAGGCATTCTTTCTATTTCCTCTTTATTGCCCCAATGTGTCTTGCAAATAGTAGGTACTTAATCAATGTCTTATGAATGGATGAATGAATGAAGGAGTGAATAATTTAGATGTTTAGTCCTTCAGGTCAGTGATATTCGACCTCTACCCATGCATCAGAATTGCTCCAAGGCCTTATTAAAGCACAGATTGCTGGGCTCTGCCCCTAGAATTTCTGATTCGGTAGGTCAGGGTTGGGGCCCAGGAATCTGCATTTCCACCGAGTCTCCAGATGATGCTGATGCTTTTTGGCCCAGGGGCTCTACTTGAGAGTCGCTGTTTGGGGGTCCACTCCACTGCTTAGGTCCACTGCCTTGTCACCTTTTCTAAGCCTTCCAAATGATTGACAGCTATAATTATCTGTCCTTGCCCCATATAACGCAGACAGATTTTATAAAAGTTACTAGGCTTTGATCAAATAGAAGAGCAACCTGGATTTTTTTTTCATCAAAAACTACACTTGTTCCCTGTATAATTGAGAGAAGCGAGAATCAGATCACTACCCCCCTCATGATCGTGGCTGTGCTGGCAGAACATGGCGGTAGGGGTGGAGTGGAGTGGTATACCTTGCAACATTTAAGCCAGATTACATTTCCAGTTTGAGAAGCCTCACTCGGTGTCAGATGCTTAACTGCAACGTTGAAACGAGGCCTGACCTTCTGCAGAGACTGCATATGAGCAGAAGGCGTACCGGAGTGAACATAGATGATACAAACGGGGACGCACAATTTGCGATCTTTTCCTGCTGGCTGTTGGCCTGACTGAAGTCATTAGGTGCCCCCATGTTCAGAAACAAGGAGTTCCATGGCCTGAGGAAGGTTGCTCTCTGCAAAAAGTCATTTTCTTATTCCCAGATGTCACTTCAGATGGCAGGCAAAGAGCCCCTCCCATCCATTCCCCTCTTCTCAGGAAAGAGCCCTTCATTCAGACTGCGAGGACACGCAGCAGAAGCCAGAAACCAGTCGGGCAGAGGGAACCAGAGGGGCACCAGACTCCCTGAACAGAGTGAGGAGAGCACATGAAACCCGAGAAGGGAATTGAAGGGAAGGAGGAGACCAAGGCCTTCCTCCAAGGCAGCGAGAGCATGTTAGTAGCCTATTGCTACGTAACAAATGACTCCAACTTTTAGCAACTTAAATACTTATTGTTTTGCCCAAGTTCCATGGGTCAGAGAGCTGGGAGCAATTGAGCTGTGGGTTCTGGCTCCGGCTCTCATGAGGTTGCCGTCAAGCTGTCATCCAGAGCTGCTGTCTCATCTGGAGGCTTGGCTGGGGCGGGAGGACCCACTTCCAAGGTAGCCACTTACCTGGCTGCTGGCAAGAGGCCCCAGTTTCTCACTCTTGGTAACTTAGACCTCTCCACGGGGCTGCTCACAACATAGCAGTTAACTTCCATCAGAGCCAACAACCAGAGAGGGAAGGAGGAAGTCAAAATGCCTTTTATGACCAAGTCTCATAAGTCACACACTGTCACTTCCACATCATCCTCTTCTTTAGAAACGAGTCACAACGTCCAGCCCACACTCAAGGGGAAGGGAATAAGGCTCCACCTCCTGAGGAGCAGTACCACCATCAAGTAAGCCCCTTTCTTGCTCCCCTCCAGCCTCAGAAAAGCACAATAATAATGGATATAGAGCCTTTGGTGAAAAGATGGTGGGGGCTTTTAAAAGGACTCCAGAAGGGGCTGTTGGGGTTTTGCCTGATTGGGCTAAGGAGAGGTGGTCGATAGAGAAGGGGGCATTGAAAACTCTCTGTGGGCTTTGAGCCCATGGTCCCATAGGGGTCATGAAGGCCCCTTCTCTCTAGGCTGGGGGTGACCTTGTTTAGAAAAGACTGAAGCCGCCAGTGAGTCCAAAGCCATAGGTTTGGTTCCATAGAAGAAGGAACTGGCTGCTTAGGGTCAACTGTGTCCTGGAGAAAGAGCCATCCATAGCACTGTGCATCTTTTTCTAGATCATCAGGCCCTGCCAGGACCCTGGTAGGGAAAGAATGGGGATTTAAGGCAGAAGTGGTGTTCTGAATAAAAAGGAGCTCTGGGCTCTGCCTCTCAGGAAGGATATGGGAGCCAGAGCGATGTTAGGAAGCAGGAGAGGAAGGAGCCCCACTGTTTTTTCAAAGTGATCCCACTCAGGATGATGGCTCAGCACCACTGGGCACAGTAGCAGTCGGCCCTTTGTGGCTTTGGCTCCTGCGTCCAACACAGAGACCCTGCCTCGGAGCAGGTCTTTATTTCGCCCACTCTGGCGCCGAAACTGGACTCTCCTTAGCAGTCTTCTTTTGAGGATGCAGAGCCATTGGTGGTCATATGGTACTGTGTCTATTCTTATCTCCCCTATCATCCCTGGGGAATAAGCTAATCAAACTTGCTGATGATTTTACACTGAGAAGGAGATAGCTAATAACTTGGATGACAAGTATTAGAATACAATGTGATGTGGATAAATTGGGTCCATGTATTAAGGGCTATAAAATGAGATTCCATCAAGGCATGAATAATGGTGCCTGTGGAAAGGATTAATCAAATGCCCCATTAAAAGGTGTAGGAATTCTGGTCAGATAGCCCCTGTTTAATTACACTCCTGCCCCTACCCAACCCCCATTCCATTTCTGTTGAAACTGCTTTCGTCTAGAAGTGTGGAAAAGAGTTTAGAGGAAGTAATAGAAAAATTGGGACATACGTTTTAATAGAACAAGATCATAAAGTCAGACTTAAGCAACCCGCGTTTAATTTAGTGGGGTAAAGGCACCTGGCAGGAGTAACCATTTACAAGTTTAGTTTCCGAGGGAGCCCTGTTGATACCATTCAGCAAGTGCCAACACAGCATTTACTTTCCAAAGGGAGAAAGCAAGACAAGAGAAATGGAGGCACCTCCAGGGATGGACCAGAGAACAGCCAGGCCATAGAGAAGAACCAGGTGTGAGAGTGGACAGTGCAGACGACAGACACAACTCCCGAAAAGTCGGAGGACTCACATTGTCTGGAGAAGGCTTCCTGGAAGAGGAGACTCCAGCAGAGCCCCGAAGCGTGGACAGGCTTCCACTGCAAATTCGTGAGCACACTCTGGTGACAGGGTTAGGGAGAAAAATGGGCTTGAGCCAAACAGGGCGCACCTGCAGAATTCTCTCCATTTCCACCACCACTACCCTGGTCCGAGCTATCATCACTTCTCGCCTAGACAACTACAAAAGCCTGCCAGCTAGTTCCCACTCTTGCTCCTCTGCAATACATTCTGCAGATGGAAGTCAGAATCAAAATCAAAGTTAGTCATACCAGACTCTTGACTTGTAGCTTTCCATTGCTCTTAATCTACAGGTAAAAATCATTATCATGGCTACAAGTCTTGCATGATCTGAACCACATCCTGTGCCAGGCTCCCTTTCACTCTCCATAGGCCAGACAAGCTGGCCTTTCGGAATTTCAGCGCATTGGGTCTTCCTGCCACTGGACTCTTGCACATGCTTTTCCATCGCTATATATGATTTTCTTCCATCCTCTCTTCCGAAAGCTAGCTCTGACTCATCCTTCAGCATTCCTCTAATGGTCGCTTCCTCCTGGAAGACTTCCTTGATTTTCATAACTAGGTCAACTTTCTCTCATACATTGAAAACAGATGTTTATTGTGTGAACATAAGGTTAATATCAATCTGTCTCCCCGACTAGGCCACAAGTTCTGTGAGGGTAGCAGCCCACTCTTTGAATCCTCTAGAGCCTAACACAGCTTCAAAAAAAAAAGAAATGTATTGACCTTTAATTGGGAAAAATGAGACTAGTTGAGAAATTTCACTTGACCATTATGTATGACTTCTTAACGGGGATAGAAACCTGAATTCATGTCCAGACTGCCACCTGCTGGCTGTGCTATTATAAATAAACCACAAATCCTCTCAGCGTCTGTTTCCGCGTGTTATAAAGGGGGAGTACCAACAGCCACTTCACAGGGTTGTAACGAAAAATTAATGAAATCCTCTATGTAAAAGCAGTTTTAATTGTAGTTCTAGACATAAATATACTGTCATTTCTCCCAGTGCCGGCATATGGAGTCATTAAACCTCTGTTGGATGGATGGATGGATGGACGGACGGACGGACGGACAGATGAACAGGAAACCAGCATGAGAGCCAGGATGGGAACCTAGCATAAGAATAGCATGAGGGAAGCCAAAAGAGGAGAGGATTTCTAGAAGGAGGAGGAGGTTTGTTGATCACCCACAATATCACAGCAGAGCAGGCAAGGAAAATAAGAGGAAAAATCCTTTAACTTGGGTAGAAGGCAGTCAGTGGTGACCTTGGGGCAAGTCTTTCTCAGCCTTTTCATGTTGTCTGTGTTTTCAATGACGTGCCTTAATCGTAACTTAATCACTTTACTGATTTTTTTCTTTTTGGGTGAAAATCAAATTGATTTGCACATACAGCAAAATTTCAAAACTGGTGAGATTACTCCAGCTGCCGCCAGCAGGTGCTGACAAGTGAAGAAGTGAACGTCAGAGGATAAGAGAAAACACTAAACATTTATTTTAATAAGAAATCCTTAGTTATTTAATAAATTGCCATGGAGAATTAGGTTTCAGTTTCAAGGGTGGTTTTGTTTTTAACTCTCTGTGTTCCGGTAGGAATAGGCAGGGACCTTTTGGCCTCTTTCACCTCCCTGCTGAGCCCTGATCCAACCAGTCTTTTTGTGAATGGGCCTTGGGAGTAAGTGGCCCAGGCTGAACCTAAGCTCCATACTGGTCATCTCAGGGCTGACTCCTGATGAGTAAGAACGACATGATGAATGAATGAAACTCCATGGCTATTTCAGTATTCATCTTCACCCCTAGTGCTCCACACTGGGCTGACAAAATGAGGTGCTCAGTAGAAAAAAAGTTATGAACAGACTAGAAGAAAAGGCATCCAAACATTTTATTTCCATGTAGTAGTTGGTGTTGTGAGCCGTGGATCTGTGGGGAACGGAGGTGGTGCTTCAGACGACATTAAAATGGTTCACAGGGAGGGTGCAAAGGCCCCCGCCACAGTGCCTGTTGAGCAGGAACAGCTCAAGAGCATGTCACTGATCTGAAAACAGAATCGTGCGTGTCTCTGCCCTCTTCCCACATCTCCCTGATCCAGAATTTCTTTGATGTTTAATCGCATCAGTAGAGTGGTTTTCTATGAACCCCTCTACACAGTTTGTCAACGGAATGTCGAGGCCCTTGTCCTAGTGCAAGCTGCATAGTGCCTGGAAGTCCCACCACCTTCCAGCCTGGGAAGTGTAGGGAGAGCTAAAGCCCTCACCGGTAGACCCTCATGGCGAAGCTGATGGTCAGTGGGGAGGTCTGGGTACAAGGCCGACAGGACCCATACCTGGGGTTACATGGCAGGGGCAGCAGAACTGATGTGGTTTGTCCAAAAACACAAGGACAAAGCTGCTCAAACAGAAGAGCTCAGTGGTTAAGGCCTGGTCCTGGAGCTAGGTTCACAGCTCAGCTCTGCCTCGCCTATCTGCCGCTCTCTCTGAAATGAAATCTTCTCATGTGTAGAAAACGGGTATAATCATGCTTTCTCAGAAAGGTGGTATAAAGGTTAAATGTTACGATGCCCATAACGTGCTTAAACCGAGCCCAGCCCAGCACGAGAGGTGACCTAACGGAAGCCACGTTAGATTGAACCCCCTTTGTTCTCCCAGCATCACTGCTGGGCCGTAGCCCAGGCCGCCCCTCAGAAAATTCATACAGTGGGGATTTCATACACGAGGTAGTTCTTAAAGGCTAGGTTTGAAAATCTTGAGAAGAGAGGAGTCCATAGAGGGGTCTGGAGTGGGAACTGTGGTGGGGGCAGAGATGAGAAGAGGGGTTAGGGAAGAACTCTGAGGAATTCCTGGGGATCCAGAAATGGGGCCTGGAGAGAAGCTCTGACAGGCAGGGAGACAAGAGGTTAGAATGTAAACGTCAGAATAACTGTCACAGAGTCAGGCAGAAAGGAATTCCAAAAAGTATGAAATCTCTCAGAAAGACAGACTAGACAATAACTAAGAAAATAAGCTTTTGATTCATCTTTGCCTTTTCAGTGAAAGTGAATTTAAATTAATTCGATTCTGAGAACTTTAAACACAGACATCGTAATCATTGGAAATACCCTCGAGCATTGTAAAAACCAGGGTTGGAAACCACTTACCATCTACACTGTGCGAGCAGAGACCCAGTCTTGGCAGCAGATTTTAAAAACTCTATGCCCAGGAAAGAAGTCAGTCTGCCTGGCAGATTTGCATTAAGTCCTCTCCTGATTATCTTTTCCTCCCTGCTCCTTCCCACCCAGTACACAATCCTGCTTTCTTTCACAGATACAACCCCCAGGAAAACCAAGGAAAGATGTGAGAATAAGGAGCCAGAATGCGATCATTTCGGGCCGCTGCCTAATTTCTTTTATTCCCCTCCCATGCCTGTTCGGCCACTTTCATGGCTGAACAGCCAATGCTGTAATACAGTTTTGAGGGTAGTGTGTGCCAGTAACTTAGTGGGTTTGAAGAGTGCCTTGACTTTGAGTCTTTTTATTGTCTTCATCTGTTTTAGAGCTTTGTTTCCCTTGTGCAAATCGAAATAGACCCCAAACATTTAATTTTAAGTATTGAAAAACCTGCCGTCTCCTAGTATGACATTGCTCATTTCTTTTGTTCATTGTGTGGGTGCCGCAGCCCTGGAGCATATAATTTAGGGTCCTGGATTTATTGGGGGTATCTGAGGTCACCATTAAATGGGTGCGCTCTTTATTAAGTCAATATTTGATAAAGCCTTTTGAAAGTGCTAATAATTACGTTCACGGGACTGCCTGCTGAGATTAGAGAAAGGAAAAAAAAATTAAGCTGACTTTTCTTGCTCCAAACCATAAGTAAGTGGCCAGATCTAATCTTCTTTTCATCTCTCATTTATATTTATTACATTTGGTGAATCTGGTTAGTGGCTTAGATTCCTTGGGTTTTTACTACATCCAGGCTCCTATTATGCAATCATCTGTGATAAAACCTAATGCTATACAACCCTGGACTCAAGAGCATAACGTGATGCCAAACCTCATTCCAAATGTACTTCCTGCTGGAGCCAACTATATTGGAAGACATTAAAGAGAAGCATTCCCTAGTCACTTCCAATTGCAAAAAATTTTTCATAAATCACTAGTTCCACTGAGAACCCCCCCCCCGCCCCGATCCTGTTTTCCTCCCTGCCTCATTACCTCTGTTGTGAGAGCTGCCTTTGCCCGCACACTCATAAGAATGTGATTATGGTGGGTTGTGCCTCCTGAAGAACATGGCTTGCATACCGTTTGGGGTTTTTTTAAGTGGGTGATTATTTGCATTAAGAATAAGTGCATTCAAACGTGTTGGCAAGCACCAAGAGCAACATCCAGACAGTAGCAAACTGCAGGCTAGACAGCCTGTCTTCAACAGCTAAGGAAAATGCATAGATGGAGGAGGAGCTGGTCACTTAAGAGACATCGAAAAATCGGGCAGGACTAACCATGGTGTCTAAGGATACACACTGGGGGATACAGCCGTAAATAAACAGAAGGAAGGAAGTCAGGAGTGTGGGTGGTTTGGGAAGCGGGTAGAGTTGCGGCGGGGATAGACCTGTGGATGGGCTTCTGGGGTGGCCAGACAGGTGCCCTCCTTCACCTGCCCAGGAGTCACCAGGGCATCTGGGCACGTTTGTTTTGTGCACTTTTGTGTGTCGGTGCTTTATTTTACCATAAAAACTTTTTTTTTAATGAGTCCACCTGGGGCTTGCCTTACCTACAGTCTTTCAGAAATTTGGCTTTTGAGGGGTGTCTTATAATAAACTGTCTTCTTACCTTTCTCCCTAAGAGGAAAATTGTAGATCCATCCAGAATCTCACCAGTCGGGTTGTCCAGCAGCTTGGTCGGAACTGAGGGAAAAAAGAGGGCCTGTTAATGGAGCTTTTCTGGGTTCCGGCTAGTGAAGGCTCCCTTGTCTTTCTTTTTCCCTACTGCAATCCGTAGGGTGAATTATTGGGTTAGTTGCTTTCAGTAATGGAATAGCACCTGCAAACCCATCTTCCTGAAGACAATAACCCCATTGCTTTCTGCCCTCGCTCCTCTCCTCGCTGATCTTTGGTAATCTTTAAAAACCACAATGGATACCTGACATTTGCCCCCACTTTCCCCCAGTAAATGCACCCTTGTGGTGTGATTTTGGGGTGACCTCTGACATCCCTCTCCCTCCAGCTGAAATGGCATTCCTTTACCTCAAGGCTTTCACCCCTACTCAATGCATTTACCATTTCAGGATGAATAAGTGAAGTCAGAGGGTAAAATCAAGAGCAGGATTCAGGAAACGGGGGCACAGCAAGGACAACCCAAAGGAGGTAGCAGAGGTTTACCTTTTCTTCTTTCTCTTATTATCAGACCCAGCCTCCACGTGTGGATATTTTTCAGCTTCAATCTAGAATCCCAATAAAACATGCCTTTTACATCGGTCCCTGAGGCTGCATGAAGCTAGTTGTCCAGCTCTCTCAGTTCATGAGCTGAGTCCAAACCTGTTTGAGAATAAGCAAGGTAGATTCAACTCGTGGAGTCGGGGACTTCATCTGTTTTGTTCACCATTCAGTTCTTAACCCCTGGCACATGCTTGGCCCAGGATAAGTGCTCAGTAAACACTGGACGAAAAAGTGAATGAGCAGACAAGGGACCGGGCCAAACAGCTTCCAGAAGGAGAAAGCACACAGAGACCTTCTGGGATGGGCGGTGAGAAAGCACCTTCTGTCATTCTGCAGGCCCCCTAGAGCCCTTACCTTTCCCCTCACCTCCACCTCTGATCTGCAACCCAGGGCAGACCACTTCTGCTCTGTGCCTTCCTGTCCTCAACAAGAAAATCAGCCAGTACCTAGTCCTTGAGAAGTAACAGCTCTGATCACATTTTTTCCCCATTTGCACAGCATGGAAGTATTTTCCCACACATTGTCTCATTGATACCACACAGTAATCCCGTGACGTGGGTAATTCCCACGGTATGGAGGAGGAAACCGAGGCTGAGAAGACTAGAATGACTCTGGAGGGGCAGAGCTATAACTAGAACAGACCATCCTTTGCTGCGTTGTCTTCAGCACTGTCGGAGAGCCAAATAAATGGATCTCAAGGACCATCAGGCACAGACGACTATCTGAAACCGCAGCATGCTGCAGCACTGCCTGATCCTTCCCAGGAACGCAGTGGAAACTTCTCTTGCTGCTATTGTTTCTTGGAAAGATGCTCTCTATGTAAACTTAGAGAGCAGAGGGTGGGTCACTCGGCAGTCTTCAACCGTCTGTTGCAGTAGGGAGGAGAGAGGGAGAGCGTACATAATAGAAATCCAAAGGGAATCCCAAAGAACGATTTCCTCAGATGTGCCTGTCTCACACTTTGGCAGACCTCATTGGGAATAGCCACATCACAAATAGGACAGGGAAAGCAGAGCGCCCAAATAATCCAGTCTATGTAACCGCTCCCTTCCGCCAGTGTTGTCTGTAGCAGAATTCATCCTGCTTCCCTGAACACAGAAATACCCAAGCTTTTAGACGTCCTTCCCTCCAGATCATTCCTCTTCTTTCTTCTGATGCTCTCAGGGACCCTGTGTAGGAGGTGGAGCTGATCTGAGGCTTAGAAACATGTGATTTGCCCAAGCCCCAGGGCTGGTTAGTGACAGCGTTAGAACTTGAGCCTGAGCCTTTCCCGGCCTCTGACTCTTTTCCCACTTCCTCCCCTACAGTGACCCCTGTCAGCCCCCTCTCTCAGCGTCCTTGAGAAAAACCCAGCAGAGGCAGCTCGGCCACCTGTGAGTTCACAGCCCTGGCTCTTGCCAGCTCCTGCTTGCATTTCGGTGGTTAAGTGTTCACTGACCACGTTGTGTGTTATAATTATTTAATTAGTCTGTGCCTGGGAGGAAGAGATGCTTTATTTAGAAGCTTAATAGTGAAAACTTCCGAGTCTTCAGTTCACTGTGAGCCTGACGGCATTGGGACGATCTCAGTCTGCCCACCGTGTCCTAATCCACTTAGCACCAGTAGGATAACCAGCAACGGCTTCATCCAAGGCACAGCCAGTGTGCTGAGGACCGCGGGAGGGCTGTGGCTAGGTTCTCAGAGAGAGGGCCGACGGATGCAGGAAGGCGGGATAACGAGAAAAATGTTTTAGGGGCTTTGAGAAAATACCCAGATCTTTTTACGCCCCTCTTGGGCAAAACGAGAATAGAATTTACCTTCTTGGGCTCTGGGCTGGGGACTGTACTTTACAGCCAGTGTTTCTCAGTCTCAGTTGCACATTAGGGGGACCTAAGAAGCTTTCACATATCCTGATGCTAGGCCTGGCATCAGTTTCTTTTCAACTTCACACATGACTGCAATGTGTAGACGAGTTTAATACCAGTGATTAAATGGGTGATGCTGGCTTTGTTGCGTGTCAGCCTGGCTAGGCTGAACTACATTTCCCAAAATGTCCTGTCCTGTGGGATGAGGCCACAGAGAGATTCTTGGGTGATCTGGTTGGAGGACGGAAAGGAAGCAGCAGCCATTTGGCAACAGATGAGTTGTCACCCACCTACTGGCTCTCCACACTGGCCTGAGGCAGGGCCAAGGCTGCAATTACTCCATCTTTAGCTAAAACCCCCTTCAGGTGCTCTAACTCTGGGGCCAGGTGTGTATGCTCCGCTCCATGATGAGGGCCCCTGGCTTCTGGAGGACAGCCAAACCATCAAGGTCAAAGGCAAAAAGGGCTGACACAGGTTTCAGTCCATCCTCATGAGGTTCCAGTTAAGGCTTGCAGGTTCCACATTGTTGGTCTCTTCCACTTTCCATTCTTCTTTCCTTCCCAACTCTCTGCTTAATGGACCTCACGCTCCAGCATCAGACCCAAAACAGCAGCTTTACTGAGGCTGTTTAACCAGCAATTACTGTTGCAAAGATCAAATACCTGTTGTAGACTCAAATATTTACAGGCGTGTGTGCGCGTGTGTGTGTGTGTGTGTGTGCGTGTGTGTGTGTGTGTGTGTGTGTTCATAACCATCCTTGTAGTTCTGCTTCTTCAGTTGAACCCTGACTAATACAGGTGGTTTTCAGAACTGTGGAATAAGAGATTATCTTTATCCATAGATGGTGGCCCAGTGTAAGAAAGAGATACAGGTGGCTCTGATGGAAGGAGAAGGTAGATCTGGCAGCTCCCTATCTCTTCCCCATCCCCCCAAATTGACACACGTGGCAATTTGAAAACCTCCGGTCTCCAAGTGCGATGGTACAGTGGGAAACCCCTGGGGAGGAGCTTAAGAATGCAACTTCATGGACTTCACCTTAGATGTAGGAATCAGTATTTCAGAGGATTGGGAAAGTAAGCATTTTTTTAAAAAGCCTTCCCTACCCCAGCCTTTCTGGGGGGCTGGTAATGTTCTGTGTCTTGACTTGGGTGCTGGTGACGTGGAGGTATTTCGTGTACCCAGTGTCATCAGGTGGCACACTTGTGATTGGTGCCTTTTCCTGTATGCATGTTATGCATCAATTTAAAAAAAATACATAACCCCACCTCCTGCCCTCTCCTTCCCCATTAATTCCATATTCCAATGACTGGCCAAAGTTGAGAACAACTGGACTAGATGCTTCCTTGTGCTCCTCCTGGCCAAATTCAGGGAATAGGAACAGAAATTTTTTCAGCAGCTAGGGAGAAGTTCAGATGTATCCATAATCCTACTGATATAAGCCTGTGCAATTATTCCAGCATTAAAGAAGAGTTTGAAACCAGGAGGCAGCCAGCCACCTTGAAGTGATAAGAGTGGGTTGCCAGGGGGCGAGAGGGGCCAGTTTGGAAGATCACACTGGAGCCAAACATGGAAAGCTTTGAATGGCAAACTGAGAAAAGTGACTTTCATAGAATTAGGGCTTTATTTTGAGGAAGGGCTGACGGATTTTGAGAATACTGATTGATAAAAGTGGTATTTTCTAAAGTATGCATATACCTGTAGAATTCCAGTATCCATCATATTTAACTGCTCACCAAAAATATTCTTCGAAAGGCAGACTGGTGAACACCAGAACAGACCCTAGCCTAGAAACGGGGACTTGACCTGCCTTTGGTGTCAACAGACTTTTTAATCTTAACTTCTCTCTAAAGGACCTGCGGTCTGTCCATCCTGTTCTGGGGTGCATTTAAATAAAATTTAAAGAGAGAGAAGAGAAAGGAGAGGAGGAGAGAGGAGAGGAGAGGAGAGGAGAGGAGAGGAGAGGAGAGGAGAGGAGAGGAGAGGAGAGGCAGGAAGGCAGGCAGGCAGTTAAAATCTCAATTGTCCCGTTTGAAGCCCTAGTAGGTTCCTATGGGGCAGAGCTGTTACCCACGCATTGAGGTTTTATAATCTTAATACATGGAGAAGCTTCACAGGCTGATTCGTTTTTTAAGCACGCAGTGTCAAGGACAGGTCCAACAGCTGTTCCCAACAGGGAGGCTGGACCTGAGGAGTGTGGGGAGGGTGTTTTTCAGGGGTGACAACAGAGAATTGGGTTGAACTACAGTCTCTCTGGGATTTTTGAAATGAACGACAGGCCCTTCCTCCAGGTGATTTAGAAGCTCCCCTTGATTTAAATCCGCCAGCCTAGATACCATCTCCGTCTTCTGTAGTATCAGGGCAGAATTTTCACAACCTACTTTAGCAGCCCTTTTCTAAGTGTGATAACTTTGTGTACCTTCTCCTCTACTCCCTCTCCCCCAAAGACTAGAACTCTTGAGCTTTCAAAATAAGGACAGAATTCGGCCAAAAAGCATCCGTTAGGAAAATCAAACCATATACACCATCGAACTTCTTTTGAAAGACATGTTTTCTCTCTCGTTCTTGTTTGACTTGCAGTATTTTCATTTTACCCTTTCTTACTCTCCCCTGCCATAATTGCACCCTCAACTCAGTTTTGAGGACTGTCCACAGAGAATTCTTTGTGAAATTTCCACAAGGAATTCCCTCTGGAAGCCAGCACACTCCCACACATCTCTTTACCAACTTGCTGGCATGTACAGAGGGAATGCAAACCGATCTTAACATTAGTCTCAGTCTAAAACAGTTAAGACAAATCTAATAAGGAAAACAGAACTTGGGGCATTCCAAAGTGAGAGGCCAGTTCCTGTGCATCTGTGTTTCCTTTCTTCCCCTAATGCAGATGACTTAAGAATTGAGGTCCACTTGTTGCCTCTCCCGTTCCCCATAGCCCCTCCCTGACACACGGCCTTTCCCAAAACAGGATGAGAGCACTTCTTCAGTTTTTTCTTACAGCATTTTTCGGGAAAGGGAAGTTCGCTTTAACGAGTTCGCCTGCTGGCTAATGAAGCCACCTGACATTCTCCTTGATCTTGCGGGTAGGCCCAGCTCTAGGGACGCAGAGGCAGCCCTGCGCATACCTGGCTCCAACACTGTTCACTCAGCTCATGTGCAGTAGCTCCCCAGAGGCAGAGTGCAAAAGCCCCAAGCCTCAGGCATGAGGAGGAAGCCTCTGGAAGCAGGGCTGTGAACCTCAGCCTTCCGGCTCAGTCACACTTAGGCACAGGCAGCCGGGAGGACACCCCGCTGGGTCAGTGTCTGGCAGGAGGATTCCTGCAACATCGTGTTATGTCTACACAGATCTGAGATATAGCATCTGTCCACGTGTGTGAGCCAACAGGTAACACCTAGTCAAAACAGAACCACAGGATGTCGGGGACCTCCAAGATTCAACCTCCGTACCCGTTTCTTACAGTAAAGGAACCCAAGACCCACTACAGCCATGCAGGTGACTTGCCTGGAGTCCCTCTGGTAGAGGGAGAGCGGGGCCACGCTCCAGGCGTTCCAAGGTCATCACTCCCCCACTGCCTCTTCCCCGCTCACAAACGCGTGATAAATCTGCCACGACTGTCTTCTCATAATTATTTTATTAGCACAATTACAGATGGCCAGCAACATTAATGGGGGGTAGTTATGTAATATGTAATAATATAATAAATATGATAAATATGATATAATGTGATATATGATATAATTAATATAATAACATAACATAACATAATATATGTTAATATAGTTACATAGTTATGTAGTTATATAATTACATAATACATATTATATAAACATGTATGTTTTACATAAATACATTTTTTTAATCCAGACGTAAACCTTAAAGGTAATTGCTTTTGTTTCTTCTTTCTTAGTCTTCGTTTCAGTAACTTTTTATTTAGGTCTGTAGGGGACTTTTGCATATGTGAGATGTTGAGAACTCTGAGTATGGGCTCTAGATGTAGTGTCTTTTAGTGCTGGATGCTTTTAAAGTTCTTTTTTAAAAATTATTTCTTAAATTGTGTACCATACATACGGAATTTGTGTGTCATGATTTTATATTTGTAACACACGTTTTCACATATTGATGGAGATGTACCTTATGATGTTTGGGGGAAGGAAATGTGGATTTAATTATAGGTGGACTTTTTTTTTGAGATGTAATTGACATGCCATTGTATTCGTTTTAGGTGTATGACATAATAGCTTGATAGATGTATGTATATGTCTTTTAAATTCACCGATTCAATGATACCTTACCTACCGAAAAATTCAAAAGGTACCCAGAGGGCCTGCACAAACGTTTTTCTGTTACCCTTGCCCCCAGCCACCCATTCACCCTCCCAGAGGCCATAGCTATGAAATCCTCCCAAAGATAGGCAAGCATAGATGTGGGTGTTTTTTAAAATAAATTTGTGTATTATATACCCTGTTCTGCTCCTTGCTTTTTCAACTTAACAATGTGTTAAGTTGAAATTCATTACTTTAACAAATATATATTGAGTTCCTATTATGTGCCAAGTAGTGGCTGGAATAGAGAAGGAACCAAATCGATTCCTGGCCTCCAGGGATTTAGTGAGGGATAGAGACAGTGAACAGTGAGCATGTGATGTCAGATAAAGACAAGTCAGTGTGCGGGAGGGGCAGGGAGTGCTCCCTTACTAAGCTAGTTAGGAAGGCCTAGCTGAAGAGTCCTGAGACCAGGTCCTGAGTGAAGTCAGGGAGTGGGCCTTGGCAGGAGAACTCTGGGCAGAGAGAGCAGTATGGAAAAGACGCTAAAGGTGGGACGTGCCCGGGCCAGTCATGCTCCTAGGACAGCGAAGAGGTGGGTGCCTAGAGGTTCTGGCTGTAAAGAATGGTGAGGAAGGAGCTTGACAATGCAGGGAGGCCCATTCAGGTAAACCCTTGTGGCCGTAGGATTTGGCCTGAATACCTGGGTGAAGAGTAATGCTGGACTGAGATGAGGAGAAGCAGGGGAGGGGAGAAAGCTAGCGTTTGGGTTTGGACATGTTACATTAGAGGTGCTGGCCAGTTCAGTGAACAGGAGGAGTTGGCAGATGGATGCAGGAGTGTGGGCTTCAGACAGAGGTCAGGGTTGGAGAGACAAATCAGACTCATTAACACATAGGCGTTATTTAGAGCCCTGGAAACAGACGAAATTAGAGCAGCTGCCCAACGTTTTTCATACCGTGGTTCCTCTGGAGTGAACAGAGAGAAGGACTCTGACTCCACATCCTCCACCCAGTCCGGATAGGTCCCCATCCATCGCCCCAAAAGCCAAGGGGATCAACATCCTGTCACAGCTGTCACTCTTTGGAAGCCACATGTGTGGTCATAGTGTGAAGAAGAAAGAACACTGGGCCGAGAGTCAGGACCTCTAATTCTTGGCCTGGTCACAGCACCTGGGAGGGTTCAAATTAGTTAGTCTCTGAGGATCCTTCCAGCTGTAACGTTATTTGCCTATAAGTCAAGTTGTGTGAAGAGTACACAAGAACTCCTATACACCACCCACCAAAAAAATAAATTGTTACAAACATTCACAAAGTGAAAGGGAAACAGTGCAATCAATTGTGGAGTGTCAAGGGGAAGAAGGTTATTTTAAATTTACAGAAAAGGTACAAAAATCATTCAACATGTATGTGTGTGTATACATTTTTATTTATATATATATACACACACACACACACACACACACACACACTTTCTGAACTATTTGAGAGTAAATTGCAAATATCATGTCCCTTTACCCCGAAATATTTCAATGCACATTTCCTACAAAGATATTCTCTTACATAACCATAGTGTAATTATAAAAATCAGGAAATTAATATCACTAATGCAGGCCTTGTTCGAATTTTGCCAGTTACCCCCATAGCAAAAAAAAGGGGGGGGAGTGGTTAAAAAATCCAGGATTACATGTTGCATTTAGTTGTCACATCTTTAATCAAGGACCGTTCTTTGGTCCGCCGTGCACAGCCTGGACACTTGTGAAGATTACAAACCATGTGTTTTGTAAAATGTTCCTAGTTTTGGTTAGCCTGCTTTCCTCATGGTTAGATTCAGGTTCTGCATTAAGGGGTGGAAGTCTTTTTAAAGGGGGTAAGATCTGAGTCTGGGAAATTGGGACAAGGACAACGGGAGAGCAGGGCAGTGCTACTGAGTAAGCCCTTTGCATGGGAACTGGACAGCTCAGAAACTTGACGCAAACTAAAAGAGAACATTCACCTGGTGTGGACAGAGCCCCGTTAAATGCCTTCAGAGCTAACATTTGGCAAGAAAAGGGACCTTCTCCCCAGCAGATTTTTCTCCGCATGTACTCCTAGTCATTGGTTGTGTGTAGGGCACGTGTGGGCTCTGCACTTTGTGTGCACTCAGTCCCTCAGTGATCTGAGGGGTAACAGTATTTTTCTTATTTTACAAGTGGGAAAACTGAGGCCCAAGGAGCACACACTTTTAGGGGCAGAGCCAGAGGTTGACAGGCCTCTGCCCCCAAGCTCAGGTTCTTTCCACTCCACTGGGTTATCTCAAGCCTGTCAGCCGGTTTTCCTCAGTCAGCCCTTGCTTCGCTTTGCTCAAAAGGCTTGAATACAGACTGCAACCCTGTTTCCCTCTCATGTCAGTGATTGATATTTGATTAACGTTCAGGATTGCTGTCATCTGGAGCATAATTTTCACAGATGCAGAGACCAATTTTGTTGTTACTGAGGCGTAGAGATCTATTTCCTCATAACTTACCCAACAGATTTGGAGGGAACCAGTAACCACCAGGGGGTCCCGCTGGCTCATTCGGAAAGGAAGCTTGCCTGCATCTGGCATCATTTGCGTTTATGGAGGGAGAGTCAAAAGGCCCAAGTACACACGTGTGGCCGCAGTCTGGCCTGCCATGCCGCAGCTGTGTGACATGGCACAGCCATCAACCTCTAAAGTGAAAAAACCTCTGAGCAATCATAGCTGCATTCTCAGAGTTGGCCTACGGGGCACATAGAACCTTGGAGAGATCACTTGGCAGACTTTACAGATGAGGTGGTGGTCATCACCTCCTTACCCAACCAAGTAGTGTCCTGAGAAGACTCTCTTCTGGTCAGAACTGCTGAGCAGGACCACCGCCCCACCCCATCTCAGCTCTCAGGTACAGAGGTGGGCGTACCAGGTTCAAGTGCTGCTCTGCAGCAGGCTGGCCACCCAAGCTCTCGGAGTTTCCAGCAGTGGTGTCGGTGTACTGAGTACCTATCCCAGTTCTTGGCGCAGATGTACAGTCATCCTTCGTCCTTTCTCTTCTCCATCCTCTATTTTCTGTTTGTTCTCTCCCTCCTCCACGTCACTCTCCTGCTCCTACTTTTCCCTCTGTGACTTGTCAGTAAAAGCCAAAGTTATGATTTCATGCCAAAATATTAAATCACATGCGGAGGTTGGGAAGTCAAGTTCACTAGTCTTCCACCAAGGAAGTAAAAAAACCAGCAAATCCTAGTTTGGAAAGCAGTGAGCTTGGCCTTGGGAGATCTGGCTTTCCCCAAAGAAGCATTCACTTCCTGATGGGAGCTGGAGGATCAGGGCTGGAGGTTGTGGCAGGCATAACTGTGTTGAAAGGTGCCAGGGCTGGCAGTTGGAGGCCAGAAGATACCCACTAAAGGTAGCTACAGCCCGTGACCTGTTTTGATGGCGGAACCAGATTATTTGTATACATATAAGAGGTGAGGGACCTTTTTTCATTGAAAATTAAAATAGCTTTCCTGGAAGTGTGAATACAGAAAACATAAGCAGTCTGAGAGCTTAATAAATGGCTGTGAATCTGAAGGGAGTTAGAATATGTCTTTAGGATAGCACCTTCCCCGGGGTAAGGCCTCAGCAAGTGGTAAGCATTTTTTACAGTGTTTAAGGGCATAGAATCTCGAGCCAGATTTCCTGGGTCCACCTCTCAGCTCCAACATTTCTAGTTGTGTAGCTTGGCCAAGTTACTTTCTCTCTCTGTGCCTCAGTTTCTTTATCTGCAAAATGGTCGTAATTATAGTCCCTACAGGATAAGGCTGCTGTGAAAATTAAATGAATTCATATATATTAGAAAAGTGCCTGGCATGTATTAAGTGCTATGGAAGAGTTATTACCTACTGAACGATAAGAAGGTCATCGAGAAAATCGCCACTGGGTTTTGCCCATGTCTAGGCGTATTCGAGAACATCAACAAAAAGGCTAGTAATTATGAACTTAGAACACTAGCTGTACTTCAAGGCTAAAGCCAGGCATTTCAACTGTGGATTAAGAGTCACACATGGAGCAGAACTTACTTGCGTACTCTTCTGGAGTTCTAGTTCTTCCGTGGACAGATGTGGGTCCCTTTGCCTCGGTGCATGACGGTGTATTCTTTTTTTTTTTTTTTTTAATTTTTTTATGGTGACATTGGTTAACAAAATTCAGTAAGTTTCAGGTGAACATTTTAACAGTAAGGCATGTATATATTTACATTGTGCGTTCACCTTCCATAGTTAGATTTCTGTCACCACATGTTTGACCCCTTTTACCCTAGCTGCTTCCACCCTCCTCCCCTCTCCCTTACCCTCTGGTAACCACTAGTCTATAGACCATGTCTGTGAGTCTCTGTTTGTTTGTCCTCTTCATTTGTTGCTTTTAGGTTTACATCACACATGTAAGTGATATCATGGACAGTGTATTATCTGACCAAGGATCTGATACTTAACTGCATTAGTGTTTTAGGGCTGCTGTAACACAACAGTGTCTCAGTTCTGGAAGCTTCTGAGATCAAGGTGTCTGCAGGGTTGGCTTCTTCTGAGAGCTACAGGGGAGACTGTCCCAGGCCTCTTCCTGTCTTCTGGTGGTTGCTGGCAGTCTTGACCTCCCTTGGTTTGTAGATGCATCACTCAACATCTGCCTTCATCTTTACCTGGCATACTCCCTTTGTGTGTCTGTCTGTGTTCAAATTTTCCTCTATCAAGACACAGTCACAATTGATTAGGACCCGCCCTAATGACTTTGTCTTAACTTGATCATCTACAAAGACCCTATTTTCAAATAAGTTTGCATTCACAAGTACTGGGCATTAAGACTCCAGCATCCTTTAGGAGGACACCATTCAACCCGTAATACTCATAATCCTTCAACCAGCTGCTAAAGTGGGTGCTGTTATCCCCATTGCATAGTTAGGATACCTCGGAGAAATTAAAGGACCCCAGAGCCCACACATTTCCACACATTTTGTGTAATGTGACCCCCCAGCCCCTTTAACTAATTCTTAAAACAGTGGTGTTGCTTCTGGGCTGCATAGTCTAATCACTTGGGAGAGCTTTGGGCTAGCAGTCTAACAACTCTGGGAGTAGGGCCTGGGTACTAGTATTTTGCAAGAGCTCTCCAGGTCATTCCGAGGTATTTCCAGTATGGAGAACCACTGCTCTGAGTGCTTTGTGGACCTCCGCTGGCCTGGAAGCTGTAGTGCACATCGCCTCTGTGTTAAGTGCTGAACCTCGGCCTGAGTCTGGGGCCGTCTACTAATCCATTTTGCTCACTTCCAACTTCTTCAGCTAATGCCCCTTCCTTGTAGTTTCGCATCTTGTGATTAGCTGCCCCTTGGGTCCTTCATGGACTAGGTCGGTCATCATGGAGCCGTATGCCATCTACCAGACGATGCTTACAGATCCTGGCTTTCTGGCCCTGACAAAGCCATCATGAAGATCCCCTAGGAAACTTGTTTAAAATGCCGAATTTTTAGGCCCGTTCCTGGGAATTAAAATTCATTTGATCCAAGAATGTTGTCGACAAAAGAACATCCAGCCTAAGAAAAAGTCTTATAAGAGTTTATTTGAGCCAAACTGATGACAATTGCCAGAAAGCAAAATCCTCAGAAAATGGCAGTTTTGCAAGATATTTTATACGTTAGAATCAAAGGAGGAGACAGATGTAAGCAGGGTTACATGAAATTCATTGGTCGTGGATTAGGGAAACAGGAGAAAGCCAAGTGGGGAAATCTCTGAGACTGGATGAAAAGTAAAACGGAGAGACACATACTTCTTTTACATCGGTGGGTATAGGGATAGTTAACACTCACGGCACACAGAGATGGTACGTAGGCAACAAGATGACGACGTGGTCCCGTGTTCTGCCTTTGAGGGGTCTGGAAAAGAAAATCACTCTGACATTTCAAATGTATGTTATCTTAGGTGCACAAGGACAATAGACAATTTCCAAGTTAAAGACTGACCTTTGCCAAGGAAGCTACAGGCCTAGGACGTGACTAGCCACCATGACCTGCTTTTAGTTAGGAACTTTTACAGTTAGACTACCTTGTATGGTGGCTTTGGTCTCCGAGTTTGAAGGCCCACCATGCCGGCCTTTTCTGAACTTGTCAGGTTTAGTATGTGGCCCTTTTGCATCCAATGTTTATTTTCTGACTCTGAGGTTGATGAATTACTGATCTAATCTACTTTCTTTTTCGACATCCAGTGACATACCTGAAGTCACATAACTCATCAGTGGCAAAGCTGGGATTCTCCATGCGTTGCCCTCCTCCATCCTTCCATCTCACAGGGTCTCCAGGGAAGGCCAAAGCAGTGGTTCTGACCCCAGTGCACGGCAGATTACCTGGAAAGATTCTTTTAAATATGGGTGTCTTGGCCCTACCCTGAACCCATTAAGTTACCATCTTCTCTCCCTAAATGTCTGGCCTGTGTGGAGTGCTTCTCAAACATGAATATGCACATGACTCTCCTCAGGGTCTTGTTAAAATGCAAATTCTGCTTCTTGGTCTGTGGTGCATCCTGAGATTCTGCACTTCAAAACAAGCTCCTAATTGCTGGTCCAGAGACCACAATTTGTGTAGCAGGGCCTTACCATATAGTCCCAACCAAGTTTGCCAAGAGTCTACAGATTTCCTCATCTCTGATAGCATCTCTCTTGACTACCTTAGTTTGTATTTGTATCTGAGCTTGCATTTGCTTTTTTTTTTTTTAGCAGTGATTTCCCTCTGTATCATCTATCAAAAGTTGGCTCCCTACCCACACTTTAAAGTATCATTGACCCTGGTTCCAAATTCCTCACCCTTGCTTTCCCCAACCCATCCATCTAGTTCTCTGTTCTTCTCTATGAGGTTCTTGATAAAGACAACAATGCCATGGCCAGCTCTGGCTTAGCTCCATCCATTAGCAAACAGTTATGGCACATCTACTGAGTGGATACAAAGGTACACTAGACCCACACCCACAGCCTTTCTTAATGGAGCTTAGCATCCTAGAGGGTAGGTAAGACAAGTGGGAAAGTCACTGTAACTGATGCCTGCTAAAAGGCACAAGTACTGCGCAGAGGAATGGGTGAAGAGCATGGAGCGAGACCGGCCTGGATTCAGATCCCACCTCTGCTATTAGCAATGTGGCCTTGGACAAATTACTGAGCCTTGGTTTCCCCAATTACAATATGTAGAAAAGAATATTACATGATTCGCAACCTTCATTTTGAAGGTTAAATGAGTTAACCGATGTAAAGTGCTGGCACACGTAAGCTGTATGTAAGTGCTAGTATCATTTAGTTAGAAGAGGCGAGAATTAAAAACAGTATTGTGACATGCTAGAGCTTGATGTATTCACCGCATTTGGAGCCTCCAGAGGTGGAGAAGGGACGTTCATGGTGGTGGGAACAGTATGGGCAAAGGCACAGAGGCAGGCATAGGACCTAGAGAGCCAGGAGTTTAGTTTGACTGATGCTGCAGGGGTGCTTGAAGGAAACAGTAGCTGATGGGCTTAATGTCAGTTGATGTCAGGTGGTGGAAATCCTTGAAGGCCAAACTAAAGAGTTCACTTTTTATTCTGGAGGCAATAGAGAGCCAGTCTTAGAAGATCTCTTAAATATATCTTTTCTTTCAAAAGTTGCTCAGTGTGATGTTGCTGAATAGAATGTAATAATCACTCCCCTCTTTCAGGAAATTGCAGTTATTTTCTTTATCCTTCTTTGCGTCTACCTTGTGGTGTTGATACACACTTTTCTCATTGTCTGAGTGGACATTCAAGGCTATTAAGTGACCTTGGGCTAGGTCACCAAAAGGGTCAGATAGCATGGAATCCATTGAATCACTGGAGCTCACAGCCCCAAGCCTCTGGACCACTCTGGAATCTTGTCACCTCCCAGTCACAGGACTCCCTGAAAGACCAGGCACGCTAGTTGAAAGTTTTGAACAGGAATCTGCCCCTCCAGCACCGTTGCTATTCCTCTTCCCTCTTCATCCTTAATTCTTAATCCTAGAGTAACACACTCATGATTGGCTGTGTCTACACACACACACACACACACATCAGTAGGCAGGACTTAGGGCTGCATGCTGCTGCATGAACTAATGGTAAGTTGCTTAACTTCTCTGTGTATTCAAAGGTAAGAAATTCATCTGTAACATGAAGATCGTAAGAGTACCTCCTTCATCAAATTGTCACAAATGTTAAATGAGTAATACAAGTAAAGCAGTCAGAACTGTGCATCTAGCACATAGCCAGAGATCAATAAACATTAGCTAGTGTTATTGCAACGGAGGAACTTTGAAAAGCAATATTAGAATGAAAAAGGAAAGAAAATGTAACTATTAATTGAGAAAGGAATAAAAAATGATAAAAGCATCATATGTGAAAAATCTATGGCAATAAATTTGAAAATCTAGAGGACATGGAAAATTTCCTAGCAAAGTATCAGTTAGCAACTTTGTCTCCAAAGAAGAACACCTGAATAGACCAGCAACCACAGAATAACTTAGAAAATTTAGAAAGAGATACCCTTTTTTAAAGGCCTTCGTGGTTTTATAACTGCATATAATTTAGTCTTCAAAAACCAGGTATGTCCTTTGTTATTCAAACTATTTCAGCCCATAGCAGAAGATGAAAATTTTTCTCAGTTCGTTTTATGAAGCCAGCATGACCTGAATATTTAAACCTAAAAAAGGACATATCTCTTCTATCTCTAAAGCTTTGAGGAAAAAGATGACCCTAACAAAGAAAGGTGGGGAAAGAAGCAAGCCTCCATGTGCAAAACATATTCTTGCTTTACGGCAGTAGGTATCCACCTGGAGGCACGTAAGAATCACCTGGGAGCACCAGGCCTCACCCCCAGAACCAGTACTTTAGGGAAACTGGAAATTCCACAAGTCCACAAGCCTGCTTTACGATTCCAAACCATCCCAGCACAACAGAGCAGTTCAGAGAGGTTTCTTGCCAGCCTTTGACGTGCTCAGAGCTAGGAGAGGCGGCCATTGGCCACAGACATGCCAAGTCTCCCATCAGAGCCTGAGGGGTTCCACAAAGCTGCAAGTGTCCTCTCTTCAGAGACCAAGACCTAGCCAGGAACAGAGCCACTCATATTTGTAAGTTCTGAACCAGCAACCTTGCCTGCTGCAAAAGAAGGCCAGGAAAGCCCACAGAGAGTTTCAATCTCTGAAATACAAGAGGATTTTAATGACAGACCTGTTCATTACTGTGCTGCGAGGTGATTACGCTCGCATGGTAGGCGGTTACATAAATAATTAATTGGCAGTGTGTGCACAGTCAATCCACGTCTTCTGCTCCTTCTCCTGGTCCCCCAGTTCCTGGATTTGGCCACAGCAGGGACAGTGCTGGGGCCACCCACTGCCGAAGGCCGGTCACACTGCCCTGTCTGTTCTAGAAAAGAGGGAGGGACATCCTGGGAATAGTCAGGGTTCCCTGACCAGGGACTTTTAGAGCAGGAGTCCCCAAGCCCCAGGCCCTGGACTGGTACTGGTCCGTGGCCTGCTAAGAACAGGGCCGCACAGCAGGATGTGAGCGAAGCATCATCTGTGTTTGCAGCCGCTCCTCGGCGCTGGCATCACCGCCTCAGCTCCACCTGTGAAGGAGCGCCAGCAGCTACCATTGTTGTTGTTAGAGATGTTATGGTAGCCCAGGACTTGGGGATACAGTAGGAAAGAGGCTGTGGAAAAAAGAACTTCTCCGAGGTATTTAATTTGAATCCACTTTTGTCCTTTTGGGTCAGAACACACAGAAGAGGGGTGTCTTTGTTTCCACAGAATAAATGCCAGCTCTGTGGATCATCTCATTTGAAGCTCCTAGCAGCACTAGGAGGCAGGATGTCCAAGGGTCTCAAACCTTTATTTACAGATGAGAAAACTAATACTCAGAGTTTAATAATTTTTCAGGCCAAAAAACTAGTCAGTGGCAGAGCTACAACTATTTTCTGCCATTCTCTACCACTAGGAGAGTTAACAATCCAGAGAGAAAGCAAATTGATGTACCAAATGCTACTTAAACATGAATGTCTGGCACTTAGCCGAACCTCAGAAGGATAGAAGAATGGATAGAAAGAAGGAAGAATGGATGGACGGTTGGATGGATGGAGCTCCTGGAGGATGGAAAGTGGGTCTTATTTACCTTTGTACCCCTGTTGGCCACCATAGCGCTTTGACATATAGGACCCACTTAATAAATATTTTTGAATGAATTATCCACTGTGTATATATATACTTTTGTACAAAGAAAAACAAGTGTTTGTGGAGAAAGTAACTTTCTACGCTTTAAAGAATAGAAGGGACTGAAAAATACAGTGTGGGTGTAATTATTATTGTTTGTCAACACATATTAGTCACCATACTGGGATATAAAATATCTCCCACTCATATATTCATTCAACAGATAGTATTGAATGCTTGCTCAGTAGTAGGTTCTATGCTAGGTGTTGGTGATTGAACAGTGAAAAAATAAAGGTGTAAAATCTCTGCTGACATGGAAACCCATAATTATCATATGGGGAAGCAACTAAATAGATAACGAACTAGTACAGAGAAAGAGAAATGAAGCAATGGTGTAGGCGTTGCTATTTCAGCCACAAAACCTTCTCTGACACCGTGACACTTGAGTGGAGACCAAAAAGAAGTGGTGGGGGCAAGTCATGAGGCTTTCTGGGGGAAGAATATTCTAGGCAGATGGAATGGCAGATGCAAAGGCACCGGGGCAGGGCATGGTTGGCAGGTTTGAGCAACAGCTAATAGCCCAGTGTGACTGGAGGGGAGTAAACAGAAGAGCCATGGGGTCTCCCCAGGTCCTGCTTGCTCTGGCTCTCGCCACCTACTGCCCACATGGAAATTAGCAGCCAGTGAGATGAGGCAAGGCAGACAGCAGAGACTGAGAGCAACGCAGAAGGCCGACGATGACCCTACCCCGCCCAACATAGGCTCCATTCTGCTCAGTGTTAACCTACAAATGCCCACCCCCGGGAAGCTACGTCCTTGGCTTGCCAGGACCTCAGCAGCCATCACTGGGCGCTACGAGGGCCTTGGTGGCCGACCGCCTCAAGCTGCCAAAGTCAAACTACAAATTCGTTTCAGCTGTAGTCTCAAGTAGTTGGCCTCCGAGCCCTAAAATCTCCCTCAAGGAAAAAAATGCCATGATCTATCCTTATAAATTTGACATCTGCTTAGCATTTGGTGTTTTTTTAAAAGAAGTAATTGAAACTAATCCATAAGTTGAGGGGATGCTTTTTTATAATAGACTTTTTTTTGATAATTTTTGATTTATAGATTATACAGAGCTCCCATGTGCCCCGCACCCAGTTTCCTCTATTGTTAACATCTTACGTTAGGATAGTACATTTGTTATAATTATTGACCCAACCTGGATGCTTCATTATTAACTAATGCCCATAGTTTATTCCGATTTCCTTAGTTTGGCCTCATGTCTTTCTGTCCAGGAGCTCATTCAGCACACCACATCACATTTGGTTGTCCCGTCTCCTTAGTCTCCTCCTGACTGTGCCAGTTTCTCAGACTTTTCTTGCTTTTGTGACCTTGACAGTTTTGAGGAATACGGGTCAGGCAGTTTGCAGGAAGGCCCTCTGTTGAAATTTGATATTTTTTCTCGTGAGTAGACTGTGTTACTGGTTTGGGGGTGAAGACCACAGAGGTACCTTTTCATCACATCATATTAAACCATATCAACATGGTTTACGGCTGTTGGTGTTGACTGGAATCACCTGGCTGAGGTTTATGTGTCCACTTTCTCCACTGTGAAGGTACTCTGCAGCCTTTTTCCATGCAGTACTCTTTGGAAGGAAGTCAGTATGCACAGCCCACACCTAAAGAATGAGGAGTTGTTCTCCCCCCACTTAAGGCTGCAGTGCCTACGTATATTATTTGGAATTCTTCTGAAAGGGAAATATGTGCCCTCTCCCCCATTTATTTATTATCCAGTCATTTATTGATATCAATATGGACTCATGGATCTTTATTTTATATTTTGGCTTCTAATCCAATACTAATTTTGTTTGTTTGTTTGTTTGTTTGTTTGTTTTTGTTCAAATTATTCCAGTTTTGGCCATTGAAAGTTCTTTCTCTTGGCTCCTCAGTCTTTTTGACTTGTACCCATCAACTGTAGAGGTCGGAGCAATTTCTTACTTTCTGATACTCCAGGTTCATCTCATATCTCTTGTCCTTCTCCTAGAATCACCCATTTCTCCAGTGAGTCCTAGTTCCTTGAATTGAAGAATGATATTAGAATGACAAAGAATGAATAGGTATGCTCATTGCTGCGGAGTGTTGTTGCTTCTAGGCCCACCCAGTTGACAGAGCAAGAGAATCTACGTGTGTGTGTACTAACCCATGTGCATATGTGCTATATAAATACATCTATACACAACCATCTGTACCTACATTAAGGTAAACATAGTTCGTGCTGATGTCTCTACTTCTAATCTATTACCATATGGATCATTCTCCTCCTCCCCTTACTTATCTGTAAGTTTCCACTCCAACAGTAGGAAACTTGGCTTCCACCATACATTGACCATTTAATTGGTCAGTCTCAGTCTGCATGCATCGCAGTATCAGAATTGTTAATGAGGCGATGTCCCCATGGGAGCAACGTTATCAAGCAGGGTACAGTGCTTCCGTGCAGTTTCCTTTGCCTTTAGTCACACACGCTCCACTCATTTCCAAAGTTACTGAGGTCAGCACTTTGTTCTCAACCCTCTTCAGTGAGGTGGTTTCGTACGTTTGTAACACCGCTAGGTTCTCTTGTCAGAGCCTGCATTTTTGCCTGGGATCCTGAGGGACACTTTTTAATTTAACGTTTTATCTCCAGCTAGAAAAAAAATTCACAGAGAGCACACCGTGAGAAACAAAGTGGTACAATCATACTTTTTTTCATTTTCTTGGTTTTTTCCTAAAAAAGTAATTCTTATATTACACAAGTAATACATTAATACAAGTTAAAGTCCCCTTTACTGTTACTCCAAGCCCCGTTCCTCCTCAAGTAGTAAACACTGTCATTCATCTGGAATGTGTCTGTGCACACACTTTTCTTGCATTCGCACATGTGTGTACCCATAAAGAATGTCTACGATTTCTATGTGTGCCTTAACATACATGTTAACTTCTGCAACTTGATTTTCTCCAAACCATTCAATTTGGGTATCTTTTAAGTCCAAGGCCGTGTGCCTCGTGAATGACATTCCACAGAATGAACATGTTGGTTACGATTGTGGGGTTTTCCCCCCCTCTGTTACCAGCAGTGCTGCAGTGAGCCTTCTAGTACATGTGCAAGTGTTTCTTCAGGAATTGCTGGGTCATAAAGACGCATATTTTAATTATAACAGCTACTATCAAATTGCCCATCAGTATACTCAAGCTAGAAAAAAAAATCTTGTTCCATATTATGTGGCTGAGTGGGACAGAGGAGAGAATCAGATTGCTAGTATTTAATTTGTCTTAATGTTTCTCTTTAGGGAATTGTAACTAGGGGGTAAGACTCATTGCGTGTTATTTAAAAGAACCTCATGCTGTGATGATTTCTAGTATTTTTTAAATGTTAATAAATTGTTAGAAGAGGGGCCGTGTGGTTCAGTGGTCTGCTGTCCTTGTTCTCTGTCACTGATTCTAAGTAGATGCTGCAGCAGTTGTATGAATCTGCAGGAACTCCTTATTTGCTTGGCAGGGACCTGGGATGCCACAGCACAGGAGGACCAAGATGAGAGATGAAAGGTGAGATTCTTCCTGGCCTCTCACGTGCTTCTGATGGGTAGGAGGCTCGTGTGTTCACTCATTCTGTAGTCATGGTTGATCGTCTGCTAAGAGCTGGGCACTGGGATGCCCTTTCCCCATCCAGTTATTCAGACAGGCTGGAAATGCCCAGGTGCGCATGCAGAGGGGGCCACTGCATTTCTAAACCTTCGTTTGGTTGAGTGCACGTTGGACGCTAGGCAGGAAACCAAGTGCTGAAGTCACAGAGGGGAGGGCGACATGCTACTGCTCAGGGCTTGCTCACCCCTGGCTCTGCCAGCTATCACCTCGGACTCTCAGCTCCATCTCGGTCTGGCCGTACTAAGGGGTATACGAAGCACTTCTGTGCTACCCAAGGGATGGGGGATATGTTAAATATCCTAAAATAATGGAATGGTGGACTTAATTTTTCCAGATGCGCCAGAAGTGCATCATTTCCACCTTTGCTCTCATAGCTTTCCTTGTGTTCCTGGAATTATTTTCTGGATGAGTAGGTGTTTGGATGGATGTGTAAAAGCTAATAACTTGCTATGCTGCTATTTAATCAGAAGTGGAAAAATTAAATTAAATTAAAGTTGCTCACTATGTCCAGTTCTGATTAATCAGAACCAGGTATGTGCTTCACATTCAAAGCGCGAATTCCTGACAGAAAGGGCTCTGCTGAAACGACTTCTCAACTGCGGGAAGTCGTAGATGGGTCCATCCAGGAGGAGGTGGGGAAGGGCTCAAACGAATTTTTTTTTTTTTAAGCTTTATGGAGCAACTTTTATTGGAACACTAATTATTAGGGCTTTATTCTCCCAATAGTCCTATAATTTGCCACAACGGACTCCAGAATGGGGAGTGCAGAGATGGAGGAGGTCTACTAGCTTCCACTTAGTATTGTTTTGTAGCTTTTCACAGAACAGAAGCAGTTTCTCTTGTTTTATCAGTGGCCAAACAGTAAACTCTCTCTTTCTTCTCTCCTCAACTCTATTCTGGACCCTGTTTGTCCTGTGCAGTAGGTTGAACTGTGCTCCCTAAAAGAAAATTCGCTCGAATCCCACCACCCGTGAAGGTAACCTTATCTGGAAATAGAGTCTGCAAATACAATCGAGTTAAGGTGAGGTTATGCTGGCTTAGGGTGGGCCCTAAATCCAGTGACTGGTGTCCTTATGAAAGGAAGGAAAGATTTGGACACAGAGGCACACAGGGAAGAAAGCCTTATGAACACAGAGGCAAAGACTGAAGTGACACAGCCATAAGCCAAAGAACGGCAAGGATTGCCAGTGACACCAGAAGCTAGGAGAGAGACCTGGAACACAGTCTCCCTCAGAGCCTTCAAAAGGAACCAACCCTGCCAACAACTGGTTTTCAGACTTCTGGCCTCCTAAACCATGAAAGAATAATTTCTGCTGTTCCAAGCCACCCAGGTGGTGGTGCTTTGTTACAGCAACCCTCGGACACTAATACACCCTGTCTTTTGGTTTTCTTGAGAAAGGAGGCTTTAAACCCGAATATCCTGTTTCCATCAAAGAAAGATTCAGTCCCACATCTAGCGATGCCTTTCAGTTCCAAAATCTAGCCTTTTCGGCAAGCAGCCCTTCTCCTGTTCCTCCCAGCTTTGCAGCAAAGTCAAGTGCCAATAGAGCGTCTCAGCAGCTGCATGGACACTTGAAGCCTGTTAGCTCTGACCCCGGCGGCCCAGCTAAACAGCCCGACATAATGGAGCTGCGGCTCGGGGGTGGAGCCAGAATTCACAAACAGGCAAAACAGAAAGGGTTTTGACCTCCTTGCTCTACAGCATTCACAGGGAAGAGGCTGGTTTGTGCCAACCTGAAACACATGGGCTTTACCAAGAAATGGACACACAGCATCTAGGAGCGGATTGGGCAACCTAGTCAGAGGTTCTCTGAGGCCTCTCTCCCTTTGGCTGGCGTTCTTTAAAGAATCGATTCAGGATCCATTGAGTCTTTCATCATATCATAAAATTGTGGGAATTTAGAGCTGCGAAGGACCTGAGGTGTGGTTCAGTCCAGCTTCCCACCCATTTATTTATAATAATGCCATCTGGCATTTGAATAATAATATAAATAATATCAAATATCTATTGCATACGTACTGTGTGCTAGGAAATTTTCTAAGTGTGTCGTATATATTCATGATGAACTTGTTTAATCATCACAGCAATGATTTGCAATAGAGACTCACTTCCAATCTATAGATGAGGAAAGTGAGGCACAGAGAGAAAAGGAAATTGTCCAAAGACCAACAGCTAGCCAAGGGCAGAATTAAGATTCAAACCCAGGTTTGTCTAATCTTGAGCCCTCTTAGCCTCCTGCTCTACAGAGCCCCCAACATAAAATGATATGCCCTACTTTACACGGAGAGCAAGGATATCAAGACCTGGAGTCACAATGCCTAAACGTTGGAAGTCGTACTGTATCTTAATATAGACCCAACTTTAAACACGAGTGCATGTGATGCACGTATACACACAACACACACACACACACAAAGAAGGAACACCAGTCCTTTCCAAGAAAACACAAGCTCAGAGATAGAAGTTTGGGAGACAGACCCCATTGCATTGTCGACTAGGCTACCCTGTTCTCACTAGTGTAAAAATTCCTCCAAAACAAGTTTTGCCTGAGAGTTCCCATCCCCAAAATGCACTAGTCAGAGCTTGATCTAAGAGGAGCAGTCCCAGGAAGGCCATACTAGCCATATTGTTCCAAGATGAAGAGCCAGCAGAAGGGAAGACAGAAACCTGTGGGTTCTGTCTGGCTGGACAGAGCAGTAGGCTGAGGCCACCACAACAGCCCCTGGGAGTCCTTTCAAGTTTTCTTTTGAGATGGTCCCCTCCTCTCATCTAGGATGTTCACAGTTTTTGCAAAATGAGGTCACAAAGGAACGATACCCAAGTCAGGGCCAGTAGGTGTCCTGACCCAATTGTCCCCACCCCCCAGCTCTGGGACAAGACCTCTTGCTTACGTGGTAAGGCCTCCAGGAGTAGCTGTGAAGATGTGTAATAGAGAACAGGATGCAGAAGGACAGGATCACTGCCCTCCAGCTAACCTGCAGCAGACCCGTTTGGTGGCTTTGGAGTGCATTTATTAATGACGAGCTGCCTCGAGGCCGGCTGTGCCCGTGGCTCAGTGCAGCACCCTTTTATTGATAAACGCCTTTTCGGGTTCGGCCTTCAGTTCTTCCTGTTCTGCGTCCCCTGTGGGAAGCTGGAGGCCATGATGGGCATCAACAGAGTCAGAGATTTGAGGTGACTTCCATGCCTTGACAATCCTCCTTTGAGTTTCTGGGTGTGTCTTCTCTCTTCGAGCCAGCTGACTCCCCGCTGGTGGGAGAGTGGTGAGACAGGATGTCTTCTACTGTCTGAGGCTGCCATCCTGGCCCTGCCATTCAGCATCCCTGTGGCAGTGTCTGGTGCTTGGGTTGCTGTGGTCATTGCTGCCAGGGCTATTGTGTCCTTGCTAGAATTCTGTGGAGTCAGAACAGGGGCAGAGAAGCCATGTGTGTGGAGCCAAGGAACTGTTTCCATAACCTGAGGTCTGAATGGGATGAACAGGCCATAGGAAGTGGCTTTGCCTGAGGGGAAGGAGGCAGGACTGGCTCTTGGAGGCCTCTTCAGGGCTTACGGAGGCGAACTTTGGCTGGGATTGTCCAGTGAATGCCCAAAAGATACCAGCTCTTTTGTGGTAAAGAGAAGGTACCTGGCTTACTAACGCACAAGAGCGATGTTAGCTCCACCTATGCAAGTCCGCACTCTGCAGGTATTAATGAATTAACCACCTGCACTGAGGGTGACTACTCGGAGAAGGAACTGTGGTCCAAGTGCTGTACCAAGATTTCAAGCTTCCTAAGTGGTATTCAGACTAGTTAAAGAGGCAAGAAGCAGATTCCAGGTTCTAGATTCCAGCTCATCTACCAAGATTTATAGCTTAAGGTCTATTTCGATATGTCTCTGGTAGTTAGAGGGTCAGAAGACATTTAAGGGATTATACAGTCACCACGGATTTTAGAAGAATCCAAAGTTTGAGGCTCAACAGAAGAGAGGCTCCCTTCCTTGGCTCTCTGGCAGTTCTGTCTTCGAATGCGTGCTTGGCCAGGCCTTGCACAGTGGTTTCTGTTCCTACCACGTGCTGAAAAGCAGAAATCTACTTCGAAAGCAGTGTTCACACCCTTCGCCATTGCTTTTTCTGTATGGGTGGGTTTTAGTCTGTCCTCTGCTGGGGAGCTGTCAAATCTTAATTTTTTCCATGGGCTCCGGGTACAACCCAGATTTAAATAGCTATCAGATTCTCTCAGATAATAATAATCTAATCGTTCTAGACTTAGTCCTTTCTCAGAAGACCTATAGATCCATGACCTATATCCTCTGTACTTGCTCCTGCTCCAGCCTAAGAAGCCCCAGGGTACCTCTCGCTATGAGGGTCTTTGGAATCCTAACCTGGTGAACCAAGAGACAAGGTTATGCCTGAGTTAAGGAAACCGAAAGACACATGCCCCAGGCTTTTCGTACATGGATGCTCTTTAACCTATAAGGCCTTACGCAAATGTCTGGAATAATGGCTTTATCAACTAGCCAAGGTCCCCAGAGAGGGCCTTCCCAACCCCTCAGTGAGGTGGGGCAGGGCCCACCCCATGGGAACCTCAGGGACCAAGTGTGTGAGAAGGATGTTCCCCAGAGGAAAATCAGGGTCTGTGACTGGAAGAAGAGATACAGGGAAAATGAATGCTGTGCAGGCCATATACCAAATACTCTCCTTACCCCTCCACGCCTTTTTCTCTTTCCTTAGCTTCTCCTCACTTGTCTGCTCTTCAGCTACTGATTACAAATGAAAAGTGAAATCTCTGTTTCGGTGGGTAATGGCCGGGTGCCTGGTGACCACTGTAGCCTGGTCTGTGTCCTGTCCTGCTCACTTGTAATCTGGATGTAATACGGAAACACAGCAGGCAACTTGATATCCAGCCTCCTCCACCACCTGGTTGTGATGTCTTTCCGGGCCTGGTGCAGGTGCTCTTGTGCTCAACTCTGAGGCCCTCCCCGTAAGATAAATCCTCTCTCTCCGCCTGCACTCCTGTGCTGCAGCCTTGTCTCCAGCTTTTGTTCTGTTCTGGACTTCCTGTTCTATTTTTGAACAGTTGTAGCCTGGACACATGCCTTTGCAGATGCAGAGCTCAAGTGAATGGCAAGCATCGACCCGAATACCTGCCCTGCAATTAGTGACCTGGGTTTGCCCCAAGTGCAAGGTAGTTGCGCCTCCCATTAGTTTTCACCCTCCCAACCTGGCTGGCCACATTTTCTCCTCCAGCAAGTGTGTGAAGAGGTGTTCTTTTACTTGAGAGACGCCAGAGTTGACTTTCTGTGCCCTACAACTTCCGGGAGCCTTCAGGTGACATGGCTCTGCCCCTTTGGAACAGTGAGACGAGCAGATAGTGTTGTAGCTTCCTAAAATCTTCAGTCCTGTCCACCCCGGGGCTGGAGCTGGAGCGCATTTTTATGGTTCTTCTAATCACTCAGCTCACTTCAAGTGGCACACAGGAAACTCAGAATTTAGACCCCTGATTGGCTGGCTCTGATCCAGATGAGAATCTCTGCAAAATGCCCTTCCCTTCCTGTGGCCACTCGGGCTGGACCCACATGGGTCAGTGCCTATGTGAACGCCCTTTCCCAGGTGTCCTTCGGCACATCAACCTGGAAGGTACCACCTAGCACAGGCACAGGACTCGTCCCAGGAGGCCACCCTGTCGTTATTTTTATGTCCAATGTTTTGTTGTTAATGCTGTTGCTTTAAAGGGGGAGCAATTTGAAAATGAGAATTTTAGGGTCAGGTTTGGGACAATGATTTTTTTATTGTAATTCGATTTAAAATCCACCTCCCCCCATGTCCTCTCCTCATGCCCCCCACAAAAAACTTTTTAATGCTTGATGACAGTAACTATTTTACAGTTGTCTTATTAAGAAACAATTATAATTTTCAACTTCCCATTTAAAATATTAATATTTTTACTAATAAAAAGTTCTTGCAGATTAATAACAAAAATATGCTAACTAAAGAATGGCTATGAATAGGTAATTCATAAAAGAAGAAATTCAAGTAGCCAATGAACACGAAAAATGTTCACCCTGACTAGCAATCAAAAACAAAAATTAAAGTTTTTCACTTATTAAAATGAGAAATGTTTAGAAATTAATAATACCCAGTGTTAGTGAGGAATCAGGAAAACAGACTATGCCGAGCTGGGGAATATATTAAGTAGGGGCTCCCTTCCTGCTAGGAATTGAACTACATGCATCCAAGGGCTTGGAACCAAAAATTCTGCTGCTAGGGTTTTATATAAGAAACTGAACAGAAATGTGTCTAGACTTACTTAAAGAATGTTCACTACAGCATCATCTGTAACAGCAAAAAATTGCCACCAGTCTGAATGCCAAACAGTCGGGGCATTAGAATACTAAGTAGACCGCTAAAAATAACCTTTTATAAAATATTTCATAACATGAAGGAATGTTCACGATGGGAAAAGTGGGGGAAAACAAGATTTAATGCACTTAATACATTTAATAGTGTACTCAGCTCAATCACATTTTTAAAAATATGCACGTATATGTATTTTCAAATGAAAAGGAATTTTCTAAATTCTTTATTATGCGCTACTGTTTATATAATTAGGGTTTTTTACTTTAAAGAACAAATGATAACAGGGTAGAGTTAACTTACATGAGAACCCATTTCGGTTTGAGTATTTTGATTTTGTTTCTTTGTTTTTTCCTTCGGGCAGAATCTGAAAGGATGATAAAACGACTGGGGCCCCATACAAATAGTCTAATATCTCTGTGGAGATTTCTAAATTTTGAAGGGGATAAATAATAAGATGAAGTCTGCTCAAGTTTTCATCTTGCCACCCACACCCTTTCATTGAAATTTTTCCTTTCAGATATGAAGAGTAACTACTGACATGCCCCAGTGGGATTTTAATTATATAATGGAGCTAGTGTTACATTTTTTCTTTATCCTTTAAAAAAATCCTTTAATTTCTACTTGTACACCCTTTTCCTGATAGAAAAGCAGACTTGTTGGCAACATAAATGCTCCCTGAGCCTCTCTTCTTCCTCTCCCACATTCTTTCTTTTTTCTCCTTTCTCTTTGGGGGGGATGGGGTCCCTTTACTGTGCCTGTGCTTAAGCCCACGGGTGTCTGATCAAGATGCCTCAGCGACAGGAGGCATGAAGAACTGCTTCCCCAATGTGTACAGGACTGGAGATGGGAGGATTAGTTCAGCTCAGAAAGGACTGGGATCAGCATGGCAGTATTTGGTCTGAGCTTGAGGCTGATTTTCACCATTATTCCCGCTCCACCTCTGGGGTTTGGGATTGGGTACTTTTTTAACAGACATGCCGCTGGTAACAGTTGTAGCAGGTATAGTTCGATAACAGCTGGGAGGAAAGCTAAACGGGAATTTGCGCCATTCGTGAATGAGCATCTTCCCCCACCCCTTGGGGTTAAAACCTTCGACAGTATGGGAGGCTCCTACCGCCCTCCTGCGGTGCCGACCACAATGCCTTCAGGCATCGTTTAAATAGCTCACAGCTCCAGTTATCGGAAATTATGGCTGCATTCTTTCTGAAAGCTAGTTTCAGTTTGGCCACCCAAGAAATTTAGGATTCAGACTGTTGTAAAGCGAGATAGGAAGGGACGTGAGTTTTGGACATTGGAAAGCTCTGAGGAATTCCTGCGGCTACCCTTGACAGATCGTCCCTGGGTGCTAGATGTGAGACCTAGTAAGTACTTGACATAGCTAGCTACCTCGCTTGGTGCTCACTTGAACTGGAGGAGGAAGATCTCACATTCTTCTTCTCCAGATGAGGAAAAGGGAGGCTCAGAGAAGTTAAGTTCTTTGCCCCAAGTTCCCAAGCTGGCAACTGCTGCTGAGCCTGGGTTGGGAACCCATGCCCGTTCTTTCTGGTGCACCAAGCCACCTCCAGAGCACTAAGCTAAGCAGTGAAATGCGTGCTTGAATTTACACTGGCGCTGTTGCTATCAGTCTGGCTGCGAAGTGAGTTCCCGTCAGGTTTACTTTGGACACGGGCCTCTCATTGGCCTGGGGAGCTTGTACCGCGCAGATTCCAACCCAGCAGGTGTAGGGTGGGCGGGCCGTTTGCTGCCCTGTGGCGCTGGTCTGAGGCCTGGATCTGGAATTACGCTGCCCTGCGTATGGAGGCAGCAACTGGCAGGTGAGGGCTCTATTTGGCAGAATTTGGACTTAAATTCTGACCTTGCCAATTAGTGGGTGGCTTGGGCGAGCTACTTAACCTCTCTGGGCTTGCTTTACTCATCTTGGAAGTAAGGATTTAAATTGCAGCTACTTCTTAGAGTTGTGAGGATTAGATGAGATAAGCCACATGAAGTACTTACAATTGATAGTGCTTAATCAGGATTTGCTTTTATTAGTAACACATGGAGCCACGATGTCCTGGGGTGCAGGAAAGTGCTCAGGTCTCAGAGTCGGAAGGCTTGAGATCCTGTCTAGGCCCTGGCAGGGGATCTCCGGAGCCCACATATACCTCCGGGCAGGAGGGCTATGGGGACCAGTGAGTTGCTTTGATACCCAGGCTTACCCTAAAGCCCTCTGGGGCCTCCTGACTGCAGTTCCTGAGGATGCACGCATGGCATCCATTGCCCACATCAGACATGGCTCAGGTGGAGAGCTCAGAGCAAGTACCCTGTGCCAGCCAATCTACCAGAGTCCTAACCTTTCCCCCTGGGGCCCTAGATCACCCTCATTGCCACTGTGCCTACTTTAGTTTAAGGGCCTTAGGCCCTGTTTCATTTTCATTGCAACTTTTGTTTAATTTTTATCTAGAAAGGCTCCAGGGGTTCCAATCACAGGGAAGGTAAGAGAGAAAGCGCTGGTAGTTACCCTCGGGCTGTCTCCATAGCAGCCTCAGGCACGTCCCCCATTTTACTGCTGGAGGAGCACTCTGGGCTCCAGTGCAGGTCGCACCGGCTCATGATGCAGTCGTTCCTCTCAGAGCCCAGCCACAGCACCCTCTCCCATGACAGGAGCACTGTAATTTAGAGCCTTATTGAACAAAGTGTAGTTCTCAGATTGGCAGATCAGCAGCCCCAGACCCCATCCCGGGCTGTCTGAAGGCATAAGTTTTGTTATTTATTATTCAGGTCTGGTGAGGTCAACAAATCAGGAGACGGTTTGCCATTGAAACGATAGTTTGTTACAGTTTCCAAGAGTAGGGCACCTTTCACATCACGCAGGTCCACACAGGTCAGTCAGGAGGCAGAGGGAGAGGGAAACCATGGGCAAGAGCCTTGAGAGTGGTTTCCACAGAAGGACCAGAGGGGCAGAGTAAGCAGGCTTAAGATTGGCTAGTTTGGGGTATAGGGTGTCTCCGGTCTTCTGGTAGCTGACCCTGGGGTGATTTGGGCAGGAGTAACAGTGGCCTGGAGTGTAAGAAGTGGATAAAGGAGATGATTAGGGTCTGGGCTTTAGACTGGTTGATTTGCACACGAAAGGTGCACTTGAAAGTGAGTCCTCTCTAGGAATTGGCTAACCCAGGGTCAGCAAGGCCCTAAGTTGTCAAAGCATCAGAAATACAGAAAAATAAGGCATGATTAATACGCTGACCTACATTAGCAGAAGCTGCATTTTCAGATCTCCAGGTAATTAGTGAGCATGCTGAAGTTTGAGAAGCACCACTCCGGGGCACTCTTCCCTGACACTGTGGGTTGAGTCCACTAAAAGCAACATTGCGAGCCATTCTGTGTACAAATAGGGAAGGTGACTGGGTTTGTGAGACTCGGGACACCAAAACAAGGCTGAAATCCGGTGGACAGCTAAGAGAAGACTGTCCGAGAACATCAGCAATGCCTTCTACTGTCTGGGCATATGCTTCTAATAATATTGTGTGGATTATTAATAATTGGTATGACAGTCATAGATACTGTGCAAACAGATGAGGTATTACTTTCTATAACAGAACTTATTTAAAAGGAAGGAACTTACCACCGCATCGGGGAAGGAGATAAAAAACAATATTTGTGTCCCATTTTGCAATGGGAAAATTGGTCAGTAATTATCTAATAAAATCCTGGTTTCCTGCATTCCCAAATGAGTAGTGCTTCAATGTATTTTAATGGGATCTGATCTCTTTGGAGTGACCAATTATGTCGTTGGGTGACGAGTACAACTTACACTTGTCATCATATACAGTAACTCCTCCAGAAGGAGCCCGATTGGCTCACTCCCCTTAGAGAAGAGGCCATGGACCGAGAAAGGGTAGAGAGGAAGAGGAACAAGGGCCAAGTGTGGGTACTGCTGGGAATCCCAGTGCTTGAAAATAAAGAGAGCTTTGAAATCATCCAGTTAAAGCCCTTGTTTTAAAGATGGGGACACTGGGGCCCAAGATGTTCATAACTTGCATGGCCCAGGGACTCCTTGATACAGACCCCGGCTGGAGGGCGGAGGGCCAGCCTTCTCTGTTTTCTCCTGCGCCCCTCCTCCCTTCCCATTTCACAGAGCATCTTCTTCCTCTTAGATGGGAGCAGAAGCACTTCACGCCCAGTAGTGATGCTGACAGTGCAGCCATGTATTTTATTTCTTTTTAAAATTTATTTATACTCAGCCTTGTTGAAAAGGATTTAGGGCCCCTTATAAAGTGGCAAACAACAGAGCGAGATAAAATAAATTTAAAATAAGTGAGAAAGATGAGACAAAGGAATAAGTGGCTTCATAGTGACTTCGCCCATCGCCATCCTGCCAGGGCCATGGAGAGCCTCACTGGTCAGCAATGAGTCCAGGCTTGTGGCCCCAGCTTAGGACTTTGGTGGGGTTTTCTCCCTGGCTGATCTTAGAGCCTCTCCCCTTTTGTGATAGAGATGCCTTTGAAGGTCACTTTGAGGGACTTGAAAATTCTCTCCGGTGGGTCATATTCGTGGGTTATGGCTACAGAGGTGATGGTGGCAGCTAGAGGGTTGTCATGTTGTCGCTGCTCTGTTGAGGCCAGGCACGAGAGGAGAGCTAGCTAGTACATGGAACCTTCAAGCTGTTCGTAATCACTGTGACATTCTTGGCACCTTTGTTATGCCCTTGAAAACTGGGAGGAGGAGATTAGTATAGCCAGGATTCAGAGCCACTGCCTGAACATTTCCCCTCCTCCTGCTCATACTTTATCCCTTTTGCACCATTCTGGCCTCTGCTCAAGCTCCAATCTCTAGCTCGCTTGCTGCTTGTACGTATTCATTCGAAGGACCCAGGTATCCTTCCTGCTCTCAGAACTTCTCCTTTCTCCCACAGAAAGGCCCTGGTCTGATACCTGCTTGCCTCAGGTGTGCTCTCTATGATTCCTTGGGCCTTGTCTGAACCCGCTGTTGGTTCTGATGGCCTCTTAGTCACTTCCAAGATCTTCATGCTGCAGAATGCATCAAAGCTAACCCCACCGGGAAGCCCAGCATGTGTTGATTAAATCAAAGGTGCTGAACTCTAATGCATGGGTGGTTCCATCCAAGGAAGAATTAGCCCACCAAAATGCCAGGCGCATCCCTGCTGACACACGCTGATAAGAAGTCAGAAAAGCCTAAATATTTACAGTTGTACAGTAGCATCAGAACAGCCACACTGCAGACTTCTTGGTCTGTACCCAAGAGTTTGGTGGGAGAAAAATCACTAAATTATTTTTATCTGCACAGTGTGGTTAGAAAGAATTACATTTGGAAGGGTCAGGCTCTGCTGGGAATTGTTTATTTCATTAGGCCAGAGTCCCACAGTCGGATAAAGCTGGACTTCCTCAGGTCAGATGTTGGCCAGCATCTGGGACCTGCTAATTTCTTGGCTTAGGTGGGCACCCTGGGACTGCCAGTGCAGTGTGTCACAGGGGTGCTGTTGGATCACCCTGAGCCCCCGAGGGATTGCTGTTGGCTGGCATAGCATCAGTGAGCGGAAACTGGTTGCACTGGGGGAATATCTCAGAGGTTTTCTTCTCTAACAGGCAAAGGAGCAGAGCACTCAAAATTAGCCTGTCGCCTCTCATAAAAACCCACTATCAGGCTCTTAGGCTTAAAAAATCATTTTTGAGTGCACTGGCTAAGACGAGCAATTAAAGTTAGCTCTCCTTCAGACCACTGGAAACTGCTGGCCTGAAGATCTCTGCATTTTCTTTTGCTTTATTGTAGGTTGGCTAATTATTTCCTGTTTTATCCATTCATTAACTAACACACTTTGAGTGCCTGCTGTGTGCCGGTACTGTGCCACGGTCTCCAAGTGTGACTCTTTACGGCACAGTGGAAAAGGGAGGCGAGGCAGGCGGTTGTTACCGAACCCTAAGGTAGAGGTGTGCTCAGGTTGTCCCAGGCACAAGAAAGGAACTCGACTGAGACCTGGCAGAGATGCAGAGTGATGAGGGTCTCCGCGGCATCCTAGGTGTGGGAATGTTCGAACAGGGTCTTGAAAGAAAACAAAACATTAACCAAGGTGAAGAATGAAAGGGTGGCCTGGCATTCCCGGGAGATAGCACTAGGCACTAAGTCACAGAGGCTCGAAACAAAAGGCTCTCAGTAGTCCAGGATGGCAGGAGGGCAGGATGCCTGGGGGGAGGGTATCAGAATGAGCCTCAGCACCTGCTGTCCTGGAGACAAGGAAAGCCGCGACAGATTCCTAGTTACCGATTCTTCTGCAGCTCAAAGACACAAGAGGCCATTAGACATCCCTCAATGCCACATGTCAGTCAAAATAATTAAAAGCAAAAGAACTGAAAAGCTGGTCCATATATTCCAACGTCCATCTAGATACGTCCCCCCAACAGCTTTTGATGAAATAAGACAAAGTGCCAAAAAAATGTGTGTGTTTAATCGCATGACATAAGTGAGTAGAGTGCAGTAAAAAAAAAAAAAAAAAAGACTATCCCTGCAAAACTGAGTGACTGACAACTCTGGGTTAACACGGCGTACTCGGGCTCAGAGTCAAACAGACCTAAGTTCAGGTTCTGGCTTCATTAATTTAAGTATTAACCTCTCTGGACTTTGATTTTCTCATCTTATCACGTTATTGTGAGGATTAAACCATGCAATCCCAGTGGCTTGACTTTACCAGCTTATTTTTTGCTTTTTAAAGTACTAACTCAATCCAAGGCAAGAAATAGGTTGTGGTATATGACGACCAGTTATTATCAGTGGAATAAAGAACAATCACAGATTACAGTTAATAAAATAGATTCTAGAAATAACGGAATTCCTAGTTATTTATTTTATTCATTGGACACATATCTATCACTTACTTCCTATGGCAGGCACTGCATGAGGTTAATGGACTAGAATAGTGACCACGACAGACCCAGACGGTGCTCTCATGAGGCTCATAATCTGGTGAAGAGGAGAATGTATTAAGGACTCTCTTCCTGAAGTCTACCCGTCTCAGACTCACCAGAGGCGGCATGTTCATTGTGGACTGCCCTAAACTGGCTCAGCCATGCAGAATTCAGGTTCTTTTGGGTCGAAATAGTTGCCACTGTAGGAGGTTGCAGCAAGTTGAGGTGGTGAGGGTTAGCTCCTCCCATCACTTCACCACCAGGTTGTAATGAATCCGGGTGTTAGACTGAAATCTGTTCACAGATACAGGCATTCCTCAAACAAACATTCATCAGCAAATAGGGAGAAAACAGCTCACTCAGTGTGTTTGGTACACTTGAAGTCCCCGCCCTCTCTGCTTTGACGTGCCCCTCACACCTGTTATGAGGCAGCTGCAAGAATATTCCAGAGACAGGACTCTGTTTCCCCACTCAGCAGCATGCTGTCATCAACCCCCCTAAAGCGGTAATTACGCACAGAGCGGCCTCAAGGGCAATCCCTGAGAGTAAGGGGACAGGCCCCACTGGGTTCCAGTACCCTCTATAGACAAGGGTGGAGATGTCTCTACGGGTTTGGGCCAGGCCACATATTTTAAATACCTTTAATTTCTCACAAATAAGTACCCATTCCTAGCATTCATTATACTAAGTCACAAGTTTTCCCAACAAAAGCCCATTTTTTTTATACCCAGGAGGTTGATCAGAATACAGATAGCAGAAGTGCTTAAAGTAGACGCTTTTAGAGTGTGACTCTCTTGAATTAATAACAGTTGCCCAACCCAGACTGTGTAATTCTTAATGGCGTGTGAGCTGACCACCCCAGAGGTGAAGCTTCCACGGACTCAGACACAATGAAACACCAGTTATACTCAGTACTTTCTTTTTCCCTCTTTTTTATTTATTTATACACACGAGGACTTTAAATTGTAGCCATCGTTACCGTGTTCCATTTCTCCTATTCAGAAGGAATGATTCTGTGTACGTGGGCAGAAGGGGAGGGATGACGGCTGGATTATATCTAAAGTCATCATAAATCCTGGGTTGCTCAGGAGGGTCACAACTTACACCTGTGTTCTGGGGCCCTCCACTTAGTACCCTCTTTCACTTTCAGAGCTATCCAGTTAGGAGGATAAAGTATAGGGTTACTCTATTTATAGAAAGAATGCCGTGGCACAAAGCAAAGAGAACAAACCCCAGAACTGAGTTTAAATTCTGTCTCTATCAGTTCCCAATGAGATGGCCCTGGCAAGTCACCTCCCCTTGACAAATCTTATTTTCCTCATTTGTAAACTGAAAATAATACACTTGCCTGCCCTCCCTCCCTACTTATTTTTTTTTAGATAATTAGTTATCCCATGGATGTGAATAACGGTTATAGAGAAAACAGCTCTAACAAGAGTTAGGGATTACCACCATCCTTAAACCCAACTTGGTTTGTGCCCTGGCTTGGGCGAAACCTAGCATCGGCGTGCAGACTGTGGCAGCGCTTTCACTCATTTTTTCTGGACAATGGAGACACCCATAACCAGTTCTGCAGAGAAGTACGTAGTAGAGCCATTTGCTTGGGGATTTACATTTCCCCTTAACTCCATCAGAGGAGAGAACATGGCCCTTAAAAGTAAAACCAGAAGCCCTGACTTTGCTTTAAGATGCATTAATGTAAAAATTTTTCAGTAAAGATTCAACTTGCCCTTCTTTACGTGAGTAGAACTCATAAAAGCTGGAGAAGACGTGATGACCAGTGAGAGGCCAGTGAAAGCTCAGCATGAGTATTCTGCCTTGTTGATGCAGAGATGTGGCAAATGTTCCCATGGGAACAGTCACAAACGAGGTGAGGATTGGGTGGGGTGCCCCAAACAGAAGAACTGTTTTGCATAATAATACAGAATTTTACTTTTTCAAAGTGAAAATTGCTTGCTTTCTTATTACAAAAGTAACTGTAAAAACTGCCAAAATTTCAGGCAATATAAGAAAGAAAATATCTCGGTGTTGGTGTAAAACTTTCCAATCTTTCCTATGTGTATTTGTCTGTCTCTGTTATACATGTGTACCTATATGCATATATTTTTTAAAATAAAAGTGGAATCTTATTATAGACACTGCTTTGAAATTTGCTTTTTTTTTAATTTAAAATTATTGTGGACACATTTCAGTAAATTTAGATCTACATCATCATTTTTATAGCTTCCCAGCATTCTATTGAATAGATGCACCAATAGTTTACGTAACTGAGGCCTGATTGCTTGGTATTTAGGTTTGTTTAGTGGCAAGGTATCTACCCCTTTTGCTATATATTTTTTAAAAGTCAGTATAAGATATCTACCCCCAAACTCACACACGAACTTGACACACTTTTCACAATTCCCCCAGGAGAAGTTTCAAATATCTCTCAGTTTGTCTTCTTTACACTTAGGTTGAAGGGCTCCTGACAGTTGAAGTGCAGAGTCGGAGGAGCTGTAAATAACTGGGCAAAGGGCAGCTCAGGGGCGAGAGCCCAGACACTGCGTTGTTGCAAACTGCCCGAAGTGGGGTCAGTTACTTCAGGAATAACTTCCTCATGCACTGAGCCCAGATCTGGTCACTCACGAAGCAACATTGCTTCTAGGAGCCCCTGTCGTTTCCTAGCCCTCCAGCCTGAGGCCTAATCATCAGAACACTCCTTTCGAAAAAGAAAAACTTCGCACACGTGCAGGTGTTTACACATGGTGCGTCCAATAACACCTCAGTATCACGATCTCTGCCACTGAGTTAAGCCCTGTGGGAACCCAGCCAGCAGCTCCAAGTTTTTGAAGGGCACCAAGCCCCACTCCGCACCATCGAGGGCCCCCGTCAGGCTTTCATTGAGAAAGGCTTACACTTAGTTTGTGCAGAATACCAGCAAGCTTGATGGTCTCATTTCCAAGTTTGGCAAATTAGCACTCTGAAGACTGTGGAGGTGGCCCTGAGAGTAAAAAAGAAGTGACGCCAGACTGCAGAAAATAAAAGTAAAAGGCAGAAAGTGAGGAAGCTGAGGCCCCTTCTGTGCAGGTGCAAGTAGCTCTGCCTGCTTTCGCAGTGTTTGCAAACGGCGACACCACCCATGGTGGTGGAGTCATCAATTTGGTGAGTCCTGACTAACATTTTAAGCAGTAGAAGAGAAGAGAAAAATACCAGTGTTTTTCCTCTTAATTAAAGACAAATATTATCCTTTAGAATTTTTGTTTCATATGTGCATACTAGGTTGCAGTGTGAAGTTGATTTCAAACTTAAAAGTTTGAAAGCTACAGTCATAGCCCCTGAAGCCATCACTGTTTTATAGCAAAGTATAGAAATGAATGCCCTTAACAGTGACCTTGAGGTATCAAAAAAAGGTTCAAATAATGTTCAAAGTATGCCATTTAAGAGGACAAAGTACAGTGGGATAAAGATCTTTCAGAAAGATTCCTGTTACAAAGTACCTACCATTTTTTTTGAACATTAGGTATTTTAAATTTTAAGTGGAAAGCCTGTCTACCTTCTCCCTAACTTGAATCACAAACACCAAATTTGACTGGGGCAGCAGGGAGGGAGAAGGAAACCTGAAAAAATAACATATTTGAAATAATTTTTTAATTAATTAATTAAAATGTGATACATAGCTAACAAAAAGACATTCTCCTTCCGGGCATACCCAGTAAGGTACACAGAGGTCTTTGTGCTGCACACGAACTGGAACCTCATTCATTCAAGACCTTCATTAAAAATGCACAGCAAGGCTTCTGTGCTCTGGAGAGGCACCGGCCTGCGAAGATAAATGAGACTCAAAACTGGCCCTCAAGGAACTTACGGTCCAGTGATCCAGATTTCAGTCAACCCCTATTTAATGACCTTCACTATAAAGCCATTTTGCGGACTGTGGTGGAAAGTATCAGCTGAGGCTGATGGAAATGGGCACTCTCCTGAAAAGTCTAGGGTATGTGGCCCATATGTGCAAAACCGGCCTCGTGGCTTTGGTCATGAGCCTGCACCACAGAAGATTTAGCCAAACCCAGTCTCAAGTAAGATCAGGCAGGCTGGCTCATTCCCATGAGCCCAGGTAACAAGAAAAAAATGAAGAGCGCGGAGCTGAGCCCTGGGTCTGACCCGGAAGGGTGCGGGGCAACGCCAGGAGTAAGGCCTGGTGTGTGGCCCGTGGCTCCCATAGCCTCTGACACGCTCGTCCCGCCTTTCTGTCTACTGACAGCTCAGGCCTCCATCCTCGTTTTGATCATCCCCCCTCATGCCTAGGCCGTGTTTTAAAGACCTCACTGGCTTCTGACCAGCCTCCTCCTCTGTATACGTACTCTGGTGAAGCTCCCTTCGCTGGGGGTGGGGTTGGGGGTGGGGATGGGGTGTCTAAATGCCCAGAGCATGGGCACAGGGCCTCAGTTTTGTCTACAGCGATGCTATCGCCCTCAAGGGCTGGACGTAGCATGCTTACCGGCCTTCCCAAACCCCCTGTTGGCAGAGCAGGGTCGTCTGGTCTGTGGTAGAACCACAGCAGTACTAACTACCACAAACATCCGCTGATATTCCACATCTCCTATCAGCCCACTTTCACTAATCTGATATTAAAGGTTCGGTGGCCATGCCACACGGATTTTCACATTCTGGTTTTAAACAGGCTTCCTGTCTCTCCTAAATCTGCTAGTGCTTGTCAATGTGTCCTAGTTTTTGGTTTCAAAAAGAAATGGTCTCTGTGCTTAGAGGAGTCACAGGTATGTGGAAATACTGCATTTCTACTCACTTTGTATCTGTGGGCCTATGAGTTTTCCTACCTTGACTGTTCTGATATACCCAGTTCCCACATTCTTTCTGGGCAGCATGGATGCAAATGTCATGTGGTTACAAAACAACCTCAAATAAATCAGCAAGAGGCAACACCTGTGCATCTCATCTAACCACAGCGCTTCTCCAGTTAGCAACAGACATAGATTTATTTGATTAGCCTTTACGACCTAGACTGCTTTAGTGACATTCAACATAAAGGCCACCTTGACACCCAGCTTCCCTGGCCTTTGGTTCTATGTTTTATTGTGCTGTGTTTTCTGAGAGAAAGAAAGGGGGAGAGGTTGATTCACGAAGTGCTGGCAGAACATTCTAGAGCTTTCTAACCATCACCTCCTGACCATCTCTTCTTTTGTGGTCCACACTTGGCATTTCTGGTCATGGCCCTGAGCCTTTGACTCCTGACAAAGCGTCTCCACTTAACCCTACAAACCCCTTGGGACCTGTAGTAACTCACTACCGTGTTCCCACAGAGGAAATGCCCCAAATCTGCCATGAACCCGCCCGTATGTGTCATATAATAACAGTGCCCCCTAACAAGCTGAGTGTGCCCACGTGGCACAGATGAGGCGCACGACAGCGGGACCCTTCACTTGGTCCCATATTTTCAGTGACTTCTACTGCAGAATAACTGAGCCAAAGCATAACGTTGAAACACCACACCGAAGAAGAGATCCACCAGACGGTGTGCTGAGCAGACCCCTTCCCCGTGCAGGACAGCTCAGCTCAGAGACGCAGGCCACGTCATGTGCAGCTTGTCATTCTGCTCTGGCTTCTTCTTAAACCAGGATTAAGTAAGAAGCGGGGGTCAGCACATGGGTGAGTTAATCAAATCAAAGAGGGACAAGGTGCAAGCTGCGTGGAGATGGTTTCTTTCCTTTGAAATCGTAGCTCTGGAGCGCAGATATCAGAAGCTCGCCTGCGGGGCGGAAAGGAGCCCTTCTGCAGGAGGAGGCTGCAATCTGTGAGCTGCTCCAGAAAAACCGTGGAGACAGGGAGTTGGAGGAATCGAGGGAGATGATGTGCTCTTATAATAAGACGACTTTGCTGGCCTTTGTAGTTCTGTTATCGTGTTTCTGGAAACGTGGTGGAAGCAAGCAAGGAGGACTGGGTTAGGAGACGGAGAACCTGTGGCCTTTCTAAATTCTCAATTTACCTGTCTGTGAAAATGAGGCTAATGAAGGCCACCACTTTTAAAGTGCTTTGTGACTAATCAGCCACCCCACCAGCACAGGTCGTCCTCGGGGCTGAGACCAAGGCTGCTCTGAGCCTCAGCTGTTCACCTTTGTTAAATGAGGATGATAATACCGGCCCTCCCCCGTCTCGCAGGACGCTTCTGGGGGTCAAACAACAATGTGAGTGAAGGAAATATGGAACCAGAGTTCTCAGTGAGTGGCACGGCTCACCACAACAGTCCTGGGGCTGCTGTAAGGGGTCAGTTGCCAGCCCGGAGGCCAGGGCCAGTATGAGACATACTTTGCCCAACCCGAATCTTCTCTTCAAGGTGTCCCTTTCCCATTCTCTCCCCGACCCCAGCCTTCCTCCTCTCCTGCTCCTTCCTTTGTCTCGGATGCTCTGAGTTTCCTTTGCTCTTCTCTCTGGATCCGCCGGGCATCTGCTGCGCCTCACTCCACGGCCTCTATTTTGGATCCCAGTGAAAGCATTTCTACATATAGTTTGCAATAAAATGTGGGTTCCTCGGAGAGGAAAGGGGCGGCCCCCGTGTGGGTTCACATCCACTACCATTGCTCTGACCCCCAGGACCAGGGGAACGACATCTGCTCTCTAGCATAAACATGAATCTGCCCGATGAGAGTACTTTATTCGTCGTCACCTAAAGAGAGCACAGACTCCAGGCCCAACGAGGGAGAAAAGTTGACCTCAGCAACTCTAAACTCAAAGGAAAAAGGGAAATCTTTCTCAGGACTAGCTCAGAGACAGCCCAGGGACACTGTTCCCTCCGTTTGCTTCTCAAGCGACTCAGGGCCTCACTGCATGGACCGGGGAACTTTCTTGCGTCTTGAAAACTCCACTCAGCACACCCCTTTTTTCCCCGATGGGATTTACTGACTTCCAAATCCCAGCGCTTCTGCAGTCACCCCAGACGTGTACCAAGGCCACTGCATTTGCAAAATCTCTTAAGTCAATCTCTAAGTAGAAGATGCTTCAAGGAAGCACCCAGTTCCTTTTGCTAATAACCACAGTTTGTCATGTGACCCCTGCCCCTCCCCACCACTGGTTCTCTCTGAAAACCCCCCCACCACCCCACCAATAAACTGGGTTGATCGTGTCCTTTATCTGCCAACATCTACATTTCCTTCAAGGTGGTAATCTTTTGTTTTTGTTATTTAAATTTTGCTTTATTCTTAACTGTTCCCCAGTTGCTTTGGGCTTGCATAAACAGTTAACAAAAACAGCGCACGAGGCAGCCGTTTCGCTTTCTGTGCTTGTTGTTCTTGGCACCGGGTCAGTTCTATGAACTTCTGGTGTCCAACTGGTAGGACCTGAAACTCTGTGTTTAACAAGTGCCTGTAGTCAAAACAGTTGGCGTGCGCAAGCCGGGGTAGCTGGTGCTGACCACAGCTGGTCAGCCGTCGGCCCTGGACGGTGCAGAACACTCAGCCTCGGTACTTGGAGTCGGGGTTGGGCTTTTGTTGTCGTTTGGCTGTTGGGATTTTTCTTTCTTCCTTTTTTTTTTTTTTTTTCTGTGACGGCATCGTGCTAATGCGGAGTGCTTCAGGTTCCAAAAGTACAACATGTTTACAGTCGTCGTAGAATCAGATTAAGTTGGCAGCCTGAGTCTCTGTAAGTGGTTTTAGTTTACATTTCTTCTTCTAGCAGGATGTTTTGCATAATTTTGCTGATCCTGGGTTATTTATAGACTTTTGAAGGAATGGGGATGCATGCGCGTTTTCTATTCTAACTGTGGAAAGTGAAATCCGTTTCTGCAGGCGGGGAAACGGCAGTGCATGCGCAGCAGAGGGATATTTTAGCTCCTGAAAATGAGTTTCTCTGCATTTGAGAACATTCCGGAGCATGCTTTCCGGCCGCCAATGTCAGCTACCCTGGTAGTTGTCTTAGAACGTGTTGTTTTCCTTTGGTTGGTCACAAGTGGAGTAAAATGAAAGTAGTGATGCCATTTCCTCTGGGACGCTTGGGGAGGGTGCATGCAGTGACTGGGTATTGTTTCAATCGCCCGAAGTGGGCTTGCAGTGGTGGTTTTGTCCAGCCCACAGAAGCGGTGTTAGCTGGCCATCCCCAGCCTGCCCAGAAGCCAGTCGGTGGGACGCTGAGAGCCTGGGGGAGGGGCAGAGGAAGGATGGCCGCAGCAGAGTTAGTGCGCTTTCGAGTTTGTCCTCACCTAAATGACAGTGATACTCAGGTGTTGGTAACATTTAAAAAAAACCAACTGAGACATGGAATGCCTCTGTTTGGTTTTTCTGGCCTGGTGGTAGCATCTTTGGTGGCCCAGTGCGTATTTGAATGAGAACTAAAGTTGGGCACGTTTGAAATCACTGAGCCAGAATTGGCACTGTGTGAAGGGTTTCCCATCATGTTTGCTAGGACAGTTGGCTAAAAATTGCTCCGCTTTGCCCACGGAATGGCTGTGTAATTAAATCAACCATTGACAGCATACCTCGAGCACCTCCCATCCCTGTGTCTGCAGCTCCTGGAATCTGCATGGGTAAGTGGCACGTTCATCCGCGTAATGAGTGTGGAGTCCCAGTCTAATGGTCCAGGAGAATGCCGTAAATGAGACACTTCATTGTGCCTCCGGCTAAATACTTTAAACCAAACAAATCGAGAAGGAAGGAGAAAATAGTAAACATCTGGGCTGCGTGAAAGACCTCGAAGTAGGGAGTCTGCCCTGATCCAGGTCCTTGGGTCCCTCACGGACGAGTCCAAGCCTCCTCTCACCCCAGCATCACCCACACCCACACACACACACACACACACACACACACACACACACGAAAATGGAGAGCTGAAACGGAAATTTCCAAGGTAATAAAAGTGACCATTAGGCTGAGGCTTGGCGTTGCTATAACTGCTGAGTGCTGCCGAGAGTGATTTCTTTTTCTCCTCCATGTTTCTCTCATCTACATGAAAGTACGGGGGTCCGGGGGGATTTTCGAGTGGAGAGGGCAGTTTGTTTTCCTGGTCTCCTCCGCCTTTGCTTGCAGAGAATAGTGATGAGGCTGCCTTACTTTCTAGACATGACCGGTGTTTTCTCAGGATAGCCCCCCTGAGCTGGTGAAGGGCAAGTCTAGCCCTTTAATTCCAGTGAAAAGGCTGGAGACGGTGCTTGGCTTGCAGGGTGGAGCTGCGGAGTTTAAGCTCAGGCTGGATATGATCCATCGAGACCCTCACCTCCTCCTTCCCCCTCCGAAGTGGCCGAACTGGCTGCACTGCGGATGTTTGAAACGATTCTAATTTGGTTCGGATCTGCTCCGTGGTTCCCCTTTCCCTGGCCAACGGATCGGGTTGGGATAGGATTTGAGGCCTGCTTTTTGAAGGCCACAGGTTGGAGGTGTGTGCTGCTTGTGTGTGTCTCAGTGCGTACGGGGGCTCTGCTCCATGTGTAAATAACCTCAGGGCCAGAGCGAATAGAGAGACCAGGGAGGGAGCCTTCAGGCCTTTCTCTTGGAGAGGAATGGCAATGAATACTGAAAAGATTCCCAGCCATCCTGCCCCTGGGCTTTTGCATCTGAATTTGCTAAACTCACACACCCTGATAACCTTGGAAAAGCGTAGGAAGGTGCCCCATTTGCTAGCCTGTCAGTTTCGTCTTCTGGAGCATGTGGCCCCTCCCAGCCCCTCCTCACTTTTGGCCTGACGATGCCTTTCAAACACTCCTTCCTCGCTCTGATTTCCCCCTCATTCCAGGGAGTGGTATGCTTGCCCCGCACTGAGTGGGAAGCCCGGGGTTCAGGAGGGTTCTGGAGCCTGCGCGGGGATTCCTGGTGAAAAGCAACCCCGGGCTAGGTGGTCTGAATCCGTTTGTCGAACCTGTGAATGTGCTGGCAGCTACCTCACTCCGTCTGGCTCTCTCCCTCTCACAGTCGTGTCTTTTTCTGGAAGGACAGCAATGGCAAATAGATTTCTCAGAACCCACAGGGTAAGAGGCTGAACAAGAAAGAAAAGAAGCTGATAAAAGGAGGTGGTTTCTGCCGGGCTGTGGCCTGAAGTCACGCTGTTTCAGACCAGCAGCTCCGTACCTGTATCTTCCCTCAACCTCAGGCCTCCAGGGCAGACAAGATTTGCTAAATGCCATGGATCAGGAGACTGTCCCTGCTTTGACCTTGCTGCAGTTTGGCATGCCACGGAGCAAGGAAGAAGATGCATTTGATCCACATTATGTCAGAGGTTAGGAGTCCCTTGACCTCTTCCCTCCGTACTATATTTTTCTTCCTTATCCAGTGAGCATGAACAGTTTTGGGTAAACAATTACATTAATTTGCTTAGACTTTCATAACAACATATCACAGACTGGGGGACCTAAACAAGGAAATCAATCCTCTTTCAGTTCTGGATGCTGGCAGTCCAAGATCAAGATGCTGGCAGGGTTGGTTTCTCCTGAGGCCTCTCTCCTTGGCTTGCAGATGGCTGTCTCTTTGCTACCCCTTCACGTGGTTGTCCCTTCGTGCGCACACACCCTAGTGTCTCATCTGCTCTTAAAAGAACACCAGTTGTCTTGGATTAGGGCCCCACCTTACCTGGCCTCATTTTAACTAAATCGTCTCTTTAGAAAATATTTTTTCTGAAGACAGCTACATTCTGAGGTCCTGGGGATTGAAGCTTTGACACATGAATTTGGGTGATGGGTTGGGGGCACAGAATGCCCCTCATAGCACCAGTCAGGTCCTGCCTCAACTCTGACAAGTGGCGGCACCAGAACACTGCAATAACTGCCATGACGTAGAGGTTCACCTGACCCGTTCCTGTCCATGTGAGTGTACAGAACCAGGCACCGCCTCTGCGTGGGTGCATAGTCGAGGAAATACAAGAGAGAGAGAAAAAATACGTTCAGAAGCCACACAAAGTCGTCAATGGCTGTGAAAGTCCGAGCTAGCTTTTCTGTGTCCTGTGACGATTTTTAGGAGACTTCTCTGCCCACCCTTCTTGAGGGAGACTGTTGGAGGGGTAGGATGGGTGGGAGGGCTTGCGGGGCAGTGGGCTCCAAAGTCATGTCAGAAATTGTTACCTTCCCTCTGGGCCACCTCTTCCTGGACGAAATCATCCATCTGTTAATGGATTCATTGGCTTGATCCGCTCCGTATCTTGCCAGCAGTGTGCGTGTGCGTGTGCGTGTGTGCGTGTGTGTGTGTGTGTGTGCGTGTGTGTGCGTGTGTGTGTGTGAACTCTGCCTTCAGTGATCACTGCTTCTGTAAGTTGGGAGACCAACCTTGCATGGACTAGGAGAGGAGAATTCAGCCAGTTATTGCCTCGGATTTTCACTGCTGCTCCTTTCCCAGGAGCATGTGTACTCTTCCCCGCTTCCCCTGCTGCGGGACGTCTTTGACCCTGAGAGGCTAGGGGCATGCAGATTGGCCTCTGACAGCCCTTTGCAAAGATTTCCCCCCAGATCTCTTCTCCGTAAAGGCTCTTCCTTCCCTGGGGCAAACGTCCTCAGCTGAGACAAACAAGAACAGGTTTTCTGGGTACCTGCCCTGAGAATGTCAGAGGCAAAGGCTCTGTGTTCTTAGAAACTGCCATTCAGAATAGAAAGCCAAGGATTAGCTGGGGTCAAGCCAGAGGGGAGCTGAAAGCAACCCTCCCTCCCAGCACTTCCTCGCCTGCTGGATCTCTGCTGCAGGTTCAGGTCCTGGTCTCAGCAAGGTGACAGTGGCAGGCTGGTGGGAGAATCCATTACCCTTTGTGACCCAGTGTCTGGGCTGCCGCTGGGAGAGAGGACACGAGGAACCTGCCATCGCAGCCGGCCTGCTGCTCTGTGCTGGAACATCGCCTTCTGGCAGCTAGAGGGCATCTATAGGTTCTTCTTTCTCTTAGCAGGCAGGCGTCTTCCAGTGGAAGTGGCATTTATGAGAGATTTATAGCAGGAATGATCATAATGCTCTTCCTTTATGTTTCCTTAGCTGACTCAACTTTTAAAACCTCTTTTACATGCCTGATCTTGTTGACTCCTCCCTCTGTCCCTGGAAAGGCAGGTATCAGTTAACCTCAGAGCATGGAAATTCTGGAAGTAGAGCCAGGACTGAGCATCCCGCTCTTGGATGCCAGTGCTCCTACAGATTCCACCTGCCTAACGTCTGAGTCTGGATGCCAGTAAGAAGGTCGTCGGTCTGGAAACTGGAAGGCCAGTTGTTTTTCTATTGTTGTATTTCTTGTAAGCTTTAAGGGTGACATTTGGTTGCTCACAGTGTGCAGTGCACTCCTCTAAGAGCTTTATTTACACTTAGTCTTTTAAACCGCTGGTCAGAGGGGTGTCTATTTGTCAGTCATACATGATGAGATCCTGACCAGGGAAGGTGAAGAAATGTGGGCTGAGTGACACACCTACCCTGGATGGCAAGAGGCTCAGCAGCATCACACCTCAGGAGGGCTGTTCACCGCTCGCTGCCACATTGGGGGATGGATCACATTCCACACTTGGCCCTGTCCTCGTCCACCTTTTAAATGAGGATTCGGAAGAAGGATGGCAGTAGTGGCAGGCTTGTCGAGTTTTCAGGGGGCAGATTTGGGAGAGAGAACACAGGCCGGAACAGTGGACTGACTCCAGCAAGATGGCATTTTCTAAGGATACCTATGGGTGAGAGGCTTGGCAGCAAAGTGTATGAAATAAGACTTAGGGGTGATGCAGCTACCAGAAATAAAAAATCTAGATGGGGTCTTTAACTGTATTAATAAGAGAATAATATCCGAAACTTCAAAGACCTGCTCAGACTCCATCTATGTTCCTTCTTAGTTCACAGTTTAGGAAGGACAGTAAGAGCCAAAAAGGACCCAGCAATCAGGATGAATAGAGAAAACGATACTGTGTGAGGAATGGCTTGTTTATTATTTTTTGCACCTACAGCACCTGGTCTTCCTAGGTGGTCTCCCATCCAAGCACTAACCAGCCCTGTCCCTGCTTAGCTTCCGAGATCAGACAAGCTTGGGTGTGTTCGGGGTGGCAAGGCCGCAGAGAGGAATGGTTTTAAAAGATGGCTGGGGGGCATCTAGCCTGGAGAAAAATTTCAGGGAGCAAATATTTGGCAAGTTGCCCCATGAAAGGGGACCTAGACTGGTTCAAAGTGACACCCATAAGGCGGAGATGGGACTGATGCGTGGACACTTACAGGGCAGCTCCACATAAGGAAGAACTGTCTCACCCGATGCGTACTCGGAAAGCACCATCCACTCAGGCCTGGGGTGGAGAAGCCAGGCCTGGCAGCCCCGTGGCTGGAATGCTGAGGAGGTGACGACAGTCCCAAGAAGGGTTAGGAGAAAATGATTATCTTCTTGCCTGTTGGAGGCTAAGACCTGGGCCCCTTTGGTAGGAATGCTGGGGCTTCAGAGGAGAGGGGGCTCCCAGAGGCGAGCTCTGCCTCAGTGTCACGTTAGTAAATAGCTGGTCAGCCTGCTTGGGGTGCGTGTGTGCGTGCGTGTGTGCACGTGTATGATATCATTTCAGGCACGTTAACACTCCTTCAAAGTTAGCCCTGTTTGGGAACTCCTGTCTTGGAGAGCTCGTCTGCTCTCTCTCGCCGGCCACCTTCATAACCTCAATTTAAAAATTACCTTCTTGAAGTGATTCCAAGAAGGGCTTTGACGGTATCGTTCAGTTTTCCTGAAACTAATTGTTCTTTTCGTGGATTGTCCTGGCCCTTATGTCCTGTGGGGGTTTTTTTTATTTAGGTGAAATTTGTATAAAATCAATTAACTATTTTAAAGTGAACAGTTAGTTCAGTAGCATCGCATACATTCACAGTGTTGTGCAGCCACGGCTTCTGTCTACTTCCGAATATTTCCTCACTCCGAAATGAAACTTTACAGCCATTAAGCAGTTATTTCCCCATCCCCCTCCCCTCCGTCCTTGGCAACCACAAATCTGTTTTCTGTCTCTATGAGTTTTCCTATTCTGGACAATTCATATGAATAATTTATACAATACGTGACCTTTTGTTTCTGGCTTCTTTCATTTGCATAATGTTTTCTAGATTCATTCAGGTTGTGGCATGAATCCGGACTTCAGTCCTTACTGTGGCTGACTAATATTCCATTGTATGTACGTGCCTACTACAGTTCGTTTGTCCATCAATCCATTGATGGACGTTCCGTCTGTTTCTGCCTTTTGACTATTGCAAAGAGTGTGGCTATGAACATTCGCATGCAGGATTTACTTTAGTCCCTGTTTTCATCTTTTTGGATGTATACCTAAGAATGGAATTGTTGGGTCATATGGTAGCTCTGTGATTAGTATTTTGAGGAACTATTATACCGTTTTCCACAGAGGCTGCACCATGTTACATTGCCACCAACAGTACCTAAAAGTACCATTTCCAGGGTTTTTTGGTGGACAGGTTTCGATTTTATAGCCATCCTAGTAAGTATGAAGTGGTATCATTTTGATTTTGATTTGCATGTCCCTAATTACTAATGATGTGGATCATTTCTTCATATGCTTGTTCACCTTCTAGGAGACATGTCTGTTAAAGTCCTTTGTCCATTTTTTTATTGGGCTGAGCCTGCCTGTTTTTGTATTTAGAATTACAGTTCAAATCTTCTTGCTCCTTGGAGGCTAGAGCAGTATAGATATTTGCATCTTAATAAGTCACCTGTGAGCTGAGAACTGAGGCCACCTACTTATTACCTTGGCATCTGAGGTAAGGAGAGAGAATTGGGTGAAAGAGGCAGAGGAAGGTGCTCCCGGAGGACCCAAGGCTCTGGAAGAGCTGGCCCATAGCAGCCGTTCACATCTCTGCCCTCCAGATCATCTTGGGACTCTCAGAAAACAGATTCTAGGAAAGCCGTTCAGATTTGTCTCTGGAAAGACTCGGGCTCCAGGGCCATGGGGCCTGCCCTTTCACCTGTGTTTCTTCTAAGAATTGCAACATCCAGTGGGGGAAGTGTGCTGATCAGCCCTTGACCCGCTGGCCTAGGGTCTGGAGGACAAGGCTCACAGCCTTACCTTCAGCAGGCAGCCTCTGCCTAAAGCTTTGCCAAGCAGCACAGCCCCCTCAGAAGTCAGTCAGAAACTGACGAATTCTCCTTCATTCTGGGGAGAAACTCTCTACAAGAGGGGAAAATGAAGCAGAGAACCCAGAAGCCTGACGTCCTGTTCTGAATGATCCTCCAGTGGAGACTCACTCTTGTCCGGCTTTGGTTACATTGTCCAGTCGCTGATGTGATGGTCCCAACCTCAGACAGCCTCACAAAGGCACGTGGGCACTGCCTAGCTTACATGGCATGGTTTGCCGTGATGCTATCTCTCCACGGGCTGAGTTCTCCGTAAAAGATACAAGACTTCTGGGTCTTGAAAGCTCTTGTCTAACAGCTGGCTTCCCCCCACCCCGCCCCAATTAAAAGGCTTATACTTCTCAGCCAGAATTAACTAAAGATTTATCAGGTAATAACCAGATTTCACAAAGAAATGTTGGCTAAAGCACAGGAGAGATCCTAGGAGAAGATAAAGTTGCCCAAAACACACTCTATCATTCTTTTTTTTTAATTGAGGTGAAATTCGCATAACCAAACTAAGCATTTTAAAGCATGCACTTCCCTGGCGCTGAGTCCCTTCACAGTGTTGTGAAACCTTCACTTCTCCTCGGTTCCAAAGCATTCTCATCCCAGTCCCTGTACCCGTTAAGCAGTTACTCCCCACTCCCTGCTTTCCCTCGCCCCTGACGCTCACTAACCTGTTTCTGTCTCTGTGGACTTACCTATTCTGGCTATTTCGTATCAGTGAAATTGCACATGACGGCCTTTTGTGAACCACTGTTTGTTTTTGACACACCTATCCCGTGTATTGTCCCTTGGCCAAGATCAGGGCATAAACTTTTGAAATATCCAGAATGAATGAAAGCTCCCTGCTCGCACTGATAGTTAAAATGCCCCACGAAGTATCTTTCAACCTTTGTAATGAGGTCTCTACTCCCTCCAAAGCGAGTCTAAGGCAACGCACTGGACGCTGCCCATCAGGCTGCGCAGGCCATGAGGGAAGGGGGAGTGGGAAGTCCTAGGCTCCTTCCCACCAGTTGCCGGAACGAGGCTGAGGGGAATCGTGGCTCCAGGAGCCAGGGCCCAGACGCTTGTATGTGGCCACCACGCTGCAGGAAGGCCTGGCCCTTCCCCAACAGGGACTGCTCCAGTCAGCCTCAGCGGAGCCTGCCGCCTCTGACCGCACCTACGTGTACAGCTCAGGAAAACCCAAGTTCATCTGCCAAATTCAGGATACAGCCCTGACTGTTCCGGGCTTTTCTTTCTGCCTTTTCCTAATCACATCTGGGCGTGCTCTCTTAAAGGGGAAGTGGTGTGTTCTGACTGGCCAGGGCCCGCCGCCAGGAGCCAGGAAACGTCTCCCACGAGTCTCCCACGAGTCGCGCTGCCCAGCGTGTCACGGGCTCAGCCTCCTTATCCTAACGGCAAGGCTGCCTCCCCGGGATGTGTAAGTGTGAGCACAGGGCACGTTGGCCACACAGGATGGCATGGGGCCGGGCCCAGGCCACAGAAGAAGAGCCTGGCAGGAGGAGCCTGCTGTCAGCCCACAGTCCAGTTAGCGAGGCCGGGCTCTCGCCGAGACGGTGCCCCTGGGCTGCGGGCTGGCGCCAGAGCAGAGTCAGGGCTGAGGCGTGGAGTGAGGAGAGGAGCTGCCTCGGAAAGCGGTCGGAGCAGGAGGCCGGGGTGGGGACCGGTCTGTTTCGGACAGGCCTTCTGGAGGCACGAGCCTCGGGGCCTGGGTAGGAGTGGAGCGGAAAATTTCGCAGCCCCGGCAGGCCAGCTGGAGTAAACCTCGCCGACTCGTCACCCCACTTCTCTACACGCACGTGCAGCGCCAACTGTACTCGATGCATTTGTCTCTTCGGCGATTATTTTTCTTTGTGATTTGCCTGTGACGTAATCTGTGCTAACAAATGTTTCGGGTCTCTTCACTCACGCTTTAAAAATTGCTTAACACTAGTGACCTGCATTTTCCTCCCGTCGCATTCACGGTGGTCTGGGCCCCGTGTGTGCGCAGGGGGCGCTGGCCGCTGGCAGACGGGCTGCCACGCGTGTGGCGGGCAGCGTACCTGGCCTGGTTTCTAGCTCGGGCTCAGTTTCCTGTGTGCCTACGGGGAGATAAAAGGGAAAGAGCACACACGCCCGTGCAGTCAGTTACTAACTCGGTGCCACATGTGAGTAACCGATGGTAGGAAAGGAGATCCCCACTATATTTCAAGATCCTTTCTGCCCTAGATTTGCGTCTGTGTGGTAGTGATGACTGATCTTAAATCATGTCAAAGCTTTGTTTTTACCAAAATAATTCAGACCTTTTGCTGCTAAAGAAGAGGGCAGAGGGAAACAGAAAGAGGCTGGGGCGGGGGCGGGGGGAGCATGTGTCTCCTGCGCCTCTGTTGACAGGGCACAACCACACCCTGTTTCAAGACAACTTCCTGTTTGCCACTGCCAACTGCCACTCCAAGGAGAACAGAAATGGTTCCGTTATTAGTGGCTGCTGCAGGACCATGACAGCCTGTGGGGTGAGTGGCTCTGAGAGACGCTGTGGGCTCAGCCGTGAGTTGAGACTTTGCACCTTCTCTTGCCGGAGACACGGCCTTGCGCTCCTGAAGTCGGAGGTCGGTACAGATAGAGATCAAGCGATGGTGGCCTCTCGCTGCCCAGCCTGAGTTCCTTAAACAATGTGCCCCCGTAGGATTCTTATACATGGAATAGTTTTAATTCAGGGGCAAGACAAGGCAGAGAACTGCCCCCTTAGGAAAGCGGCTACTTTTATTTTGTTTTAATCTACATTTTCCTGTGTTAAGGGAACCTATATGAAGCGCTTGCTGTGCGTTGACACTGCAGTCCCCCCTCCCATGTGTTTGTTATCAATCCTCACAACACTCACTTCTTCAACAGTGAACATAGCGAGTCCCTTTGGGGGCAAGACCCTGGGCTAAATGCCAGGGACAAAAGACTGAACAAGACACCAGCCCTCCAGGTGTGTCCAGGGCCAGTGCACCTAGCCCGGTAAACCAGTGATCTCAACGTGTAATGTATGCTAAGATGGGGCCGTCTGTGCTGTAGGGGCATGTTCCCACTTGCCAGCCCTATGATGTGGACACTGTTTTCCCCATTTTATAGGTAGGGAAGCTGGGACTCAGAGGTTATTTGCCCAAGTCACAGATCTAATGAGTGACAGAGCTGGAATTTGGCCCAGATCTTTCTGATCCCAACACACCAGTGTTTGGTTCATCTTTCCAGTAACTCCCAAAGCTGGGGCAGAGCATGAGAACCACCTCAGGACCTTTTAATAAAGACAGGTTTGGGGGCCCTGACCCTGCTGTCTCAAGAGTGAGGAGTCCTCTGCTGCGCCGGGTGGTGTCTGAGGTGTAAGTGCGGCCTGGGCACTTTCTCTGTTTCATGAATCAGGATCCTCACTCCCTTCCTGGAGGTATGGGTAAGGCATGCCCAGGGACAGGGCTTTTAAATGTGCTTAGCTCAAGGCACCTGGGTCAAGTCCCCTGCAATTTCTTCAAGGTCGTATTGGGAGGAGTCAGCACAGCCGTTCAGGTGTTTTAGACGCTGGGAATCCCTGTTCATGTATTTTCTCCCCAAAGGTCCCACAGCCTACACCTCCTGCTTTGTGCAGCTTTGGCTGCCTGGCATACCTGTCCCTCTGGTGCCCCTGGGGCAGGGATGATGCCACACATGCCATCTTAAAGCAGAACTGAACAGCTTATGTCAAAACTGGGAGCAACCGCTTCTCACCTCATCCGTGGAGGCTCCTGTGTTTGAACTTTGAACTCTTGCGACTTGTGCAGTGGGGGTGCTGGGCGGCTGGGATGAGAGGTGACTCTGATAGATGAGTTAACACCGTGCGGTGGAACTGCTTGTCAACCCCTCCACCACCACACTGGCCCGGACACACCACGGAACAGCTGGGGCAATGGAAGCCCTCGCGTTATTAAGAGGATCTCGGCTCTGGCTGCAGGCAGAATCCCACGGAGAAGGAGGGCTGTTCGCTCACCTCAGGTGCTCCAGGCAGCCCGAGAGGGAACCTGCTCTCTCCCGCTCAGGGGCCCGAAGCTGTGGCCAGCCCAGGATCCGGAGCTTCTCCCCACCCTGCGGGACCCTCTGCAATGACGGTGTCTGTCTCATCACTACCGTTGTGTCTGAGTTCCTGGCACCTGGTACGTGCCAAGGAAATGCTTTAAAAAAAATGCGTGAGTGAGTGAGAGAGGTTTGATTGTGACCGTGTTTTCCTCTCCGCCCCACCTTTGTACTTGCACTTGCTTTCTCCCATTTGCCCTGTCTGGGTAATGGTGTTCGTGTTTCGTCATGGTCATTTGCTTTTATCTTTTTTCTTGTACAGACTTAAACAGCTTTAACTAAAACAAAGTCTGTTAAGCAGTTCATCTTATGTCCTTCCCTTTTTTCATCTGCATGTTCTACAGTCATATATATATACACTATATGTTAAAGTTTGGTGTTTCTGCAATAATTAGTATTTACACATTTTTGTGCTGTTTTTAATTTTCTTATGACTCTTTCTTGTGGATTTGGATTTTCAAGTATTAGGGGAGCATAATAAAGTGCCTTTTGTGAGCTGGCACTGCAGAACCCCCCTTCCATGTGCTTATCAATCCTCATAACACTCATTTCTTCAGCAGTGAACAGAGTGAGTGCCTGTTAGGGCGAGTCTCTGGATTAAATGCCAGGGATAAAAGACTGAGCAAGGCACCTGATCTTGACATTTCCTTAGATTTGCGGTAACCCTCATACCTCTCATTTTCAATTGACAGCTTTATTTTATTCTGGTTTTAGATTGTGGTGTTTTTGCTGTTGTAAATAGTGTTGCTGAGAATAACTTTGTATGTGGGGGGCAAGGAAGGGGAGAGGGGATATTTCCTTGGGATCTACTTTTCAGACGAAAATTACCAGATTATCAGATCAAAGGCTGTGAGTGTGTTTTAGTTCTTGCTGTTGTCACCAGGTTGCTCTCCAGAGAAATGTCATTCCTTGAACGTACCCCCAGCAGGGTAGGCATGTGCCTGTTTCCCATAGGTCCATATTTGCTGTGATTTTTTTCTTTTAACTAGGTTCAGTGTCTAGCGAGGGCATCCTTTGGTGCTGATGGCAATATTTCAGGGCCCTAGAAAGTCGCTGGGACTTAATAAATCCTACGCAGCAGTGGTTGGTGCCAAAAATTTGCACTTAGTGTAAATAACCGCTACCCAGTGGGAGAGATGAGCAGGATCCCAAGTTATCTAACTTCAGAGTGTGTCCTGGGCCAGCTCTGAAATTGGAAATGCTGTGAAGAATCGTCAGTGCAGAGGGAAGAGAGCATCCCAGCAGGATGGCAGGTGGAAAGGGCACTGGCTCCAGGGCCAGGCGGACCTGGGCTCCCAACTGCTGAGGTCTCTGCGACCTTGGTCTTGTTTCATGATCTTGCTGAGCTTTCATTTCCCATCTATAACAAGAAGGCTAACAGTGTCCACTTTGTGAGGTCGTTGGGTAGATGACGTGAATCGGTGAGTGTAAAAGTAGCTTGCTCAGTGCCTGACACATAGTAGGCACTCAAGAAATGCTGCTTCTCTTCCTGACTGAATGAATGGGCACGGAGTGACCAGGTGACTAAGAAACCAACCCAGAGCCTGGGGGATTTGAGAAAGGAGCGTGTGAGCGCCATCGACCTACATACACTGGTATTTGTTGGAGGTGCCCTAGATGGTGCCTGTTACTTGGCAGTGGGGGAGGTGAGAGGAGAAAAGGAGACCTAGTACAAGCTAATCTGTGACAGGCACCATGCAATAAGGAACACCTCCCCAGCCACTCAGGCCCTGACCTTTAAAGAGGTGATTCAGCCTGAGGAGGGAGTGGGTGCTCCGGAGAAGCTCGCCAGCACTCCTGGCGCATCAGCTGCTTGGCACGCTCTGTCCGCCACTCCTGACGTGCCTTAGTCACTTGACTTTCCTGTGTCTTCATTTCCTCTCCTGGTGAGAAAAGCTGATTCAGTATCCCTCCTCTGACCACCAGGGCACTATATTTAGTGTCTAACTGCAATAGTGGCAGATGAGACCACAAGCTCATATTCTAGCTCCTGCTCCTCTGCTTAATAGCCTTGTGATTTGAGGCAAAGTTTCTCAAATGCAATCAGCCTCAGTTTCCACAGTTGCAAACTGGGGAAATGCCTGCCTCACCACGTGGTTTCTACGTGGGTTCCCATGCTGCGGTCTGTGCTCTGCCACTCCCCATCCAGCTCTGGTTGACCTTGAGAAAAAGGTCCTTGGAATTCCAGATTGTCCTTTCTGAAAAGTGTCCTGACCACAGCTACTAAAGCAGATAGAATTCACTGATAAAATAGAACCCAGCTAATGATTTGCCAGGCACCTGCCCTCAGACGTGGAGGCTAAAGGAGACTCAGCACTGTCAAATGAGAAAGCCAGGGGCTAGCCAAGCTCGAGTGCGCTTGTGCAACTGTGGCAGGCCACAAGTGATGGTTAAAGTCTGTTAGAAGGAGGCTGGCCCCTTAAAAGCCATGTTAGAAAATTCCCAACAAGGTTTTCCTAAAACTGGTATAGGGAGCGACATTGGCAGCTGGCTCAGTGCATGACATTTGCACTGAGGTTTTCCATGCAGGACACTGATGCTGTGAGTGTGAAAATGTCTCAGTGAATAAGCACGGGGCAAGGACCTCTGAATTTTTACTGAAATGGAATTGTCTGGGGACATGGTAGACTTTACCTGCAGACAGTAAGGGAAGAGAACTGTGGTCTCCCGGATTGTACCCTGGGCTCACTGATGGATGGGAAAGGTGTTATATGGTGAAGCAGGGACTTAGGACATCCAGTTGCTGAGGCCATGGTCTGGATTTCCTGTAGTGGAAATACAAAAAAGTAAAAAGATTTGATTTTTCATTTCTTTGGTCCTGGGCTCCCCAACTTCTTGGGGTTGAGGTCTCAGGCGGTGGCATGGTGCTGCTGACTGCTACCTACAAGGGGTTTCTTTCCTCTCCCTAGAGGAGTCGGGTGCCCTTCTGAAATGTTCAACTGCGGGAAGGGGGATTCTCTAGCGGGCTCTTCCAGATGTCCCCCATCTGCTGTAGCATCTTTTGAGATTTCAAGGTGGTAGAGCTCAGAGTTAAGACCACAGGCTCTAAAGACCTGCCTGGATCTGATATTTCCTAGCTCTGTGACCCTGGGCAACTCATGCATCTGAGCCTCAGCTTCCTTATCTACAGAATAGAGGTAATAATAGTATCTCTCTTGGGGTCATGCCAGAATCAAATGCTATAAGGTAAATCAAGTGTTTAGTAGAGTGCTTGGCACATAGGAAAGTCTTAATAAATTATTATTACAGAAGGGGTGAGAGCAGAGGTTGCTGATCCAAGAGCACTCGCTGAGGTTGTGTTTGATGTAGTAGATACTTAATTCTGCGTGGGTGTTCCGACAGTGATTTTATGTCCCTTTGGTAGGTAAGTGGTACTCATGTTCAGCATTAGCACAAAGATACTGGTTTTGGTCTTTCTGTCACACAGTCTGGAAAGAAGTGTGTTGCAAGAGCTACCAACTGCAGCCTCAAAGAAATTATCCTAAATCGTTTTTTAAATAGTTTTGATTTTTAAAGCTAGACAGTAAGTAAATAGTAAGAGAATGGCTAAGTACTTCATAGCATGTCAATGATCAAGTATTACTTAACCATTTAAAATGAACCATATATGGGATTAGAAATGGATCAATGGAATAATGTCCGTGGAAAAAGAATAGTCCAAAATATCAATTGATTACAGTTTTGTTAACACATATACATGTACATTAACAAAGAATGAGAAATTGTAGAGAAACAGTCTTTTTCTCTCAAATTGCTTCAGTCTATAAAATAATTTAACAATAAATAAAAAACAGAAAGAGTTCTATAAACTCTTTCTGGGCAGGGCAAATGGAACTTAAGTAATTATAAGAATCTATGTAAGGCAGTCCCTTGGCCAAAATAGAAAAAACGAGTAAGCCCCAAGTAGGTTGTATCAGAGTGATTGCGATATAAATCTGGGGCACTTTTCTCGGATACATTCCACCTGCACACCAACATCTTTTCACTAGAAACTAAGACTGTTTTCCCCTATCACAAGCCCTCTCACCTCTTTGCCAAGACAAAACCCTGTAAGTCATCCGCAGGCAGGCCTTCTCAGACCGAGGAAACGTAGCTTAAATAGGAACTGGATCTTTCGGGAAAATCTCCTCACCCTGCTCTCCCAGGGACATCGGTTCTACTCGTTTTCTAAAGCTTAGCTGACAATAACTATGTCTAGTGCCCGGTGGGTACTAGACTCATCAGGGGGACCCCTTTGTAAGCTACATAAATGTCTGACCATTCTGCTGTACTCCTGAAACTAATATAAAATAATTTTGAATGTCAACTCTAATTTGCGGGGGGGGGGCTTAGCTGAGTGAAATGTGAAGTCCCCGCCCTGAGAGAAGCTCTGATCGTTCTGACCCTGGTCCCTACGGAGCCTTCCTCACTTGCACTAGTGGCTGGCAAGCCAGTTCTCTGAAGCTCAGGGTACAAAGGTGCAGATCTCTGTATGGGGTACCTTGAAGTTGTGATAGATTTAACTCCGTCTGAACAACATGGAACAGTTTCACGAGTAGAAAATGCTTCTTTAATTTGTTCATTTTACAATACAAAATTGCACACAGAAAACGTAAATGTACGGGGCTATCTTCAAGTTATGATGAACATGCTCTTGCGTGGAACTTGTTCTTTCAATTGCTCATTTAAGCGGAATTTATGGAACCAAAATGTGAAACCAAGAAAAAGACTCACTCATTGACTTAATTTTTTCCTGTGAGTTTAGCAGCGGAACATGCCATCAGGGTCACTAACCAGAACCCTCTGGGAAGGTGATTTAGAATCACTGGGCTGTCCCATTCATTTTGTCCTTAGTGGCACCCTTCCTTGTGATTTATCCTTGTTTATTTGTATTATTTTTAACTCGAAGTTTATCAAAATAAAATTTCTCTTCGTTATCAAGGCTTATCTCCCCACCGGAACTAAGGAATATTTCTGCAAATCCGTCCCCCCAACCCCCTCTGCCAGCTTGAGCCAGAGATAGTGAGTAAACAGAGGAAGACTGCAGAAAAACCCAGAACTGTAGTCGTAAAAATCAGAGTCTTCTTTTAGTTTTGAAAACCTCTGCCAAAAAGAAATTACTAAGCAAAACATTTCTGAAGGACAGAAAGAACTGTGAATTTGAAGTGAGAAGACTTGGTTCTGGTCTCAGCATTACCTCCAGCTAATTTTGCCCTGCAAGCTGGTAACGGATAACTTCTCTAACTGATAACCTCGTGGGTCAGCAAGGAGATAGGACGAGCTGACGTTTAAGTTCCAGTCCCAACCTTCAGGGATTCCTGCACTTCCTAATTTCCTGGCTCCAAATCTTGGTCACAGTACACCCCATTTTCTGCCTTCCTGAGAAGCGGCTATGCCCCTGCACAGGACACAGAGGCCCATTCCTTGGGTAGCCATCGACCCTGCCCTTGGCAAGTCCCCTCACCTCTCTGGGTCTTCTCTGGCCAGTCAGGCGTGAGGAGGGTGGAGATGCCTGGCTGCTTCCTGCCTGTCTCTCGGGGGTTATAAAGGCCAGTCCAATTTTCTAAAGGATAAATTTCTCCAAAGAAGATCCTGCCTGAATGGAATATTTCAATATTCCAGCTGTAACTGTTGCTGTAGCATTCAGGAATCATGGGGCATGAGAAAAGAAGGAACAGGTGTAAGTACGCCTTGCGTTTAGGATATTGGAGTGGAAAGAGGCCTGAGAAGCCATTTAGGGATCCACTTCATGTACAGGTGAAGACATGGAAACTGAGGAAGTTTAAGTAGTGAACTCCAGGCCATAAGCCTAACGTGGTATGGTTGGAGCTGGAGCCTAGGCCTCCTGGCTCCCAGCCCAGGGTGCTTTTTACTGCATCAAAACAGAGGCCTTGGAACTCACCCTTGGTTTTCAGAACTTCAACAGGACATCTCTGGGACCTGAACATGTATGCAAGGTCTAGTCTGATTTAACAGAAAAAGATTACCGTGTGAAGTTATTCAATGTAGGCAACCTATAAACACTGGTCAGGCAAAAACACCCAACCATCAGATGACCCTCAAAACTCCGCCCCCCTTCCCCAATTTCTACTTTATCAGAGGACGTGAGTCCGTCTGCTCTGAAACAACCCGGCAGGCAGATGTCAGTACAAGGGAGCAGAGTGAAACCCCGAAATCACATTCCAGAGAGCCCACATTAGGCTGGCTTTCTTCTCCTAGGTCAGCTGCTTGGAGTAACAGCCAGAAATGTCTCACTGATGAGAAAACCTGAGACTCAGCTTGAAGACAGGGAGAATGGTCTGCCATCTTTGCCTCCCACCTTGCTCATGACCACGTTCAACCAGATTTCTAGATTTGTGCTCTCTAATTCTTCTCATCATGACATGTTATAATTTTATTTATTCAGCACATGTTAATTAAGCACTAACAATATGTAGGGCCCTGTAGCAGGCCTGAGAGCTGGAGAGGACTTAGGACGTCAGAACCTTCGTGTTTGGGGAGTGCAGGATTCCTTCCTCTGATGGTGTACAAAGTTCTGTGGCGTGTGTCATGTCTTTTTCTTGGGAATGGACCCTTAATTTTTATCACATCTGTTGCCCAGTAACAGTGTGTGGACACTAGAACGTTTCTTCACACATCTGCTGTCCTGGCGAGTGTCCTTCTCCTGGCCATCGAGTCGGGACGGCAGGGGCTGACCGAGTGCGAACCACTGAGGCATGCCTGCGCAGGGCTCTGCTGCTTCCTGTAGAGCCCCAGGAAGCTGCGCGTGCCCGCCCCGTCCAGGCCCCACACCCGTGGCTTCTGCCTCCCCCGTTGATGCCCCCTGTGTGTTCCAGCTTAACAGCTGTAACCCTGGCTCTCAGGGAGCCCTGGAGAGGACATGCTGGCGTGCAGACGGATGCCGGGCCACTCCTGGCTCTCAAGGACCTTTTCATTCAGCCTTTACTGGTCACTCTGATCTAGTGATCCTGCTGCGGGTCAGGTTCAGAAATTTCCTGTTCGTTCCCTTGAAGGGCCTTTGGCCTCTGAGTAGCTGCCTGAGGATCACTTGAGCTATGTGGTTATCCCGCTGTGTTCAGGTGACACCAGGTGTCCCCTCTGCTAGTCCTGTGGGAGTTGGCTTGAAGAAGCATGGCCTGGTAAACACCGCCTATGAAAACCTTGCTGTTAGTATAGTACGCCGTTTGCTACTGAAATTTAAAATGTCATCACTGCTAGTTGGTGGGAGAGAAGTGGATGTCAAGACCAACCATAGCCAGAACCGGGTTTCGGGGACGCAGACGTTGCAGAATAAGCCCATTCTTTTAGCTTGGGGTATGTGAGTATGCGTGAGGGTGTGACAGACTCGCCTGCAGCAGACGATGTGCTGAGTTCCGTTCTTTCTTCCTCTGTAGAGAGAAGACACGGTTCAATGTGCAGACCTTCTCCCTCGCCAGCGTCTCCACCCTCCAATTCCAGGACAGCACTGGTCCAGGTGAAAACAAAAGCCTGTCTCAGCGGCCATAACTCTGCCAGCAGCACCTCAAAGCCATTCAAAACGCCCAAAGACAATCTACTTACCTCCAGCAGCAAACAGCACACAGTCTTTTCTGCAAAAGGATCCAGGGACAAACCATGGTGAGTGTTGGGTGCTGGCCGCCAGCAGCTGGCTGTCCTCCCTGCTTGGCCCTGTCGCCATGGGAAACGGTGTTTACCCTCAGGCTTTGTTCTTGGGCCTCGTGTCCTGGATTCGAGGGAACTGAAGAGGGAAGGGACAGAAAACCAAAATGATGGGGTGAGAAACCTAAACACTAGAGACAACACGGGACTTTAAAGTGCCGTATGCCTGACGGGAGAATTTTTTCTGTCCCTGAGAACTGAGCCAAGTAGTGTCTAAGAAGAGAGTGACAGAGAAACAGTCCTCAGTGATCCGATCACCTCTCAGCTTTCTGCCCCAGTGAAAAGAAGCTTTGGTGTAAGTAATGAAAAGCACAGTCAGTCTGCCCAGCAGGGAGCAAAGCTGGGGGTGGGGGGAGCGGAAGTCCAGCAGCCCCGGGAAGCAGGCCCCTCAGCAGCTGGGTCTCTGCTCCATGGAATATCTTCCAGCAGAAGAAGGTAGTCGGAGCTGACCGCTGTAGGAAAAGAGGAGAGGAAATGTCGCCCCTTCGTGGGCTGGGGGAGAGCTGACTGCAGGTGACTGAAAAATCAGAGGCTTCTAATTCTATTTTTTAAAATCTCAGTCTTGACCAAAAAGTCATAAAGTTTACCTGTGGAATGGACAGATATGAATCCAAACTAAAAACAAAGACAGGAAGCGGAAGCCGAATACAGGCACACCTCAGACGTATCGTGGGCTCGGTTCCAGACCACCGCAATGAAACGCGTTGGAATCGTGTTGCTGGTGGAGGATGTTGTCTTCAGTTTATAAAAAACACTTCCGTGCGGGTCAGTAACGCAAAGCGCAATAAAATGAGGTGCGCCTGTGTCTTCACACACTCGCTAACCCGACTGAGAGCACTTGAGGACTGGCTTGTTACAGAGCCTCTGGGTCATCTTTCAGGCCTCACGAAGGCAGACGAAGGATAAGTGTGGAGTCTGTGTGATTTATGTATTTAAAGAGAAAAAGTGACCTGCTAATTAGGGATAGTTAATTATACTTAAGTTTATCCCTAGGAAAGCTCGGGACTGAAAGCATTTGTCAATTTGTTTGTTACTGCACACTGGAAATTATGATGACTTTGTAAAGCGCTGATTATGCCAGGTCAAGTAAAAAGCCTCGTGAAGGAGTGAGTGGAAGCGTGTAGCCACAGCTGTCAAGGAGGGGAGTTAACCGTCATGCAGGTGGGTCCTGTGGACAAGCTTTGTTCTCTCCTGATCCTTAGGATCTCAGGTCCATCCTCTAAGAGAAGGTACCTGGCCGGGAAAGACCCAGCCTGAGAGTGACAGTTGTGGCTCTGGGCCTCTGGGGATGTGAGTCTCTTTCTCGTCAGGGACCTTGGAAAGCAACCGAAGGTTGTTTGTTGAGGCAGCGTCAGGTATCCTGGTGTAAGCACAAGCCCGGGCATCACTACCTATGTACACATCTCAGCTGGGCAACTTTGGGCAAGTTGCTCAATCTTGATATGCTCGTCTGTAAAATGGGGCTAATAATAGCTCTACCCCACGGGATTCTTGTGAGGATTAAGCCATCCATGTAGACAGGGGCCCTGGAGCCCTGGGTGTAGATGGGGCCTCCTGGAAGGTATGAGGCTTGCGAAGAGCAGGAGCCAATGGCAGGGCCCTGGAAAACGGGGGACAAAGGGAAGAGGAGCTGAGGAAGCAGAGACTAACTGCTAAGCCAAGATGCTTTTCACTGCATCCTGTCTCTTCTTTCCTGGCCCAAATCCTCACTGCCCATCCCACCGGCCACCTTTTGCTCAAAGCCCTTTTTTCATTCACTTCTTTGCCAGCCACAATATACAGGTGTCTTTTTTTAATTCCCTTGGCACTTCGTTTTTACCTTACCTGTGATTCTGTGGTGCCATAAATTAGATCTCCCGTACTCCTTCCGCCCAATGGTAATTGCAGGGCTCCTACCCAGTAGGTCCTTACACTCAGCAAACAGAGTCCCCTTGTCAGTACGTATTTATTGAATTGAGTGAAATGGATCTGACTGTTAAAAGGAGTTGTAAGATTTTCACTCCTGGAGACAGTTAACCTGACATGTTTGGACTGGCACTATCCAGTAGACACATAACGTGTACCACACATACAATTTTAAATTCTCTGGTAGCCATGTTGAAAAACGTAAAAACAAAAAAAGCAAAATTGATTTTTAATCACGTATTTAACCTAATGTACTCCAACATTATCATTCAACATAGCATCAGAGATAGTTTATGTTCTTTATTATTAAAATCCTGTGTTTTACAATTCAGCACATCTCAATATGGACACTCAATTTTCATCAGAAATACTTGTCCATGTCCAGATTGCGTTAAAAATCAGCGATTATAAAACAGATTTGCATACCCAAGTTGTTCCAAACGTTGATAACAACTGAATCAAGTACCTGGTTTTAAATTTTAATGAATTAACATTGAGTTCCTCAGCCCCGTTTCAGATGCTCAGGAGCTGAAACGTCTCGTGGCTGCTGTATCAGAGCACAGACCTGGACACCTAAGCCAAGTGAGCTGGCTGGGTCCCCCTGGTTCTCTGATTCTCAGGTGTGCGTTCAAGTGGCTCCTCAGTCTCTTTACTGTTGTGCCCCCCGCCCCCGACAGGGGCTGCTAAATTCCAAGGTGGAAGGAACTGCCCCTCCTTCCTTACGTCAGCCCGTGGCTGGGTGTGTGATGGGGAAAGACCTGGAGGACCCCGTCAGGCCATGCAGACTCTCCTGCTGAAGTCCTGTTTCCCTGACCCACAGGAGCTCTGCCCACACAGCTGCGCCTGCGGGTGTGGGCCGTGGCCTTTAGCTCAGAGTTAACGGCAGGTCAGGGGCGCTCTTTCCCAAGTAGCTCAGATTCACACGTATAGCAAGAAATACCGCTCCTGGGTCCAGACATGCCTCCCAGCGTCTCCCACGAGGTCGAATGGTCTGTGGGCTTGTTGTTTTCTCCGCTCTGTGTCTGAGGAGGTTAAAAATAACGGCTTTAGAGGAGAGGGTAAACAGAGGGCACACCACTGCTACCAGATCTGTCCCCTAAGGATCGGCCTGGCAGCACTCCCCGCTCGCCCAGCACCCAGCTCTCTGCCCCTCTGCTGGGTCACTGTCCTGCTGTAAAGGCAGAGAGGTGGGCAAGACGAGTCAGTCCCAGGTGAAAGTCAAGAGGGAATTATGACTCTGTGGCTCCTTTGAGATAAGATAAGCATTTTAGACCTTATGAGTTCCTACTCTGCCAAGGGACCAGCCTCTCTCATGGGGACTGAATCAGCCAGTTCGACTTTGACGTGCCGTGTCGCTTCAGCTCCCTGGGTCCAGTATGCTGAGCGACAGGGGACTGCAAACCTGCTGATGTGGGCAGGAGCAGGGAGGAGGTTTTCCTCCCCTGCATGGCTTGTTGCCTTCTCCTTGGGCCTTATCAACCCACACGTGTGTGCTGAATGCTAAATATGCTCTGCCATTAAAAATGCAGGAGATGAGCCTGCTGCTCCAGAAGGAAAATGAGCCAGAGCAAGAGGAAAATCAGCAGGCACCCAGCCTCCCGTGTGCGCCGACAGTGTAATGGGGGAAGACTGTCTCCTCGGGACACTTCCAGTGGGAGGCTTGTCCTCCTGGAGTGGTGGGGGCTCGGGTAGGAAGAATGCTCTGGAACCCCTTCCCAGCGCTTTATGGAGAGGAAATGATAACTGAGCAGCCCTGGCCAGGCACCTTGGGAGAAACGAGGCTGGCTTATCGCTTCTTGCCTGGTGTTAGCATGAACTGGGGGCAAGAGCCCATATTGATGGCCCCAGAGGAGTTGTCTCAGGGTTTTCACTGAGGCTGGGAAACACTAGAGACCCCAGGTGCTGTGGACCTTACCAGTGACCTGGCCCCTCTGGCTGCCCCAGTTCTTCCATAAGATTCTTGTAGTGGCCTCTACCTAGTCCGTTCAGCCCTTGCCCCACCCTCACTCCAGTCCACCCTCTGCACCCCACCCGAGTGCCATGTGCCCCTACCCTGCTCAGGACTCCTCAGTGGCCCTCGGCTATTTGCCCGCTGAGTGGAAGCTTAACCCCTTCAGAGGTAGATACATGATCTGGCAGGTTCCACTTGTCCAACTGCTGATGCAAGTATTTTAACCCCTTCATTTCGTGTTCCAAGTGTCCTCCTCTATTTGTACCTCCTTGAACATGTCCCCATGTGTCGGCACATGCTATTTCCCTTCCCAGGAGCAGCCTCCCTCCCTGTCCCTACATATGCATAAAGTCTCTACATGGGCATCACTTCCTTCATGAAGCCTTCCTGAAGGCTCCTTCCTCAAAGCTCCCATGAACACTCAAGATAACCAGGGTGAAAGCTACCGTTGTCTATTGTACTTCTTTGCACCTTTATCCTCCCCTGCCCCCAGCCGGACCTAGAGCTCCTTGGCATCCCCACACTTTAACGCAGAACCCGGCATCCAGCAAATATTTCACAAATGAATGTCTATGAGTGAATGAATGAAGGGGTCTGTGAAAGAGAACCGTTCCTTTCCCCTCCTCGAATAGATTTTCTGATACTAAAAGAAACCACGGGTGTAAATAAATAATTTTTTGAACTCTTGGGGAGAAATCAGAGTGCTAGTTTCCGTTATGGATTATTTTCCCCTGCTATAGCTGTTAGAGTTAGGAAGGGATGATAAAAGAGAAAAACTCTCTGTGCTCTAGCACAAAGGGAAAGGCTTTTTTGTTTGGGTTTGTTTGTTTTGGTTTTTAAGGAGGAGGCAAGTACAGTGTACTCCCATTCCGTGGCCCCTGCATGGTGTTTGTGCCCACGTCCCAGGATGCACTTAGCCACATGAAAACCCTAATAAGAAGGGAATTGAGGAGTTGGTGTCGCTTTCCACAGAAGCCCTTCCCTGGATTCTCACTTACAAATCCAGGCCCTCACACATGAAGGGGGACATTCGAGGCCAGTTTTGCCCCTAGTGGTGTCAAGGGAGGAGGAGTAGGGCAGGGAGTGGAGGAAAGGGGGGTAGACAAAAGAAAGTAAGGGGAGGTTACTCTGACAAGGCACAGAGGGAAGTAGAAGGGCCAGGTGGGTGACAGGACGACAGGTAGACAGGCCAGGATGTTTGAGAATCCCAGGGGGGATGATGTCCCTTCCAGGACAGGAAGGCATCGGGAACGCATGCATCTAAGCACTGCATGCTCACTAGGTTTCCAGATGATCGAGGTAAGGACAATGGACAGCTCCTTGGGTATAAATTCGACTGACCTCACCAAGTCACAGAAGTACTCGGAAAGAGACTAGAGTCTCGGAAAGAAAATACAGGCGAAGCCAGCTGGGGACGGGGGAGATGCATGGCACAGAGAGAATCTGAGCCGTGAAGCTTGGTAACCATGGTCCTGCACATTTGCACAGCAGCTCGTAACCTGTAGCTGTTTCACAGCCCTAATCCCTTTTGAGGCTTGAGTCTTCTCAGTAATGTGATGAGGAAATGGAGGTCCCAACTGATGAAGTGCCTGGGACTTGGTCCCTGGTCTTCTCGTTTCCATGCTATGACGTAGCACAAGCCCTTAGAACTGCCTGAGGTCAAACCCCATCTCCGCCCTTCACTTTGCTGAACGAATGCCCGAGGGCAACCTCTCTGAGCCTCAGGGTCCTCGTCTATAGGTTAGAAATGAGGATGAATCACCACCTTCTGTGTGAGTGCATAGCCGACTGCGCATCGCCCGGCCGTCTGCTCAGGCTCTCAGTGTCAAGGGAGGACCAGAGGCGCACAGGTCAGGGGGCTGTCAGGAGCCCTCTGCCCTCACTTCTGTCATCACTCTGGCTCCTTTACCAGGAAGAAAGACAGTGCAGGCCGTTCCTTAACTAAAGCATTTGTCCCGGTGGAGAGCTGGTTTGGTTTTTCTTGTTGTGTGACTGAAACTTCCCTGGGAACATGAATTCATTTATCAAACAGTTAAAGCCCTTCCTAAGTGCCACATAATGTATATGTCGCTGGGGCAACTTTGGAGCAAGGTTCACCTTTGGTCCTGGTTCCTGTCCTCAGGTAGCTCAAGGTCTTGTCAGTCCACGTGGCATAGAGCTAAAACCTGGCCATTGGATGAGATAAGTGTGGCGGAAACACCTAGGAAGGAACAGCCAGCACTAGGAGAGAAGAGGACATCTCATAGAATCTGGGCAGATGGAGACGGGTTCACCCCTAGAGGGGAGGGGGGCACTGGAGCAGGACTTTGCAGCCCACGGAAAAGCCCAGAGCCAGGCGGAGCACTGGGTGTTCGAGAGGCAGCAAGCATCCCAAGAGGCTGGGGAAAGCGTCCTGGCAGGAGCTGTGGGCGGGCCAAGCTGTTGCACTCGCTTCTCCAGGTGGTGGGGGGAGCCGCATCAGGACAGCAGAGTCGGGTGTGCATTGGCGGCTGAGTGGAGGCGTATTCAAGCACAGAGCGGCCGGGACAGAACCTTGAGGATTTTCGTCAGGGTTCAGGCAAGGGATGACGACCGGCCTGACCTGGAAGTGCCGATAAGACTCTTTCAGCATGTGGACTTGAGTGACCGAATGTCAGAAAGGGCCAAGACCTCTAACTGGGTAGCGATGTGGTTAACATAGAGGTTTTTTTAAATGCAAAGTGTATTTAATTTGGGACAAAGAATATCCTGAGTTTGCTACATATCAACGTGAAGACAACAATTTTAAAGCTGAAAACAGTGTACTTAATATTATGGGTGGAGGTGTTTTGGGTGCAGAGCTCTCTGCCCAGCCCTGGATTCCAGTACGGAGAAGGGACGAGCTGAATGACACCCGGGCCTCCCAGGCCACTTGAGAGGGAAGATGCACTGGGTGCTCAAGAAGCAGGAGGCATCCTGAAGGCAGAGCCTGAGGGCCTGACCCCAGGTCCTGGCTCCCAGCCCTCTCTGGCAGGGGGATGGAGGACGCTCTGAGAGGAGCCCTCTTCTCACACCCTGGGTGGATGTTGGCTGTGCTGGCTCCGGAAGGCAAGAGACAGGCCCAGAGAGGGCAGCCTGCGGCCCCGGCGTCGGGAACCAATGACCTCTGGTGGCTGCAGAGGGGAGTGCTGCTGCTTGCTGCTCCCAGGCAGAGCCGGGCCTGAGCCGGTGCTGGAAGCCAGGGTGTTAGGGGCTCTGCCCTGGCCGTCTCAGTACCAGCGCTCTCTCCACAAGCCACTTGCTTCCTGTTCCCGACTGTCTCAGATCCTCTTTTGATACCGTTATGCACTGCTATGAACGTCACTGGGTATCCTTTTTCATTGTGAAAACTTGAGTACTCGTACGTATAAAAGGCACCGAGCAGGTGCAATTGGTTTGGTCTGGGGCTGTCTGCCCTCCCAGGCTGACTGCCCAGAGCCGCCTCACTGGAGGCAAGCTGGCCCCAAGTGCAGTCCAGAGACGGCCTTTCCAGCATCATTTCCTCTACTGTGCCAGGACTGTTTTTTCCTCCTTATCTTCTCTGGCTTGCTGATTTTCTCCAGTCTTGCGACAACAAAATTTCCCAGGAATGTCAGGATGTATAGTGCTCATTGATCTCTCAGCAGGGATGGAGACTGCTTTCTAAGCTCCATGGATGGGGAAGCCCCAATTAACAGAAGTACCAGAGATTCTAACAGAGGCTGGCGCTGGGCCTCCTGCTCCCCGGAAACCCGCAGAAATCTGCAGGAGGTCCATGCAGATCCTCCCCTAGATGTCTTAGAACTAGCAAGGAACACCATGGCATAACATACTTCAGGGTTGCAGGAGACAACGTGTTTATGTGCAAGGAGGCTGAAGTTTCTGCTCACTCTTCTTCCAGAATGAGCTATCCATGCAGGAGCATGAACCACTAGCCCCAGCGTGGGCAGTGCCTAGAAGACTAGGGTTTGAGAAGCAGGTGGGATTGGGAAGGAGAGCTGAAGGCTGATAGAAAGCAGTGATGGAGTCTGGAAAGGCTTCCTACCCGTTCTGTTTTTCTTCTTCACTGCACTCCCCTAGAAGTGGTCCTTCACGCCAGGTAAATACAGACGGTCCCTGCTCCCGCGCATCTGCCGCCTTGTCTACCCTTCCCCCACTGTGGGACCAGAAGGGCTAAGAGGATGAAAATTTCTGACGATGATTTGCCCCCCAGATGTATACCCCAGAAGCATCAGCATCAGTGGCGTGATCCGCTCTCTGCTTTTTGCTCTAGCTCTAATTTATTAGGGCCAACTATGTGCCCAGCCATGGGCTGAACACTTTATATGTATTATCTCAGTCACTTCCAATACCTTTTGTAATCTTTATTTTACTGATAAGGAGACTGAGGGCCGGAGTTGTAAACTCCTGAGATAAGCTGGACAGAGAAGCCACGTATGCCTGAGTGGGGTTTGCTCTGTGCGAGGCTGTCCTACCGAGGAGGCAAGGAAGGACTGAAACTTGCCCCCATGCACTTGGCCAGCCACCCTTTCTCTAATTCCCATACAAGTCTCCATGGGCTCCCTAGGGCTCTGAATCAAGAAGTCAGGTTCTTTTCTGCCATAATGCTTTCCAGCAATAGGTAAGCCAGGATTTGGGGCTAGGTTTGTCTGATTTTCCAAGCCTGTCTTCCTAATCATTGTCCTAAACTATCCTGCAATATCCTCCTCATTCTATGAATCTGCCAGAAAAGTGACAAGGCACAGACCCTCAATTCAGCCCTGCTTATCCTCCCTGGTTTTATTTCTTGCTTCTGGCCACGTTTATAATTCATCGGCGTCGGCTTGCTTATTTCTCCCCGACTCCTAACTGGCTTAAGGGAAGGCCCCACGTCATTCTTCTCAGCCGCTAATCAGTTGAGAGATGAGGTCTTGGCCCATTATCCAAGTCAGTGATGAAGATGTTTTAACCTTCTTGGCCAGTGATGGGCCCTGGGCGCTCCACTGGGTACCACTCTAGGCTGGCACAAGACCCTGATATCCAATCTTTTGCCCCTGCTGCCAGGGCCACTCACCCGCAAAGTGCTGTGGTCTGACTCACTCTCACACTGAGGTTATGTTATGCGGGGAGGAATTCAAAGCTTTGCAGAGGCCAGGAGAGGTTGTTCCTGGTGCTTCCTCTCCAGCTACCAGGACTGACTCTCAGTCACAGAATGGTACTAGATTAAACCTGGCAGATTTGCTTACTTACTGTGCTCTCTGGCCGATTACCCTGCTTTCTTTTTGCTTAAATTGTTTACAAATGGGTTTTCTGAACGTTTCCCCAATGTTTTTCCAGATTTAAAAAAATATATCGTTCCTCTCTACTCACTCTTTCCAAGTCTCTTTTGGCTCCTCTCACTCTGTCTCTGAGAGGAGACCACACTCTGTGGACTATTATTCCTTTTCTAATAAACTTCCCTTCTCTCTCTCTCGGCATTCAAGAATATCCCAAGTATTTCTTCAACTTCAAGAATTTAAATTTGATATAAATAATGTCATCATAGCAGCCTCCAAAATGCATCCACAGGACTCAAATAGAATTTCTTCTCTGGGAGTCTTTCAAAATTGGCTGAATTTCTTTTTACTTGGGATGGCTTGAAGGCTATTACTGCTTGGGAGGCCAGAGACCAAGTAAGATAGCCCTTTTAAGGATCTGCCAGTAAATAAGAGCCTCAAACTTCTGCACGTGGGCCTTTGTCAAAGGAATTGGTGGGAAGAAATCAGACAGCTGAGAATGCTCATCAGATGCATGACCCACAGCACAAATACCATATGTCTTCAGGCTCCTGCCTGTCACCTCCATCCTTGCCCTGTGCTGGTAAGTGGAGCAGGGCTGGCGGTGATTTTTACAGGCCTCGAGACTTTCTGAACCATTCTCTTAAGGTGTATCTGTTGATGATAGAAGAGTAAATCGCGATCGTCAGGAAAGCATAGCTGGCAGGAGAGCAGGTGGCCCTATAACATTGGTGGCACCGTAAGATTCTTCGCCTCTGCTCTTTTGCAGACGTCATTGGGCAGGAAGGGGAATCTTCTTGGTACCAGGAGCACCATTTTTCTCACAGCCTTGGTCCAGAAAGATAAATGCAGACAGGCCAAGCACACAGGAAGACGACATGGGCAGCCAAAGCAGCACACGAACAGCAAGGTAGATATCGCCCTCACGTAGCAAGGAGGACGAGGGAGGGCTTTTCTCTCTGGGCTGTGGGATCCCTTCCCAAGACCTGAGACAGAGGTGCAGAGATGACAAGGAGATAACTACTCCCAGCGTATTAGACCCAGCGGGGGAACAGGCTGCAGCCCAGGCTCCCTGAAAGGGTTCATCTCAAGCGAACAAAACAGGCATTATGAAAGCAGTGGGGGAAGAGCGAGGACTCGTCTTTCCCTTTCAAACACGGCTCCTCAGAGAAAGGACAATAGTGAGTTGATAAATGCAGCTAATTGTGAGACTTCGGCAAGTGTGTAAGTGCATCCCTAAGACTGAAAGGGAAGGAACTTGAGGGGCTTTGGCTGACCTCAAGGGTAACCGCCGGGCTGTTTGTTGCTTAAGCAAACAGAATAAAATATTGCCTAGTAAGTCCTCTAGGTGTTGCCAACTGTCCACCCCTCCCAGCGTCTAACCACACATGAGGTTTCTGAGTTACTGTGATTAGACACAGAAAAGGGGGGGGGGATGCCTGAACTGTGAAAGCAGGGGTCAGGATCTTTGGCTTCTCTCCAAATGGAAAGATGCTAAGTCTGTCACTCAGGGTCCATTGCCGTCCAGCAGGGGCTCTTACCCGCCCAGGGCTGGGGCTCTGGCTGGGAACGGTGATGGCAGCGGAAGTGGCGGGGGTGGGGAGGGGAGAGAGAGTGGGAGAAAGCAGAAGACGATTCTAAGATGATGGCTTTCGGACAGCCACACTCCCTCACCTCCGGGAGTACAGAGACACATAGGGACATGTATATAAGCGAAGCAGGGGACAGGGCTCTCAACAGCTCCTCAAGGCAGCCAGAGCACTTTGCTGGAAAAGGCTGAATTTCTGGTATTGGTTTTCCACGTCGAGTGGCACCATCTTGCAATTATTTCCTCCTTTGTTCATCAGTTTAGGTTCTTGGGGCTATTGCCAATAGCAGTGAAGAGAAGAGGCTGAATTCTCAAATAGACCGATGGCTGACGTTTATAATGAGGAGTAAGGCTGGCGAGGTCAGACGGGAATGACCTCTCTCTCTCCCACCTCCTCTCGGGATGTGTTGGACCCTTCCCACTATCATTGAGCTACCTGTTTCCCTTTCTTCTCTTAACTCCCAGCAAAAGTACCTTCTCAGCTCAGGCCAGAGGCAGGTTACCCTAGAGGGAAAGCCTGAAACCTTTAAGGGAGAGAAGAGACACCAAAGGAAAAATTATCAGAGGCAGCCCCCAGGCTCTCTGCCCTCACCAGTAGCCCTTCTCCATTAGGCACCCTTACAGTCCCACCCACAACAACCCAGTCTTTCTTCTCCCACTGCCAAGATGTGACCCACGTACCTGGCATCGGGGGTGTTTACTCAGTGGCTCTGATCTCCGCTTGCTCACCTGGACTGTGGAACCCTTTAGAACATTCCTAATCAGACTTTTTCCCCCTGACACCTCCCTTTGCAACCCAGTAAGACTCGGTCCCAGAGGACTGCACAGCAGCCTGTCCTTGTTTCTGATGGGCTTCAGTTCCACGTTCTGCCGGGAGTGCTAGGGCTGAAGTCCTGCTGGAGTTCCGGAAGCATGGGCAATAGAAGGTATGAGCGGGCCACACTCACTATGTAGTGGAGAAAACTCCACATTAGACCAGTCACAGACATCAGCGGGCCTGGCTCAAGCTGAGGTCCTAAACCTGCTTGGGAAGAAGCATCACCATAGACATGAGTCAACTGTGGCAGCTCCAAATGTGCAGACTGAATGCACCCGTGCCCCGTGGCTTCCTCGGACATCGACTTTAGGGGAGAAACGCAGACTGTACTATGAGCATTTGAGGACCATTAGGCTCAGTTTTTAAATGTATTTCAGTTTGTACAATTGTTCTGGATTATTCTATCCTAACGTCATATCTTTGTCTGCCAAGCGTATGAGTACTCAACATACGCCCAGAGCATTTTTCAGAGAAACTGGAGGCCTTCCCTTTCCTCACACCAGCTCATGCTACCAGAACTGCATCCGGAACTCGAAGGTCCTGACTTTCGTTCCTGAACTTTCTGGGCTTCACAAAGAGGTGTGTGACAGAAGGCCGTCCAATGCTAGCCTTCTCACCTGGCTAATGGTCCACATATTCACAACAACACGTGAAGTTAAGCTTTTTTCGAAAGAAATAAAAGTCGATAGATCAGAACAAAGGTGACAAATCAACAAGAGCTTTTTAAGCAGAATCTTATATATTTTCAAAGTCAAGATATTGAAGTATAATTTAAGTTACATGAGGTTTTTAATTTGTGGGGTTTTTTAGTTTGTACGTTTAAAAATTTTTAAGTGTGGTAAAACACACATGAAATTTACTATCTTAACCATTTTTTATGTGCGGTTCGGTAGTGTTAAGTACATTTACGTTGTTGTGCATCCAATCTTTAGAAATCTTTTTATCTTTAAAAAATGAAATTCTGTTCCCATTAAACAGCAGCTCCCCATGCCCCTCTGCCCCCAGTCCCTGGAAAACCACCATTTTACTTTCTGCCTCTATGAACTTGATGCCACAAGGTACCGCATATAAATGGAATCATCCAGGATTCATCTTTTTGTGATTGGCTTATTTCGCTTAGCATAATGTCTTCAGCATCCATCGTGTGTTGGAATTTCCTTCCTTGTCAAGGTTTCCTTCCTTTTAATATTCCATTGTATGGAATATTATTTTGTTTGTCTATTCTCCATCAATGGGCATTTGGATTGCTTCCACCTTTTGTGACTATCGTGAATAATACTGCTATGAACATGGGTGTGCAAATGTCTTTTCAAAACCCTGATTTCCATAATTTGTGTCTTTTAAAATGGAATGAAGGAATGCTTTTAGAAGCAGTCCGCGTTCCATGGTTTTGCACTTTTTACCATTTGGAAAAAATAAGGAAAGCTGCACTAATTTCCCAGGTCATGTCTTTATCACTTTTTAGCATGCTGACTTTTCAAGGGCTGCTTTCGCTGTTCTTCGGCAGTATGTGAGCGCTTTGAGTGCAGTTCAGTTATCTCGCAGTGATAGACCCTCTGACCAAGGGCAGCATCGTCAGGGACTTGGCGCCTTGCTAAAAACCACTGTTCCGGTTTCGCCTCCCCTGGGACTTGAAGCCCTTCACCACCCTTCCTCGGGCCAGGAAAGCGCGCGGTCCTAGGGTGAAGTCGGAGAAGCCCTGCAACAGTCTGCGCTACCGCTGAGTGCCCTTCGCGCTGGCCAAGACCTATAAATAACGTCTGTGATCCTGTTTCAAAGTCGGAAGAGGGGCAGGGTCTGAGGGGCTGCTGAAATGATTTCGTGAACAAATGGATCAAAGGAATGATCTATGAATGAATCTTAGAGAAGGGAGAGCCAGCCAGCCATGTGGACAAATAAGATTCCCCCTCTGCCAAAACCAGCCCCTCACGCGCTCCGTTGTCTGCAGGCGTGTACAAGCCATATTCTAGATCATTTGGCATTCAAATAGCTGCGTCGGTTCAGAGATGATTAGGGGGCTAAAGTGTTGTCAGTGTTCTGCCCTCCTGCAAGGAGGAAAGGAAATCGAGTTCAGGAATCAAAGCAAAGCTTATTCATCTCATTTTTTCAAACCCGAGACAGAGCTCTTTACAGCCCCCCAGACACAGGGTCCTTCAGCATCAAATGCACAGAAATCAAATGCATATCCATTATAGGAGAAATAGCAGGGAAGTGGGGCTAAGGTGACAGATTCTGAAGAGCAAATATACACCTTTGTGCTCTGTCTTCTTAAAATTCATTCTCTCACCTGCCAGCCCTGAGACTTGCCTATTTACATAACTAGCTGCCTAAAATGGAATATTAGATAATGCTGCATGGCGGCTCACTCAATCCGAGCCCATCCCCAGGATACGAGAGTGATCCAGGAGTCCTCCGACAGCATGCAGCGTGGCACGCTGGCCTGCAGCCATGCCTCCCCGTGGCATGAGCCTGTCAGCACTCCTGAGCTAAGCAGATGTCAGGCCCAATCGCCGGGTGGGAGACCAGCTGAGCAGCAGGGGGAAGGGGTGTGATTCAGCAAGTGGCACGGTGGCACACCATCTTCAGGGCACAAACAGCATCTCTTCCTGAGCTTCACAGCAGGCACCTTGTTCTTCCCAAGGTGCTGTCTCCGAGACAGCCGACATACAAGAACTGAGAAGGGGGAGCTGCAGGATCTTTGGAGACAGCGGGTACGGGAGGTAATCAGTCAGCTCTGATGCCATCCTTGGCACCGTGCCAGCCTCGCACCCCCTGTTGGTCCTTTGCAAGGCACAAATTTCCCTCCCATCAACACTGGAATCATGCTGCTAGCTTATAGGAGGAGTATAAATAAGTGATAAGGAAGTGTTCTGATGATGATAAGAGTATATAGCTTCTCAGCAAACCAGATGCATCAAAGAAAGCAATTGTGCGTGTTTGTTCATTTATTTTTCAGCGTTCCGGTTCCTGTAGTCAGTTTAGAGAAAATTCCTAACCTAGTGAAGGCAGATGGTGCCAATGTCAAAATGAACTCTACAACCACTGCTGCAGTCACCGCCTGTTCCACCTCGTTCTTGGCTGTCTCCACCCCACCCTTGATTAAGCCGGTCTTGATGTCCAAGTCAGTGCCACCTTCCCCAGAGAAGATCTTAAATGGCAAAGGAATTTTGTCCTCCACACTAGACAAGAAACACCAAAACAGCACCAAAAACAACAACAAGCCTTACAGGAGACTTTCAGGTATGTGTCTGTACTTTGAGTCGGGCTCATGGTTAGACTGAAATTGAGTCACATCCATAACCAAGGAGTGATGTGTTCTTATAATTCAGCAGGTCTGTTTGTTTCATCTTGAGGGGGACATGGAGTTGAGCTGCAAACAGGGCCCCACCCAAAAATGCCAGTGAGAGCTGGTTCTCATTCCCGGGCCAGACGAGGCTTGGTGCTCAGCAGGCATTACCCCTAGTGACCTGGGAGGCAGGATGCTCTGCACCAGCCACAGCAGTCCACAGGTCCCATGCTGTCAGGCTGCACTGGGTTTTATAGAGGCCTCCCTTCCACAAAGTCGGACAACCCACAGTGACATCTCGTAGTGGCTCAGGGCCAGCTTGGGACAGTCCCCTCAGTGACTGCCCCACAGAAAGACATGACCTCTCTCTCTCCTTTGGCCTGGTTGCTTTCCAGGTTGATTATGTGGTCTGGGTCTACAACTGCCTTTCCCACATAACCAGTTGAAATTTCCATATGAGAATGCTCAGGCTGACTATGCAGATGAGATAGTGGAGGGGGTATCTCTTGGATATACCCCCTTGATATTATCTGAACAGGTTCATGGGGTGCCCAGAAAGGAGTACATGGCCAGCCTTTGAGGAGATGATTGCCTTTAGGGACCCCCATGTGGATGATGTTCACCCTGAATTTGTTGTAAAACTAAATCTAGCAGTACTGCTTTTTCCAAAAGACCAAAATACGCTTCATAATTACTTCACACACCATGGACGTTTATCTAACGTTGACCAGAAAAAAAGAAAATATTGCAAGAAAGCAACTATGTCTTCTGGTATGAGCATGCTTATTAAGTACCCCAAAATTGTGGGTCATATTTATTTTCGACTTCATATTTTTTTTGTATTTCAGTTTTTCTATCTTATATCTGTAACTTTTTAAAAAGTTATTCTAAAAATACCTCAGGCCCGAAGCACTGAAATGACACTGGTATTACACCTTGAAAATCTCTCCATGTATTGCTCACCCACTATCAAGAACAGTAGAGCCCACTGCTCTTTGTGGGCATCGTGGGGCCTCCCTGTGCGGATGGGAGCCTCCACTGCCTCTCCGCCCGCTGGGAACATTCATTTTCACTCTACAGTGGTGGCCGGCAGCATCCCTGGAAAAACCAGTGGGCCTGGCTGGGCAGTGTCCAGAGGCCGTGGTTCCTTGCCGTAGTACAAACATGACCATGGCTTTCAGTCTGCTCCCCAATCTGAAGTTATTTGGGGATTTTTGCTATTTGTTGTTTTGCATTTTGTTGATTGTTTCGTCTCATTGGGTCTTTCGCTTTTTGCTGTCTCGCTTTCACATTTGGCAGCCAGCTCTCGCTCCAGCCTAACAACCTGCTCAGTTCCCAGCCAGCATGAGTGCTGGTGTGGATCTGGGCACGGGTATGACCTGACAGGCCAAAGGAAGGGCAGCTGGGGGCTTGACACCCAGGCACTCCTCAGTAGGCAGACAGGTCTCATAGGAAACAGGTATCTTCAGGTCTAGCCATTTTCTATTCTCAAAAGTGAAGCTTTAAAGAAGAAAAAGAAGAAAGAAAACAAAAGGGGCAGGAGGCATTTTGATAGCCAACCAGGGAATCTGTCATGGAAATAAGAATGGTTTTGTTGCATACATTATCATTCCCGCCATCTCAACCGCCCTATGATCCCCAAATCTTCTTTTAAAAATAGAACACGTTAATTTATTACGCTCAGAGTTTACTCCACCATTTTCAGACACTTTTTCGTTTGCAGCTATTCAAGGCTCTTGAGGACACCACCCAATTTATACATGCCCCTCACCCACGCACCAACATTCTCCTTTAATGCTCAGAAGAGCTGTGTCATTCCTTTCAGAAACAGCACAGGCCATCTGAGGGGTGGAACTTTAAAGCCTAAAGGGTCCTTGAGACATTTGCTTCACATCCCCTCATTTTCTGAGGGAGGAGCACATCTTTGTAATCCAGGGGGGACAAAGGATCCAAAATGGGGCTAAAGAGAAAAAGTTCTTTACAAGTAAACTCTACAGTCCAGTGGGAAGGCACACGCTGAGGAAAGCCTGGCTGGCCTCTCTGCAACCATCTCAAGGGCTTAGCTTGCCCTGGCTCATTTCCACTTGGAGTAACAGGCCCGGAACTGGGCAGAGCAGTCCGAAGCTGTGAGACTAGCGGGCTCCGCCCTCTATGCACCTTCAAGTTCAGACCCAGGTAAGGCACATAGTCAGACTTACCTTGCCCCTGCCTATGACACCACCAAAATGTTCCTGAATCAGGTAAACAAATTTTCTGGTCAACTAGGCTGTCTGCAAAGCCTCGTGCTGAGCACTCTGCAAAGCAGGAGAGAAGCAGTTTACACTGACATGTCAAGGAATAGTCTCCCATTTAAATGGCTAAAATGGACAGGAAGGCGGGGTGGGGTGGGGGATGGTATGTCCTCGAGGCCACCCAAGAAAAAGTGACCCTTGGGCCTCAGGTGGCTCTCCCTGGTCTGCAGCCAACTGTGCCCGAAGGGCCAAGTACCTGAAAAACCATTTCAAGGGAAATAACGTGTGACAGCAGCGTGGTGCTCCCCCCCTGTGCGCCCCACTCCCCGCGCTGCGCTCTGCACCCTTCCCGCAGCCGGACTCCGGAACTCTCCTTGAAGCATTTTAGCAGTTGGTTGGGAAAAGGAAAAGAAAAGAGGAAAAAAAGAAGAAACCAGATTGCCTGACAGTGTCTCACCTGGTGCAAACGTGCGGTGTTTTTTCCTTTATGTGCTCTCCTTTTCTCTTACCCTGTTTGTTTGTTTCTTAAACCAGAGAGAGAATTTGACCCAAACAAACACTGTGGAGTGTTGGATCCCGAGACAAAGAAACCTTGCACCAGATCCCTCACCTGCAAGGTATTTCTCTCCGTGACCCGCACTTCCCGGGCCCCCGTCGCACTGTTTGCATGCGCGGCAGGGGGGGCCTCCGCGCGACCCCGGCTGCTCTTTGTAAGGGGAAGATGCTTTCTTCCCGGCCCGGGGGCGGCGGCGGGTGCCTGCCTCGCCGCGCGGGCTGGCTTTTTAAGAAGAAGGAAAAAAAAAAGGCGTCCCTGTTCCCCGGGAGGCCAGACAGTGAGCGGTATTTATAGGCGCTCGCGGCGGTTCTGAGCTCCGCTCCCCGCTCGCTCCCCGCTCATCTTAGTGTGTGCAGGAGCCGCGGCCCCCAGCCCCCCGGGTCCTGCTGAGCTGCGGGTGCTCCCCGGGATCCAGGGGATCCAGGCGAGGCGGCGGCCCTCGCGGCGGCACCTGGATGAGCATCCCGCCCCGCGGCCTTGCCTCGGGGACGCTTCCCGGGCAGCGCCGGGGCCCATCGTCCCGTCCCAGTCCGCCGGGGGGTAGAGGGGGCACGGTTGCAGCTGTGTGGTTGGTCCCTGCCTCCTCCCAGCCCCAGGACAGGACCGCTGCCTTGCAGCTCCGGATGCTGTTGCTGGGATGGAGGGCCTGGGAAGCAGGTTCGTGTGCTGATCAAAGAGGCTGTGCGGTTCCTCTCTCTCCTCCTCAGACACACTCGCTAAGCCATCGAAGGGCAGTCCCGGGTAGGAGAAAGCAATTTGACCTCCTCCTGGCGGAACACAAAGCCAAGGCCCGGGAAAAAGAAGTTAAAGATAAAGAGCATCTCCTGACTCCGGCCAGGGAAGTACTTCCGAACCCACCCGGGTCGTTGCAGGACTCTCTGCCAGGATCTTCAGGGAGCTCTGGGCTGGAACCGAAAGTCGCATCCCCTGCAAAACCCAGGCCACCTAACTCAGTGCTTCCTAGGTAAGTCCCACGGTGGCCATAGAAGCCCACGGTCCTTGGTCGAGTGACTCTGCTTTGCTGGGTCATGAGTGGTCTGATCACGTGTTAAATGGAAGTGGTAAGAGCCCTGCCTCGGAAGGCAGTTGTGTGGTTGAAACGAGATAGTGGGCGTAAGGGGTTCATCCCAGTGCCTGCTGGATAGTGTGCAGTGGATTTTACTGCCATCATCATCATTGCCGTCATTGCCGTCATCATCATCCTTCACAGCAAACCTATATCAGAACAAGAGTAAGCTAGAAAGAAATACCTGGAAAGATGACACATCAGCCACCAGGCAACTTCCTGGCTGCCTGAGGTTTTAGATTAACTGAAGATTCCTGGAGCAGAGAGTGAGGACTACCTAGGCAGATAGGGTAGTCAGCTCGCTTAAGAGCCCATTTGTCACAGCAGTTTGAATTTTTTCTACAACTCTTCCATGACCCTCGTGAAGGGAAAATTAGCATAACCGAGGCTTATATTTTCCTGCACACCCAGAAAGCTGAGCCCACCTGTCTGAGGTTTTATTTGGTTGTTCTGGACAGAGGGAAAGAACAGAAAAGAAAATTAAACTCATTTGAACTAAGAGTAATTTTAAATGCACACATGTCTGTTTTGAGTGCCATATTGAGCAGCAGACCAATTTCTAGGTAATAGGACAGGGAACCCTCCATTCAAAAATATTTATTAAGTGCTTTCTCTGTAAGCAAGGTACTGTGTGAGCTACTCGCAGGCAGGGGTACAGGGATAAATGAAACTACAGCCTTGTTTTTAAGAGTTTAGAAGATGAGATAAGACTCCAATATTCATAATATCGTGAAAAGGAAACATTAATAATACAATATGAGAAGTACAGATTGTGGTATTATCTGATGATTTTTAATGCATACAGTGTGACTCTCAAAGGGTCTAGTCAGCAAGTACGCGTTAAGAGAACATAGTTAGAAAAGAAAGGGAAAGAGTTGATTTTTGAAGAAAAAAGCAAGTATTTGATGACAGTTGTTACTGATCCTACCAGGTTCTCAGCCTCATACCTTCCACTTTGGTACAAGCTTGACCCAGTTTGACATCCAGAGTCCCTCCGTAGCAATGGCTGACCTCAGCTTTAGGCATTCAGGAAGATGCAGTCAGATGGAATCGCAGCCCACACACATTTCCATTATCATAATCATTGTCATCCATTTACACGCCACTTTCCTTGCCCCCTTGTTTTGCAAGGTCATTTTCTAATTACTTCTCACTGGAATATGTCAGATGTTGGTGAAGGCTAGTACCCTTGCTCTAGAGTTAGGAAGATGGTTCTATTCCAAAGTTCTGGGAAGGGCTTTGATATTCTATACAGTGGCTTTCAAACTTTTTTTGTAGAACTTTTTCATCCCCACAAAACCTAACAGGGTACCCAATATAAAAGCAGACCTACCTGTACCCAGAACCCATATTCCTCAGGTCCTCTGAGAGATCATCTTGTATGCCCCCAAGTACTCCAGGGGACCCAGTTTGAAAACCCTCTTTTATTATACATTTCTTTCAGTTTTGACTGGAGGAACTTCTCACCCACGCTGATGGTGCCTAACTTAACAGAAGCTGGGGGCAACCTTTAAAAAATAAAACAGGCAGTGGAGGCTTAATAACTTCTTTCTGTTCCTTTTTGGTTTAATTTTCAGGGGAATGTCTGTGGATAGAGAAATACCAGGTGTTCGTGTTCTCTTACAGAAGCTGAAGAAAGAGTGAGGTTAATCAGCCAAAGGGATGTCTCGGAAAAAAGGGAGAGGCAAAGGAGAGCGTTACAAGTCTTGGTAACAATAATTTCTGAGGATGCTTTTCAGAGTAGTTATGGGCACTAGAAAACTCAGGGGTAGACTGTGGTCCAGTGTTAGTGGGGAATAACATCCTCTTTCTTTTGTTTTAGGTTAGGATGAACCCCATGCAGTCAGAGATTAATTAGTGTTTCATGTTGTAATCACATAAAACTTTAAAAAAATATTTTACTCATTAATGATATACATAATAGATACTTTAATTATACTAATTATCTATAATTGGCAAAAAATTGTCACACATGAATAGAATTATTGTAATCCCTTCCCAGTTGTGAAATTCCTTTTGTTGGAAATGCTAACGTCTGAGAATTTATTTCTTATGTCTTATTTTGGTAACCTTGAAAATACTTCAGCTTTCATATTCTCATATTGCAACCCATTTTTGGTAGGGGTTTCTGAAAAGGAACTCAGGTCTGGAACTGGAAAAGTTAAAGGTAGATAAAACAGAAGTCAGAACAGGATTAGAAGTGTTCATCTCAAGCTTCTTGCTTCTAACGAGGTGAGCCTGGTCATGTTTCTCAGTCTCTCTAGCCTCGACTTGCTCATCTGTAAAATGGAGCTAAGGAGAATTACATGAGATAAAGTACCAAGCTCATAATAAACATTGAATTATGGTGGCTGTTAGTAAGTGATAGTGGTATCCAATGGGAAAGCAATGTGAGTAAATCCAGTTTTTGGTGGCACCTGATTTCCATTTGCCTGTCCTCTCGGCCTCTGTCCCCCAGCTTGGGGTCCCTTGAATAACATACCCATATGCTCTGTTTCTTCGCCCCCAACTCTAAGGGAACACATTACTCTCCCCAAAGAGCCCAAGGGCTATGAATGACCAGTTCAGCCATACCCGTCAGAAACTCTATTGACAACTGGGAGGAGGGCAGAAGATTGAGTTGGGCTCTGACAAGCCAGGCTGTAGGCCCCCGGGGAGGAAGGGGGAAAGGTCGGCTGTGGAAGCCAGTGCTGACAAAATCTGGACACATTCCCCTCTGTCTTGAAGATGCTCACACATCGATTCGTAAAGTGGCAAAATCCATTGAATTTTAGACAGACAAGGGCAGCAGGGAGAAAGGCAGAAGGTCCTAGGTACCTGACAAGGAGCAGCTGAGTCTGGAGCGAAAGCAACTTCAGTTATGAGTAGTGAGGATGCTGTTATTACCAAACTGTAAGCCATTTCTTTCCTGGACTTAGGTTTGTCCCTGTGCTTTTTCCACGTTCATTTCTCAATATGGGGAGCTTTGAAGTCAAGCACAGTCAGGTCTCATTTCAGTCTCTTATTAGCTTTGCAACCACTTTCCTCCTCTGAGAAACATAGATAATATGTAGAGAAATATAGCTAAATGCACCTAAGGCAGTGGGCAGCTTGGATTGGAAAACACACATGACATACCCAGCACATAGTACGGACTCAAATGAGATCAGTTGCCGTGCACTCTCTTCCTCAGAGCACTCAGACCAGCCTGAAGCTCACGCTTCTCCACAGTGGTAGGGGTGGGACTTTCGCTAAGTTTCCCTGAATGGAACTGAATGGGGACCATCGTCACATACATTGTCTTTGGGTCACACTGGCAGGTAGAGAGAGGAAGGATGTTGTAGTGCTGAGGGAGGAAAGGTGGGTGGAAGCTTAAACTTGAGTGACTTTGTCAACACTTCCTCATGACTAGTTACCCTGTTCGCTGTCACTCCTCAGCAGGCCCTGTCTTTTCCGAGACACAGGCCGGTACCAACAAACTCCTTCCCTGCAGGTTGCACCTTGGAGTACAGTGATCAGAGCTGGGAGGTCCCGAAACCAGCTACCACACCACCATCTCCAGGAGAATGCATACTTCCTGAGTAAAACAGTACCACAAACGAAAAGACTCAGAGCTCCTTCTCCTTGGCGTGCACGTGTACACATCTGCACACCGCCATCCCTGCATGTATCTGCCTCTGCTCTCAGATCCAATTCTGCTCTAGAGTACACAGTTTCCACGCTCATCTCTATTCCCCAGCATCCTCCTCCCTTCACATCCTCTCTTTATTTCTGGCAACTGGAACTTACTATTGAGTGTTTCCACCATTTTTCTCTTCTTAATTAAACTTTATTTTTTAACCAAAGTATTGTAGGCACATCGTTCAAAAACCAAATAGTACGAAAAGACTTAGAATGAAAATCGGTAGTCCCTGCTATCCTGGAGCTCTCTTTAGCCTCTCTGTCTCAGAGCACCTGTTTCTTGGATCCCGTTGCCTTCCTTTCTCTTGGTTTGTTCCTCTTTTGAGGGAATATCTCCTCCACTAGCTGCCTGTAAAAAGATGCATGGGAGGTCAATTTTTAGAATCCGTACACACTTGAAAAGGTTTTTATTCTACCCTCACACTTAATTGATAATCTGAAAATCACTTTCCTACAGAATTTGGAGACATTTTTCCACTGACTTTTATTATCAAAGGTTTTTGTTGATAAGTTTAATGTCATTCTGATTCCCGTTTCTTTGCATTGACCAGTTTTTATCTCGGAAGACTGCGATTCTGAAATTTATAGGGATCACTCTTGATGTAGGTCTTTATTTTATTTTATTTTTTTTCACTAGGCACACAGTAGATCCTTTCAATCTGGAAACATCTGTTTCTAGGATATTTTCCTCTATTACATCTTGGATAATTTTCTTCCTACTATTGTCATTATTCTCATTCTTAACCAACTATTAGTGGGATGTTGAACCTTTTGCTCTGATCTTTTCATTCTATTACCTCTTTTCTCCTGTTGTCTCTCTTAATCTCTTATTTTACTTTCTAAAAGGTTTTCTTTACCTTCACAACTGTATATTAAATAATCAATTTATGATTCGCTTTTTAAATTTTCAGGATTTTTAAAATCTGATTTCTTCTTATAATATCCTATGAGATAATATCGTTTTGAAACGGTAATTTCATGCTAGCGTCTTTGAAGATAGGGGTTTGGGATTTTTTGTGTGTTTTAGTTTTTCCTCTTCCCTTCATTGTCTTCATTTCCTCCAGGTTTATTTTCTGCATGTGTTTGATATTTAGTTGGTCAGTCTCATGTTGGAGATGTTCCAGGAATATTTACTGATCCCTGACTATTCATATTTAGAAGAGAGGCTCTAACAGGCTGGTGGGAAGGACTACTTACCATGTGTAGGACTACCAACCAAAAGGTCATCAGGTCACCAATCAGCCTTTCGTTGATGGAGTCCCCAAGGCAAGATCTAGAAACCCTTTCTCTGAGCTTATTCAGTTTCTCAAGGAAGAATCTCGCCTGGTAATGTGCCTGCTAATAGGCATCCTGGAAGTGCTGACTAAGGACCTGACCAGGGATAGCCCGCAGTTGCCCACAGTTACCCTGTTTCCAGCCCTATGCCTCACTCCCGATCTCTGCTGAGCCTGGTGGCCCCATGTCTAGAGTCTCTCCAGTTCAGTTTCTCTAGAGAGGAAGCTTTGTTTTCTTGGAAATCTGATTTGCGGGGGAGGGGTGTCCTGGCAAGTGGTGAGCCACCTGGCTGTATGAGGTAGCAGTAATGACCCGTAGGTCCAGCTACCACATATTAAGACTTTCAGCTCTTCCACTGTGTTTAGTCCTCATCTCTCCCATGACTTTTGCAGCTCTGGGTAACTCCAGGTGCCCTTCGTCTCAGAGGTTTTACGGTAGGTCAGTTCCTTTCCCATCAGTTAACACTCCTTTCTCCAGCCACATTCTGTCTTCTAAAAATATGTTAAAATCTCATGTTCACACTTAACATCAGTTGGGATTCTTTAGGTGCAAAGAGCAGAAAACCTAGTCTTACTAAACACTTAAATAATTTCAAAATCCCTTATCACAATATGACGAGAAGTCCAGAGGTAAAAGTCCCCAGAGATCAGGAATTGGCTCTGCCTCTCTGCCCATCCTTTATTTCACACTTTTCTCTTCAGTCTTTTGACACTTTACCTTCAAAGTCAATAACAAGAAGTTTGCAGTACTTTCAGGTGCATCCAGATGAAACAAAGTCCAGTGACGGTGGAGACCACATTTTCCTCATGTCTCTTTTTAAAGATGAAAAAAATCTTATGCCCTTTCCCAAACCAATCATGAGCAAGATGAAGGAGATTCCGTTACTGATCTGAGGATTAAATGGAGGCTGAGAGGTCATCACCATAACTATCAACATATTTCTGCTAATCTTTTTATTCTTTGGGACTAATGCCTTTTTATTCCTTTACTGTGACTTTAGTAGGATTTGGGGAGGGAGAGGAAATAAGTGTGTTTGATCCATTTGCCCCATTAGCAGGATGTCCTTCAGCCACATTCTTAACATATACCTGTACTACTAGCTCACTTTATTTTCTTTTTCTTTTGTTTTTTTTTAATTCTTCTTATTAAATTTTTCCCATGTACAGAAAAGAAAAAATATAATGAACATCCTTATACATAGTTTTAAGAATTGTAATATTAAGGTTTTGCAATTATATTTATTTTATCTATATTTTTTGGTGTTATATTTTGAAGTAAATTGCAGATATTGTGGCATTTTAACTTTAATGATTTCCAAATGCATCCTTAAAAAATAAAGATATTTTCCTATATAACCATGACACTATTATCACACTTAACAAAATCCAGTTCTCTTCTATCTCTTGCAAGACAATAGGTCCTATTGTGGTGGGGAAAGCTTCAAAAAGTGCCTACTAGAAAGTTTAGGAACAACTTAAATGTCCATTAATAGACTAATTAAGTAAATTAGGACATATTCATACTATGGAATACTGGGGAATATTAAAAATGACATACATGGAAAGATTTCTACATCACCAGGTTAAAAAAAAAAGCATAGCTAGAAATAGTATAGACAATGTGATCCAGTTCTTGCTTAAAAATTCATGTGCCTATTATGCACAGTAAAGAAGTCTGGAAGGATATAAATCAAAATGGTAATAGGACCTCATCTTGAGTGGCAGGATTATGGACACTATTTTCTTTCTTAATGTGTTGAGAATTATTACTATTGTTTTACTATTAGGGCAATAGTGTGGTGGCCCTTCTGATACAGGAGAGTAGGTGTCTGGGAATGCAGGTATCCTGGGGAGATGTGGTGTTGGGACTGTACACTTTTAACAAGCAGGTTGAATGGTATCTTCATTTTTATAAGTGCGGGAAAGTGATAGTCAATAATAAAGTCTCATACTATCAGTGTTTATAATAACACTGAAAAACTATCTGTGGCTTTGTTTTGGGGTTTTGCGTGTGTGTAAGTTTTTTTATTGTAAAATATGCATAACAAATTTTATCATTTTAACCATTTCTAAGTGCAGTTTAGTGACATTACGTACATTTACATTGTGGTGCAACCATCAGCACCATCCATCTCTAGAAATCTTTCATCATTCCATACTGGACTCATTAAATACCAACTCCTCGTTCTCCTTCTTCTAGTGTCTAGCAACCATGGTTCTACTTTCTGTCTCTATGGATTTGACTATTCTAGGTACCTCATATTAAAAAAATAAAAATCACACAATATTTGTCTGTTGTAACTGGCTTATTTCATTTAGCATAGTATCTTCAAGTTTTATCCATGTTGAAGCATGTTATCAATACTTTATTCCTAAAAGAAATACTTTATTTCTTTTGGAGACTTAATTGATATTCCATTGTTTATCCATTTTTCTACTGATGGCCATTTGGGTTGTTTCCACCTTTGTGGCTTCGTTTTTAAATGACTGTGCTTTGGGATTCTGGTTTGAACTCAAGTGTATGACACCTAGAACGATTTCAAAGCAACAAAGACTCTAGAGTGAAAATGAGGGAGAAGGGAAACAAATCAACAATGCTGACTCGTAAGTGCAGCTTTCAATGAAGAATGCAAAAAAATCTTTCTTTTTCTTTTTTTTTTTTTAAGGATCTTGATTTTTTTTTTTCCTCTAAAACTTTTTTTCTCTGCCTTTCTTCCTGGTCAATCACCTGATGAAAGTAAAGAAATGGTGAAAACAACTAACTTGACTGTTTCTCTTCTGACTCTTCTACTGATGTGGCTCTGTTTGTTTTGTTTTTGGTTTTGCCTTTGTTGTTTTGTTTTGTTTTGTTTTTACTGCTTGCGAAGTGTATAGTGCCACCTCCTACTGTAACGTTGCTTTTCTATTAGTTCAGCCATAATTGAGATGAGATATGTTGGATTATTTATATACCTGGAATTCACTTATTCCTTCACTGAGAAACATATTTCTTTAATACCTACTATGAGCCAACCTTGTCAGCTGGAGTGTCTAGTAGCTTGTCAAAAATTAAATGGAAACATTCATCTTCAGAAGATACAACTAAATTACATGTGGCTTGATATTAAGAAACTGGCCTGGGTATAGGGTAAGGGACTTATGGCCCCATTACTGGGACAAAACTATTGTTCGTGCCATATGATAATTTCATAAAGCCATAGTTCAGCAGCAAAAAAAAAAAAAAGGTATGTGTAGGACCATCTTTCGTCATCTCTGATATTTTATTGATTGAACTTGTTTACCTAGTTGATCTTCCTGAAAAGCTAGTACATGGAAGTACAAATTACATGCAAACGGTTGAATAGTTATAACTGAACTCACGGAAGACTCGTTTTCAGTTAAATTAACCCTCTGTCACATTACTCTTTTTTACATGTCACTTACACTGTGGGCTTTTTCCCTCATGTCCAGATTCAAGCAAGACAGAGCCTCAGCTCCACCCAATCTGCAGAGAGCTGGTCGTCGCTAAACTTCCCAGCCCAAATGCTTCCCTTGTGCAGATTTGCTGTTGACGGGATGGCTAATTGGACTGCCTTCTGAGCTAGTTAAGACTGGATGGATCTTGTTACTTCAGAAGAGTTTATTCTGTTTGTTCTCTTTTGCCTTTAGACCATCATCTGCAAATAGTATAAGCAGCAGCACATCTTCAAACAACAGTGGCTGCACTCCAGAACCCCCTATGCCCCCAGCTGGAGGTGACCTCGCCAGCCGACTGTCAAGTGATGAAGGTGAGATGGACGGAGCCGAGGAATCTGAGAAGTTAGACTGTCAGTTTTCCACCCACCACCCCAAACCTCTTGCGGTAAGCCACCTCCTATTTCCTTCCACGCATTCCACCCCGCCCCATGTTTTATGAGCATTTAGGTGCTTGTGTCAGAAGACACACATTCCTAAGGAGAGGTGGTCAGGACAATGTTCTATGGAAGGGCTTACCCTGAGGTTAAATGATTGCCTTCGAAATACCCTTGAAAATCACAGATGGAAAGGAAAGGGCTCCTAGCTGATTATAATCCTTTAAACACCTGAGTGTTTGTGGTCCCCCTTGAAGCAGTAATGCTCGAGAAATGGTGTTTGTATAAGTGCACCGGGGAGTTGACCTTCCGGCTTTGCCCACCCAAAATCAGAGCCTCTGATTTCAAGAGTTAACCTAGCTCACCTGCATTGGGAACTGTCTGTCTTAGCAGTGTGCCAGGTGCCAACCCTAACTGGTTTTCTCCCCTGCTGGTTCTGAGTTTTATTGTTATTAATTAGTGAGTGTGACCATATGGCACCAATACTGAGAGACAGAAAGAATGTGTTGAGGAAAGAAGGCATTTCATGTCAGCACGATCGCTGACTAACGGAAAGGTCAGTTGCCTCCCAGTTTTGAAAGAGTCCATCCGTTTTAACAATTCAGGCCATTGAAATCAAGGTGAGGAAACTTAAGGAGGCCTGAGCTCAAGGTTAATTTACGTTTACTGTGTGAGCACTGGAGAAGGGAATGCCTGGAACTACTATCACAGGCCTGAATGCTGGGGGCCTGGAACGTGGGATCCATGGCTAATTGGCTCTGGAGCCAGTTTAAGCCCTGTTGACTCTTCTTAGAGCTTATATACTGTGTAGGTGGAATCACTTCTGCATCAAGGCAGAGTGAGTCCCTCCTCTCCTCTTTCTGTGAGGTGAATGAAGGCCAGTTTCACTTCCTGTTGATAGGAAAGATGGTGACCCGTGGTTCACTTACAGCCTGAGACTGCCTTTTAGGTAATTCAGAAATAGTGAGGGACAATTAGGAATGCCTTTGATTTCTAGTAATGGAAAACTCAACTCATGCAGTGCATGCACTACAGTCATTTAATTATCTCATGTAACAAGAAGTCTAGAGGTAGGTGGTTCCAAGCCAGGAGAGAATCTCTGCAGCCGTCTTCACCTCTCACACGTGGTCTTACCTTTCACACTGCTCCATTGTCACATCCTCACCCAGTAGCATTCTACTCAGGTTGGAAAGGTTCAAACAGAAAGGGAGTCTGCTTCTAAGGTGCTATCTTATGTCATTTTGTAGGGAAGAAAATCTTCCTGTGAATCCCCTCATAGACTTCCCCTTATAATTAGCAAAAGTGGGTCACGTGCCCATCCCCTATACCACTCGGTGGCAGAGAAGAATGGGGTCAGCCATGATCATCCCCAGGTTCTGGGAAGAGACTCGCCTTCCCTGCTCACTGCTCCATGTCACATCGGAACAAAAGTGTGGTTGTGTTAGCAAGGAAAAGGCAGGAAGAGGTGGGAGCAGGGTGGCAATTGATGAGATTGACAGCCTGTGTGGTCTGCTACAGGGGCCAGTGCAGTGAGGATTTATAGCTCTGCCAAGGACCTAACACGTGACCAGAAACAAGAGCCTCTCGGGGCACAGCTTTCCATCTCAGTGGAATTAAAGACATAGGTAGCAAGGACAAAAATTTGCCTCTAGCTTCCAAGTCTGAAATAGCGACCGGGCTCTACCAGAAGGCCGCATGCTGAAACACATCAAGATGTTTGTGCAGATGACAAGCTGCCAGGCTATAGGGATTCACAAAACTCTGAGCACGGCGGCTTTGGGTCCCCTTAATGTCTTGCCGATTTAATGGGAAAGGCCATGGATTATTTTCTTTGCTTTGTCCTTTCTCTCATGGTCAATGATGTACTAATCATTTTTGTAATGAGCAGTTGTTAAGTGTGCCTTTAGCAACTGGGATGAAGGAAGAAAAGATGTCTAGACCTCGCACAGATCACACGTGATGCCAGGGACCAGCTTCCACGCTGGAGAATTCCCTTTGTATGTTTTCTGTGTGGCAGTAAGCACTTAACATGAAAAGTGCAACATGAGTTTTTCATCAGGAGAACCAGATTTGATAGGTGGCACGATTTTAAAGCAAAATTTCTAAAACATAAGCAGAAACAAAACAAAGGGAGGTCTTGCATTTGCTCCTGAGAAATGTCCCAAAGGCTGGTTCTGGGAAGGGTTTGTGGAACAAGTGCCAATCCAGCACTGGGTCTGGGAGGGAGGCCAGGCGCTGCTGGAGACTTGGGGGAAGGGGGAGAAAGCTGCATTTGAGGTATAGAGTCATTTGCAGACTTGTCTGAGCTCTAGACCAGCCAAATGTCACCTTCTCAGAGGCCATTTCTTGCATTTCTGGTTGTCCTAACATCATAATAAAATTACGTTTATTATACAGCTGACTGCCCATATTTCAGCCATATGTTTTCAATGTGACGGTTTGATTTAAACATTTTGTGAGACTTTCTCTCCAATCCATCATTTGGCCCAATCCCTATTATCCTCCTGTTAAAGAATAAGATAACAATGGGGTCCCTGACCTTTATACATTTATAGTCAGGTGAGCACATAGGCATTATATGTAACATAAAACATCCACACGGTGATTCCAAGGTGAAATGTAATAAAGTAAGCAATGGGTGTGCGAAGGAGTTCAAAGTGGCAAAGCCAGTCAGACAAAAGGCGTTGGAAATGAGCGTCTAGATGCGGGCACTGAGGGAGGAGAGAATTGGGATCGACAAAGAGGGAAGAAGATGGCACAAGAGGGAACAGCACGAGGGTACGCTTGGAGGCAGTGATGTGTCCCAGGGCAGCTGCAAGTGCTGATCGGGGAGATGAGGTCAAGACGAGGGAAGGAGGAGTTTCGCCTAGTTAGAAGTGAAGCGGCCCTACTGACTACAGGTAGGAAAGGGAGAGCCAGTTGGCAGAAGATTGGAACGAGATGTTTTCATTACTGTGATGAGAAGCAAGGAATCACCGAATTCCTTAAGAAGATGATGATTCAGTAAGCAGGTGGTGCTGAAAAACCACCCTGGTTGTCACTGATTTAGGGGTTTTTCACCCTAGAATGCTGGCTCAGTCAAGGTACAGAGAAGGCAGCCCTCAGTGGCACAGAAAATTGAATGTCACTGTTGTTGAGTCATAACGTGAGCTTCTGCAGAACATCTAGAGCTCAAATTAAAGAACCACGGAAATATTTTTGGCTTCAGTACCATTTGTTTTTTTTATTCTGAGTAAAATTGTACCCCTGTGTGTTTTTATGCAAATGTTATTTTTCTCTGTATGGCTTATATTAGCTTATTAACCCATAATCAAAGTTAAAATGTTTATTGTTTTTTTTTCCTCTCTCACAGTTTTGCTCATTCGGAAGTCGCCTCATGGGACGAGGGTACTATGTGTTTGATAGAAGATGGGATCGTTTTCGATTAGCACTAAACTCCATGGTAGAAAAACACTTGAATTCACAGATGTGGAAGTAAGTGAGCAGTTTTTGTGCAATATAAGATCGGAGCTGCCCCACAACTATCTGCACCCCAGCTTTCTAAGTGAATATCAGTAGTTGGCTTTTCATAGAACAAAATGATTCTGAATCAGGATTCATGGTCAATTCTCAAATGTCAGCTCTTTCTAATGGCTTGCCTACAGTTTTTCAGAGACACATGCCATGTGTGGTATGCCTTATCTTCTTCAGAGATCATTTTTGTTCGGCCGTCTTATGAATGAAAAGGGTGCTGGATAAACCCTTATTTATTTAAGAGTGCTGTGACCAAGAACATCTGAGGGTATTAAGAATATGCTTCTGTTTCAACGTTAAGGCTAGAATGTCAATACTAAAAATTTCGTAGTGGTCATGGACCAATTTCTAATTGTTTCATGTCTTGTGAAAAACACATGTACAGCGGCCCACAGGGCAGATCCTGAGCCATGTTGCAAAGTTGGTTAAGCTTGTCTTTGGCCCTTCCCACCTCCCAGAACGCTCTCTTCTTGCCTCTACTTGCACTTCTTTCTAACCTAAACCCAAGCTTACTTTCTATTTCTCTAATGTCCCCTTATTCTCCCATACCTCCCAATCAATTTACATTTTCATAGGAGATTCACGAAAAGGGGAAGAAACTTTCTTGACTTAGGAAAATGCTGCTGTGAAGGAATGAGATAGGCTAGGCCCTCTCAAACCACAGCACGTAAGGAACTGGCCTCATGATAATGCAAGGCCAGTCTGCTGGCTGTCCCCACCCCCAAATCCTATAAAAGTGAGCTGTTAAGACATCACAATCTTCTAGAATCATGGATCCTCAGGTCTAGGCCCAGATGGTTTAGGAAAGCCAACTCTGAACAACTCATTTTTCCCAGTGAAGCCCACAAAAGACCAGGCAGGCATTCCCAAGAAATGGAAAAGTGCTGGCAGTGGGGAAGGAACAGAATTCAAAACTTGCCCATTCCCAGGTTTCCTCCTCTCTCCCAGGCAGCTGTGGCACCTCGGTGCCTTTTCACCCTGATGCCCAAAGAGCTTCCCCCTGAACTTCTAGGAGGAGTGAGCCCCATTGTGTCTGCACTAAGCTCATAGTAGGTTCAGGCCTAAATGTTAACACTTCAAATAAAGTAGGAAAGGGCCACAAGAGAAGCTTATCATTTCTTCCCGCTTAAGTGACTGCCCAGTGTGTCTAAAAGGCACCCTTGGTACCTCCCTGTGTCTATTGTAAACAGCAACAGATTGGCACTGCATGTGGCGTTACCTTGTTCATGGTTATTTGGTTATTTATCCTTCTGCGATTATTTATCCTCAAGATGGCAGCCAGACCTGGTGATTCTCGCAGCTCTTTGCTCTCCCATGTTGTGAAAGTATATATCTCGGACACGTGGAAGGAATGTGTTGATCTGTATTTCGCTACCTGATGTCCTGTCAGCTCAAGCTCCATATTCCTTTCCTCCCCAGGCACAGAAACCCGAGTCACAGGGCATCAGGTCCCTCCCCCCTTTTCAGGACTTGCCTAACCAATCTGCTGTCACTGAGCAACATTGGGGCTGCCTGGGTGTCAACTCTGGAGAGCGTAGCACCCCGCTGCCCTCTCAACCTCGCTGCCCAAACTCCAGGCCCCGACGGGCCCGAACCTGGAGGGATGGCAGCCGATGGGGGCATGGAAGACATTAGGAAGAAAAGGAACGGCCAAGACTCTTTTTTCTTTAACAAGCATTTAACTCTGCATCAGGAGACGCCAACACAGTATTCTCTTTCAGCCAGGTCAGCATCTGGAGCTCCATGCCAGCTGGCAGGGGAGGATGGGCACTGTCAGTAATTTATTCGCATCTGTGGGCTTTTTATGGGACTTCCCTAGGCCAGTGTGCAAAGCTTAAACCCGGCACAGCCCGCAAAGCTGAAATCCACTGCCATTTGGCACCTAGAAAGACACATAAACTGCTTAACATGGGAGGGGGAAGGGGCTCCTGGGGACAGTGAGTGGTCACATGGCCCTTGCCCTGCTTCTCCCTGCCCTTTCTCTCCTCCTGCCTCTGCCATCCACTTACGATTAGTGGGAGAGGAAGAAAAGGGAGAGAAAGTATGCCAAAAAATAGTCCCCATCCCAACCCTGAGTGACAGCCAAGTATGACTGAGGACTTGAGCTCGGCTTGTCAGCACAAGTCGAAGCACGAATTTATACTGCAGAATGGGAAAAGTACAAATTGCATTCAGAGTGGATCCCAGTTGAGGTCACTGAATGGGGTCCTCTCGAAATGAGCCATCTGGCATTTTATTGCGAGTAACTACCAAACCTCTGCCCACATGTATTTCTATCCAGACTTTGGCTCTGGAAAGGAACTTGAGCCGAGGAAAGATTGAGTGGGAGGCCTGCAGTGCCACAGCAAGGCGGCAGAGACAGCAGGGCAAGTGTGCTGACCCTGCACGCTCTGAGAAATGTTCCCTGGCACTGTTAGGAAGGGGTTGTGCAGTGCCAGACAGTTCTAAGGGCATGCGTAGACCCTTCTGGTCTGATTATATGGGAGTCCTTGCCCAGCATGCATAGCTGTATTGCTGCTGAGAATTCACCTGCTCACCCATCCACCCACCCATCCATCTGTTCATTCATTCACTCGTTTGTCCGTTGCAGTAAGTACTAATAAAGTACTTGTTTAGTGCTGATGGGATCTTCTACATTCTTTAGACTTAAGAGAAGTAGCTTTTCCAACACCATCATGGCCACAGTGGGCTTGGCAACATTTTTCTTATCTTTCATCGCCTCCATCTGATGTTTTCAAGAACTCTGTACTTCTGGACTCAAGGATTCCCCTGGATTCCACCCAAATGGAAGCCATAGGCTCCACCCAGTTGCAGGCAGGAAACGGAATCCTCAGAGAGAACAATGCTAGGAGAACCGTTTCCTTCTCAGCAGGCCTTTTTCCCTGTTGCCTCAGCTGAGAGGATGGCCTCTTAGGAGAAAAGGGACCGGGGAAACCCCCTCATACACCTTACTGCAAGTTCCCCAGGATGCAAGTCCAAGGCCTGCCCACCTTCAAGCACTGCTTTGGGAGAATTCTTAACTGCTGGAGAGTCCCAGCTTTGCTGGAAATGATTTCCAGGGGGCATGGGGGAGGGGAACAGGGTGAGAAATAAGAAGGAGCCAGTTTGACAATATTCACCTGGCTCCTGAGGTCAGTATCCTTTCCTGTGAAATCAGAAACAAATGGTTACCCCAAGGCCTCTGTGCTCCTCCTGGTCCCCGGAGTAGCAGCAGCATCAACTCAGACCATGCTGTGGAAGTAGGAGCTGTTTCTAGTGCAAGTCAAAAGACGGAGTTTGCAGGGAGGCCACAAGAGTGGCCCACTACCTTGTGCTGGTCTGGGCTCCACAGAGTGTAAGGGGCATGTGGTTTGCCCCCAGCCTCCTCCAGGAAGACCTTTCCATCCATATGTTCTCCTGTGCCCAGACTGCATTTACCTTAAGAGGGGGAAAAAAAAAAACTAGAAATTCCTGGCCTCCTCCTCTGGATAAATGAGGGTCCCTGTACTGACCCCTTCATAACACAGGGCCACGAAGACCTGTTGAAGGGCAGTCACACCCCAATTGTAGCTCCTCTGAGTGAAAGCTAAGGGACAGTGGGGCAGACAGAAAAAATCGGTCCTAGATGTGGGCAAATTGACATCGCCATCATTTCTGAAGACTCAACCCTCCACTGCCCTACAGCCTCCGTGGCCTGGCCAACACAAGCCAGCAGCCACAAGCTGACGTGGAAATGCCTCACTACAGAGTAAACCAGCAGCAGCAGACAGGAAAAGCAGGAGGAAGCTGGCCTGGGAGGAGAGAGTGGTGTTTCCCATCCTGCCTTACGCCAAGAGCAAGGTGGGGAGGCAGGGGCAGGAGAGGGCTGGGAAGCCCTGACAGGCAGTGGGCACAGGCTACAGGGGGATACTCTAGCCCATGCGCACAGGCCGCAAAGCCTTGTCCTCACACTTCTTACTTCAAGCCAGGACCTAAATGCGAATTGACCACTTCTCATTAAAAACCACCTTCACGACTGCCAAAAGGGGGCGGGGGGAATGCTACTGAGGAAATTTATATTCTAAAATAACATTCACCTTTTATTCATGACCCCAATTCAGCCATTATCCAGTAGCCAGGCATGGAGAAAAGGATCTGAAAACCTGAAAGTGATTAAAAATACTTGCTGGGTATCGCAATGGGGGGAGCCATAGGAAGGGCCATAATTCCGATTTTGCCATCCTTCCAATCTTCATTTTCCATAGTCTGGTACTACTGGGGTTTCCTCTGTAGCCCTGATGCTCACACTCATCGAGCCTCTAGAGCAATGCCAAGCCTGTTTCTCACTGTTTCTCTTTCACTCTTTTCTCATGTTTAGGAAGATCCCTCCTGCGGCAGATAGCCCCATGCCCTCGCCAGCAGCCCACATCACCACCCCTGTTCCAGCATCCGTTTTACAGCCTTTCAGCAATCCCAGTGCTGTGTATCTTCCTTCAGCTCCCATCAGCTCGAGACTCACCTCTTCTTACATAATGACATCAGCCATGCTCTCAAATGCAGCTTTTGTGGCATCGCCGGACCCAAGTGCCCTCATGTCACACACCACAGCTTTCCCTCATGTGGCTGCAACCCTCAGCATCATGGACTCAACCTTCAAGGCCCCATCCGCCGTGTCCCCGATACCAGCTGTCATCCCTTCCCCATCCCACAAGCCATCCAAAACCAAAACCAGCAAATCCTCAAAAGTCAAAGACCTGTCAGCCCGTAGCGACGAGTCTCCAAGTAACAAAAAGCGGAAGTCGCAGTCCTCGACTTCCTCCTCCTCATTCTCCTTCCAGACATCCCTGTCGTCTCCATTATCAGGACCCCACAGAAAGAACTGTGTTTTGAATGCCAGTTCAGCTTTGAACTCCTATCAGGCGGGCCCTCCCTATAACAGTCTGTCCGTGCACAACTCCAACAATGGGGTGAGCCCACTCAGTGCCAAACTGGAGCCCTCAGGACGGACCTCACTGCCCGGCGGCCCCGCGGACATAGGGAGGCACGTGGGCTCGGTGGGCGGCAGCAGTGACTCCTGTCCCCTCTCGGTGCCCTCCCTTGCAGGGGACTTCTCTCTGGCCTCACACAATGCCGTGTCTTCTCTGCCCCTCTCTTTTGACAAATCAGAAGGAAAAAAGCGTAAGAACTCGAGTTCTAGTAGCAAAGCCTGTAAAATCACTAAAATGCCTGGTATGAACAGCGTCCACAAAAAGACCCCACCCGGCCTTCTCGCACCAGTGCCCGACCCTGTCCACAGCGCCTCTCGACAGGTAAGGGACCCGTCCTGCCGGGGCCTCCTGGCACTGCCCTCCCAGCCTGCTGGGGCAGGGGGAGCAGGGCAGTAACCCTGCTTAGCCAGGGGGCTCAGACAGGAAACAGGTGTGACTCCTTGCCTCGTTGTCCCCGTAGGCAGTTGTCCCCCTCTGCTCTGAGAGCAGCTCATTCAACAGATACTTTCTACAGCTCTCCCTGTGCGCCAGGGGCTGTCGTAAGCACTCTGCAAATGTCATTTAATCTTCACAACAGCCCAGCGCAGTCAGTGCAATTGCTGTTACCACTACAGATGAGGAAACTGAGGCACAGAGAGATTCTGAGTTCCCCCACTCCACTTCTTTTTCATATCTTAAGGTTCTGAGGACGATTTTATTTTAAAGAGTTTTGTTGCCAAGAAGTTTTTTCTGCTCTATTGAAGTCCCCTTAGGAGGAAGACCTGAGGCCCAAGCAAGTTATATGACCCAGGGTCCCACCTGGGGGTGGGTAGCTTGTGTTCCCTGCTCCCAGGTGACTTCTCACTTTACCTGGCTCCCTCGACCCCCCACCTCCTCCTCATATAACTTTTTGTCCTAAAGGAAAACTGCAACTCACTAGCACAGAAGTGTTCGATGCCATCGTACAGATAGGCGGGTATATTGTGAAGAAAGCGGGGGAGATGAGGTGTGGTCCAAGAAGAATTCGTGCTTTTTTCCCTTGAGCTCTGTTCACATCCTCAAGTCTAGTTTTTCTCCTCTGGGGAAGCTACTTAGAAGAGTGCCACCCCCACCCCCTCTGGACTCTAGTGCCATTTGAACACAGAAAGCAGAATCTAGGAGGGCCAAGACTGGTGGGAGGGCCACATCCACAGGCCTGCCCAAGGGCCTTACAGGTGCCGGGGCAGCATGCAGACTGTAGCAGCGGCTCCAGGTTTACAACCACAGAATTAAGCAGGCCGGACCCTAGGCCCATCCCCGTCTGGGGATGAGGATTTTGGAGAGATGAGAGGCAGTTGTTAAAAAGATATTTTTTTGTTTTGTGTCATCTTTATAGAGGACTTGTTAAAACCTCGTGAAGAGAACATCTTGAGGGGGATTCACAAATTAAAAGTAAACACTTGAAAAAAAAAAAGCAACTTTGGATCCCAAGGGCCAGACAAGCTGCAACTGAGGCCAAACAGAGAGGGGGAGCCATAGGTCCTCTCACGAGAGCCCAGGGCACTCACACATGTCTGCAGCTGCAACAGATGTGCTACCCTTCTGACTCCCTAGTTCCAGGGGTGCAAGGAGAGGAGGCCAAGCACCCACTCTCCCTATGCTAAAGCTAAACTGCTGGTCAGTGCCACATCCAGGTCTCATGATGGAGGGTACAGCAGGACTTCCAAAAGTTGAATGTACACATGAATCACCTGGCAGTTGGTTAAAATACAGATTCTGAGGCAGCAGATCTGCGGTGGGGCCTGAGAGTCTGAATTAATTTTTTTTTTTTTTTTTTAGGTGAGGCAACCCTTGGTTGACCTCAGATTGCAAAGACCTCGTCAGTTTACAATCCCTTATTTTTTTTTATTTTTTATGCCTATAGTACCTGGTCTTCCTAGGTGGTCTCCCACCCAAGTACTAACCAGGCCTGACCCCGCTTAGCTTCCAAGATCAGAAGGGATCAGGCTCGTTCACAGTAGCACGGCCACAGCCCCGAGTCTGCATTTCTAACAGGCTTCCAGGCAGTGGCACTGCGCTGGTTTGCAGGCCACACCCGAAACAGCAAGACTGTAGCATCACCCATTTTAGACAAAGTTCTAGTCGCTAACACTTATGGGATGGACTCTGCTCCGAGTACTCAGGATATATTCCCTCATTTAATCATTGCCTGTTATAACCCATTTCATAGATGAGTAAGCCAAGGCACCGGAAAGTTAAGCAATGTGCCCAAAAGCACACAGCAAGTAAACAGTCATTCTGGGACTTAAGCCCAGGCAATTTGGCTCTTGAGTCTGGGCTCTTCACCCCCGTGACTCTTTGTCAATGGAAAGCCTCTATATTGAGCAAACGTCACTGCTGACTCTTAGTCTTCAGGACTATAGGAAATGGTTAGTAAACATTATAAATCAGTCAATACCAGTGGCAAAAGGAGCAGACAAGCCTCTACCAGCAAATTCTCATCAGGAGAGAAATCAAAACTGATGAATTTAACACCTGCCTTTTTTCTAGCCAGCATTGGTTCCCTAATGCAGGTGAAAGCTGGGTGCTCATCACCAGGTCATTAAGAAAAGGCTTTGGCCAGGGTCACCACCAGTGGTTTCACAGAGGAAAGACCTTTGGCATCTGTGTTGTTTCTCATAGAAGATTGAGAGGGGCGTGGTATGAGGTTTAGAAATTCAAGGTAAACATGTGCCTTGGGGACCAGTTGGGGATCTATTTAGTTATATCTGGTAGGCATAAGGCCAGAATGTGCCACAGCAGTATTAAAAAACAAGACTGAATGTAAGGCAGATGTCTTTATGCAAAGTCAAGTTACTGCAAAGCAAGGGTTCCTAACCCCCAGGCTTCAGACTGATACCTGTCAGTGGCTTGTTAGGAGCCAGACCACACAGCAGGTGAGTGACAGGCAAACCAGCAAAGTTTCATCTGGATTTGCAGCTGCTCCCTAGTGCTAGCACCACCGCCTCAGCTCCACCGCGATCATCAGGCATTAGATTCTCATAGGAGCACAGGTCCCTGGAGCCAAAGAGTTTGGGGATTACTGCTGTAGAGGACCAGCTCTTTATAGGCCAAAGGCCTGCCTGTGGGAATGGTACGCACTTGAGGGTCCAGCCCAACATTTGCCAAGGACTGTCCCACAGGAAAGGGAGGAGCCCAGCAGCCACAGCCACACGCCCCAGCTCAGGCTCCCACTTGAAGGGGAAGCTCATCTTGCTATTTTTCTCAAGAACAGTGAGGTGTGCACTGTGTCTCCTGACTAGAAAAACTGACCCTGAAAAAGACCCAGGCTTTTATCGCCAAGAGAGTCTGGGCTGGAAACAAGGTGGCTCTGGGGCTGAGGTCAGAGGTAAATGAGTTTGTGTAACCCTTTGGCCACAGTGGGGAAAGCTGGGCCTCTGCTGAGTTAGACACTCAGGAGGGGCCAGGCCTTTAGCCAGATGCCTTTGTCCTCATCCCTGAAGCTCTCAGTCTCTACGTCTGGGAAGTGGGATTAAGAGTTCCCCTGCACTGCACTTTCTCTCTAGGATGAGAGGGGCATCATCAAGGCACCCCCTGAAACATTTTAAGATGGAAACACAAATTCCACATCGACATGAGGAAAATGAGTACGTTCTCATGCACCCCTTCACCTCTCCCCTAGCAACGCGTGGTATCAGCTCCTCTTCCCAAACTGGCTCCTGTATCTGAATAGGGCTTCACTGGTGTCTTTCAGGTTGGGAAAAATAGCAGCCTAGCTTTGTCACAATCCAGTCCTTCAACTATATCCAGCCCGGGACACAGTCGACAGGTAAGTTACTAGGGAGACAAAAGTTCATAGGGTCATCAGCAGGTTGGAAAGAATTTGAGCTTTGAGGCCAGACCCTGGTTCAAAAGCTCCAGGTAAGAGCATGGCAGCCTTCTGTTTATTAGCTGTGTGCCCTTGGGCAAGTTACTTAACTTCTCTGTGTTTCAGTTTCCTCACCCATAAGGTAGGGAACATAATGGCCCCTTATATGGCTTTTGTGGGGATTAATTTATTCACTAAAAGCCTCTAGAAAATGCCTGACACGTAGACACACAGTATTAGCTATTATTAGCATCTTTGTTATATTAGGCTGATGACTTCTGTAAGTCTAATTTTTCCATCGTTTAAATGGCAAAATTGATGCCTACCTCCTAAGGTCGTTGTAAAAATTCAGTAAGATGGGGTTAAGTAAAGGGCCTTGCTCATGGCGGATAACAGTCAGTGCTTTCTCCAGGTCTCTGGGGAGCTGTAGCTACCATTCAGGATGTGGTTTTATGGTGGGAACATTCAGGGTGGATTTGGGAGTTTTTATAAACTTGAGGTATGAGAATAGTCAGTGATATTCTCCAAAGGAATGTGAGAGCGTCCCGGGGAGGCCAGGGAGCGTAGAGGAGGTGAATGTGCAAGTTATACATGATTGAAAAAATATAAATGTGGCTGCATTGTGCTGACTTAGATGTGTTGTAGGCTTTCTAGATGACAAATTGCAATGTATTAGTCAGTATTTTGGCCTTCAGGGTTTCCCCCACAAATCTTGGGTACAGGTGAAGATTATAGGGAAACAGTTTTTATATCCTCAGGTCCAGGAGGGTGTGTCCACCATTTTGATTGACTATAGCCCTTTTGGGCCCTGAGCATCTGCAGCCAAACCTCCGTGCTGGGGGCTCATCTGTGCTCAGGCAGTCTGCCTGTTCATGGGAGGCACAGGTGGCAGAGTGCACCTGCCCAAAGCTCTAGGCACACCAATGGAAACCCAAAAGGCTGGCCGTCAGCCTTAACAAATGTAATAATAATAATAATGGCCATCACTTGTTGAGCTCTTTCTCTGCAGGTGCTGGGCTAAACCCTTCACATACACTTAAACTTTTAACAACACAGAGAGACAAAATGACTATCATTTGATAGATGAACATACCTGGGCTAAGAGGTTATGTAACTTGAATCCAAAACCTCTATCTTTAAAGCCTCTAGCTTAACCCACTCTACCTCTTCTTAGATAATTCTCCATGCTGTCCTTAGGTTAGGTTGGAAAAGTGAACTAACAGGGGGAAAGAAAAAAAAAAATGAAGACATTATTCCGATCCACTCTCCTGGAGAGGAACCTCATGAATGTCAACAGGATTCATCCCTCCATTTTCCTCCACAGCTAGGATCTTTTATGGTGTCCTTTACAGCCATCCCCTCATTTGTTTATTATGGCTGCCTTTCTCAAATGCAGGAGATGGGGTGGTTGGTATCCTTTTTAATACAGATGGGACAACTGAGTCTCCATTCTCAAATCCTTGTGGTAATCCCAAATGTGTTGTTTTGAAACAGCTTTTCTTTTTTCTTTTCCTAGAAGACCACAAACAGAATGGGCAGGATAAGAACTCTTCCATAACAAGACTGTGAAGACACTTCCAAACCAATGCCTGGCCACCAGCTCCCACCCCAGGAGGCCACGGGGAACTGGGGAAGGAGAGAGGGAAGTGGGCAGTGGGGGAGTCCATTTCCCGGGCCCTGACTGTGGCTCTGGCCTTTCTTCCTCTTTTTTTAATAACCAATTTTTAGTTTTAGAGAAAAAGGCAAAAGAACGTGAATTTGAGATTTACAGAAAACAATACCAGTGTTTTGTTTCCGTTGTCTTTCGTTTGCCACATGTACTCATTCTTCCAAGTGTGGGGTCACTCCTCCAGCCTCTGATTCCACTACTGACATCATCATTTTGCTCCAACCACGAGAGCCGACAGTGCAGGGTGTTAGTTCCTGGTGGGCATCATCGGAAACTCTTGAACTTTTAGCACGTGCAGTGCTCCTTTCCTTGTCCTCTCCTACTATCCTTCCCATACCCTCCTACCTGCCACTCACTGGGTCCCCAAGCTCCCCTCTGGACAGTGTACTGGGGGGAGGGGCTTGCTGGGGACCTGAGATCAGAGGCAGGAGGCTGAGCCAAGGGCACTCGTCAGGTTTCCGTGATGCACCAGCACAGTGGGAAACAGATGCTAGGGGTGAAATTGAGAAGATCCACCTTTTAATGGTATGGTTGCCCCAATACTGCTGTCCTGCTGTGCATCAGAAAAAATATACTGGGTCCGGTCTGGAATGGACCTGGGAGATGGCAGGAAGCAGAGCACAGGTGCAGGGGAAGATCCTTCAAAAGATGTGGTGCCTGTGGTCCTCTGAGCTTGGTAGGAATCCATGCTGTAAATTACCTTCCTGGGCACTGTGTACAAGGGCCCAAAGCTAGGCAAGCCAGAAAGGGAAGCATTCCAGGGGAAAGGGCATGAGACCTTAGGAAGCCACTCAGGAGGAGACATGATGTCCACAGTTGTGGAAGTTCTCGAACTACTGTCCAGGTCTAGGCAAGAGAACAGGTAGGAAGGGAAGGAAGGGTCAGAGGAAAAGCTCCAGAGGGTAGAGTAGCAAAGCCCTGATGAGGATAAATACTGGCATGGCCAACTACCTCCACAGGGCCCTGTGAGTCAGCATGCCCTTAGATTAGCATGTGTGGGTTATCAGAGGCGCCAACTCAGATACAACCACTCCAAGGAGTAGGAAGGCAGAGCCAGCACCTAGTGAAGAGCCATTGGGAAGAGAGAGGCTGGAGCCCTGCAGCTATGAAACCATTCACACTGGAATTTTGAAAGAACAGCAATGCCATAAGCTCTAATCAGGTGTCATGGGAAAGGAACTCACAAAATAGAGGACATGTTCTGTGCTATTCATGAAACTTTGCAAATAATATAATGGCATGGATACTAGGAGGTTTTGCTTCATCCCTAAATCAGAAATGAATGCCAGTTTTGCAGCTGGGCACAAACCCTCATTCCCACTCGTTCCTTTTCTTTCCCATCCCCCCAACCCAAAGATCAGACTACTGTTAAGTTTTCACCACACAATTGCATTTTACAAAGATGGGAGGCAAACGGAGTGATTTGCATCAATGGAATTGCACTGACAGTGTTTCTTATAGGATTAATAAAATTTTTTAATATAAAATAAAGATTTTTTTAAAGATCATGAGTTGATATTAGGTACTAGGACATTAGTTCAGATGATTTCATTTTTATTTCTACAGTGTTAAAAGTGCACTTATATGCTGGTTTATTTACGTCTTGGGAAAAAGATTGCAAATTGAAGGGAAGATTATGTTACTTTTTCTTTTTAAAAAAAAGTTAAGGCAGATTTTAAGACTTATAAATGTTTAAGAAATTATAAACAAGGTTAGACCCTTTGAAAAAATGTTTAGAAGATATTCTTAAAGTAAATTTTTATAGTGTTAATTTTGTAATATTTATGTTTTACTATATTACAGAGCTAACTGACCAGAATAGTTTCAGAAACAATATGAAACTTAGGAAAGTTTAAGCAATGTTTATATTTTTAAAATGTTCTTTGAATTATGTTTTTATTGTACATTTCTTCAGACTGAAAAGTATGTACATATCTTTGTTATTTTTGCACAATTTTTGTCTTGTTCGGTTTTAGAAGTCTGTTTTTTTATAATTTATTTTGAGTTGTAAAACTTCCAGGAGTAAAAACAAAACAAAAAAATCTCAACAACAAAATAACCCTCTGATTTATAAACTCTTACATTCAAAGAGGGAAAACAAAGGTTGAGAGATTAAGTGGCTGCTTCTGAGAAATAATGTCTCGACAGGGACTAGAAAAGCAATTCAATAATAGGTTTAAGCATTTTAGCTCTCTACATCTTGAATTGCAATCTGGAATCAAGAGGCTCCCCACCGAATGCTGCTGACTTGCTAAAAGACTGATCCTGACCAAGGTGAGGACATTTCTGGAAAACTGAGCAAAAAGGGAAAACCCACGGTATTTCTTCCTTCACAATCAACCACAGGTTTACTTTCTAACGATGTATTTAAAACTCAGCTTGAAAAATGAAATGCAAATAAAAGGTTTTCTTTGGGTTTGTTTTGATGGAGTTCAACTGGACCCACCTATAAAGCACTATTAGGGTAAAATTTGGGGGGAACTAAAGCCCAACCCACTCAGCCCTCTCTCTCCCAGCCCCTTGACTGCACACACCCCCATTTGCCTGAAGATCTCGACTTGTCGCCAGCCACGGAGGCTTGAAAGCTCTGGTTGTCAAGCATAACGCAATGCATCGACCTGTCAGCCATAAAAACAAAGCGACTTGGATAACTTGTATGCCTTCTTTTGTATCAATGTACCAATTGTAAATAATGCCGATCAACCTTTGTAGAGAATAGTTTATACAGCATATTCTATTACTGCTGATTCTCAGTGAACTCTTGTTTTAAAAAAGGAAAAAAAGAAATTTTCTATTTACACCTTCTATTTTGTTATGCTGTCTGCCCATGGCACTTTAACAAAACTCTGTGGGTTTTACGTAGTTGGTCAGTCATGGGGTATATTAAATAACTTATTGCACAGACAAGAATTTGCACCTGCTCATTTGTCCTTTCCTACTACCGATTTTAGAACCTTTTCCAGAAGACTTTTGAAGAAAGCATGTCCAGACATTCTAAACAAATGCCACACTTGTAGAGTGGGTTTCTTTTCTACGATCCATATTTTGTAGCACTAAGGATTTTCCTTCTTTGTCCCATACCTCTATGTATTAGTACTATCAGAATTCATTCCATGCCTGTGATATTGTAAGCAGAATAAATGTCTAAAGTAGGTGTAAATAGTAAATTCTATGGCTTACAGTTTTAAAAAGGAAAGAACAAACATGTATCTATTGATACTGCCATGGTTCAACACCAGGCCTGGAGACATTCTCCCGTGAGTGATTGTACTTTCTTTTTTCTTTTTCTTTCTTTCTTTTCTTTTTATTTTATTTTATTTTTTTTTTTTTTGTAACACGGCTTTGTAAATAAAATAATTTATATGTTTGTAAAACAAAGTCTTTGGGTTTCCATAAAATTTAGATCTTTTATTTTTTCCCCTTTTGGGTGCAAATGGTCTCACAAGATGAGCCTTCTTGCTGGCATCTCATTTGAGGCACAGTGAGGAGAGTGAGAGTGAATTCGTTCAACAGATATCTGTGGAGCATCCCAGCTGTGGCTGCCCCTCACCTAGGCACTCTGTGCTTAGTGATGAGAAACAGACACACTCCCAGCTGCTTTCTGGAAGCAACCTGGTTGGGGGAGACAGTAAGTAAATGAACACACAATCAAGTGTGTAATTACAGATTGTGGCAAATGCTATGGTGGAAAGAACTGAGTTGTATGAGAGAGGAAATAGGAGAAACTGATAAAGTGAGTAAAGAGAGTGCTGTTGGGGTTTTCTCTGAGAAAGTGAGCTGAAGGCACAGGGTTTTAGAGCCACCTGAATCTGATGGCCTTGTTTAATTAACAGTAGAAAAAGGGCCACTTCCTCCAGGGAAATGGGGATGAAGTCAGCTTGTCAATTCGCTGTTGTGGAGATGAGAAAATTCCCACCCGATGGCTCCCATTTTCTCAGTGACATGGAGCAAGTTGAGTGTGCATGAGACCATGGGAGAAGTTTGAGAAGAGTAAAGAAAGAATTGGTTACTCATGAAACTGGATCGCCACATCGTGTTGAGCACATTTGAGATTCATGATCAAAGGAAGGTCTTGGTATAGAAAACACAGTCTTGAGGAGTAGTGTGAGCACACCAGGAATAGATAAGTCCATTTGGGGCCAAAGATTTTGGGGAAACTAAGGCAAATTTCTTGTCATTTTGCTTCAGGTCCAAGTGAATATTTTTACTATTGTGCAGAAGAGGAAGATTTGTAGCTTGGCACAGAGTAAGCATATTACAAATAAATGTTTGTACAACTGGAATATTCAAAGTCATAAAAAGTCAGTGTGGTGCTTCTAGCACCAAGGTTGTCATTTATCTGTTGGTTCTGAGCTTTGTCCATGACTGGCCTCACAGCACTATCCTGAGTGACTTTGAATTCCATTTTGAAAGGAATCTACACATTCTGTGTTTTCCAAACTTGAAATTCTGAGAAGACATCTTCAAAATTAGTCACAGGCTAGGAGAATCGATATGAAAACAAAAAGTCATCTTAAAGACTCTCTTCTACATGTGAAGAAACTGAAACAGGTCAAATGAGATACAAAGACCACATGGCTGGCTGATGGGCAAGCCTGTTCTTTCAGTCTAGTGCTCTTTCCATTTAACTCACTGCCTCCAGTAGGAACAAACTCCTACAGACTTTTCCTCCTAAGCCACTGTGGATATTTTCATGAAAGTATTTGAAAAGTCCACATTCTTTCTAGTTGGCTTACTCAGGTCTCTGGACTTTATTTTACTACACTTAACTATTTTTCTCCTTTTTTATTTTTCCCATTAGGCAAGAATGACTTGCTTAATGGATTATTCCTTGCTTTCTGATCTGCTCTTTCAGAGCAGCAGATTTTATATATCAATGTTTCTGAGCAAAGTTCTCAGACATGTATTTTAATAGTCTATTTCCTATTCATTACATCTTTATAAGCCATCCAACTAGAAAAATAAACCACCAAGGTGCAAAAAGCTGAATGCCTCAAAACCAAATTAATCCCACACAAGTCGGAGTCGCTGCAGAACTGCTGTGGGAAGCTTGCCGACAACCTAGACATATTGCATTTATGGTGACAATTCAAAACGCAAATCTGACCTCAGGTTATTAGCACTCAAAAGGTTCTCTCAATTTAAGAAACTTTGGAAATTTCCTGGGTTTCCTCTTTCACTTTCAAATGTTTCAGTAAATTTTTAATCAAAGCAAATATTACTATCCTAAAAGCTTTTGCTTCCTCTGTAACCTAAGTCAAGTGGTATTGAAGCTGCTATTAAAACAGCTGCTTGTGCAGTCTGCATTAGGATTTTCATCTTTTCTCAATCACTTATCTGATTTTCTAGCTACTCATCGCTAACTCCTTCTGTCAGCCACCCAAAATCTCTCCCATGTTTCTGAATAATCCAGACACAGGGTTGGGGACTGGCAGCGAGAAGGTAACAATTCTGGCACATTATTAGAATACAGCAAAGGCAGAGCCCCATAGAAGTGAAGAGAATGAGGAAAAAACATGACTCTGGGGTGTTGTGTTTTTTTTAAAAAATCAAGTGCATGTTTTGTTTTTGTTTGCAATTTTTACAATTCTTTTGGTTCTGTCCAACTCAACAAACTGAGAAGTTTTTGATATGGATTAGACGTACAGCATTAAGTAGAGGACTGAACTTCTCTGCTAGAGGACATAACCAGAGCGGGTGTTTTGGGGGCCTGTGCTCACCTTCAAACACTTGGAGGATGTTCCCGCCAGATCCATGCTGAGCCCAGCATTGTTCAACATTTTAATTAATGAATTGGCATTCAAAGTAACCTTGGTGAATGAAAGCCATGAATATAAACAGATGGATTTATAAAATAGCTGTTATCTTTGGGGAACCCAGGGGAGATTACCAGTGCTGGAAATGTTCTGTATCTTGACCTGGGAGCTTATTAAATGAATATAATCATTGATGAAATGTTTATCAGGTCTATACTTAAGATTCATTCATTTCACTGTGCACTTTGAAATTTAAAATTTTACACACAGATGCAAAAGGTAAATGGCAGACTTGGAGTTGAATTGTCTTAGCAGAAAGAAGGAAGTTACAAAGTGATTTGAAGAGAATACTGATGAGAAGCCCATTTTCTCCCCAAGGCAAAGGAGTGGGTGCAGCCATGAGCTGAAAATAGGGAAGGGGGTTTGAAAGTTTCACATGAAGTTGGTGGACCCCTCAGAGCTCTCTTCACCTCCCACATGCAGCCAAGTGGCTATTCCCACCACCTCCCCTTCAAGCAAGGAACTGAAGGGTTATATTCTGGAAAAATTGAATGGGACATTAAGATTCCAGATTCAATGGTACCAGGCCAGGCAGTGAAAGTCACCTTGAGGTGGGGAGGTGGTGGCATGAGGCACAAGATTGTCTTTTTCATCATAAACTGTAGAATATTAATTTGTTACCAGATCATGCTGTTTTGAGATTTTTTTAATTAGAGTAAAAAAATAAAAATAAAAATTAGAGTAAAAAAATGAGAGTATAATATCAGTATGCCTAAATAATGATGAAATACATGGGAGTCACTAGGTGAGCTCACAGTACAATGTTTGGCTTTGGGCACAGCGGCTTAAAAGCCTGAATACAGGACCAGAGAAAAACTGAATGTGATCAAATGTAACTGATCACAGCGAACGGTTATGGAACCTACTTTCTTGGAGGTAGTTAAAAATGGAGAGCCGGGAATGGCTTCATAGGGGGACTTACCAAGCAGAGATTTCGTGCTAGTAAAGCTTGGCGTGGATTACATTATGGGTTACATTGACATTTGAGAGTTTTTTCATTCAAAGCCAAGTATAATTCATGTTTCCTTGGACTTCAAATTTATTTTTATGAATTCCCTTAAAGTTCTAAAGGGCTATCTTGTTCCGTGCTATATGGTTCCTAAAATAGTGGTGAGCATACAGTTGGCATACAATAAATGTTTGCTAAATAAAAAAATGGAGTCACTGGTATGTGGATAAATGTGGAAAATTCAGCTTTCAGGGTGAGAGGGGAAGCATTCTGATTTCTGTGATGTTAACATACCCACCAAGTCCGACTTCAAGCTACCAGCATGACCTTGCTGAACCCACAGGGGGAAGAGAGGTGTATAATTGACACTATGAGCCTAGGAAAGCCAGCTCCAGCACATCCTGATTCTGGCTAATACAACAGATGTGCTTATGACCAGCAATACTATGTTAATTCACACTAAACTATCTGAAATAATTAAATACACTAGAAAGAACAACAAAGAGAATTTTACTATCACTTGGAAATGACCAACATTCAAACAATTTTTTTGCCACTTTCTAATTTTCTTTTAAACTTATTTCTGCTTGAAAAAAAGCATTGGGCAAAGTATCTTAATTTTAAAAAATAATATACAAGCAATTACCTTTCTTGTATAAGAAGTCCACACCCCATGGGCTATGCTGCAAATGTTTCATTTGGAGCCTAATACATCCTTCCATTTAAAGGTAATGTCACGGGTGACTAGGTTATAGGACAACACACAAAACCCACAGATCTCACAATGCCCTGGAATTCTGATATCAATGGTAGTAGTATTCTAGGAACTGCATTCTCAGTTTCAGCCAGGGAAGACCAGATTGTATGCACCTGGCCACCATCCCAACCATGAGAGACCATACACTTGGACCTGCCATCTGCCAACCACCAGGAGAGTAAAGACTTCTGGCTGCACCCAGAGTAGCCTCCCTGCTCTAAGCTATACCTGCACTGCTCTAATATCAAGAAAGTGGCTAAAAGGACAAGGATTCCCCTGGTGGTGGTAGCAGTGGCACTGGTGGTGATGGTGGTGATAGCAGTAGTTGTAGTAATGACAGTAATAATAAACCAATAACATTATTGATTATGTGTTTCAGAGCTTTTTCTAATTTAATCCTTTTAATAACTCTATAAAGTAGGTGAGATTATTACCCTCATTTTACAAATGAGAAAAGCAAAATTTAGACAGTTCAAGTAATTTGATCAAGACTACATGTCTAGTAAGTAGGAAAGCCTTTTGGGAAGGGTCTTAACTCCCTGTGTAAACTGTGTAACAGGAGATCATCTGAGGTCATCCTGCATACAAAACATTTAGAAAGTTCAAATAATGTTCACAAATTTTGTTCTGAGCTTCAATTTGGTGGACCTGATCAAAGCTTAAACAGACCAAGTTAATGCAATGGAAGCCAAATTTTAAGCTCAGTTTATAATATTCTGAAATATGGAAGTAGCCTCCAAAATGAAACAGAACAGAAAAAACGTCTTTTTCCACAAAGATGGCACAGAAAGAAAAGCAGGAAGCGCTAGCCACTCCCAAAGCCAAAGCCAAGGCTTCGAAGGCAAAGAAAGTGGTGCTGAAAGGCATCCACAGTCACAGAATTAAAAATAAAGAAGACATACATGTCTTCCACCTTCTGATAGGCCAAGACACTGCGGCTCCAAAGGCAACCCAAACATCCTCAGAAGAACACCACCCCCGCTCCGCCCAGAGACACAAGCTTGACCACTATGCCATCCTCAAGTTCCCCTACTACCAACAGAGTCAGCCACAAAGAAGACAGAAGACAACAGTACACTGTAGTTCATTGTGGTTGTCAAGGCCAGCAAGGACCAGGTCAAACATGCTGTGAAGAAGCTCTAGGACACTGACATGGCCAAAGTCAACACCCCGATCAGGCCTGATGAAGAAGGCCTATGTTCGATTGGCTCCCGACTATGATGCTTTGGGAGTTGCCAACAAAATTGGGATCTAAGCTGAGTCCAGCTAAGTTAGTAGTATTGTACCAGTTGATTTCCTAGTCTGACAATGACTATGGTACATGGTTCTATAAAATATTGTTGGAAGGAGGCTTAGGAAGGTGACATGGGAACTCTGTACAATTTTGCAACTACTTTTGAGTCTTAAACTATTTCAAAAAAATTTTTTTAATTAATGAAGTACTGTACATGGGGTACTATATCACCAGATCCATTATCCCATCTTTTGCCATCCTTTGTACTGTGGCCACTCTCTTGATATTTCCTACTTCTATGTTTTGTAAAATAGATTTAAATTACTGTTTAAAAATACTTTTAGCATTTTTGCCTCTTTTAGGTCAATGAAGAATAAAGAATAGCTGGACACTGCTTCTCAGCAGATCTGGCACTATCTACATAACTGAATGTTAACATTTCATAAAGAGTGAGATGTAAGTTTTGAGACTTGAGTTCCACAAAACGCTGTGTACTTGTTAAATCACAGCTGCAAAGCTAAAACAGACTCCTGTGCTAGCCCCACCTAACACCAAGACAAATATGGTGTCACTATTAGACTGTGCTGTTTTTAAAAAGAACTCTAAAAATGCAGTTCACCAGTAAAATAACTTGGTGAAAATAAAATTATCAAGTTCCAAACTTATATCTCCCTTATGATTTGCACAAGAACATTAAATGTACAGCAGGTTCTCAAATAAAGTCATTTCATTCAACATTGTGTGTTATATCACTGATGAGATGCCATAGGACTTAACTCTTGGTTATAACAATTAGCCTATGGTAAAACTGCTTTCATTACATATTGTTTTGCTTAAAGTCTCAGAACCTATTGATGATATTAAGTGAGAATTTAATGTCTACTAAATATAACTTTAGTTCCTCCTACATTGTCACACAGAACCAAGAGTCTAGTCTTTGAAAGCTGTACCATAAAAAATAAAATGTTAACCCGAAAAAAAATCTTTCAGCAGAAAACCAAGTAGGACAGCCTGTGGACACAGGTTATAGAACTATGTTTAGTCACGATTCCCCCCTTCTCATTTTAACAAAACAATTAAGATAGTAATAGTGAACACTACGTAGCACTTAATACATTCCTGGCACCATTTTTTTAAGAGCTTTACATATATTAACTCATTCAGTACTCAAGACATCCACTGTGAGTTGGATATATTATCCCCACTATACCCATGGAAAAACCAAGGCAGAGAATTGAGGTGTTTTGCCCAAGATCACATAATTATTAATGGTCGGTGGTAAAACTAGCTTTTAAAGTGAAACAGTCTGGCTCCAGAGGCCACTACAGTACATTCCATCACCATATATTTTCTCAGAAAAAAAAAAAGTGCTTCATATATTTTCCCCTCCTTTTTAACAGCAACTAAAACTCCTAGCTGAAGCATCGTTAACCTATCTCTGGCTGAAACAGAAAATGGAAAGAAGGAATCAGCTCACAGTCTGTTGTGACCACTCATGTCCCCACACTTTCCCTTTTATACATACCCCCTCAAAACACACACAGTGACCCTGCATTATAACTTCAGGGTTGACGGGTAAGTCTTTCCGACACCAAAGCCTGAGCTTTTTATGCTAGTGGTCCATGAACAGAATGCCCAGTTGTTAGGCTGACCTGGGACACACCCCCTCATCCCATAATCCTGGGCAAACCTGAAGAGTTGGTTACTCTGTGTTCTAGAACACCTTGGAAGCTATTAAAAAGTTGTGATGCCTGAGATAGTCACCCCACCACTGCATCCCTGACACTAGAACAATTCTAGCAGACTCTCTGGGTGAAGAGGCAAACACCGAATTTTTAAAAGGCTCCCCAGGAGATTCTAGTGTGTGTGCTGGGTTGAGATGCTCCGAAGTATGAGCTGGGGGCTCCTAGACTCTAGGGACTTCTGACCGACATGTGCCAGCCAGGCCCTCACAGCTGGCCCTAATGCAAGGCCTCTGTCCCAGCCCCCACTGAGATGGCCTGCCAAAGCTCTTAATAGCCACCGATTTGGAAATGTAAAATGCTGCAGCCACTTTGGAAAACAGTTTAGCAGCTTCTTAAAAAGTTAAACATACAGAGGGGTTGCAGGCACCATGTCCGGCCACAAAGGTGACAAGAAGAAGCCTCTGAAACAGCCAAAGAAGCGGGCCAAGAAGATGGATGAGGAAAAAAAGGCATTTAAGCAGAAGCAAAAAGAGGAGCAGAAGAAACTTGAGGAACTACAAGTAAAGGCCACGGGGAAGGGCCCCTTGGCCGCAGATGAAATTAAATCTGGCAAAAAGTGAGCTGTTCTTTGTTCCTGGGCAAATGGTGATTCTTAATTCCATTCTCATTTTAATATCTGGATTTCCTGCCATAGCATCTGTTGCCACCTATAGCTAGAATAAAGTGCTGTCTCAGAGACTGTTGTACATTTAAGAATAAGCTTTATAAAATCATAATAATAATAATAATAATAATAATAATAATCATGCGGTTGCTCGTCTCTTTAGTTCTACTCAGCCATTCCAACCTTAGCTGTGAGGTCAGAATAAACGCAACCCAGAATCCTGTCAAAGTATGTTCTTCATTCTTTGTTCAATCCTGAATTCTGTACCACCTGGAATTAAACCAACCGATTAAAAAAAAAAAAAAGGTTAAACATATATCAACCACATGATCCAGTTATCCCTCTTCTAGGTATTTAACCAAGTGAAATGAAATCATATGTCTACACAAAGTTCTGTACGCAAATGTTCATAGCAGCTTTATGTGTAAAAGCTCCAAATTGAAAATAACCCAAATGTCCACCAACAGGTGAACATTGTATAATCATACAATGGAATCTAACTCAGCAAAAAGAGAAATGAAATAGTGACACATGTAACAACACGGGTGAATCTCAAATTATATATATATATAATGAGTTGTTTCTAGTATATACAATTATTTTTGTCTGGTAGACAAAATATGGTTCCGTTTATATAAAATTCGAGAAAATGTAAATTAATCTATAGTTACAGATTACAAAAAGCAGGTCAGCAGTTGCCTGTTGACAGTGGAGGTGGGGAAACAGGGTTAAAGAGAGGTGAAAGGAAGGAACTAGAAAGAAACAGAGGGAAACTTTTGGAGGTGATAGACATGTTCCTTATCTCAAATGCAGTGATGATTTCATGGATATACACGTACATCATAACATCAAAGAATATACTTTAAATAGGTACAGTTTATTAAGTGTTAATTATACGTCAATAAATCTGTTCGAAACAACAAAAATAAAATTATCAATATTCAGGCCCCATCCCAAGGGATCCAATTTCATGAACCTGAAATGGGACCAAGCCTCAGTATTTTTTAAAGGACGCCAGGTGGTTCTAATGTGTAGCCCTGGTTGAGAACCATTGCATTAACACCTTCCACCTGAAGTACTCTCCCAAACCACTAAAAGGATAGTAATAATAAAGAGATGGAGAACAAGGAATCAAAGAAGAAGTGAGAAGTGTTAGGATGATGATGTTCATAATGATTATTAATTAAGCCCAAATTGTCCTAAGAGATGGCTTTGACAGAGAACAGCTGACTCCACTAGGTGGCATCTGGACACTTCTGTTTAGCAGTTTCCAGAGGAAGTGGAGATTTGGGGCCATAGCTGCCTGAGGTATGTCATGAAAAGCAAGTGCTGAGCTGACAAAGGCACCCAGATGCTTTGGAATTAAAATAATCAGCAACTTGGGAAGGCACCAGCAGGGTCCAGTGTGTTCTCCGCCTCACTTCATAGACAGAGAGAATCATATTGTTGCAATTTTAGTGACATTTAAGTTTCAAAAAGCAGAGCTATATAGGCAGGGACTGAGTAACTCATGGAGAGTAAGTAAATGAAGTTCTCAAGACCAAATATCTTGAGCTTAGAGCACTGAGCTGAAATCACTATCTTCTGTGCACCAACACATGTTCTCTCTCTCCATTAAGGGACATTCCTTATATGTTTGACTTTGCTTTTCCCAGGCAATGCTGGTCTCAGTCAAAGGACACCATGACCAGCCCCCTCTGTTTGCTATGATTCAGGTCCTCCTCTTCTGCTTCCCATAGCCATTATCCCTTCTACAGATGTCCCTCTCCATTTTAGTCCCTCTACCATTGTCTAGCCTCTGCTGTGCTGAGCCGAGCGAGGCACTTTCCTAAGGGATCACACATCTTTGGTTAACCCTGAAGAGTCAAGGATTTGGGGCCCCGGGATGGGGGTGGGGGGAAGCATATAATTTAGGCTTTGCTGTTTCTGTTTCACTATCACCTCCACCAGGGAACATAAAGCAAGTCCCCAAAGGATGGATCAAGACACACTGAAAAATAAGAGCTCACATCAGTAGTTTTCAAATTCTCCCCAGAACCCATCAGGAACTGAGGTCCAACTGGGCCCTTGGGTCCACAGGCCATGGATCAATGCATCAGCTTTGTCAGCTTAGTTCTGTCAGGGCTCCCGGGTCTCCAGTTAATTCTGTCACCAGGACCACTCAAGCTATCAGCCATGCCTCTGTGGAAAAAAAAGCACAACTCAAGTAGCTTAGGTAATGATGGGTCCCTGTGAATGCTAACATAATACTCTCTCATCTGTTCTAGCTGAGGGGGCCCTACCTACAATTTCTTTAAAGTATTCTTCTGCTGGAAAGTTTGCAAAGCATACCCTACATCCTCCTGAAATATTCTCCTTCTTACAAATCCAAACTGTGGTGCAGATGGGAGCACAAAGTTTTCAAGTCACTTCAGAGAATGAGTTCCTCCCATCCTCTGAATGCCTCCTTTAGACTTGGATGACAGAGCATTCTCTCTCCTCTTTTCTCAGGCTTGTATCAAAGTCCCAGCCTCTAGCCATAGTCTCCTCCAGTTGTCCCAGATGCTCAGGGCATAGCCTTCTTAAAGAAAGCCCGAGCTCTGAAAATTCAGACGCCCACGATGTCGCCAGCACCTCAGCTACCTTCTGTTTCAGGCTTGGTTCAGCTTTTTAGCATTGACTTTCTGGTCCCTCTTCAACCGCTTAAAAATAGTTATTAAATGTTGAGTTGACTTTTTAAATTGTAAAATACATGTAAAGTATAAAGAACCATAATCAGTGAGCACGTGTGTACCCACCATTAATATTATCCCTTGAGTCCCCCTCTGTAGACCCACTCCCTTTCCTCTTACCTCTAAGGCAAAAACTATGCTGAATTTTATGTCATTCCCTTGCATTTCTTAAGATTTCTCACATGTTTGAATCTGTAAACAATACATTGCTTAGTTCTGTATGTTTTTAAACTTTATGTAAATTGATTCATACAGTATACATTCTTGAGACAATGTTTTTGAGATTCACCCATATTGCTGCAAATAGCTACAATACATTGTTGCAATGCTTTATAGGATTCCATTATGAACATACCGCAGTTTCTTTAATCCATTCTGCGTTGGTGACCTTTGGGCTACTGTCAGTATTTTCTATTAGGAACAGTGCTTCTGTGAACATTCTGTACGTATCCCCTGGTACATAGACATAAGAGTTGCTCCAGGAATGGAATTTCTGGGTCATAGTGTACAAACATGTTTCTATTACCAGGACCATTCCAAATTGTTTTCTAAAGTGGATATTCCAATTTACTCAGTGTTTCGTTGCACTGCATCCTGTCAGCACTTGAAGTTGTTCAACTTCCTAATTTTTACCAGTCTGGTAGACGCAAAATGATCTCCTCTTGTAGCTTTAACTTCTTCATAGGGTTGCCGACGAGGCTGAGAATATCGTCGTGTTTATTGGCCATTTGTCTCCGTTCGTTCAGCGCCTGTCCTGGTGAGGGGTAAGGACACAGGTTCCAGAGGCTGGCCCTTGAGAACACAAGTGCCCGCTTCAAGTTTAGTTCTGCAGAGATGACAATGAGTAGGGGCCCGCCTAGCCACCTGCATCCTAGCTCGCTCTGTGGCCCTCCCTCAAACTACTCCCAGGTGGCCTCTGCCTCACGACCCAGCACGCGCAGCCTAGTTAAGCAACGGATGCTGGATCTCGGGGTCCAGTCGTGCCTGCCGACCCACAATCAGGTAGAGGACACAGGCTACCTTCCCGCTCCACCGCCACTGCTCACACCAAGAAGGCTCCCAGGGCTCGCCACCGGACACCGTCAGGACCACCCGATTCCCTCTGTGCGCTCTCCCTTCTGAGATGCTAAGACAGGAGACCTCACTCGTCGGGTCAACAAGACCTGGGCTGGGTGCTAGAGACAGCAGCAGGAGGACAAGCGGGCCCGGCCCGCCGCCGTCGGCCCACGACGGGCTCCGCGCCTGTTTCCCTCGAGCCCGGGCGCACGACGCCCAGCAGCCCTCAGCCCTCGACGGGAAAGCGCGGGCGCCGCCGGCGTCCAGGCCGCAGCCGCGGGCCGGCGTGTCACGTGACCGCCCCGGCGGAAGGGGCGGGGCCAGAGAGCCGCGGCGCCGCCTGGTCGCCTAGCAACGGCCCGCGCGGGGCGATGGAGGCCGGCGGAGGCGGCGGCGGCGGCGGCGGCGGCAGCAGCAGGGAGCAGGAGGCCAGGAATTATTTGGAGAGACATCGGATAATGGAGTTGCTGAACTATCTCACCAGCTCCCTGGTCTTTCACCAGCCAGGTACGGGTCTGGGCTGCCCCTCGGCCCTCTGTCCCGCCCCCACACGGCGCGGCGCCACGGAATCCCCCGCGACGGCCATCCCTACGCGGCCTCCGGGGCGCGCCGCGTCCCTGCCAACCACCCCCGCGCCGCCGCCTGCACACGCACTTCCCTCTCCCGGCCGCCCGAGCCCTCGTGCCGCCAGCTAATGGTGGCCTTCAGTGAAGCAAGGACCTGCTGAACGGGCTCTTCGTGCCTCCCTCCAGTGAGGTGCGGTGGGACTCGGGCAGGTAGGGGTGCGGGAGCGGCTCCTGCGTCCCGCAGCCTAGCTCCCCCGTAGTCCTGTGTGACTTTGGGCAAAGACCTGAAATTAAGTCTTCTCCTCTGGAAAATGGGGAGAATAGTACTGACTTCGTGGAAACGTGGGGAAGAGTAACTGAATGAATTATCGCTTTGCTTGGTAAGGAACAGAGGTTTCCAACATGACCCCAACCACAGAGTTTTTCATCTGGCAAGGGAGCTAAACAACGTTTAGGGTCAGACCGAACGGTGTTCTTGAGGAGACAGCTTTTCCTACTGCTTTTTTTACACCTCCAAACCGCTTACAAGTTTGAATCATTGCATGATTTTTGTGCAGAGATTTAAACGTTATACGAAGGTGAAAATGGCTTCACATCATTCTCCCTAGGGTGTGAAACTGTAACTTGCCGGCCTCCTTAGAGAATGTCAAAAATACCAAAATTATCCATTTATTTCCGTTTAAGGAAATGGAAATACCAAACTTTCCCACTTTGCCAAAGAACCACCTAACCAAGTATGCTCATGTCTAGGGTGATCAGTTCTATTTGTTTTAAACAGATAAAGCAATATCCATTTAAAACAATGAATAAAAATATACGGAACATGGGAAAAATAAAGTACACAGGACTGCACTTTTTAAAAATGCACTGGGAAAAGTTGCTATAAAATTAATTATTTTGGAAGTGACTCGTTTCTTGCTAGTGTTGAGTACTGTGATAGTGAAACAGTCTTGCTGTTACAGCAGTAATTTCTGTATACATGGATACTACATACACATATATGTATGTAAACATACACATATATATGGATCACTACTAAGGTATCCAATGAAATAACACTTGTTATTCTTGATAGCTTGATTTTAAGGCATTTGGTTTTTCAAAATAAATGTTGACATTCATGCTAACCGCTAATATTTATTATATATAGGCAAAATTTAACTTTCCCCATTTTAACAATATATTATATTCATTATATTAAAATATTTTTCAATTTCATTTTGATTTTTATCAAACTATATATATGAGATTTAACAAAAAGTACTTCAAGGCTTATAATGATTAACAGCATTCCCCTCCTTATCCCAGATTCCTACTCCACAGAAAAAATGATTTTTGGCTCTTTTAGTTATTTCCTTTGTGTTGAACCTGATGTTTCTAAATCACAGATTTATACTGCTACTTTTTGTTTCCCCTGCAAGGTTTAGATTTAGCTTTATACTATACAATGAAAATTTAGCTCTTTTACACAAACACATGTATATATACACACCTGTTCCCACTCAACACTTTTCCCAAAAAAGTTAAAACATAATTTTAATATGACCAGTATTCAGAATTTACATTATTATTGGGCAAATAACTACAGCTAATCCATGTAGTATGCTATGATTGTATTCCTTGGTTGTTTTCCCTGAAATTAATAATACTATCTTTTAAATTTTGCTTAAATTTTCTATGTAATTATCAGTAATTCATCCATGTCTTCTTTTTGTCACAAGTGTGGTTCTCCTCTCATTACATTTACATTCATCAGGTAATCACCACCATCACCCCATTCCCCCAACTGTTTTCCTGTTCCAGTCTGGACTGGTTCCTCAATTTCTCAGCTACACTGTTATATTCAGGGGTGTCCCTCATTCTTATCCTAAAAGTCCTCTTCTCCTCTTTCCTGTGTGTAGAGCCTGTTTTATGGCACTTGGGTCTCCATGAAATTTAAGAGACAACAGGAAATTCGAATACCACCTGAAAATGTGAGGATATTAAGAATTATTTTAGAAGTGTGAACAGTATTCTAATAATGCTGTTGTGGTCATGTGAAAAAGAAAAAGGAGTCCCCCTCTTCAACAAATGGTATTAGGAAAACTAAGTAACCACAAGCAGGAAAATGAAATTGGACCCCTATTTTATACCACTCACAAAAATTAACTCAAAATGGATATCAAAGCCTTTAACATAAAACCTGATACCATAAAACTCCTAGAAGAAAACATAGGGAAGAAGCTTCTTGACATTTGCACTGGCAATGATTTTTGGCTATGACATTAGAAGCACAAAACAACAAAAGCAAAAATCAACAACTGGGACTATATCAAACTTAAAATCTTCTGTACCACAAAAGGAACAGTCAACAAAATTAAAAGGCAACCTACAGAATGGGAGAAAATATTTGTAGACCATATATCAGATAAAGGGTTAATATCCAAAACATATTTTTAAAAAACCTCATACAACACAGTAACAAAACAAACAATCCAATTAAAAAATGAGAAGAGGAACTAAATAGACATTTTTCCAAAGAAGATAACCAAATGTCCAGCAGGTACATGAAAAGATGCTTAACTTCACTAATCAGGGAAATGCAAATCAAAACCACAATATCACTTCATACCTGTTAGAATGGCTATCATCAAGAAGGCAAAGATAACAAGTGTTGGTAGAATGTGGAGAAAAAGGAACCTGTGCACTGCTGGTAGAAATCTAAATTGGTTCAGTGGCTATGGAAAACAAGTTCCTCAAACAATTTATTTTTTTAATTAATTTTTTAAAGGTGACATTGGTTAACGGAATCCAATAAATTTCAGCTGTAAATTTTAACAGTAAGACATATATATATATTTACACTATGTGTTTCAAAAAACTTAAAATAGAACTACCATATACTCTAGCAATTCCACTTCTGGGTTTATAGCCAAAGGAAATGAAAACAGGATATTGAAGAGATATATGTACTCCTGTGTTTATTGCAGCATTATTCATAATAGCTAATTTATGGAAATAGCCTAAATGTCCATCAGTGGATGAATAAAGAAAATGTGATATGTAAACAGAATCAAATATTATTCAGCCATAATAAGAAATCCTGCCACTTGCAACAATGGATGGACCTTGAGGACATTACGCTAAATAAGTCAGATAAAGACAAATACTATATGATATCACTTGTATGTGAAATCTAAAAAATCCAAACTCATAAATGGAATGGAAAGGGGTAGGGGAAGAGAGATATTATTTAAGAATACAAACTTGCAACTAGTAGATAAGGTCCTGGAGTTCTAATACTCAGTACAGTAATTACAGAAAACAGTACCGTTATAAATATCAAACTTAGTAAGAGACTAAATATTAATTCCTACCACAAAAAAAGAAGTGATAAAGGTGTTAGCTAATGCTACATTGGCAATCACATTGGAATATATAAATGTATCAGATCAACATGTATGTCAATCATCCCTATTTCAAAAAAAGGAGTCCTTATATTTTAAGATATATGCTAAAATACTTATGAAATATGATTGCTATGATTTACTTCAGAATAATACAGGAAGAGGAGTACTGGACAAGATTATGGCCACAAATTTCAACAGCTGAAGTTGGTGATTGGTTCATTACTTTTCTATTTTTATATAAGTATGAAATTCTACATATGTGTACGTGTGTGTGTGTGCATATATGCATATATGTAAAACCTAGCATTGAAATAGAATGATGGAGCAGTAAGTATGGCATTTGTCATCACCGTAACTTATGGCTTATTTTCATCATAACTGACCTACATTATTTCTGGAACGTGAAGTGGTCTTGATTTTTCATTTTTTACATTGCTTAAATGAAAGCTAGTTTACTACCCAAACAACTTTTGTTAGGAATGAACATTTATGCTTCCTGTTTTTATTTATATTTCATCCTTTTAGCTGGCAACCTTCTTTCCTGCATCATGCCATTCCAATTTTTTGTTTTCACTTTGTCTGCAAATTAGAATCACCTTAACAGCTTTTAAAAGAAATGCCCAGGTCCAGCCTCTGCATTGTTTTATTCAGGCATGTGGGATAGAGCACAGATTATATTCATATGTAATTATGTTTTCAATGTCTTGCCTTTCTCACAAGCAAGGCTTATATCCCCAGTTCCTAGTACAGTACCTTGAACAATTCAGTAATTGTAAAATGACTGTTTATGACATACTTGTGACGTATTTTAATTTCATACCAGAAAGAATTGAAACTATTCTTTTACAGATAAACCAAGAGAATATTTAGTAGCTCTATTGGAACGACTGAGAATTGCCAAAATAACAGGTGTGGCTTTTCCTTTCTTTATGGATCACTCTAACATTGTGGCTATGTTTGAGATGATGGACTCCTCAAGTAAAGGCACTATATCATTTGTGCAGTATAAAGAAGGTCAGTAGCTAATACAATTAATAGTTCATAGTCATTTCTTAACTTTCTCTAGCTGAAAATAGTTCTCACTTTATACATTTTCCTTTCTTCTCATTCTGACTTTTACAGCCCTAAATACCCTGGGTCTGTGTACTGCAGATGAAGTTTTAAAAGATGATGGATGTGGAATAACTTTGGATAAATTCAGGCTTGAAGTGTAAGTTCATTTTCTAATGAGTAATATTTAAGAACATGGCCTGATTTTGATGTACAATTAATACATTTTAAAACAGAGGTTCCTACTTTTTGAAAGAAATATTTCATTCCTGAAAAACTTTCAGCTGACTAGAAAGTAAAGATGAGGGCTGACAATAAAGTCCCTAACCCTTGTGAGAGAGGAGGGAGAAGATGCTGGACTTAGGAGGTTCCACAGGGTGCTTCATTCTTTTCTCAATGGAAAATTTCAGCAATTCTCAATGAGGTAGAAAAGCCTCAGTCTGCTAAAAGTCACAGAAAAGCTTTGAGCTCAATACCCTAATTGGAAAATCTCTGTATAAATTGTAGAGTAGTAGAATTTCTCTAAAATATTTCCTCAATATTATTTATCACAAAGTAAATGTTTATCAATAGTATAGGCTGCATCCCAGACTAACAGTTTTAGATTTGCAGTATTACAATAGGAAAAGTAGTAATTAAATGCTAAATCAGAAAACAAATATATATATATGCTGAGAGTTAATAATACAGAGAACCACTGCAATAAAATGTGACAGTTAAGAAAGACTAGTTAATCTAACTCAATTTTTTTAAAAGTTGTACTTGCTGAGGATTTATTAATCAAGAAGTGATTAAAATAGTTTTAAGGACAAGGAAAAGTTAGAAGAGAAAGTTCAAGATTCCCATCTCATCATCAATTACATAAATATTAAACAAAAAATGTTTAATTATATTCCATACCCAGGGGAAAGAGTGCAGTACAGTGCTCTGGCCTGAAATGTTTCATCCAGAAGAAAAGGTTGCCCATTATCATATGGAATGGAACTAGGAAGTATTTTAAAATGGAAGGACATTTGTGGAAAATGAGGGCAGTCCTATTATAGTCAATCTCATAATGTGTTTCCCTATGGGAAATACAGTGAATGTCCAAATAAGATACAGAAACGTCAATTATAGACATGCATCCTAAAGTGATTTTTAAAAATTTATTTGCTGTGTTTGATTGTCCACAACAATCTCCCTTAATTAACACAGCAAACTGAAAGTTGGTTATATTTTATTACTTTGCTTTTGTATTTTATTCCACAGACATATTCAGCATTTATGTTTGTAAGTGGAACTACTCTGAGTTTTCATGGCTTCTGAGTTTTCTGTTTCTGTTTTCTCAGGAACAAGAGGACTAAGGAAATATGGTCAGCATTTTAATAACAACGTAAGTCCAAGATAATACACAATTCTATATAAAGTTTTCAGTTGTCCAGTTTCATTAATTTGGAACGTCAAATATAACTTAATCCAACTGGCACCCTCTTTGTTCAAATAAAACCAACTCAAAACGAAAAAAAGATGCATTATTTTCCAGTGTTAGGCCAGTTTGTCCTCAAATTAAGTAGAATTTCAACATCTTGTTGAGCCAGTTTGTAAATTCCAACTTCATTTAATGCTGCTGTGGCGGGAAATTGTCCTGACTGCAGGACATCTTTCAAAAGTAGAGCAGAACCAATGTTCAAATTCAAAACAATGCAGGCTTCTTTCACACTGTTTAAAAGAAATAAAACAGGGATGGGAGTGAGATCTCCATTACCTTTATCATCCACACTATCCTATAACAATTTCATTTTGAGAAACTAAATAGCTTCTCTGCACTACTAGCCGGTATGCCCTCTAAAAAATTATATATGAATTTATTATTTGGTTCTTTTAACATGTTAGAACTATGTATGTGTACAGAGTTTATGTATCATTAGATTACTACAAAGTAACAGGATCACTGTTTTCAATACAGATCCATTACTTCCCAAAACATTATACCTGATATTAACATTTTATTAAATGTAACTTTAGGTAGATTAGGATATGGGAAAAGAGAAAAGGGATGAAATGAAACCAGTAAAAAGGTAGAATACTTAAAAAAAAAAAGAAAAAGAAATATATCTTACTGAAATGAGCAAAAATAATCTTTTATAAACTTAAAATACTTTATAATCTCAGAAATGCCCTAAATAACTTAAAAATTTACATCAACAATTTCTAAAACTACTTATAAGAATTTTTCTTACACGCATTTTAGTTATGCTTAGAACCAAAATTCGTATCAAATGTTTAAGAAAAAAATATTTTCTTCAAGACTGGCCTAATATTAGGTACTAAACATATTTTTAATTTTTTATATTTATTGAATATAGCAGAACTTTACTTGCTTTCATTCTCTATTTTTTTCTCCAGTAATATGCAAATAGGAGTATTAAACTAAATGCTAGAAAACAAAGCCCAACATATAATTTATATACAGTTCTGGTAAACTTTATGGGGTCACAGATCACATATTTTTCACTGGTTCACAATGAATATTTAAAATTTTTAATTCGATGCTTTCTATATATTTAACATCACTGGAACACTAAAGTTATTAAAAAAGGAATTAACCTGAATGATGAAAACAAAATAGAAAGATTTTCACTACAGTATACACTCTTCTATAAACACAAAATACTATATATTTTTTATATATTAATGCCATCTTTATATTGATGGGATGTACATATAACTAATAATCGTATTCCCCATGAGGTCTCGTTCAAATGGCACTTGAGTCATATCTAAATGGGTTCATGAGGCAACATCTCACAGCAGTTAAAAATTTGAATCTAGAAGCAGACTGATTACATTTAAACCACAGCTCTGGTTTATACTGGATATATCACATTGAATAAGTTACTTAAGACCTCTCTGTGATTCAGTTTCCTTATCTATAAGATGGGCATAAAAACGATATCTCCTTTAAAAAGTTGCTTGCATGATTACATCAGTTGCCATTTTTTACTGAACAAGAGGTATGATTGATTCTAAAGATGAACTATTATGATAAATCATCAACTTCAAAAATGTCAAAATGGGAAACGATGAGCATCTTAGAAAGATGTATGTAAAGCATTTGTAAGGAGCACCTTGTATATGTTGCTTATCATGTTCTGAAATCTCATTTATCGCTGTTATAATTAAAAATAATAAAATATCAATGCATAAAAAAGGAATTAACCTCCTCTAACAATTTGCTACATCAAAATCAATTGTTAAATACTGAGCTTACTGTTTAAAATAATTTTCTGGTCTCTTGCAATAGGGGGAGAACAAAGGGAAAAGATTCCGAGTCATGTCAAATTGCAACTGAGATGCTCCTCCTTCATTGAAATGATTCGCAAGAATGATCTGAAATAAAGAACAGGTCATGTAACAGCTGCCTTCATCATCCACCACAACCCAAAAATACAGTCAACACTTACTTCTTGGTAGATGTATATATCCAGCTTCTCTGCAAGCATTTGCCAGAAAATTTTAAATAAAGAGATGCAAAGCTGCTGTTCCAACTGAAGTAAACGGTCTCGTAATGTAAGCAGTAAGGGGCAAGCTGAACTGGACAGGGACATTACTGCCTGCTCAGACTGAGAGGGCAAGGACAACCACCTGGAAAAAACAAAAATAGCACTGCCTGTAGCACCTTAATTTTTACCATAAAATTTTCATCACTTTGTGTTTTCAAAGATTTAACAAATCATTTTAAATTTGCAGAAGTGCATTTTGGGTAAGAAAAATGTACAGCTCAACATTAAAAACTCAGAAAAAAATATATTTGTACTAGCTCTCGATTAAATACTTTTTATTTAAGGATGAGATTAAATTCTTTAAATAACTCAGTTTAAATATGACTTACTGAAATAATATAAAAGTTAAAATGTATACCCATTTAAGGTATCAGCAAATTTTATGCTCTAATTTTCAGCAAAACAGGGAATAACACTTCCAAACTGTTTAAAAGTACTCTGTGTGAAAGGCATTGTGCTAGGGCAAAAAAGACACTTCCTGTTGTAGAGGAGCTCAGTCTGGTGAAGGTAATGGAGTGGTCCACACGGAGTTATGGACAATGCCAGCATGCACAGGACTGCAGGAGCACCTACCTTTGTAAAATGGGTAACAGGCTAGGCCGTTCAGCCCATATCATACACCAGCTCTCTATTTACAAACACATCTGAAGGTTAAATTATCATCAGTTTATACTGATTAAGAATGAATATATTTTAGAAAGATTTCCATCAGAAACATTAAAAGTTTAGAGTGCAAAAGGCCAAACTCTGTCCTATCCATGTACCTAGAAAATCTAACTGCATATGTCATCTTTAAACTTTTACTAAACTGGAGTTGTGTATTGACTTATAAAAAAATACAGAAGACTTACCTTTCTTTTTCATATAATTTTGCAGCATCTTTAACTTCTCTAAAAACATGGTCTACTTGACGAGTCAACATGTCATGCTTTAAACGCTCTAACAGGTTAATCATGTTATCAAAGACAGAGCTCTCCATAGAGGCTAGTTGTCCCAACTCCAATTTATTGAGAGTGTTATTCTCTGCAAAGACTTCCAACGCTGCCTGCTGTAATTGTAGAAAGAACTGAAAGCAAAAACATGTTAACGTGTTTGTATGTATGTATGTATGTATGTATGTATTATTTTTTAGGTGAGGCAACCCTTGGTTGACCTCACAGATTGCAAGGACCTCGTCAGCTTACAATCCCTTATTTTTTTATTTTTTACGCCTACAACATCTCGTCTTCCTAGGTGGTCTCCCATCCAAGTACTAAGCAGGCCCGACCCTGCCTGCTTAGAAATCAGACAGGACTGGGCTTGTTCAGGGTAGCATGGCCATAGATTAACATGTTTATTAAGATACTTGTTTAACAGCTTGAAATACAACATATATAATTCACTCATTTAAAGTATACAGTTCAATGGCTTTTATTATATTCCAAGTTGTTGCATCTCTCACTACAGTCAATTTTAGAACATTCTCATTACCCCAAAAGAAATCCACTCTTAGCCATCATCTCCCAGCCCCTCCCCATTTCCCCCAGCCCTTGGCAATCAACAAACTACTTTCTCTACAGTTTTGCCTATTCTTGACATTTCATATAAATGGAATCATTCAATGAGTGGTTCTTTGTGACTAGCTTCTTTCACTTAGTATGTTTCCAAGATTTACAGTGTTGTAATATGTATTAATGTGTATTAATACTTCATTTCTTATTGCTATAGATATACCACATTTTGATGGACATTTGTTTCCACTTTTTGTTATGAATAATGCTGCTATGAACATTTGTGTACAAGTTTTTGTGTGGACATGTTTTTATTTCCCTTAGGTATAGAGTGGAATTGCTGAATCATAGAGTAATTCTATATTTAACTGTTAGAGGAACTGCTAGACTATTTTCCACAGCAACTGCACCATCTTACTTTCCCACCAACCATGTGAGGATTCACATTTCTCCATATCTGTGATAAATGTTATGTCTTTTTTATTATAGCCATCCTAGTTTGTATGAAGTGGTATATCATTGTGGTTTTGATTGCATTTCCCTGAGGGATACCATACTGCCTTAAGCACTCATTTTTTTAAAACACAGAAAGTTGTAGTAAACCTAGCAGACATAAGAATTAAGAGAAGTAAAAAGTCATTTTTACAGTAATATTTTAGGTAGAATTAGTATTATTCTTTCGGCCCTACAGGTAAACAATGCTGTGGATATTAGCAAAATGTTAAAAAGAAACTAAATGTCCATTAATAGGGTGCTGAGAATGGCCACACTTAGTTGTTCAGGGATGGACATGTGAGAGGCCACCTTGGTATTTCTGCTGAAACTGTTACTGTCCTTTGAAATTGCTAATGGATCATGTGAGCCTGGAGCCACCTATGGCCACAACTCTTCAGCATCTCTTAGGAATGAAGACAAAAAAAAAAACTTTAGAGTGGCCATGCCTAATTCTTGGTTATACAAATTCCTCATTTTCTCACTCCACCTCACTTTCCATTTAGGCCTGTGAATCAAATTTCTGTCATCTACTACGGAAAAATCCCTGATTCTGGACAGCTGGACATGTTAGGCTTGCACAATCCAGCAGGACAGACAGCTATTAGTAGAGAATCTAAATGAATGGAAGGTGAACTCTTGTTCACTTTCCTTTATATTTTTTCATGTAATGCAAGAGCTTTAATGATTTCTATTTAAAGTATTCACAAGCTGAAAAACTATGAAGATGATTGAAGGACTTTTGATATTAAACAGAATTTGTACTGTAATACATACTAGTACAGGATTCATTCATGATTTGAAGAGTCAACTCTAAAATTTGGTTATTTCTCTGCTGACAAAAGGATAGTTAATTCAGCATCAGATAAATTTTTAGCCTCAGGTGATTTTCTAAGGATAGGGATGATAGCCAATTCATTCTTGTAAAAAAGGTTGTGGCAGTGACTACAGTAATTAGATATTCCACAAATATTTCATTGAAGCTAAAAATATGTCCCTGAATGAGTTTCTTATTAGATCATCTGGCACAAGAATTAAGAATGACAATTTGTTTCATACTATTGAAAAGCTTAGCAGAAAATGGAGCATTGTGGGGGCTGAATGAACAAAGTGCTTACTAAAATTAGGAGCATGACACAAAAGTACACAATAAATTAATGTATTCTAATCAAGTGACTTTATAAAGATAAATGCATTTATTACACTCTACATTGTATTTATATTGAAATAATTATTTGAAATAATTGTGAAATATTTTGTCTTATTTTCCTTGCTCAGCAGAATATTATACACATGGATTTCAGCTAACATTTCTGTAGGAAAAAAAAGGCTTTAAATAATTATTTTCAAAATAATAATTATTATTATTTTACAGCCAAAGAGTCCAAATTAGAATTATGGTTGTCAGATTTTTTTTTAATTTATATCTGTTATTAATATATTCATTTTGTATCCTATTTGGCTTATTACTCTGTATTTAAGAGAGCTTTTTTCCTTTCCCAGTAAAGGAATACACTTTCATGCTTATAATGCTTTAGTAGTACATCTTCTGTATACAAATTATATAAAGCATTAGCTGTAAATGATTTTTTGTCATAAATTCATAATCTAAGAAAAATTCTTGTTTTCTAGACTTCCTCCCTAACCCAAGTATTTTAAATGTCTGTTTGACTATATTTCACTTCTGCTTTTTTGTTTTATTGCATTAAGATTTGACAATGTACAGAAAGTTTAACTTAATCAACATTGCCCATTATTTCTTTATTAAATAAAGTTTTTGTTCATTTCTCTCTTTCTTATACTTCTGGGATCCCTACAATGCAAATGTATTAGTTGTTTTTCACTTTATTATCCTGTCTATTTTCACTTCATGATACAATTATATAATACTTTACATATATGTCTTCATATTCATTATACTCAGTATCAGTTTTTCACCATTTAATGTATATTTCACTGTTTTATGGTCACCTTAATTCTCTGCTAATGCTTTCTTCATAAAACCTACTTCATGCTGGTGAAAACCCAAGGTGATTTCTGTATCAACACAGATGATCTTAGAACAGCAATTGCTAAACTAAGAACACCCTGTCCAAGAAGAAGGTCCTAGAGACCCTCCGAGATCATTTTAATATCTAAAACAGCTAATGGAACTAATCTATATAGGTTATGGTTATAAAGGCTAATTAAGTTTCTAAACTTTTACCTTAAACTAATATAAAATAAGATTGAATGTCAATTCTAAATGTAAAAAAAAATTTTTTTTTGTTTTTCACTTTTAGCTGGAAGTTATATACTGTAAATTCTGTTTCCCAAAGCCCTGTTAGCCAGTATACTCTTTAGATTAATAAAAAGAAAATAAGTTACTATTTAATAATTCTATTTAGGCAGACCAAATCTGTCAACACATGGAGAAAGGAAGGATAAGTAAAATTCTTGGAGGTAAAAGACATTATAGTACTTGTTAAGTAGACCCAAGAATTTGATTTTTAGAATTATTTAAAATATACCTCCCAACACTTTAAGAAATTAGTTAATTTTTTTGGATGTGATAATGGTATTGTGGTTATGTTTTTTCAAAAAGGAGTTCTTATCTTTTAGAGATACATATTGAATTATTTACCAAGAGATATACCAGCTGAGATTTGTTTCAAAATAATCCAGCATGGGGGGAGTGCAGGAGTTGTTTAACTGAAACAAAATTGGTATAAGAAGCTGGGTGACAGGCCCATGAAGATTCATTTTATTTACTCTTGTATATGTTTGAAAATAAAATATTAAAAATTTTTAAATGTATGAAATGATTCAACAGGTATCAAGAGTTATAATTTTACTTTTCCGTAAAGTCCTAGATTTTACTGATTTTGACATTTATTCAGTTTTATCTTTTTCTGAGATAGAGATTATGTACGTGAATATTTCCTAAGTATAAAAGAGGAAAAAGGTTAATTCTATAAACAACTATTTCATGAAATGTTCTTTTCTTTTCAATGATTAAAATACCAGAATTATTTAACCATTTGAACCTTGGTTGAGAAAAATATGCACTTTAATCACACCTCCTAAGTTTGGTCTAATTGTTATTCTGCCTAATGTGTATTTTTACATGCTATGGAGTCAACATTTCAAAAGGTAAAATTGTTCCAACTACTAATATATTGTTTAATATAAAAGCACATTAACTTACAACATTGTCAGCCCAATCTGCTAGTACTGTTGAGATATAGTTCACGGCATTAAGAATTGCACAGTATCGAAAGCCAAGGGAAGCTCTAGTCTCTTCTTTCATCACCTGAGTCAATCGTATCCTAAAATCATCTATTAAATCCTTCTGTAACTCCAGGAACTGCAGCTTTCGGGAAGCTGTGGGAAGATTTTTATACCTGTCTGTGGAGAAAGTTAAGACAAATGAAGGTTTTTGGTGCTGTCTATGACATAGTTATAGGTTTTCCCTATTGATATGCTTTGGCACCTTTGTCAAAAATCAACTGACCATTCAAATATGGATCTATTTCTAAACATTCTAAGGGTATGGGTTTCACAAGTAGATGTACCTGTCAAAACTCACTGAATTGTATTTATAAGATCTATGCATTTCATTGTATATAAACCATGTCTCAGTTTTTTTAAAAGGAATATGAGATAATTACATATAGAAATCACTCCATTCCTTTAACAATTATTTTTAAAGGAAGGAGGATCTAGTATAGGTTAAAAGAGATATATATTTAAGAATTTCAGGTGAAATGGTAAGATGTCTGATATATTCTTTAAAATTCTCTAGAAAAAAAAGTTGAGAAAAATACAGTGTTTTAAATCTTAGTAACAGATACCTGAGGGTTCATTATATTATGCTACTTTTATGAATGCTTGAAATTTTTCCTAATAATTTTTTAAAAGATATGAGTTTTTCTAAATTTTTTGGTGTTTTAGTGTTTTTGATATTTTTCTTACAGTTAAGAACATGGAATTATTTATTGGCTAGGCTGGAAAGATACTTCTTCAGGTTACACACACAGGCCCAAGAACCGGACAAGACAGAAGAGGACTGTGGCAATGATGGCTCAGTAGCACCTGGAAAACTAGCAGGCCTGCAGTGGGACAATGTGGATGGCTATAGACCAACCCAGGCTAGAGGCTGCTAGGTTTCCCCCGCAGCCAGAACACTCTTGCACAATAGAAAGAGTTCCAACTACTACTTCCAATGCTTCAAGTTACTTTATTTTACTCTTCTGTAGTTTTTGACATATCAAAGTAAAGGGAATACTTAAAATTTAGGTCAATCACCATTTACTAAAGACACTTAAGCTGAATGACAAGTGAATTCAGGTAATAAAATTATATTTTTATTTGTTTTTGTATAATTTAGGAATTTTCTCATTTAAAAATCGTACTTAAATTATTAAAACTCCGAAACCTAAAATATTGTGCTATAGTTCTGCCAAAATAAACTGAATTTGAAGATCTTATGATAACCATTATATAATAATTTTGTTGAACAACTAAAAAAAGTCCCACATGAAGAGTCAGTACTTTTAAAACAAAGTTTTATCTCAAAAGTCTTATACTTACCAGTTATAACTAAGAGTAGTGTCATAAAAGTTTCTGCGCAGTCTGGAACTTTCATTTCATCCACATCAGTGATATCCTTATATTGGGATATCCAGGCAGCTTCTGATGAAAGCGTTGAGTCCATTTTTTGAAGAGCAACTGATATGCCAAAAAAGGGATTATCTGAAGTAGTTATTCATTCCTAATTTTCAACTCACAATTTTTTAGGAATTATAACTTTTCTAGAAAAAAATAAATAAATCTACCTACTAGTTGCACTATATTTAACATGCTCTATTTTAGAGTTATACAATTACTTCTCTCTGCCAACCCAACCCCAAAATCTTCGAAATAGGTATACTGACTAGACAAGCTACATACAAAATGATTCTACCAAAAGCAGAAATAGTATATGTAACATCTATAAAACAGTGAACTATATTGGCTTAAATATTATACTCTAGAAAAATGTACAGTTCCCGAAAAAAACTGTTTGATGAGAAGAAAATAAGATGACCTCTGAAAGCAATTTGGTAAACCCTTAAGAAATATTTAGATGGCTCTAATTTCTAACCAGAACTAGAGGAGAAAAATACCACAAATTAACATACAAAAAGAGACATCTCTCCCCATCTATGGGCACCTGATCACTTACATTTTCTCTCCACAGTCAACCATCTCTGAAAACAGGTTTCCTCTGATAGAATATGCAAACAATTAGCAAAAGTATCAGGATAGCCGTGAACACTGTGCAACTCCCTTTCAAATAACAGCACCTCATCCACCAAATGACAGAAGAGATTGTCATCATAGAGCAGACAAGGAATATCAGCAGCTAACTTCTCCAGAACAAGCATCATAAGGCCCCGAGAAAATTCAAGCTAAAAGAAATACATAAGCAAGGTAATGTAAATGACAAGTCATTCATGGACACATAACCTCTAAATCTGGAATGCTTAGGGTGAGTTTCTTACCCTTGCATTTATCAAAGAGCCAGCTTTATCTAATATTGGCTGTATCTTCTCATCCAGAAACTCAGTGTGGTTTCCAATCCACAAAAGCACCTGAGCCAAGTACCATTCAGGCTAAGGAAGGAGGTAAAATAGTTTGAATTATTTAGTCATTCCAACTAGAAAGTTACAATTAAATAGATCTACGTCACTGTATACACACAGCTGTTATAAAAAATCCTATATGTAAGAGCACAGTTTCGACTCTGAACTTAAATAATTCAAGTTATTCTGAACTTCGAAAGTTTGGAACAATTAATAATCAAGTATTTCCTAATGTACTCCCAAAAAATTTCAATAATGTGGCTTAAGTCAATAAACTCATAAATTTACAATGCCACATACATTTAAAACCTAGCACTTTACAAATATATAAAATGATGAGTATTACTAAGAGCCAGTAACTCTTTATTTTTTTGAAATAACATGCAAAAATAATTTTTAAAGATTTTCTTTCAAAGGTAAATTTTTAAAATTTAGTTGGTCTACATTACAAAAAGTATACACATGCCTTAAAACAGGTACAATTATAGAAAAGGAAATGTAAGGATGCAGCTTGTCAAATCGTCCTTAGAGATGATTCTACAAACCTTCCAAGTTTCGTTGGACAGGGATTCAAAAACATTTACTGAATAGTAAATCCCTATTGTGTGCTGGATGCCAGGAATACAAAAATTAGTAAAGGGCAATCTCTAATCTCAGGAGCTGCATAGTTTAGGCCTGATGTCAGAGTACTAGGCCCATTTGAACCACTTTATAAAGCAGCCAACATAATTCACAATATTCCTACCTCAAATTATTACTGCCTCTCTGCAGCTTCTAGTTTATTGCTTTGTCTCATTACTAATTGGTTCTATTCTTCTTTCCACCAACACCCCATCCAAAAGAGGAAGAGACCCATAAAGTACAAAAGAATAAGCTGAATTTAAGAAGCAGAAATCCACTGCCACTCTACTCCTTCCTATGCAAACATAACTGCCTATCCCTTAATTCCTTAAAAATTCTGTAAAACCTATAAACTCATTTTACACCTACAATGCCTGGTGTAATCTGGCATTTAATAACATTTGATTCAAAGGACTTACTGAACCCTTCTGTTATTTGCCCTGCATTAGATGTAGCAAAATTCAAGGATAAAGAAGGTAGTATCCACCACCTGGCAACAAACAAGGTTATAATTCTCAACAAATTCAATCAAATTTCATTGAAAGCAAATGCTTGATTGTTTTTCAGGTCAAATTAAAGAAAAATATCACTAACATGCCCAATATACATGGATATAGTCCCTCAACTAAAATGTTAGTGATAATTTCCTCAAGCCATTCCCATCATTTATTCCCACACCCTCTCACATAGCTACAAATTATTTTAGCATTGGCGTCTGTTTTCAAAAGCTAACACTCTATCTTTTGACTTTCACTTCTCTTTCTATTTATAAAACTGAAGGAGCAATTTGCATGGTAAAACTTGTATGGACCCAGTTGTAAAAAGTGCCACAGCAAAAGCTACAGCAAACCCAAGGGAAACTTCAGGAACTGGTCAGATGATACGATAATAAGTGAGCTGATTCCTACAACATACCAACATAAGTTCCAAAATATATCTCTAAAGGGCAATGACAAATCAGGAATTTTCCTCTTTAGAGAAAAAACTGAAATGTGAACAGAATCAGATTTTAACTTAAACCAAGAAAAATATAAAACCCTTAACAACTGCTATTACTAAAAACCAAGGATAAGAGTTGGCGAAGCACACCTTGCTTATAACGTTAGTCTGTCGGTTTCCTCTAAAGTGATACCTGAACCTCTTCTGAAGGGGAGTCAGCATAATCTGGATGGGGAGGATGACAGAACAGGATGCAGGAAGAGAGTATTTTTCTGAAAGTTGTTTTGGCTCAGTAAATAATTCATCTCTGACATAGTCAAGTCAAGGAAAAAGTATCAAAAACATACATACACATATGTATGAATGTATGTGAATACATACACACATTTTTCCAACATGTATGAAAGATGCTGAGTAAAATTATAATACAAATAATACATAATCTACCTTTACATTACATATGATTTCAGTAAAAAGTACATAAAAAAATGCTCTTATAATTAATCTGTCTCTCCTAAAAGGATAGTAGTAAAGAAACACATTCAAGTAATCATTTTATTAACACTAAGGTTTCCTCCCAGCTGCCCAATTTTTCTATTGTCCCAAAAGACTATATGTGAGTCCCACTTGGGTCAGTCATGTATTTCAGGCTGACCCACCCCCTCCTGCTCACGTGCAATTCACTTTGAAAGAGAACAATCTATCACTCCGTGGGCATATACAGACCAAGCGCAAACCCTGCACTCCCATTTGGCTTCCTGGCCTCTGTCAGAAAGTTTTCTCAAGCTACAGATTTACTGTAGAAAAATCAAATGTTAGTAAGTTTTAACTACAACAAAGATACGAGGTTTGTAGTTTCAGAAGCTGACAAAACAATGTCTCCAGGTTACTATGTATCTCAGGGGAACTGGCTGGTCGACTTAAGCCAACAGTTTGAGACTGAGGAGGTGCAATGAATGGCCAATGAAGTTGCGCTAAAATTTCCTCAAAATCACTGTAACAGAAAAGTAACACATGTATTTTAGCAAAATACAATAATAATCAAATATCCATTTGACAGCAATTACCATGAAATATGAATAAATCCTTTACCTTGTGAGCTTGTCTTTAAGAATTTTATGCCAGAATTTAACAGTAGCTCTCATGAAACCAAGAAGATGAGTACAAGATGATTCCTGAAGTTTAATGTCAAGTTCTGCCATAGACACCAGAGTAGAGGCTGCCTCTGGGACATTATTGGTCATCAAATATTGCTGAATGTTATCACTGCGAAACAAGGCAAAGCAAACTTTAAAAGACAGTTCAGAATAATTTCAAATGCAGAAAAACTGCTCCTCCCTCTTCTTTTTTATAAAGTTACACCCCAAGAAGAAGGAAGCATCATGCAGAAGTGGCTTTTTTTTTTAATCTGATACCCACATCTCTGGGATCCCTGAGTCCTCAAATTCAACATCCTTCTGAAAGGCCCATGTTCAGGACACCGTCTCCTGTACCTATCTCTTCCCACTCCTCTTAATGGAAGAGACTTGTCCTGGGTCACACACCCTCAGGCACTGCTCATTTCTGATAAATTTGCCTTTTACAATAGTCTTCAGTATCTTACAATCCAAATAATGTGGGTAGCATCTAATAAGGTCTAATACGGTAGTCTTACTTACTTTACCCAACTCAACTTCATCATAGCAAACTTAAGGAGGTGGCACCTCAGAATCCAGTCCTTTCAAGTTACTGTTAGCAAAGTTCCAGATAAAATTTAAGGTAAGCTCTACAGCAAGGGTAGCAAACTCAAATGCCTAAGGAGGCCCAATAGTTAAAGTTAACAAAAAAGCAAAGTGGGTGGGGACTAGAGCATCCTAAGGCTCCATTGTTGCAGCACTGCAGTGTGGGTCCAATGTGGCCAAATCTTAAAATTTTCTAGAGAAGTCAGAAATCAAGATTTGCATATAAAATAAACCAATTCTTCAAATTCTTTAAAAGCCAAATACATGACTTCAGGACAAACTCAGCACATAGCTACTATCTTGGCTCTATAAAGCAAACATTAATTTTGATAAAAATAACATATTCTATATCTTAAGTCATCTAAAAAACAAAATGTAACCTTTTCAATATTGAATCTCATTTCAGGGGTCACTCCCAGCAGAAAATCTGAACTACTCTATCTCTAAGTAGCCTGCGCACATTCTGCCTGCATGCTTGGCCACTGTGCTGGAAGCTGACTGATGAGCTAGGACTCTTGTCCCTAGTTTGGTGCGCTCCTTCAGTTATCTTCTTCGGGTGGCCATAGTGCCCTCCTTAGGAATAAGAATGTATAGCCCACTGGCCAAGCTCCACTATGCCCTAGCATTTATTTTTTCCTCTATTTTCTCCAAAAGTCACTTTTCTTTTCCACTGTCACTGCTTCAGGCCTCAACAATATCAAGCTCATGTCTGTAGTACTCTATCAACACTTTTGGTCATATCCAACACTCATTCTCTCACTTTTTTTTCTCCTTTTTAAATAATTTTATTAAGATTTCTAACAAATTTTGTGTTTTATAGCTATTTTCGGAATTGAAAATACTCTTTCTCATTTGGGTGTCAACAAACCACCATTTCTACAGTTGAGGCACAAGTAGTTCTGTTCTGATGACTGTTCTGATGATTAGCATGCACGAATGACTGCTTCTGTAGAAGGTTGTTCCCTGTGCATTACAGCAAATTACATAAAAACTTCTCATTGATTTCCCACTTCAAAGACATGTAAATCCATGTTTAAGAAACGTATAAATGTTACAAAAGAATTTAAAGATACAAGTAACCACAGAATACAGGTGTCCTGCTTTCTGGAATACAATGAAACAGATCCCAACAGAACACTGAAGCATGAATGACATTTAGAGCATAGGAAAAGCCATGGTAATAGGGTTCATTCATAGTGAAACTGCTAAACTGCAATATTCAAGAAACAGAGTTAATACAAAGATGCTACATCTACAGAGAAGAAACTACTTTTTTAAAAAAGAGAGAGCTACAGAAAAAACAGGTCAGTTGATGAAACAATAAAATGCATAGAAGAAAACATAGGAACAAAATTCAAGGACCTTGGACTTAAAGAGGATTTTATGAAATTGACCTCAAAGGCAAGGGAAGTAAGAGCAAAAATAAATGAATGGGACTACATCAAACTAAAAAGACCCTGTTCAGCAAAAGAAATCGTCAACAAGGTAAAGAAACAACCATCTCAATGGAAAAATATATTTGCAAGCGACACCTCTGATAAGGGACTAATATCCAAAATATACAAAGAACTCAAACGACTCAATAACAGCAAAAAAACAAACAATCCACTCAAAAAATGGGCAGTAGACCTGAAGACACTTCTCCCTAAAGGACATACAAATGGCCAACAGATATATGAAAAGATGCTCAACATCACTAGCTATTAGAGAAATGCAAATCAAAACCACAATGAAATACCATCTCAAAACTGTTAGAATAGCTATAATCAGTAAGACAAGTAATAACAAATTGGAGAGAATGCAAAGTTGGAGAGAATGCAAAGGAAAATGAACTCTCATACGCTGCTGGTGGGACTGCAAATTGGTACAGCCACTATGAAAAACAGTATGGAGGTTCCTCCAAAAACTAAGAATCAATCTACCATATGATCCAGCAATCCCACTACTGGGTATTTACCCCAAAGACTTAAAAACCCATATCCAAAAAGATATTTGCACACCGATGTTCATAGCAGCATTATTCACAGTGGCCAGGACATGGAAGCAATCTATGATAGATGATTGGCTAAAGAAGCTGTGGTATATATATACAATAGAATATTACTCAGCCCTAAGAAGAGATGAAATACTACCATTTATGACAACACAGATAGACCTCGAGATAAAAATCATGCTAAGCGAAACAAGCCAGACAGAAAAAGTTGAAAATCACATGAAATCACTTATATGTGGGATATAAACCTAAAAGCAACAAATGAATAGGATAAACAAAGAGAGACTCACCATGATGGATAATAGATCAGTGCTTACCAGAGGGTAGGGAGGAGAGGAGGCGGGAGGTGGACAGGGTAAAGAGGGTCAAATATGCCGTGACAGAAAGAAATCTAACAATGGGAGATGAACACACAGTGTAAAAGTATATATGCCTTACTGTTAAAGTGTACACCAGAAACTCATTGGATTTCATTAACCAATGTCACCATAAAAATTAATTAACTAAAAAATTGAAAAAATATAATTCATTAATTTTAAAAACTGGTCATTAGAGGGAAATTAGGAGATGAGAAAAGTCTCAGAAGACCAAAAGAAAGCTAGAAATAGAGATGCATCACAAAAGACCTATGGTAAAGAATACATTATTAAAAAGATAAACTGTGTTCTACTTGATTAGGAGTTTGATTCCTATTTCTAATACAACTCCCTGGAAATATTTTCTTTTAAACAATTCTGACATCAGTAAGAGACTACCAGTAACCATGGTCCTATTTTAATTATTCTACTACTCTGACTACAACAAGAGTGAGGCTTTTACCTAATGAGATTATAACGTAATTATAATAACTTAAAAAGGTATTAATATTGCCCTTTATTGGCATTTTATTTCAGAGGGGCAAAGAAAAATGAAGTAAAATAAAGCAAGGTTTAAAATTCCTTCACTGCAAATAATTTAAACAAATAGGAGATATTCTAAAAAGCTTAAGTCAATTTCTGGAATTACTAGTAACACTACAATTTTAGGCATATAACTTTTTCTGTAAAGGTAAAACTCATATACGCAAAACAAATATTTTCATACTGTACTGGTATGTAAAATTCTTTAAAATCTCAGGAAACATATGTAAGACAAAGTAATACAGTATTACTCTTTGGAATCACATAAAATACATTAAGTGGGATACATTTAAAATGGGACATCAAGACTCTTGGATGATTTTTCTCCCTCAAGTCTTCCAGACATTAATGGCTGCTGACAGCTATAAAGCAAGAGTAACTGTAACAAAGCAAGGATGTAATAGCACAGCTTAAAGGCGATGGAAGACTATATCATGAAACCAAATAATTTGCCATTCTAGACAGAAATGTTAATTTAGGTTGTCTGAAAGGCAATATCAGGCACTTACAATCAACCACCAGTGATATATATTCAATTCAAAAATTAGTACTTCTTTTTTTCCCCCTACCAACAGGTACAGCTCTTGTTATTCATGTAAGCACACTGTGTAGCTCTTGTTAGATGATTCTCAAAGAAAAAAAAAAACCTGAAATTATAGAGAAAGCAATCCATTTCATTAAATGACTATCTCTAAAAAGTAAAAGTATAGAGAAATTAGTACCACACTGAGGGGTTATTTTAATTTGGCATTACAAAAAAATAGTTTTTATCATGTGTTCACAATACAACTATAGGACTTAAAATTTTTACTTGGATTACTTTCTTTCAAATGCAAATTAAGCTCCCTGAAAAGTTTATGTTCATCTACAATAAAGGAAAAGAATCATTATCATAATGCTATTTTCATAACAACTGGCAAAATTACATTATTATAATCTTTAATTAACTCAATTATTTAATGGCGTGCATGCACTCTCTAAGACAGATCCTCAAAGGAAAATAATAATTATGAGAACAAAGAGGCCCATTTTACCTAAGTTCTTCAATTTGTGAAATCCATTTAAGGTAGGCAAGATGCCGTTCAATTTCTTCAATTTGGTTAATCATGGCCCCAAGATCTTCCATCCATGGCTGTGCAGTCAATAAATGGCTGTTAATAGAACTGAAGAGATGAGTTTCTTGCTCCAGAAATTGATTAAGAAATTGCTCTGATTCTTCTGCATTTTTTAAGGCACTCTGAATTCTTTTAGGGATTTCTGATGAAATTGTAAGTACCTGGCCATACCAAAAACAAAAAACAGCTGCCATCAGAGAAAATTTTCATAACCTTTTTAATTAGTTCATCACCTTCAAAATACATGCTTGTTGTAACAGAATTAGAAATTGTCAATTAAAAGCTTCAAAAGAAAGAAAGGTTTGATTTCTGTATCCTGTACCAACCAAACCTATACATGAAATGCTATATGTGGACATGCGTATGGACGGGCCTATCATCCTGGCCCCCTGTTAAGTAACTATAGATCTGCTTTCACAAAGCTCAGTACTTTCAGAGGGTCCAGCGAGAGAACACTTATATATACTTTATCTACTAATTATTTTCCTTCAAAAAAAGAAAATGAAGCTCTGATTCTGAAAGTCTGGGTATCTGCATATTGCAAAAGTTCCCCAAGTGTCTGATTTAAATCCAGGTCAAGAACCAATAACTTAGTAAAATGATATATCCAGGTAATGCCTTTAGATACTGTTATTTGTTAAGTGAATTTTTATTATAGCACAAGAGAAATATATACAAATATTAGGTATCAATACAATATAAAGAATATTACACAGAAATTTCAATTTAATCGCCACTGATTAGATACTCTGTACCAGAAACTGTATAAGGGACAGACAAAAATAAGACATAGCAGCTGCCTTTAAACTACTGGAATAGAAATGTAAGCAGGTATTTCAGCAGTGAAATTAATGCAATAAAAGCGATCTATATGCCAGATGTAATGATGTACAAATACAAAGGTAGTGCTTTCGAAACCCGAATGTGAAGAGGAATCATCTAGAGATCTGGTTATGATGCAAACTCAGTAGGTCTGAAATAAGGACTGAGATTCTGCATTTCCAACAAGCTCCATACTGTGAGTAGCAAGGTTCTGAAGTACAAGGCAATTGCACTTGCATGGCTCATACACAGACTTTTGCAGAATAGGTGGGAATTTTTTATGGAATTTTAGAAGGAAAGAGCATTCCAGGCAGAGAAACAGCTCAATCATGATCAAAGAGCAGCGAAGAGGTCAGTAGGGCACAGAATACAGTTCAAAAAATTGCAGACAAAAGTGATGAGCCTAGACAGGTAGGAAAAGGCCAGATCACAGGTAGCAACTATTCTTAGAAGAATATGGGCTCTTTCCAAATGGCAATAGGATGTCATTAAGAGATTTTAATAAGGAGAACAATTCAGTTAGATTTATGATTTCAAATGATAAAGTGATGAACAATTATGTTTATTATTTGTAACAAAAACTGGAAACAGAAAAAATGTCTACCAACAAAGAGCCTGGTTAAATAAATCATACACAGCCACATCTGAGTACAAAAAACCATTAAAAAAGAGAGATCTATACAGGGAGATAGGAAAACAAGTCCCATACTATATTAATCGTAAAAATTTAAGCTGTGCATGTTAATATATGCCTGCATACACATAAATGATTTTTAACTGTATATTATGTAACATTTGCTTTATTTACATTTAATAAGATTCCTATAAGGAATAAAAAAAGATAGTTATTGTGGCAGTATGAAGAAAACAGAAGATGGGGAAACTATCATCAAATGCGAGAGAATGCAGCCCTACACTGAAGTGGTGGCAGCAGGGATGGGAACAAAGTGATGGACACTAAAGATGGTAAGGAGGCAAAACTCAGATGTCTTGGTGACGGGAGAAGAGTTAAGGATGATGAGGAGCAATCTAGGAAGGCTCCTAGGTTTCAGGTAGATAGATGGTGGTGCATTTTCCCAGATAGAGAAGCATTTTAAGAAATGAATCAGTAGTTTTGGACACACTGAATTTAAGGTTCAGTTAGAAACTTCAGCAAAAGCTTCGATGACTATCAGAAAAACAAGCCTGATTCCAGTGGGTCAAAAAGCAAATGGAAGAGCATTAGGAAGCAACGATAAATAAAGATGACTTTTTTAAAGAGGCCTACCAGTAAAAGGAAGGGACTAACACCAAAAGATAAGGAGAGGGTTTTTTGTTTCTTTAGGTTTTAAGGAAAAGATCTATGTCCATATGCTGAAAAGACAGGACAAGCTGAGGAGCAGAGGATGAAAATATATGAGTAAAGCAAGTTTACTGACGTGGCAGACAGGACTGGGGCATAAGGACTGCCTTACACTGATCCTTTACTAAATTAATAAGTAGAAATGGTTGCAAATAAGTTTGTGAAATGTGGGGAGATTGTTCAATAGATTCATGCTAGACAGCCTCAATTTTTATTTGCAAAAAGGAAGGATAGAATGGCCATGTGGGGTAGGTATATTAAGGAGAATTTGGAAAAACAGCTGAAGGAGCCAATCTTCCTATGGAAGGACTGTCAGTTGGGGTAGAAGACCACACCTCTGGGCTGGTATCCATCAACTCTGCTGTGTGATTTCCTCCACAAGAGACCACAACAACTTGCCTGAAGGAATGGAAAGGACAGAGCTAGGCTAAGCCTAGAGCCTAGCAGGGCACATGGTGGAAAAACAGGAAGATGGAGAGAAAATGAATGGGAAAACATCAGATGACTAACAAATCTTGGGAATAACACTCCGGTATTCCCAAGCAGAGGTTACTTAACCCAAATTAGGGTCACACAATGCAAATCTCTTTATCTTTGACAGACACACATGAAAATACAGGGACTCACTTATTTTTTTAAAATTACATTTATAGGGTTTTTAAAAACTTATTTTAAGTAATACGTTCACTGTGAAAAGAGAAAACCTGAAAACACAAAAGATGTAAAAAAAAAATCACTTGTTAACCAATCACCCAGAAATAACCATTATTATATTATACTTATTTTCATGTTTTCTCCCTTGGAGTGCATATAAAAAAAATTTCAGTGATGGTGTTATAACATTTTTGTATATCACGAAATTATTTACTCGTAAAAGCACTTTAAAACTCATTATATGAAAAGCTACTTAAAATGTTAGCTATCATTATGTTTCTAAGACATAAATCACATCAGTATGAATTGTATCTTTTAAATAACTTGTAAAATACTGAGTATATTGTGGGTCCTTAAACCTATTAAAAAGTTTAAAATGATCAGACTATTTGTCAAAATCTATATCTTCAAAAGAGCCTATGTAATGATGGTTATGTTTATATTAAGTACAATGATACTATTTCAATGTTTTAATACTTGCCTGTTCTTCTAATTGCATTTTACCTTCTGTCATCTGTTCTATGAGTTTATCAAGTTTCTTAAAAGATTTAAGGTCATTTCCAACTTCCTTTTCTATAAATGCAGACACATAGGAAGGGAGATCACCAATATCTGTGCCTTCACTGACTTGTTCATTTCCAACAAGAGCTGCAATATATACATCACCTAAAATGAACAAATAACAATTATTCAACACCAGCAAATACAACGGAGTTAAAAAAAATGCAAAAGATATACAAGGCAATATATCTACCTTCAAAAGTTGATAATTTAAAGAAAACACTCTCTATGGATGGTATGTGATGTATATACATACACAAAATCATAGATATATGGTATATATATACAAAATTTACATAAAAATTTCCCAATGAATACATGTATATACATGTATGTGCATATATGTAAACACTATATGTTCATTTGGGTTTCTGTGTAACATACACACACACACACAGCCATAATACAATCATTCAATCAAGTATTACAAAATGCTTAGGAGCTGAGGAAATTCCTCAGAGTGAAGGAAAAGAGCCTGAAGTCCTAGTAATCAAAGGTTTCAATAGATGATGTCTAATTTTATTGGTACAGTTTTATTAAATTAGTAACATATTTTCAAAATCTGCAAGGAACCAGATGGTATGGTCTAAATTACATGAAAGAAGGACTCTGATTTCAAGATGTTAAAAAAAAAAGAAAGAAAAATAGTATTAAAAGATTTCAAGTAGATGAAAAAAATTTGAAAAGGTAACCAATGAGTAAAAACTCCTCCTTATATGAGTAAGAAAGGTTTAAAAGTTTCCAATGCCATTGTACAAAAACGTCCATTTCAGAAACAAAAAATTTTTAAGGAAATGAGAGAAAACATAAATTACTAAAAAAAACTCAAAATGGCTGATGCATCATAAACTGTAGTCTAAAGTAAGATCCTTTCCATGGCAAGTAAACTAGACAGACTAATTCACATTGGACTTGTTCAGTGTGACAAAAATAGGTGATTTGGGACCCTGCAGCCATTCTTGGAGAAGAGTGGCAGCACAGGCAACATTTACTAGCTTTGAGTGGCTTTGCTCTCAACTCATTTAATATATGATATTTTCCAAAGAGTCCACTCCTTATAATAATTTTCCATTTTTACTTAAATAAAACACTTGAGAAAACAAATTTCTAGTACACACATAATTTGCTCCAAAGGCAATTAAATTATTTTCCAGTAATTTTGTGGACCAACAGCAGTGCTCCTTTCCTCCAGAGTATCTCTAGCTACATCTGGGCTGACCGTCTGCGCCACGGTGGCTTTCTGAACGTGCCCTGAATCCCAGAGAGAACTGAAGTGACTTCCTGGCAGGGGCAGGAGTGACATGGCCCACGCTGGCTGCCATATCTTTCTCCTTCCACGCCACCACAGTGTGCCAAGATAAACTACTTCTCCTAGAAGTATGTTCCCATGCATAAGCTATCCCTTTTTGGATGCTTATGGTTTCCTTCTTCCTGGAGAAGTTCAGAAAACCTGAAGTGTGGATCAATCTTGGTATAATGGTAACTCCATTTCACTGTGCAGTCATTAAGTTTCCTGGTATTAAATATATTCAACTCTACTCAGTTCTCAACCTGAATTATTCCATAAACAGGGCTTAATCTCCCTAGATTTGAGTAGTACCTAAGGATTTTATTTAAAAAAAAAAAAAAAAGATAAACATTAGAGGAATAGCCATTGATCTCTAAATGAAAATAAATACTACAAAATAAGGCCCCAGAGAAAGCAAGAGTGCATTTCACAGAAACCAAACATTAGAATAAACCTGAACATATAGTGCATTTCTCTACTTCATGCTTGCCTAAAGGATTTGGTCCCCTCTAAACAAACCATTCATGGTGAGTTTATGAACAAATTAAAAGCTTGATGACACTAGCATATATTTAGTAATAAAACTATAGCAATTTCTTTTTTTAAAAAAAGTATGTGCATTACAGATAACGTTGGGGAACTAACACAGCCTGTTGGAGAGCAATATTGTTGGATTTCACCTCTTTTACCTCTGTTCTTCCTTGAAGCTGTTCCTGTAGAATTTGGCTCTTTACCAAAAATTAAGTTTTAAGACAGCAGCAATGAGATAAAGGCAAGAGATTATAACCAGCCTTATTACAAAACAACTGTCACTTCTGAAAAAATGAAAGAATAAAGATGTGCCTAAACACAAATGTAACTATCAGATATTGTTCATTATTTATGTAAAGGGACAAAATAAATACCTGTATGTTTAGGACTAGGTATGTTCCTCTCCTTGATCCCCTCCAAAACAAATTTTCCTTTGTTCTATTCAACTTATAAGAAACTGAAAGCTTGTTCATAAGCTATGAGAACCAATAGCTCACTAGCAGGTAAAAGCAAAACTAGCATTAACTCTATACCTCAACTTCCCAATTATAAATTGTAACATTCTCCCAACCTATACTTAAAGGTTGTAAATGGGAATAAGATCCATGTTTCTTGACTCTCAACCAATATTCTTATTTTCTTCTCCTTCAAATGAGAATTGGCTGGTCCACATCAAACTTTATTAATACAGAAAAACATCCATTGTTATGTACAGGAGTCACAATATCTTCTTTTTTTAATTTATCTTAAATAAAGCAAGTGAGTTATGTGGTGTTATCTACAGACACATATGTGCAATGGGAATATTTTGTGAATGCTAAGGTTGCTGTAGCTTACAGAGGAAAGTCCATCTTCACATTTTAAAAAATTATACTCTTTTGATATAACCATTTAAATGCAGCATAGTACATTCTTAGCCAAATGATATTCTTCAAAATAACACATTAGGAGGTTTTTATGTCTCTTTCTCTGTTTTTTTTTTTGTAAAAAGCACTTCTATAAATTGCAAAGAAGTTGCCTAAGACAAAGAAGGGACAAGGACAAAGCCTACACTCCGCATCTATCATATTACTAACATGACAGCCCAATAGGCATCAACTTCTCAGGCATCAGAATGAGGCAAAGGTGGAAAAGGGAAGGGTTAAAGATATGGGGTACTCTCAAATCCTTTAAAGAAAAGGAGCTGAGTTGTGGCACCTATGACTGTCATGTGCTATAGACTACCTAGAGCTTTCTTTCTGATGCTGGTTTTATCAGTATACAATGTTAAGGGTCAGCCTGGCTCCTAAAGCCACAGGGTAACATGAGCTCCTTCTTCTTACCACAGCTCATTCCCACACTATTTGCCATAGTCAGAAGAATGAAAAACCCTCTAATGGAATAGGTGTTATATGTTTTTCCCTTCCTCCCCCAATAAATTTCACTTCAAAAGCCCCTGAGGATTTCTTGATTTGCAAAACCCTACCATGCTTAGCTCATTAAAATAAAATGACAAGTGTCCACATCCCTGATTTATGTTCCTATACTAGGTAAGAAATGGAGGTATTGGCCTTTCCTATCTTCCTTGTCCAGTCCAAGACCCAGGAGCCAAGTTGATGCTCCATTAAAATAACAGGCAGGACCCAATTATTTTGAATCCAGTATGGGCAGAACTCCAGTGAAACCACACACGTTCCTATACTAGGTATGGGTCAGGAATCACCCCACATTTTACAATTTACAAATACAAAAAATATGCGCATAATGATAATCAGCATTTAACACTATGCAAGCGTACTACACAGGGGGACAATACTTCATCTGAAAGATAACAACAGGCTAAGCCCCTTGTCAGATGCAGACCCTGGAAAGCTGTTTGGAGGGATGGCTGGCTAGACAGGGCTGAGGAGTGCGGGGGTTTGGAGGCTGCTTACGTTTCTCCTCCGCGTTCTTCCTTCCGTCACCGCTTTCAGAGCAGCACTGGAAGAACAGGTGTAACAAACACATTAACACTGAAGTGGCCCATGGAACTCATACCAGGTTCCCAGGCGACACCCAACCGGGAGACCGCGAGGTCTCACATCCCTCCCCTGGGGTGTTCCTGAGCGACCGGGGCCGACTGACGCAGGCTCCGAGAAGAGCCAGCTCCCCCGCCGCCGGCGTCACCCTGCCCAGCGGCCGGGGCCACCTCTCCCTCTCCAGGGGAGTGAGAGCCAGCTCACCGGAGTCGGCGCGGCCACCTCGCTGGGACCACCTTTCCCGGGAGGCCTGTGCGGCCGTCTCCCCGGGCCCCGGGAACAGCGTCCGCACACCGGCCGCCAGGGCCCCCTCACCGGGGCCACCCCCACGAGGGCCCTGGGCCGCCGTGCGAGGCCGCCAGGGCCCCCTCACCGGGGCCACCCCCACGAGGGCCCTGGGCCGCCGTGCGAGGCCGCCAGGGCCCCCTCACCGGGGCCACCCCCACGAGGGCCCTGGGCCGCCGTGCGAGGCCGCCGGCACCTCTTCCCTAGGCCGCCAGGGCCCCCTCACCGGGGCTGCCGGCGCCTGGCCGGGCTGGCCCGCCGGCCGCATCGCGCCTCCGCCAAGGTCTTCGGCCTCCGGAGCAGCCAGAGCGACGCGCGAGCCCCGCCTCCCGCCACCTCAGCGAACCCCCGGCCCCGCGGGCGCGGGGCGCAGGGCCCCGCCACTTCCTCCCGCCGTCTCCCTGGTTCCTCCTCTTCGGCCAGAGAGGCCCGCCGCGCGGCCGCCGGCCGTGGCGCCCCCTGCCGGCCGGGGGCGGGGCGGCCGCCCCGACGCTCTCGGGTCAAGGGGCGCGGCTCCCCGAAGCCGCCCTGGAGCCCTTAGTGATGGCTCTCGGGGATACCCCTCCTTCCACACCATAGATTCAACACGAATCATTTAAATTTACAGCGGGGATGATGTTTCCGATCTTCTGAGAGTCGAGGGGGCTTGGTGACTAGCTTCAATGTAATTTGGTCGGGCTGTTTAGATGGAGAATTTCCAATGTTATCATTCTTGGACTCCTCTTTTTCAGGCTGATTAGATTCAGCTGGAGACGACCCTCCGATTTCCTGCAAGGAAGGTGAACATCTGGTTGTAAACGTTCTGGGAACTAAATGGAAGAAAAGGGTTCAGCCTCTAATATGCACTTTAGGCAGTGCAAGGCCCAAAATACCTGCCCTTTGTCAAGGAAGAGGAGCAGGAGGTACCTGGCAGCGAGAGGTACGTAGGTAGGGGGCCCAGAGATTGGACAACTTCAAAACAAACATGGAAGGTGGGACCACAGAGACATAAAAAAGGGGATGGGGTAGAAAGCTGCAACCTGTAGAGGAAACAGAAACCGTTCAGTGAGAAAACATTTTTTAAAAAATTATGTGTATAATAAATATCCTAAAATATGAGAAACCATAAAACAATAACAGTATGCTATTTAAAAAGAAGCATTCAGAAACTATATATATATATGTATGTATGTATATATACATACATATATATATAATTAGCAGAAATTAAAAGTTCAATAAAAGAGTTGAAAGATAAATGTTGTGAAATATCCTAGAAGAAAAACAAGAGGACAGAGAAATGAAAAATAGGAAAGAAAAAATAATAAATTAGAGGACCACTCCAGGGGGTCCAAAATCTGAAAAAAAAATAAGAATTTCAAAAGAAAAAAACAATAAGAGTTAGGGAAGGAGTGATCATCAACAAAATAATTCAAGAGAATTTTCCCAAACTAAGTCATCAGTTTCCAGACCAAAGGGGCCTACCAAGTATCCTGTACAATGGGTAAAAGTTGACTGACCCCAAGGCTCATCATTGTGAAATTGCAGAACACTGGGGACAAAAAGACAACCTAAATTTTCAGAGAAAAACAAAGGATCAAAGCTCAGTATATCTTTCGATTTCTCAACAGTCACAATGAAAGCTAAAAGACATGGGAGCAGTTCTATCAAATTACAAAAGAAAATTTGTTTCAAAATTTTAATTCTTTGCTTGATTACTAAACCCCAGTCAAATGTAGCTAAAGAATAAAGGTATGTTCAGACAGTCAAGATCTCAAAAAATTTCCCTTTCATGTGCTTCTCCTTTCCCAGGAAGCTACTGGAGGTTGTACTCCACTAATCTAAAAACTAAACAAAGGAAAAAGAAGACATGATGTTAGGTAGCTAGTGAGACATGAGTAACAAGGGGGAACAAAGGAGTAAGGACCCAGCTAGAGACCACCCAAAGAACACTCCAATAGTAGCAGAATTCCAGGTACACACATGTGCACTAGGTGGAGTTATATAGCAGCGAAGTGTCAATCAAAATGACCTCACTTGCCAATCACCTAGGAATGCCTTTGGAACCAACTATCACAGCCCAAATATGAGGGAGTCTTTCTAGACTCCCTTCCTATTGCTTTTCTGGGCTCCCCCTTTTGCCCCTTTTTGCCCTTCTGGGCTCTCTCTCTTTTTGGTGGCCTTTTGTGACCTTTTTGCCCTTTTGCAGTCATTTTGGCCCCTTTGTGTTGGTTACAGAGCCGGGACCATGTGCCTCCTTGGTCCATACTTTGTCTTTCTCCACGAGCCTCCTTGGGGCATTCTTTGTCTTTCTAAACATATTTTTAATAAAACTGTAATCTCTTTTTGTTTTAAAGGCCAACCTTACCTGGTATTCCCAAGATGGCCTCTCACACAAACACTAACCAAACCCAACCCTGCTTAGCTTCCAAGATCAGACAAGATCAGGCACATTTAGTCTATGACATGGCTGTAGACTAATACTTTAATCTCAATGACCTGTGATTCTTTACTGCATCAGTTGAGGAAGAACCTAGCAAAAATGCTAAGTACACATCTACACTGTCATTAGCCCTGTTCCTTACCCCTGCCATTGGGGTGATACTGATCATCGGCCTCAATGGTGACAGCTTTACATAATTATTTGACTCTAAAATTATTAAACATATAAAACTCTGATAAAAAAATAACATTAAAGAAGAAAAAAGATTGCTCTAAACTCAAATTTTTCCTTCTGAAGAATTCACCTTCTAGTAAAGGAAATAGACATGAAAATAATTTAGGATTAAATACAGTAGGTTCAACAAAGGGAACGTTTTCAATGGTTGAGAGAGCACAGAAAACAACTGCAATCTGGGTAGTGAAAAGAGGCATCTAAGAGGGACAGAATACTAGGCAATGATAAGGATGAAACAAGAGTTAGCTTGTGTGTGCTAGGTACTTAGCATTCTGTAGGGCTGGTGTGAAGGTAAAAGCAGGATCTCAAATATTATACAGAATATACATCTTAGGATGTAATTTTAATGTCAAAGAGAACATTAAATTGTTAAATGTTTTTTAGAGGTAGGTGTGAGGCTTTGAACACTTCTGTATTATTTTAACTATAAAAGCCATATAAAACTAGAAATGCATGTTTCACTTGGGCCTTGTCTAAGGAACTTTAAGCTGAAATGCAAAAGGCATAAGTTCTGACCTTGGTCCCAACTAATGGCAAAAAAACAAAAACGTTTTTCCTCCCAACTCATTTATGAAGAGTTGGGCCACAATCTCAGAGAAAACACTTTTTAAAGTATTCAAAAATTGAAAGTTTGGGATTACATTTTAATTGCATGGCTGTGGTAAAAGTATTTGCTGCTGCTGTCATTAGGAAATTAACCTGTAAATTAACCATAAACCAAGGACGTGTGATTGTACATGCATTAGGAATAGAACATGATCTCCCATGGTTCTGCTCACTGTCTTTGAGAGGAAACCACATTCTGTGGAGTTACCTCTTTTCTAATAAACCTTTCTTTTGACTAACTTTAGCGTATATGTTGAATTCTTTCTACACCCTCCGCTAAAAGACCCTCTTCTCCCCATCCATGGCTTGGTCTCACTCCCTGCCCCAACCCCCTGCAACTCAGGGAAATTTGCCCTGTCCTGCATCAGTAGGAGGGTTGCTCAAAAAATTAAACATAATTACCATATGATACAGCGATTCCACTTCTGGTTATGTACCTCCCAAAACTGAAAGCAAGGTCTCCGTGTGCTATTTTACCACACTTAAAAAACAAGCCTAGCAGAAACATCAGGACTTGAAATAACATCGGCTTTTCAAGCAAAACATTATAAACACGCAAAAGCTATCTGAGGCCAGGACTTGTTCCGTAAGCATGTGCTACCTGAAGAGCACGGGGAGAGCAATGAATTTTACTTTTCTCTACATGGAGCACGAACTCGATCAGATCCGGTTTCCTGAAGAACATCCCATTGGGGAGCTGTCGAGTGTACGGCTTAAATCGAAGAAGTGGTAAACTGGTGCCGGAGGATGCTCTGCATCTTTAAGAATTATACACACAGAACAACACAGAACGACCCTAAAGTGATTCTCTGTGCGTCACGCTACTGCCTGGAGGAGGGAAACAAAATGACAGCCACAGCTGTGAGGAAGAGCGCCTCTCCAGAATGCAGCCAACATCCCCCAGGCCACCGTCGGGCGAGGGGCCGTCGAAAGCACTCTTGGGGCCTGTAAAGGCATCATTGTTCGCTGTCGCCGAAGTCGCGGTGCGACCGCAGCCCAGCGGCCGCCGACGCGCCCCGCCACGGCGAGCGCCCCCCGCGGCAGCCGCGGAGCCCGCGAGGCCGGCAGTGGGCGGGGCCGGCGGTGGGCGGGGCCCCGGACGCACCGCCCCGGCCCGCGAGACAGGCGGTGGGCGGGCCCGGAAGTGGGCGGGGCCCCGGACGCACCGCCCCGGCCCGCGAGGCCGGCAGTGGGCGGGGCCCGGCAGTGGGCGGGGCCCGGACGCGCCACCGCGGCCCGGGAGGCAGGCGGTGGGCGGGGCCGGCAGTGGGCGGGGCCCCGGACGCGCCGCCGCGGCCCGGGAGGCAGGCGGTGGGCGGGGCCGCGGCCGCTGCGCCGCGCGTGTGCGGAGCCCGCGCCCCGGGCCGCGCCGTTCCCCGCGCAGTGCAGGACCCGCCGCTCCCGCAGCTGGCTCTCCCGAGGGACCCTCGCCGCCGCCGCCGCCCGCCCTCGCCCAACGCAGCCTGCTCGCCCCCGCGCCAGCTGGCGCGCGCCGCGCTCCCCGGCCCCGGGTAAGAGCGCGGCCTCCCCACCGCCGCCCGGGCCCGCTGCAGCCCTGCGCCCGGCACGGGCCCCGGGCTCCCTCGGGCCCCGCCTGGAGGGGCTGCGCCGACGGGGAGGGCGGCCCCGCTGTGGCCGGAGCCCGCGGCCTCCCCGTCCCCGGTCGGAGCCCCGCGCCGCCAGCGTTTGGGTGGCGACAGCCCCGCCCCCGGCTCCCGGGCCGGCGTCGGCGGGGCCCCGCGCCCTCCCGCCTCCCCGCGGCGCGCTCAGGCGGAGGATCCCGTTCCCACTGTTCTCGTCCTTGGCCCCCGACGCGCCCTAAACCCTTCTCCCTCCCGGGAGAGAAAACGGGCCGGGGTCCCGAAGCCCTTTACGGCCCCGCACAGCGCGGAGCCCGCCGCGCGCACGGCCGGGCCCGGCCCGCGTGCCCCGGCCCGGCGGGCATCCCCCCCACTCTTCCCCAGGCCGGCGGGCGTCCCCCCCACTCGTCCGTGCCCACGTGCCCCGGCCCGGCGGGCATCCCCCCCACTCGTCCGTGCCCACGTGTCCCGGCCCGGCGGGCATCCCCCCCCACTCTGCCCCGGCCCGGCGGGCATCCCCCCCCCACTCTGCTGCGGGCCCCGGCCCGGCGGGCACGCCCGTGGCCGCCTGTTTCGTAGACGCTTCCCGGAGCAGGAGCGGCCAGGTCGGGGACCAGGAGTGGTTCCTCGAGCCCTCCGCTCTGGGCGCCCGTGTTTAACGAGTGCATGGGGGGCGGGGTCCCGTGTGCGCTGAAGCTCATGCGCGCGGCGTCCGTACCGCCCGCCCTGCACCGAGAGGGGTAAAAGTCATCATCGTCGCCTGCGTTTTAGCCCCTGCCGGGACGCAGGGGTTGGAGTTCAGTTTTTCAAATATTTGGCCCCGTTGTCAGACCACCTTTTTTTTTTTTCATTCCGAAAATACGGGTTTATAAGGGCTTTTGTCTCAAGTCTCTGATCATCTGCGAGACAGGCATGCCCCCCCCTGGCCTACGGATGCCTCGACAATGGAGGGTCCTACTACAGAGCTCGTGCACACTAACAGCGAAAAAGGGATGGATAGCCAGCGATTTTGTTCAGTCCCTAGGCAAGTAGCCAACACTCTGTATTAATTTAATATAACTGCTTTTGAACATATTTTTGATAGAAGCTGGGACGATACAGATATGAATAAAACATAGCTTTTGTCCCTAAGTAAGAAAGAGAAATTAAAATCCAGCTGGGCTTACCGTTGACTCAGTTTGCTCCTGCCTCAGGTTCTCCACACGCCTTGTTCCTGCTGCCCGGGACACTCCTCACACATATCTTTTTATGTCTCCTTGTTTCAAATCTTTGCTTAAAAGGCACCTCCTTAGAGAAGATTCACTAAAGAGCACCCTTCTGACTTTCATTTCTCTTTCACTGTTTTTATTTGTAGTTTTTATGCTTGCAAGTTTTCAGTTTTATTCTCCACTATATCCTTAAAATAAATATAAGTTCAATGAGGACAGGAAAATTTATTTTTCCTCAGTATGTAAAACAGTGCCAGACAGATAAGAGGTGCTCAATAAATATTTGGGGAATTAATGAATGTAATGAACTTAATGATTTTTGCATGTTAGAGTGTAGTGTGTGCTCCGCACTGAAGAAAGTGCCCTTTATGGTGCGTGCTAGAGGCATTACTGGCAGTTTGCAGAGGATGGAGGATGAATGCATTTATAAGGTGGAAGTCATGGAGAATTTTGAAATATAGATAAGATAAGGCTAATATGGCTCTTTTTTTAGATGTTGATTTTGCAGGAAATAATATTAAAGCACTGTCAGTGATACATTAAAATTTTGAAAATGCTAAATTTTATTTTTGTTGTGGGTGTAGAGGAAGCTTATTGGTGAATCTGATATCAATGAAAAAAAATTTTTAAGTATTATTAAAATTATAATACTCCTAATCTCATTAGGCTCATTTGGAGTGTAAAAGAAACAAAATCGAGTATTTTAGTATTCTCTCCAAAGAATTGTGTAGGACTTTATGGGTAGTATCAATAGATTTCATGCTCTTCCCAGTCATAGACTCAAGCTTCTGGTCTGTAGAGGTTTTGCTTGACATGTGAGATACTGTCATTACTATTATGGATAGTGTATTTGTGCAATGTAACATTTCTTTAAAAATTTTTTTGAATATTATTGAAAAAAATTCACAAAGCTGGGCTCTTTATCCCTCCCACACACTTTCTTTTAAGCCAATCACTTTTTATAGCTTTGCAGTAGAATGCTCCAATGTGTTACGTTTGGATTTTCCTTAGGGAAGTCACATTGGGGCAGTCAGTGTTGTTTTATCTTTCTGATTGAATTCTTCTCATCCTCTATCATGTTCACAGGATCCTCCCCCCACCCTTCTCTCTCATTTAGAAGTTATATTGCATTTCATTCTTATCTTTTATTAGTTCCTGCTTATGAAAGGACACTAATTTGAGTTCTGCCTCTCCTAGTTCAGAAGTTTGCACAGTTAACTGTTGTAGTATGTTCTCAGCTTCTAGGCCCACAGATAGTACTTAGCAAAATATGTTTTAAGTGATTTATAATCATTGGTGCTGTATGTACTTTAATAATTAATGTCTGTGATAGGACCATTGGCTAAAACAAATGAAAAGTGTAATTCCATTTGAAACAAAAGTGAGATTAGTTAATGAGCTTGTCTTTGCAATTAAATAACAGGAAAAAATCAGACAGTTGTCCACAAGAATCAAGAAAAGGTTGCCAAAAAGTACTAAAGGATCTGTTTATTTGGTGCTGTTAGCAGTACTTTGAGGGTCTCTGAAAACTAAATTGCATGTAAGGTGAAAACCATGTTTAATCATTACCCGGAAAACAAAAGAGGCATAAGCAGCTTTGTTTTTTTCCCTGTTCTGCTGTGTAAAACCATTCACAATAAATATTAATGACTAACAGTTGAATAGGAGCAGTTATTACAGACCTTTGACCAAGTCATTTTTCAGTTTTACACAGAAGTAAACTGAAGCTTAGTTAAGTGATCTGCATAGTGAATGGCAAAACCTAGATCAGCCTTCAAGTTATACCCCACAAACTCCCATTCACCAAGTAAGAGTTGAAACCTGTGGTTGATACTTCAGATTGATGGTCTGCTAATCATTCCAGGGATGTTAAGCATAACAGTGCTATCCTAAACCTTCTAGAATTTCATTCACGAAACCACTGATGCAGGCGTAAGGGAAAGTAAGGAGTTGAGATGATACCATATTCTGATGCAGCTTACTGGTAGTAGGTGGTAATATTTCCCGAGGTAAAAGGTGCCGTTTGTGGTGGTAATGATGAGATCAGTTTAGGGCATGTTGAATTTGAGCATTTGATTCTATTAGTAGGTACTTCATCTCTAGGCCTCAGTTTTTTAGTGCTGAGACGGAGATGATAATGACCCCTCTGTCATAGAGTTGAAGCGAAGTTTGAAGGAGCTCACCACACACTTTCATTGTTTAGCAGTCTTTACAATTGCCTTGGTCTCCAGGTAAACCAGGGAGTTGGAGATATGATGGGTCTTGGCTGAAAAACTTGGGAGGGAGAAGGGAACAAGACTGGAGGAGGAACTAGAGAAACCTGAATTTAAGTGTCAGGCAGAGAAAGAGGGAGAAAGAGTATCTTGAGAGGCAGGAAATAAGCAAGGAGTAGGAGAGTTTCAAGGGAGGAAAGTAGTGAACCAAGTCCTCTTGGGACAAGATGTCAGGTAGGGCCAGGCTTGAATGGCTGTGGTTTTGTCAAGGAAGCCAGTGCTGGCAGAGGGTTTATTTGGATTGCAGCGGTGTCTTGTGGCAGTACCAGGAATAGTGTCGGGCACAGGGGTGCATGGTGAGTGTGTGTGGAGGGGCGAAGTGCAGTGTTGAGGCGTGAGTATTGGAGTTAATTAAGTGTGTGTAGACTTCCCTTAAGAGGTTGCTCTGTTACGGGGAATGGTTAGAATGAGTTGTTTAAATATGCTAGAGGGAGATACGTCAGAAGATTCCTGTTTACTTCGTGAATGATAAATAGGACTGGAGGAGATGGTGCTCACTGGGGAGGGCCACTAGGTAGCGTGTAGGGCTGTTTAAAGAGAGGAACTCCCTTGACCTGGAGAGGTTTTCTCCAGCAGCAGCCAGGAGCACACACACAGGCAGTGGGATTGGTACTTGGTTGAGATTTAGCAAGGGATCATGGAGCAAAAGGACTAGTAAGCAAGTGTGTTGAGTAATGGCTAAGGGTTGTTGAGATTTAAGGCACTCAAAGAAGGTGGAAGAAGTGGTATTTTGGAACTAGATATCTCTATGTTTGAAGAACAGGCGATGGGAGAGAGAAGAAGCAGTAGAACTGAAAAGATTAGTGGTTTGATCAGAGTAGAGTAGCTTGTATATCTTTTTAGACTTTGCACTTTTATTTTTTATTATAAAAAGTTCAAACATTAAAGGAAAATGATGCGATGACCTCCCCCATGTTTCCATCACCCAATTTCAACCACTACCAGTTCATGGCCAATCTTGTTTCAAATCTACACCCATTCTGCTTCTATTCACCCTTGGCAAATTATTTTGAAGCAGATTCCAGACTTCATATCTTTTCAACTGTAAATAGCTTTTTTTATATCTCTAAAAACATAAAGATTCTTTTTTAAATGTAACCATAGTAACATTCTTTTACCTGAAAAAGTTAACAATACCATAAAAATATGGTAATCAAATAGCCCAGTGTTTCAACATTCCTGATTGTCTCATAAATGCTTGTTTAACTGTTGGATTGTTTAAGTCAGGATCTACCATTGCACTTCTTTGTAGGTTTATCTGTAGGTTTTGCCTTCCTTTTTTCCTTTGCTTTTTATTAGTTGAAAGAATTGTGTCTTAGTTCTTGTAATTTACCACATTCAGAATTTTGTTGATTGCATTCCGTGGTCGTTTTTAACATCTGTCCCTGTATGCCATCTAAACTAGTAGAATTTCAATCAGTAAGGATACTTAATAAGTAATAGCATGTGCTTTCAGGGCACACGATGTTTGGTCATCGCTTTTCAGTGATGTTAATGGCCATTGACGGTCATTGCCCAAGTCCACTACTTCATTAGGGATTTGCTACCTAGTGTGTCTTTCATCTCTATAGATGGGGAACCTTCCAGCACCCACCTGTTGATTACACCATGCTGGACTCTCTGGCATATACAAAAGAAATTTTGTCCTGTGTTTGCTTCAGCAGCACATTTACTAAAATTGGAATGATACAGAGAAGATTAGCATGGCCCCTGAACAATGATGGCACACAAATTTGTGAAGCATTCCATATTTTTATGAGATTTTGTAAAAGTAACAAATAAGATCAGGCATCAAAAAAAAAATTAGATGAGAGGGGAAGAGAGGACTAGTATTAATTTAGTTTCTCCCATGCTAGCCACTCTTGTTCATCATATTTTCACAACTGTCCTATGAAGCGCATGTCATGTCCAATTTACACCTGAAGAACAGGGGTTTGGAGAAGTTAAATAATTTACTTGGACCAGTTACACAGCTAGAAAATGGTGGGGGGAGCACAACAATACTCAGGTGCCTGCGTGCAAGGATAGTGTGGATGAAGGGAAATAAAATGGGAAGACATGGAATTAATAGAGTGAAAGACACAGGAGTCAGATGAGTCTTAAAGGATAGGTGAGACCAAGGTGATTTGAGATGGGTGTAGAGGACCTTTCATTGGAGAGAGCGCATGAGTAGTCAGACTGGGATTGGGCTCCTTTGGGGCTGGATCTGAGTCGTTGGAGGCGTGTGGAAATAATAGTACATGGCACTGGACAGTACCAAAGTAGAAGGATGGCAGCTTACTGCGGAGGAAAGAATTGGTGTTTCCATCAAGGCTGTGGCCATCAGATGATCGAGAAGGAGCCTGATGAGTTAACTGCATACTGGGAGTGAAGTAGACCGTAAAGTCCCTGAGCCAAGTGTGGATGTAGCTGTTACTTACTGCCCATGCTGAGAGTTCAGGCTGCTGCAAGGGTATCAGGATCTCCTGGTAGATGTGGTCATGCCAGCTGGAGACACTGTATCATTGTTGAGGAGCCATTGCAGGTTTTTGGGTAAGAGAATGTGTGACACAGTGTAATGACTGGCTATGGGCCATATCCTTTTGGATGTCACCTAGGTACCTGAAACACCACAAGACTATAAATTGGCTTATCTTTACCCACCACCTGCTCCTCTTCATGGGGTCCCCATGTCCTCTCACATCCCGAAGGCAGAGAAGCAAAGTCATCCTGGAGCATGTCCTCTTTTCTTCCACATCCTGTCACTTAGTCCTCTCCTCACCACCCCTCCTTTCTTTTGCCTTTGCCTCAGCCTTAGATCGGGTTCTATTAACTTCTTGACTGTGGCTGTATCTTCTTACCTAGTCTTCCAGCCTAACCCCTTACTCTTCAAAGGATGCCACAACATCTTTCTAATTCACAAATCTACTAGTGGTTTGATTTTCATGACCTCGTGTCCTCTATTCATCCTGGTGTGGCTTCCACACACTCCCTATCTGTAAGTCCATACTCTCCCTGTGTGTTGTACTCTCCCTGTGTGATGAGCTCCTTGGGGTTCTTCAGGCACTTTGTGCCCTCCTATGCCTCGGCATATCTGGTACCCTCTTCTCCCAAACAGCCTCCTCCCCTTTTTCTACAACCTTACTCTTATTTATTCCTCAAAATTTGTCCCAGGTGTTCAGTTTCTCATCTTCCGTTAAGAAGAGTGCCTTCTCAGACACCATTACCTCCAGCGCCTTTTGAGGTCTTCTCTGTGTTCCCATAATTACTGACCACCTAAGCCCTTTGTTTAAAGAAAAAAATTTTCTTTACTTAATATTTTGTCTTTCAAATAAAATTGTTTTTACTGCATTTTTCTCTCCCCTTTTTGTTGTAGCTATCATGATCCTTTTTTCTTTCACTTTTTACATGTATTTGTCTTCTTCTCTACTTTTCTATCCATCCTTAATTTTTGACATAACTTTAAAAAAAAAGACCAAACATGAATTCTTAAAATTTATTCCATCATTATTATTATTCTGCTGTAGATGCTCCTGCAGGTATATTTCTTGTTATCCAAGCCTTGGAGAATTAGAATATTATTTTCTACTTATTTACATTATTTATGAATATGTTTACTAAGTTTATTAGTGTGTTAATTTTAGCATCTCCCTATATAATGAATATAGGAAAAGGCTTTATCCTTATTTCACAAGAGCATCAAACTAAGATCGAATTAAACAGACACTCGTGGTCTTAGATAAATTTATTGATTGTGATTGCCACATGCCACTCTCTCTCAATATGCTCTGTACCGGAAAGTATGAGTGATCTCTCAGACTTTTCCTCAGTACAGTATGTACAGGCCAGTTAAATGATAATGTGTATTTTCCAAATTGTGGCAAAATACATGTAACATATAACACCTTCTTAACAGAGTTTTAAGTGTGCAGTTCAGTAATGTTAGGTACATTCACATAATTGTGTAACCAATCTCCAGAACTCTTTTGTCTTGCAAAATCGAAACTCCATACTCATTAATCAACTCCATATTCCCCTCGCTTTTTCTTATGATATGCTTTCATGTCACTAAATGTATTTACACACTATTTTTATTTAATCAGTTTTCAAAAGGATAATAATATACATGAAACAAAATCCAGATAATACAACTGTTGCATTCAGTAAAAAGAAGTAGTCTCCCTGTTGTCTCAGCCACCTATACCCTCTCCTAGAAGTAACTACCTTTCCCATTTTCTATTTACATGGTTTCTACATACTGTTCAGTTTATGTACTCAGGCATTGTTCTCAATTTTTTTTGCTAATATAAAAGCACCGAGATCAGTAACTTTACTGCTAAAACTTAAGCACTATCTTAATCATTTTCTTAAAATACTCCCTGAAAATAGTATTTCTGGGGCAAAGATCATATATATTTAAGGCTTTTGATGCACACTATCAAATTCCATGCAGATGTTGTGTTAGTTTTCTATGACACCAGAAGTATACACCAACATTGGGAAGAATTATTTTAATTAGTGATTTTTTAGTATTCTATGAATAAAGTTAACTGTTTACTGAAGCCCACTTCTTGCTCTCTCTTCCTAAAAGGTTCTCTTAAATGTTTTCTTGGAGCCTTAAAAATGGAGATGACAAAAATGGCTGGTGTGTCACTGAAACGTGGGTCCCTTGTTGTTGAAGATAATGACGGTGTGGCCCCAGCTGAGGAGGCAAAAAGACAGAAGGTCTCAGAATGCCATCTGACCACAGGTCAAGATAGGCTAGAGAATGATTCTCGACCCAGCAGTGAAAACGTGCCTGAAACTGTAAGTGCTAGAGAAGGTAAAAAGAATTCCATTGCTCAGTTGGAAGAAGAGGAAGAAGATGGCCTTTCAGAGGAGGGCGATGAGGAGGAGGAAGCTGAGAGCTTTGCAGACATGATGAAGCATGGACTCACTGAACTTGATGTTGGCATCACCAAGTTTGTAAGTTCTCATCAGGGATTCTCAGGAATCTTGAAAGAAAGGTATGTTTAGTTTATGTACAAAATTATTTTAGTTACATTAATTCTTTTCTTTAAAAGAAAGCAGCAGCAGTTTTCTGTTCAGCTTTCTTTCCCCCAGGATGAAGGAGAGCTGCCTCAATGAGTGAATGAAATCATTTAAAGATAAAATGAATAAATAAAAGAAAATAATTTTCCAGTGACAAGTACTGTTAATATGTGAATGGGTGTTATTCATTTATTTAAAATAAATTATTTTAAATGGTTTCAAGTTTTCTTCTGCATTAATCTTAAACTCTTTCACCTGAATGTGCCACACCTACAGTAGAAAGTTAGTGGTTTTTGGAGCTGGCAGATCTGTGTGTGAATCCAATTTGTCCACTTCTTAGTTACTTAACTCCTCTGAGTCTCAATATCCTTGTCCAGAAAATGGGTCATAACACCCTTGGGTTGTCAAAGGATTTTAAATAATGTATGTCAATTGTTTAGCATAAAGATAAGCTTCAAGTTGGTTCATGGTGGACTTAGTTCTGATTTCATTAACCATTTACTGTATTTTATAATTTACTTTAGTATGGATTATCTAATCACAGGATAACATTAATAAGCTTTGATTTATGCATTTCTCTGGAAGAATATTCTAGAAGCTCAGAAGGTCTTATTTTCTTTTTTTTTGTATTGAGGTAACATTGGTTAATATTATATAAATTTCAGGTATACAACATTATAATTTGATAACCTGTATACTTTATTGCATGCTCACCACCAAAAATCTAGTTTCAGTCCATTACCATGTATTTACACATTTTGCCCTCCCCCCACCTCCCTTCTCCTCTGGTAACTACCATTGTATTGTCAGTATCTATGAGTTTGCATTTCTGATTTTATTTGAGTCTTCCCTCTTTTTTCCTTAGTGAATCTAACTAGAGGTTGGTCAGTTTTGTTTATCTTTTTAAAGAACCAGCTCTCCATTTCATTGATCTTTTCTATTGTATTTTAGTCTCTATTTCATTATTCCTGCTCTTATTTTCATTATTTTTTTTCTTCTGATTTTGGGCTTCATTTGTTCTTTTTCATTAAGTTATAATATTAGATTATTTGAGATTTTTCTTGTTTCTTGAGATAGGCCTGTTATTGCTATAAACTTTCCTCTTGGTACTGCTTTTGCTGCATTCCAAAGACTTTTGGAATGTTATATTTTTATTTTAATTGGTCTATATGTATATTTTGATTTCTTCTTTTATTTCTTCATTGACCCAATAGTTATTCATTAGCATGTTGTTTAATCTTCACACATTTGTGATTTTTTTCCAGCTGTCTCATAGTTGATGTCTAGTTTCCTACGGTTGTGGTCAGAAAAGATGCTTGATATGGTTTCAGTCTTCTTTAATTTATTGAAGCTTGTTTTCTGTCCCAACATATAGTCTTGTCCTTGAGAATGTTGCATGTGTGCTTGAGAAGAGTGTGTATGTATTTTACCAGTTTGGGGATGGAAAGTTCTGTAAATATTAAGTCCATCTGGTCTTATCTGTCATATTTTCCTTGCCACCTTTACGCCTAGGTGATTTATTCATTGGTGTAAGTGGGATGTTAAAGTCTCAGAGGATCTTTTCTTTACATTCTAATACAAAGCCAAGGTGTGGCTCTGAATTCTTTGGAAAACCAGGAACAATAATTCTTATGACTTTGCACTGAAAACTTTTTTAAAGAATTTTTTGTTTTGTACAATAATAGTAAGGCTTACTGTTGATAAAGTTTTTCCTAACGTTAACAGGAAACAAAATGTTAATGCTTAAACTAATACATAAACTAAACAAAAGTTTGTGTTTTCTTTTCATCAGATACTCTGATTTCGTTGTTCATGAAATAGGAAAAGATGGACAGATCAGCCATTTGGATGATTTATCTGTCCCAGTGGATGAGGAGGTAGGAGCCAGCTCTACAGTAAATCACTCACTATATAAAAATAGCATTTCCTAGAGATCATAGAAATATAGAACTTTAACAGCCTTGAATTTTGTGCATGACTCACTGGGAGTTCTTATGATTATTTTAAAGGATCCTTCAGAAGATGTATTTACAGTTTTGACAGCTGAAGAAAAACAGCATTTAGAAGAGCTCCAGCTTTTTAAAAATAAGGAAACCAGTGTTGCCATTGAGGTAATAGTACAGAAATATATTAAAAAGTTTTATGTAGTTTTGATTGCTTCTTTTTGGGTGTATGTTGATAGGTATCTATGGGAAAAATTATAGTAGTTAATGAAAGGATGATTTTGTCCTAATTAATCTAAAAGGGCATACACTAAAAAAAATGTTTTTATCAGTGGCAAATAACTAGTATCCAGATAAACTATGGTCCTCCAGAAAAGTTATTTTTTCTTTTAAAAATGTTTCATGTGACCACAAATCAACAAAGAAATCTCTCGTTTTGAACCTCATAGTGATTGTTATATCATATATTGTCTACTAGAAAGGGGCTGCCACAGCCTGACAACAGGTGTGTGTGACCCTGAGAGGGTGGCCCTGGCCCTGGCTATAGCTTCAGTAGCCTCTTGGTTTTAAATGGGGCTTCAGGAGAGAAAAGGAAGTAGGGGAAGGAGATAAGGGAGTGTTTCTTGCTCAACCTAAGTCAATTTCAGGTCAAGAAAGGGAGAGCTCAGCTAATAGTAAATGTCTTTTTTTACAGCTTCTGTTTCAGAAATTTTATTCTTGATTAGTGCTGTTCAGTGGAATTATAATGTGAGACATATGTTTAATTTTAAATCTTTTAAAAATTCAGAAGTAAAAAGAAACAAGTGAGGCTAATTTTAATATATTTTCTGTATCCTAATATGTTCAAAATATTATTTAAATATGCAGTCAATATTTTAAAAATGACTAATGAGATGTCTTACCTTCTATTTTTCCTACTAAGTCCTTAAATTCTTTGTTAAACTGTTTTAGAACATCTGAGTTTAGCCACATTTAAAGTGTTCAGTTGTCACATGTAGCTAGTGGTTACTGTATGGGATAGAGCAGGTCTAGGTGATATTTATGCCAAGGTGATATAAGAGTTTTAAGAATATTGTAGCATGAGATTTTTAGAATTTTAAGTTTACGTTGAATTCATTTTATAGTATATTTTAACAACCTGCTGCTTTGGGGGTGTCTGAAATTCTTCTTTCTGTCTCCCATAGTTAAAACAGTTTAACTTTTCAGAAATCATTCACCTCCACTCTTTATCTCCTTTTGTTCCCCCCACCAAAACTTCCCAAAAGTATGTGATTTTATAGCAACTTTAGGGATCGTCAATTACTGAATTTCCCCATAGACAAGATCTTCAGTATTGTCAAACAGAAAATTCCTAAGAATTGGTTTTAAGAATAGTTCAGGAAGATGGTCCAGGTTTCCCTTATTTGTGTGATGCAGTGTTATATTTCAGCCCCATAATATGCCTTTTTTACTACTTAGATACTACTTAGTATCACCTTACAAACTCTAGTTATGCCATCTACTGAACATTTACCGTTAAAGGGCATAAACAATGGGCAGGTATCCTCATCTGTAAAAGGAAGAGGATGGACTATCTGAATTTTTGAATTCATATTTGCTGATATATATACACCATGATTCCAATGCAGTGCTCTCAGTAAATTCTAGGTCTAGACTCACTTTTTATTTGAAAATGTCACTTATCTCTAATTATAATGTAGTTTGGTTTTTTTTATGTTCTTCATTTTGCTAACTATTGTTTATATTAACCAATGTCACTCCAGTATTTTTAATAAAATAAAATATTAAGTTTAGCTGTATATCCGAGTGTTTTTCAGCTTGTATTCCATTAGCAGGTCATGAAATCAATTTAGTGGATCTTAAATATTTTTTAATACAATAAAATAAAATAGAAAATAGCAGTGCATTGCACATAGTAAGGGTAAGTTTTATTTTATATTTTTTAATTTTTAATAAGGTATATACACATACATATTTCTGGCTATTGTATCCAAATATAAAATGTATTTCTTAGTGTGAGACACATTTAGAAATTGAAACATAGTCATGTAACTAATAAGTTTACACTTGATGATTTTTTTTATTGTGAACAAATGTGCTAGAACATCATTATAAAATAATTCAGTAAGGAATCATATTCATTATGAGGCAGTTGTAGATTGGACTATTTGAGGGAGTTGAGTTTTTGATCCCCAATTTGCCTCCATTTCCCTCTGTGAGCTGTGAAGTGTTTGTCCTGCTGAGTCCCTGAGGGAGCATCTCCAAAGTGCTTGGTACCATGCCTGGCAGATGGAAATACTCAGTAAACAGGCTCTTAGGATCTGCCTATTGCAGAGCTCTGAAAGATTTCTGAAATTGTACTCATACACTTATTATTTCACATAGTAATAAGTAGTGTTTTTACTCATTAATTAGTATAGAGTTCTCTATCTAATGTTTGTTAAATTAGTGTATCATTATCTGTCTTTTTAATAGGTTATTGAAGACACCAAAGAAAAAAGAACTGTCATCCATCAAGCAATTAAATCTCTGTTTCCAGGATTAGAGACAAAAACAGAGGATAGAGAGGGAAAGAAATATATTGTAGCCTACCACGCAGCTGGAAAAAAGGCTCTGGCAAGTAAGTGTGTGAGTTAACTGGCATTTCTTCTTTCAGGCGGCCATGAGAGACAGGTCTTACTCCTCCTTCTCCTTGCCTGTTCATGTTCAAGGGTATTTCACTGTTGTTCAGAGAAGGATATTTGTCATGTCACTCATTCAAAGAAGGCGAATGATAACATTTCAGATGCCAAAGCAATTCTATAAACCATCTGATAGGGGGCATTTAGGTCTTTTATATGAGTAAAGATTTACTGCAGTTATAGTGGTGCCTAAGCGTCCTAGGAATTTGATATGTCACCTAAAGAGCAGAGTGGCTGAGTGGCATTTCAAGAAGAAAATGCAAAGATATTGCTCATCCTTTTTAATGGAGGAAAGAAAGCTTTCAGGTGAATAGGAAATGCTTGTCACCTATCTCAGTAGGATATTTTCTGCAAAGTCCTTATATTGAAACAGCTGCTGCTTTCTAACTACGAGTATCTTCTTCACTCACATATAAAAAACATGGAAGATACAGAAAAACGCCTCTCTGTCCAAGCCCATCTTTTGTTGTGTATCATTCATTTGAAATGAGTGTGTTGTCAGTGCATCTTTTTGGTATTTGTTTTAAGATGTTTTCTACAGCCATGAAAATTTCTATTTGTATATAACCTTAAAAATATTAGGTAATTTTTTTCTTTTATCTATCAAATCAGCAGACTAATGAAAATTACAGTAGGAAAAAGTTATTTCTTCACACTTCTCTACCAGTGATGGCCCCTATTTGTGAAGAGTTATTTTTAGATATATTTGTTAGAGCAAAGCTCCAAGACCATATAACAAATAACTGATAAAATCATTACTGCTTTGTTAGTATTCTCTTAGGTTAATGCTGTGAATTGATGAAGCCTTAATTGTTTATAACTGTGGTTCTAGTGAAATGACAGGGTATAAGAAAAATGGGAGCAGAAATAAGGTTTAGCTGTGCCTGAGAAAATAATATATTGAAATCAGTAAGTCTGGATAGTAATAAAAAAAATGAGAAACCTTGAGCAATTGGGGAGAAGGAGGTGGAAATTGGAGGCTACTTCTCACTGCATACCGAAAAGAAAAGTGAGATAATATATTCTGGAATTTCTTGAGGGTACTAGTTGTTAATCACTTCTCAACCCACAGAGTAAAGGCCTGGTTACCGTAGGCCTTAAAATATGTCTGAATCGCAGCTTAAAATATTACCTTAACAACCAGTCTTTGACTGGATTGTTCAAATGAATTAAGCCCAGTGGAAAATGATTCGAATGACTGTTTTTTTCATTCTCCCAAATTGGCATATAGCTGGTAACAATTCTAGTTGTAGAGGCCTCTACAAGATGCCTTGGTGCATTCAGTCTTAATTCTTTAAAGGTACCTAGGTTGAGAATGGCTGCTAGGGAGGTGTTTCTTGTAGAGAGGCAATGCGTGTTGGCCAGCCACCCTCTTGCAAAGGCAAGAAGAAAAGGCAGGGTCTTGTTCTGCTAAGTGTAGTCAAGAAGAAATAGATTGGAAAAGGCAAAACCTGTATTTTTTTGAATGATTGATTACTTCTAGGAAGTGATGGTTATTTCTTAGAGGATGCCAGTTTTGATCATCTGCAGAGAGGGCAATTAGGGTGTTTATGGACCAAGGTCACCATTACAGTTTTCCTGCTCTTTGTCCTCAGGCAAGTGGTGCTAGATCTCTCATGTTCTGTCTTTATCCACATTTTCTATATTTGGGCCATCCCCACCTTTCTTTTTTTCCCAAATGAAAAATTTAAGAATTTCCAGTGAGATTCTGAGCTCTGTGTGACATATACCACCCCTCCCCATTTCCCTTTGCACATGTTCAGTAAAATATTAATTTCTCACTTTAAAAAGAGCATTGGATCAGATTGGTCAGATTGGATCAATGCTTGCATAGACACCTAAACCTCTTGGGCTTGAGGTGTTGTGGCATTTAGTCAAGGATAGACTAGAAGTCTGCCGTCTGAGCTCTTCTGTCCTACCTCCTTGTGGACCCAGACTGGCACTTGAGAGCTTGCATTCCTCTTTTACAGATCTGACTCCCCACCTGTAAGCTGAGAGTAGCTTAAAGTAAACACTTTTGGAAAAGTGGGGAGAGCTGGTATCCGGACACTATTGTTCATGCCTCTGCATAGAACCCAATGCCAATGACAGCTTCTCCTCCTGGGGCCCCTCACCTAGTATTTGAATTACTTAGCTTTTAAAGCTTTGTTGCAAGTCTACGTTTATAATATTTTTAGAGTCCCTTTACTGCCAAACTGTGATATAAATTGGGTCATGCATTATCTAGCAGATTTGCAATATTCTTAACCTAAACTGTTCTCAAATAGAGTCATGAATCCTAAAAAATAGGCATAGATTCTGAATCATGGTGCGCAAACATCATAAGTTCCCTACTATTTTAACTTAGATGTTATTTTGGGTGTTAATCCGGTATCATAGACATGACACATTGATTTACCTACCAGAGCATACATATGGCATTTTTATGCAACTATCTGTAATTATTTTAAACCATGTAATCAGGTAAATTGATTTATGTTTTGAGATTATGTACATTACAAATACCTCTAAGAACTTCTTTTTTAAGGACAAGTAGAAAAAACAAAATTCTGCTACGTGGTATGTAGAGGTTCTCCATACTTTCTTGAAATGAATCGTCCTGAGGAATGATACCTGGAGTTAGAAATCCACAGAAACTCAGGAGGAAGAGCCAGACAGATAAAGAGGAAACTCTTGAGGGGAGACTAGTGTGTTGGAATCCACAGGAAGAGGGAAGTTCAATAATCTGAGTGGTTAGCAAGGGAAACATTACAGACAGGTCCATCAAGATAGAACTCTGGAACATGTCCATCAGTTTTCAGCAACATGGAAGTCATTTGTGCCAGAGCAGTTTCAGTGGAATAAGACTGGAAATAAGTTTACACAGTAAGTTGAAATTGAAGGCAATAAATACAGAGTGCTTTCCAAATAAGCTGTAAAGAGAAGAGGGGAAAGGAACATTGTTAAGGAGAAGGAGACATGGGTTTGACTTTTAAAGTGAAAGTCATGCTCTGAGCATATTGATATACTGAAGGGAAAAAGCCAGTGCAAAGAGAGGTGAAAATCTGGGAAGAGAGTGATCATGGATGAAGCAGGACCCTGAGGAAGCTGAAAGGTTGGTGTGCAAGGGTGCCTGTGTGGCAGTGGCCTTGAAATAAGAAGGAAAGAATGTTCTGCATGCTACCCCATCCTGTCATCTTTCTCGAGCTACGAACATTTTTCCTTTCTTATTCATGAGGGTCTCTGCAGGATACATGAATCTTCCTGAATATGGTTTCTTTTATTTGGTCTCTGTTTGTACTGGACTGGAGCTGCCACATCAGACCATCAGAAGGTTGCTTCCTATTATCTCAGCCTGAGAATTCTTTGCATTAGCATTTTAAATCAGAATGTCTCAAAAATGTCTGAAAATTATTTTAAATTCACTTAAATTTTAAAGCTACATATAGTCTACTTAGCATTCCAAGGATTTGGAGTTAACAAACTTCCCTAAATAAGTTGAGACTCATTGATATTCCGTTATTCAAAATATTCCCAGTTAATCAGTGAATATGCTTACTATTTTATATGCTTAGTGCACTTAGGAAAAAGAATCCTTGTATCTGTTATTTGCAGAGGAGATAATTGTATGCATGTTTAGTGCTCGGATTTGCTAATAAAAGATGCATGCTTTTGAGCCAAAACTCATACACGGTTGTCATGGTTTCTCTTAAGGTATAATAGTATTTAGTTTTTTAGTCTTGTGGCTTCATTTATTTCTTACCATTATAGTTAATTCTGAATGTACTAAAGGAGTAGTTAAGGGAAAATATAGCTACACTTCATCAATTTTTATCACTAGTATTTTTTTTTTTTTTTACTTTTTATGTACCCATCAATTGCCGTCTAAGATTATTAACATTTTGTTGTTTTGTTTGATCTATTCTCACTGTTTTTTTTCTTGTTGGAGTGTTTTAAAGAAAATTCTATATAGAGCTTCATTTCACCCAAATACTTCAGGGTGTATCTAACATTAAGGACTAAACCCTAAACCATTATCACATCCAACAAAATCAGCAATAATTTCTTAATATCTGATACTCAGTGCATGTTCAATTTTTCCTTGATTGTCTCAAAAATGTCTTTTACATACAGATGACTTATTCAAATAATGATACAAACAAGATCAGAACATTGCATTCAGTGGATAAGTCTCTTAAATCATCTCTTAAATCTCTTAATCTATCGAACTTTTCTGTCATAATTTTTCAAATTTTTTCAAAAAAATCTTTATATCTCAATACAGGCAACTCATAAAACACAACGCAAAACAGTAATTATTTGCAGTCTCAACCAAAAGTTAATCACAAAGAGCATTTTAGTACATGTCCTCCCATATTTGAGAACACAAATCTCTGGATGGGGAAGCATTCTGCATCCAATCTTAAACCTTTTCCTACATCCAATAGGTACAGACAATGCAGCTATGAGAGGGAGCTGACATGCCATTGTAAGGGGATTGAGACAGGGCGGCTTGTACCTGTAGGTGCGTTTTCTACTTGTTCACTGTTTGCCTCTGCAACATTCCATTCTTATGTCTACGTGGCTGTTAACCCACCATATTCTACCAGGTGCTGTAGAAGCCTTTGGTAGAAACTTTCCATGCGATCATTTGCATGTTCACCTCTAAAGCACTTTACTATTATTATAAATTAAACATTGCTCTCTTGTGCTCTTTATGCTGTGCATTTGGACAGAGGTCAGAACTGCAGCAGGTAAGAGGGGTTGGCGTTTCATGTAGATAAAATGAAATGCCAATGATTTTTGTCACAAGTGCCAACCAAGTATAGACAATTTTGCTTTTAACTATAGTGAGCTAGGAAGAAAACCAAAACTAACATTCCTGTTCACAGTTTTCTGAGGATGAGTGTGAGGAAGTCACACCAAGAGCCAAAGAAATACTTTTCCAAGACAGAAAAAAACACACATTCATATTTATCAGAAAGGAAAAGCAATTTGCTAAGCATTCGTGCTCTGGCAGTTTTCCTGAATGGTTTATCGATTTGTTTGTTCTTTACTTTGTAGCTTAAATCACTAACCTATCAAGAATGTTTTTTGCCTTGACAAAACCTGGTGTGCAAATAACCTCAGTACTAGGAGTTTCTTCTGTGAAATTGGATGCGTGAGTTCATGCTGAAGGATTTTTTTAGGGACAGAGGAACATTTTTGAAATAAGACTTGTATAGATTGTGTGGAATATTTTTTCAGTTTTTCTTTCATAGAGTTACAGAAATCAAATAAATTAGATGTATTCAAATAAAAACTGCAGCTATGTGTTGCACAAAACTTACAAATACTGTACAATGTCTGGGAAGTAAAATTGTGACTTACATATTTTTCCCAAAGTGTTGATTTTTTTTAAAACACCCTTTGGGCAGCTTAAATATAAACCTTAATATTGTTTAAATATGTTTCCAATTATAGGATAATTAAAATTTTCACTTAAAAGAACAGTTTTAAAAATCGCATTCTCCAGAGTCTTGAAATGTTTATCAGTTTCCATGAAGTCAAACAAGGGAAGTAACAGCAGCTCACAAGTTAACATTTATTCAGGCTTAATTTTCAACACTTCCTCCCCCGCCCCCAACAATGACAGTTAGGTCTTCAATGCCAGCTGCTTTCTCTGTCCTGTAGACGTTTTTAAGCCAGCTAATGTTGGCTAAACGTTTGTGATGGAAGTGACCTTTGAAAAGTCTAAATGTGTCACTGAAGCAACTCCTTACAGGTTTTATCCCCATCCCAGCTAAGGTCTCCATCCTTAGCTGTGTGTGAACACCTGGGGATACGAGGCAAGGCTGCAAAATCCAATGTGACTGCTGTTTCCCTCTGGACTGCATGTGTTCTAGAGAGCCAGTTGGCCCACCCATCAGACCTGTGCTTGTGAAGTAACTCCGCCAGGGAATGGTGGACCCTTCTGTGTTTCTCTGTGTGAAAATTATTGGTTAGTCTTAATCATTTGTCACACCACCTACATTGCAGCTTTTGATTTTAAATATGGAAAGATAATGTTAAGTATCCAGTCTCAGAAAGTTTAATACCTATAGAGCACACAGCTATAACCACTTAGCCTGTATTTCTTGTCAGTCTAGATCTGATTTCTCACTCAGAGGTTCTCTATCAAAAAATGAGCTTGTAAGATTTCATAAGAAAAAACTCATAACTTTTATTAAGTATATATAACGTTTAATTTTTTTGTTTTTAAGATCCAAGAAAACATTCTTGGCCAAAATCTAGGGGAAGTTATTGCCACTTTGTACTGTACAAGGAAAACAAAGACACCATGGATGCTATTAATGTACTGTCCAAATATTTAAGGTCAGTATCTTGTTCTTGTGCCTATGCAAAAACAAAACACGGACATTCATTTTCTCTTTCCATGCTAATGAGAAAGGAACAGGAATATAGGCAAATAGTTGATAAATATGCCTCTCAATTAAAGTTTTTGTAGAGAATAGGTGAATTACTTTTTTTAACCTCCTTGGATATTGCCCATGATTCAAAATTAAAATTCTGTAAGTAAGTAGTTCACATATGATAGAGTTATCAGTCCATCCAGCTGGACATAAAAATTATCTATCTTCCCTAAAAGCCTATCTTTGATGTGGTGACAGAGGTTTGTTTTGCTAAACTAAACCAACTAGATTTAAAACCTGAAACGAATCAGATTTTCTTATAGGAATACAAATGTAGCAGAAATTAGGTCTCTGAGGAAGGGCCAGGTGCTGAAGAGTTGTCCTTTCGAGGAACCAGTACAGACACCACAGCAAATCTGTATGTAATGGAAATTTGCTTTCTGATATATATTTAACTCAGTTTAAACATGGTGCACAGTACATTACTTTGCTATGGCTGCTGTAACAAAATACCGCAGACTGGGTGGCATAAATAATGCTAATTTTCTCACAGTTCTTGAGGCTAAAAGTTCCAAGATCAGGGTGCTGGCAGGGTTAGTTTTTTCTGAGGCCTCTCCTTGGCTTGTAGATGGCCACTTTCTGTCTGTATCCTTACACAGACTTTCCTCCAGTGTGTGCCCCTGGAGTCTCTGTGTGTCCAAATTTCCTCCTCTTGCTAGGATACTGGTCAGATTGAATGAGAGCCCATTCTAAGGCCTCATTTTAACTTAATCACCTCTTTAAAGGCTCTGTCTTCAAACACAGTCACATTCTGAGATACAGGGGGTCAAGGCTTCAATGCATAAATCTGTGGGTAATACTATTCTGCCTGTAGGACACAGTACTATATGAGATAATTGTATTTTACTCCAGTTGCTAGCTCTCAGGAGTGTGGGCGGGGCGAGGTGGTGGAATCGATGGTGCTTTGTCTGTACCTGAGCCTGGGTGAACAGACAATTCCTGATGGCAAGATAGACAATTGGGGAGGAAGTTCCCCTGAGATCTGTGTAGGCAATCAGTCGCTCAGAGTTTTTCTCATTAGTGTGGAGGAGTTTTTATAAAATACTTCTCAGTAAACTAGCTTACTTTTATTTTCATATCAAAACTATTTAGCATTTGGCTGTTTTTATACAATGAAATAGTATATATTTATAGAAACTTCACATCATTAACTTTTAAAAATTGAAGGTGTAAAATTTTCAAATGGTACATTGTGTGTATAGAATGAGTTTTTTGTTACTTTCATGGTTATGTAATGAATTGCATGTGATTAATAGAAAGTACATTTCCTTTTTGTACTTTTGCCTTTAAACAGCGTGTTACTCATTTAGAGCCACACACGTTCTAAGTTGAATACTGCTAAGAAGGGCTTGTTCAGGCATCATTTTACTTTCTGGCATATTAATGTTTTCTTGGGTACACTTTTAAATTAAATTTCTCCTTATTCTCCTCTTATTCTGTTAGGATTTCCAGTATATTTACTTTGAATCTTAATGTTTTTGAGAAATATGATCTAATGGTATGCAACTTCAGTTGCTTTTGGTTTTGTCTTACCAGAGTCAAGCCAAACATATTCTCTTACATGGGAACCAAAGATAAAAGGGCCATCACCGTTCAAGAGATTGCTGTTCTCAAGTAAGTAGAGAGTACATATCGGGGTTCATACTGCAAAAATCCCAGTACCAACTTTCAGAGTTCTCAAATTTGCTTTATAGGGTATAACTCTTCCTTCTTTATAGTGTCTCTACCTATTCAAAAAATTATTTTTCTATTTTTTTTCTTCTTGCCTATCTGTCTTGCCTAATGTTTTACAACACACAAATATTACTTGAATAATTTTTAAGGGATTTTTGTGGTAGAACCAAGAGAATAAGTTTTGCTTTCATTTTTTCTTTTGTTCATTCATTATTAAATGTTATTAAAATTTAATTAGAAAACAGTGAATGAGCTCTTTTGTTACACACTGGAGATACACAGATGAAAAAGATGGTCTGGTTTTGAAGCAGTTATTTAATGGAGCAGACAAGTAAATCAGAAATTATCATGCAGTGAGTTAAATACTAAAATAGAGGTATATTTAGAGTGTTAGGTAGACCTAACAACAAAGCATGGGACTCATTGTGGGGGGCAGACCAGGGAAGACTTTCACAGAAAATAGGATGTTCCAGCTTTAATCTAGATCAGGGCTTCTCAGTATCTTTACTGTTGACATTTTGGGCTAGATAATTATAATTCTCTGTCTTGGGGTCATCCTGTGCATTCTAGGATGTTTAGCAGCAGCCCTGGTCTCTACCTGCCAGATGTCAGTAGCTTCCCTTCCTCCCTAGTTGTGACAATTCAGAAGGTCTCCAGATATTGCCCTCAAAGGGCAAAATCACCCCTTGTTGAGAACCACTAGTCTACATTCTAGAAGGATGAGTAGGAGTTTCCTAGAGCTAAGGAGGGTCTAGGGTTATTTGTTCCAAACCAAGAAAACAGCTTGTGAAAAGAGATGGGAAAGGAATTGGGGAGCATAGCACTCTTGGTACCTGGCAGATACTTTAGTTGCATGGGAGCACAGCAAGAAATAAGGTTTGAGAGTTAGGCAGGATCCAGATCCTGAAGGGTCCTGTAGGTCATGTTGAGGATCTTGGATTCGACCTTAATCTAAAAAGATTCAGTCGTGTTTAGAGGCAGGATTAGAGGTTGTAGGTGAAGCAAGATAAATGAAACTGGAGATTGGGCTATTGCCACATTTTGAGGAGTGAGAACAGGGGCGTCTGAACCCAGTCAGCTCAGTGAAGGGAAAGAGAGGATGAATCCAGTAGCTGTGTGAAAAGACAAACTCAGGCTTTCATCTTAGTATGCTCCTGAGTTAAAGAGTGGTGAGAGGGAGAAATAAAGGGGCAGGAGGAAGCTTTTGAGGATAATGCACATATTTATTATGTTGAATGTGGTAATGGTTTTAGTCATGTATTAAAACTTGTACATTTTTAATATATACAGTTTACTGTATGTTCATTAAACTATAATTAAAAAGTCATCTTTTATTTAAAACTAACTTAAATGTATTTTTTAAAAATTTAAAAATCAGCATATAAACATTTAAAAAGTCATCTTTGCTTCCTACCCCACTTAAAATAAATGTGTATATTTATTTGTAATTTCCTTATCTTTTCATGTAGAATTTGAGATGGCATCTCCTCTTTCCACCACAGTTGCCTACTATCTGGCTCATTTTCTGTCATTTTTCATTTGAAATGTTGGAATTGAGCTCCTGGTTGCATCCTAATGAATTTTCCAGTCCCTTTCTTCTTTGACCTTGGTGCGGTGGCATGATGTAGTAGTAAAAGCAGTGAGAAAAATCTCTCTGTGACTTTACTAGCAGTGTGTACAAATGTTGACACGTTTGAACGAGAACAGGAGGAAACACCTGAAGATGATGGTGTTCCTGGGTTCTGGCCTGTTCTCTTTTTCTTCATGTGTTACATGAAATGTGGAATCATCTACTGAGAGTGAAGGGGGCAAGACTTGGAAAGGGAACTTGAAAAGAGTGTCAGGATTTTAAACAGCCTCTGGAAATGGGCCAGTGAGCTGACCAGGAACTCTGAAGAATGAAGGGAGTGACCAGGGCTCAGGGATTCCAAAACTATGTGGTGGGACGTGGGGCACAGAAGGTCTTACCTTCTCTTTGGCATCTAAAATATTGTTGTCAGTTCCTGTGCTGTCCAGCTGGCTCAGTGAACTTTCCCACCAAATTAAAATTGAAGTTGGTCTGTTTTGTTTCAACATGGAAGGAACCAGGTAGAAAATGAAAGTTCCATCATAATTGTACTCCCTCAGAGATTGCCGTGTTCACAGCGTGGTATATTTTTTGTGAGGACTGTTTTTTTCCTTTTAAACCAAAATATATAAAGTATGTTCTTGTGAACAAAAAATAATATATATCTCTACACTATTAGTACAAAAGATATTTAAATATGTGAATATATCCTAATTTATGAACTATTACTCTCTTTCTGAATGTTTACATCCTATTTCTTAGTATTATAAGTCATTTTATGACATATTGGTAGCTAAATCTTGGCACACATCTGTGATTACTTCATTAATATAATCTTAGCAGAGGAATTACTGATTTAAAAGGGTATGAAATTCTAGATTTTAGGTTTTTCATAAAAAAGCCTAATTGACCTGCAGAAAGATGGTACCAATTTGTCATCTTTATTCTACTCTTGAATTCTCCCAAACATGTCGTTATTTATTTTTACAGTTATTCACTAATTTGAGGGTCAAAAAAAGGCATTTCATTAATTTATATTTCATTATGTGATGTGAATCTTCAAATATTTGAAGAATAAAGATATATATTTCCCTGCTTGGTCAGCCGCCAGGTGTCACACTTGATCACGATGCTGATCTGTCTTCATAGACCGTTGCTGCCTCTCATCTTCCTGTTGACTTACTAAGAAACCATATCAGACACCTGAATGTTGGCCTTAGGAAAACACATAGCACTTATCTCGCGGATGCAGGCTACACCCTTAGTTTGCTTAATGGATATGTAGGACTGGGCACATTGGCCTTTCCCGTGAGAACTGTTGAACAGGATAAACCCACTCTGTCTTGCAAGGTTTTTAATTATTGCTGAATCAGTCAATCCTGGGGATAAGTTGCATTTATTTTCAGCTTCATATAACTCCAAAGTCACCTAAGTGATTTTAACAGGATCTCAGGCAGGAATAACCTCATTCATAATGATTTGTTTCTTTTCCTGCCTCATCCTGCCAATCTCCTTTCTGAGCCTGGGCCAATATTTCCCTGGCTTTGTTAATAAAGGCTTTTTTTGTGCAATGTGCTGCTTAGGTTGGCTCCTGATGTTTAAAAGTGAGATTTTGGTCTTCCCAAGTTATTCACAGAATTTGCTGTGAATTTACCACCAAAAAACTTGATCCAGGGTCATCACAATTAAAACTGTGAACAGTTTCATGAAGATATTGTCAACTCCATTCCATCTGTTCTCAAAGAGCACTCACACTAACAAGAACTGAGTATAGCTTTTACTTTCAACTATGCCAGTTGGATTCAGAAACACATGTCTGTCAAAACTAGGCAGTAGAATATGATTTAGTCACAAAAGGGAATGAAGTACTGATACTACAACATGGATGAATCTTAACATGCTGAGTAAAGGAAGTAAGACATGAAAGATCACATTTTATGATTATGTTTATGTGAAATGTCCAAAATAGGAAATTCTTATAGAAACAGAAAGAAAGTAGTGGTTACCAGGTGGTGCAGAGAGAGGGAATGAGGTTAATAGGTGTAGGGTTTCTTTTGGGGGTGATATAAGTTGTCTGATGACAGTTGCACAATATTGTGAATATACTAGAAACCACTAAATTGTATATCTTGTAATGGTTTAAAGGATAAATTTAATGTTAATTTTATCTCACCTTAAAAAAATAAATAAAAGAACAGCACTGTCAGGCTATCAGGGAGCAGTCTCCAGAATCTTGCTCCAGAGCTGCCAAGCTGCCTGTCTGATTTCTTTTTCTCTGCTGTCTCTTAAATATTCTGTTTATCTCTACAGCAGTAGTTACTGACCAAAGAGAATTTCTGTCCTCTTCTTTACTCTGTTCATTCTAGTCCTCTGCTTTCTGGATTCTTTGGAATACAGTTCTTAGATTAATTTACTTCCTGTGGGTCTACCATTGTACTCTTATATCTGAGGTCAAGGACCTGGTGCCTCAGCAGCTTGCCCAAGGCTGGACTAGACCTCTTTACTCCTATTTGGTCCTCTAGTTGGATGGGGATTGAGGGCAGGGATGTAGGGTAACAAGGTATGAGCTTTGTCCACTTCCCAGCTTCTCTGGCTAGCTTCCTTCCTATATTATATTAATTAATGGAACCAGTGACAGATTATTTTCCTCAAGAAATTTGGTCAGGCTTCTTCTGCACATATTGTACCAGATGCACATATTGAACCAGGAAACAAATAGGCCAATTGATAATGCATCAAGGAATTGAGTGTCTTCAGGAGGTATGGGGAAATTTTCAGCAAAGAAAAAAGTATTTTGTGAGATGAAATGGCCAGCTGATGTTATGTAGGTGGATTTTAAACAACTTATTTAACTCAATAACATAATATTTTTAACTAGAAAATAGAATAAAATTTCCGCATTAATCTTTTATGGAATGTTGGGACCTCAGAGGCTCCAGCTCTGGGGCCACTTCATGACCAGCTACTTTTGTTCTGTAGACTAAGTGCTTTGGGGCAGAACTCGGCCATTCATGCAGGCCCAGTGCCCATGACCCACTTCCAGACCCTTCCTGCTCTTGTATTTCCAAGCAAAGCTGGAACATGGCTCCTGATAGTATGAGCTAGGAGGAATGAGCTCAAGGACAAATACAGAAAAGCACTAGCAGAGTCTGGAGTGATAGGGAAGAGTATTCTTTAACAAAATAAAGCACAAACGCCCTTCATCAGTAGTTCTCAGAGTAGATATCTTTTCAAAGGAAATAATGAACTTAGAAAGTTAGAAGCACTTTCTTATACACAACGATGAAAAAAATGTAAACAACGTAATGACCCAAGTTGGAGAATCTTAAATAAAATGAATAAATAAATTCCAGTTGACGTATTATTTTGACCATATTAAAATACTTCTAATTTAAAAAAAAAACTAAACTAAAGTATGAATACTGTCATAACAAAATGTAAAAATAGTATAATTTGACAAAATATGAAAATCTTAAATGAAAAGCAAATATCTTATTTAATGATGAAATACTAGAAGCATTTCATTTAGAGCCAGGAACGAAATAGATAAAGATGACCACGCTTATTACCACTATTTATCATTGTTCTGGACATACTGTAATACAAACAAACAAAATTAGGAAATAAGTAGTGTAAACTTACCAGGGAGGTAGCCAAATTGAGCTTTTGTCACTAATACAACTGTTTCTATTCAAGGGGTTGATGAATGAGAGTTATATGAGATAAGGATTAATATTACAAAAATCAATATGCAGACAATAGACAGGAATTATAATGGAGGAACAATCTTTTATACAGAAGGTTAAAAAAAAAGAACATACCTAGAAACAAAGATTTTAAATAGTATAACATCTCGATGAAGAAAACTTTGAAATGCTATTGAGAAGTGTACAAAACTTGAATAAATGAATGATATAACCTGTTCTTGGATGCATATGTCTTATTGAATAAATGTGTAAATTTATGCTGATACTAATGAAAATACCAGTAGAATTTTTTTTTTTTTAATTATCAAGCAGATCATAAAGTTGATGTGGGAAAGTTAAGGTGTAAAACCAACCATAAAAATTCTGGAAAAAGTGACTAATAAAGGCAGTTAACTTCAGTATATATTAAAGCATATTATAGAAATATAGCAGTTAAAGCAATTTGATATTGGCACAGAACCAGGTAGACTAGAATAATTAAATTCATCTACAGATTTAATATATATTCAAAGAATATTTGAAATAAGCAGATTTGATTGGTCGAGTCAGTGAATGTGGTTAGATAACTGAGTAGCCATGTGAAAAGAAAATTAAATTGGATCCTTACCTCAGTTCCTTAGTCTAAATATATCCCAGGTGGATCAAAAATTTAAACATAAAAAGACAGCTGTATTGAGGCCTGCGCAGATCCCAACCTGTTTGTGGTTTTGGGTTGCTATCTGCCTCATAAAGCAAACTAGAGAGTTTGTCTTCTGGGAAGACAAAGTTTTTGTCTTTTCTGAAAAAGCCTCCTACAGAATTGGCTTTGGCATCTTCCAGGAATAGGAGGGCAAGTATTGCGAGTGGGCTCTGAGTTTGGGTTTTCAGTGAGGTAGAAGACAGTGATTGTAACCAGGAAGTCCAGAGCAGGGTGTAGTTGCCTCCACAGCTCGTCATCCTGAACCCAGTGTGGGCTTCATGACCGTCATAAAAGTGGATTCCTTAATGATACAGTAAAATAGTTTCCAAAAAGTGCTATTTCTTTTCTTTCTCTCCCTTTCTTTCCTAATGTGATTGCGAAGAATTCTCAAGATATGTAAACAGACCCCGACATTTATTGATGTAGACGTATATTTTTTTAATTTGAAACTTGAGATATCTTTAAAATCTTATACCTAAGATTAACCCTAGGGGTTTCTTCCTCCCACTATGGCCACAGCTCTCATCCCAATCCAGAGAACCAGTACTGATACATAATGGCTGGGAACAAGCAGTGAGCAAAACATAGAAATCTTATGGGGATGGTAGAGGAGATATGTCTAGGGGGCCTGGTTTGAGGTTGACAAAAAGTGTTTGGGGCTTCTTTTTAAGTTCTGCTTTCACACCTCTGAACCTCTCAACAGATGCTTCTCATCCTTATCAGATCCAATATTCTCTTTTTCTATAGCAAACACTGTAATTTCCCCCTTTCCTGAAATGAAATTCATAACTAATGTAAGCTGCTTAAACACACCTTAACTGTAATATAAACGGGGAGAAAGTATTTTGTTATAAAAATTTTTTAATGCAACTGAGTGAATGAAAGAATCAGTGATGATGTTTTTGTACATCTTTACTGAATGGGAAAGTGGAAACCTTTGCCAGATATCTGCGAAGCCAGTTAAAAAGCAGTGGCAAGGGGGGTGTCAAATATTTGGTAGCAGAAGGAAATTGAAGTTTGCAGAACACACAGTACAGTATATATATGACATATTACTGAATTGTAAACTTGAAACCTATTTTGTTAACTAATGTCACCCCAATAATTATAATTAAAAAAAATTTTTTAAACAGTGGGAACCACAGTATCACTGCACATATGTAGATTTATATTATTTTATATTATTATATTATAGAGCAGTATTAATGCTCTACAATTTATCTTTTAAAAAAAGAACAAAAAGCAATCAAGACATGTGATGCTGTTAATTTAAAATGCAGAGCCCAGACTATTGAGCAACAGCTAACACAGTTGCTGGTTTATGTGATAGGGAAAACACTTTCTCTTTTCTTTCCTCAACCCCCTCGTTACTCTGGATGAGGAGACTCCATACTTTAAAGCAGAGTCCAAGAGCAGGAAGTCTTTCTGAGACCCACTTCTTTCTAAATGAGCCACTTTGGGCATCAGAAGTTGACTCAGGAGAGAGAAACAAAGTTCCAAACAAAGCCCCGGAACAGCAGTGGCCACTGTAAATTTACAACCAATGTAAATTTATAAAAGATCAGCAGTGAAGATTATTATTTTAGTGAATACATGGAGGCCAACACTGCTCTAAACAAAAGGTGGTTGAGAGTATATCACTACTATAAGCCAAAAGGAAACAAAATAAAAAGTATCCTTTACTGTAAACAACAGCTGTAAAAGTACTCTACTTGGGATAATTCTTTTAAAAATAATCTCTGGCTAGGGATTAGGATTTAGGATACCCTTTCTAAGTATAATTTAAATCCCAGGGCTATTTAAAATTTTTTCTGAGTTTAAGATTTTACTATATAGTTCTTATTTATAGAAGATTGCCAACTAATATAGGAGGAATGATAGGTGTAGAAAAAACAGTCTTTTACACTCAGTAATATTTGTTCTAGGCAGCATTTATTCTTGGGTATTTTAGCAGCCAAATGAAAGACTATGGGAGAACAGGGTAGCCACACAATTTTTAAAATATCACCCCACAGATTACTAATAACAAAAGGAAAAGGAGGGAAAGGTACCCATACTGTGGAAAAACCTCTCAAATATCATCCTAACCCAAAGACTTGTCACCATCAGTGATGAGCAAACTGAACCATTGCCTTTAGCTGTGATACACAGAAAAGGCTACAGCATCACCTAAGTAATATTTCTACCAAAATGTTTACCTGAGTTCAATATGAGAAAACAGACACATCCAAATAGAAAGGCACTGGATTCTTCTGCAAGTCACATGTCACCATAAAAACAGACAGATTCAAGTGTTAGCTTAATGGAGACATCACAACTATACTGTCTAGTCCTTGATTAGATCCTGAATTTAAGGAGCTTTAAAAAAAATCTAAATGGCTCGGGCCTGCTTATTACTTGGATGGGAGACCACCTAGGAAGACCAGGTGCTGTAGGTGTAAAAAATAAGGGATTGTAAGCAATCTGTGAGGTCAACCAAGGGTTACCTCACCTGAAAAAAAATCTAAATGGTGTTTTTGGAATAGTTGGGTGAGTTTGGATCTGGGCTGCATGTTAGCGGTGCTGAATTCATGTTTGGCTTTCTGAGTATCACCATTGTGAGAATAAGCATGAGACTGCTTATTCTTAGGAGACACACTTTAGGGGTAAGGGGTCTCAACGTCTGTAACTCTAAAATGGTTTAGTAAAGTACTCAGATTTTACATATGTGTGTATGTGTAATGTGTGGTTGTTTATATATCTAGAGAGAGTAAATCTGGGACAATGTTAACAATGAGGAAATCCAGGTTGAATTTTTTAAATATAAAGTTGGGAAATTTTCAAAAGTATAAAATATTATAAATAAATTCACAAAATGGGAGATAATATTTTCAAACAGGATAGGAAAGGGTAGATTTCCTTAATTTAGGAAGACAAAAAATATTAACAATCCAATAGAAAAATAGTTCACAGGATAAATAGGCAATTCACAGCCAACGTGTGGAGAAATGTTTAACCTCACAATAAAGAGCATGCAAATAAAAACCAAAATAAAATATCATTTTTAACTTATCAACTGCTGACAGAGCTCAAAAACATTTATAATTTGCTTTGTAAGGAGACCCAGGGATGAGGCAATAGGCATGTACATATTAATGGTGTGAGTATAAATTGTGGTATAACCTTTTTGGTGAGCAGCAGGGATTAAAATTGAAAATCCATGCCTTGCACTTCTAGGGATTTATCCCAAACATACACCTCTACAGGTGCACAAAGAAGTATGTATAAGGATATTTGCTATGGAATTGTTTGCAATACTAAAGGTTGGTAGCAATCTAAACATCCATTGAGAGGGACTGGGCTATCCAGAAAGGATCAGCTATCCATGCAGTGCAACAGCCATCCAGTGCACCTCTATAAAGAATGTGGCAGCCTCGGAAGTACTGTACGGACAAGACAAACTGCTAATATGTATTTTTAATGAAGAAAAGCAAGGTGCTGAATAATTTATAATGTAACAATTTGTTTTTTAAAAGAGAGGCTCTGGATGCTAAATACATGGTTATGTTCACTGTGAAAACTCATCAAGCAGAACACTCATGATTCATGTACTTTTCCATATGTATAACATGCATGTGAAAAAACTTACCGAAAAGTTCCAAAAAGGGAGCAGATAGTAGATACACTTATGCTTATGTATAAAGAAAGTGTTTCTGGAAGGGTAAACAGAAACTGTTAAGGCTGGAGAGGTGTTGGGAGATAGAGAAGCCTTCTCAGTACTGTATTTTGTTTTCTGCATATGTTACTACTAAGGAAAGAAAGGGATTTTCATGAAAATTTTATAGTACCATTTAAATGATAGCAAGGTAAGGTTTGTGGCAGGATTCTGGCTGTGGGTATACCTAGCTAATGTGTTTAATCCTTTCTCTGCTCCTTTTTTATTATATTCTTCAGAATAACTGCGCAAAGACTTGCCCACTTGAACAAGTGTTTGATGAACTTTAAGCTAGGGAATTTTAGCTATCAGAAAAACCCTCTGAAATTGGGAGAGCTTCAAGGGAATCACTTCACTGTTGTTCTCAGGTAAAGAACTGTGGGTCGGAATGCAGACCAGAGAGGGTCTTGCTGGGACACCTCAAGTCTGCACAAAACAGTTATTAATCCAGGTGAGCTGGTACTAGCAGGCATGGCAGCAAGGAAAGGCAGACTGGGCCTGGTAGGGCTGGGAGAGCAAATACTATTGTAGTGTTAGTACGGACAGTCACTTCCCTCTCAAAACTCAGCACCACCTTCACAAAGATGCCAGCACCTTAAATATTGTGTTAAAATACAAGAAACCTGTAATTCCACTTATATGTAATACCTAGAATAGGCAAATTATAAATACAAAGTAGACTAGATGTTACCTGGGGCTGGGGGGGATGGAGCTATTGTTAAGGGGTGCAGAGTTTGGGTTTGGGAAGATGAAAAAATTTGAGTAGTGGTGAAGGTAGCATAAAATTGTGAATGTACTTAATGCCAGTATATTGCATGCTTAAAAATGGCTAAAATGGTCGGTTTAATATTATGTATATTTTACCACAATTAAAAAAAAGAAATGGCAAAATCCTTATGTAGAGATAAAGCTTTAGGGACAAAGGAAAGGCGTGGAAGCCAAGCCATATCTTTTATTATGTGCATCCCTGACTGACTGTAAATTTTTTCCTCTGCATAATTCGGACCCGTACAGAAATATAACAGGAACTGATGACCAAGTACAGCAGGCTATGAACTCTCTCAAGGAGATTGGATTTATTAACTACTATGGAATGCAAAGATTCGGAACTACAGCCATCCCCACATATCAAGTTGGAAGGTCTGTATTTAATTTCTTAACTCTGATCCAAAAGAACTCTCTCATAAAAAAGACAGTTTTTGCTGGTGTTGTGTTGAATTATTTCTAGATTTCCTCATGTCTGGGCCAAATGAACTAGTATCTCAACCTTTTGGATCTTATCCACAGCCACTTTCTAAATTTTGTTCTAAAAGAATACATGCACAAGGTAAAATAATAAATCAGAGTTCACAAAGATAGAACCTAAAAAGTAAGTATTTCTCCCACACCTGATTGCTCATCCAGGGATTCTATTTTTACGTTCTTTTAACAGGTAAATCTTGGCTCAGTAAGTGACCCAACAGTAAGCAGTTGAGTAACTCAAGCCCAGAGTAGCCTGACAGAGGTGATGCGCCTTCTGATTTCTGTTAACAAGTGCTTCTCCGTTTATTAAACTGGGATCTGCCCCTCCCCCACCCTTAAAGAAAGTGCTATCAGATGTAATTAGTGAAGTAAAATTTATTTTGGGGACTCACTTTTAGTTAATAGGAAGTTCCTCTAGGTTAAGGTATGGTGGGAGTCCTATCATTGTGTACTTGGGTTCATAAACCTACTTACGCTATGCTACTGTCCATTAGAGACTGTGTTACATACAGTAATTATTCACATGGGAGTTAGAATTGTAAAAGTTATGAATTGCAAGTCATTTAGTTTGTGTTCTTCATTGTGTTTCAAACTCTTCGTTTTGGCAAAAATGAAATTTAGACTTAGGAAAGTATGTTGGAGCTCACTAGTTTGTCAGCTATAGTCCTGGGAATAGAGTTTTCTTGATTTCTAGCAACATGAAGTTCATGTGTGGTTTTGGGGGGCTTTTTGTTTGTTTTTTGTTGTTGTTGTTGTTTTAAGCACAAAAGTAAAAACCTATCACGTGGTATTTCCTCTAGCCCTTTGAGGCTGTGTTCTGAAGGTTAAAAGCTCAAGCACTAAAGTCAGACTTCAGTTCTGAGCCTCAGATTACTCATCTCTAAACAGATGATAATACCAGCCTCAGTGTGGTGAAATGAAGCGACATGTTTATGCAGCACCTATTTCTATGCCTGCAATATAGTAAGTGCTCAGTAAATGAAAAGTGATATTTTCAAATTAAAACATTTAATAACCAGAGAAAAAATTGTTGCCAAGAAGAAAACTATAGTGATTAATAATCACTATTATTAGATAATAAAAGACAATATTTTTAGTCTCGCTAATGGTCAGAGAACATTGATAAAGATAATGAAGATGCTAATTGTAGTAGGGGTCAGATTAAGGGGAGGCTGTATCAACCTTTGAAGAGGAATTAATTTAGCAGATCAACCCACCAAATAATAGAAAATATATGCAAAATCATACATCTGATAAGGGATTAATAACCAAAATGTGTAAATAGCTTCTACAACTCAACAGCAACGAAAATTAAAAATGGTGAAAAAACTTGAAGATATACATATTAATAAGCACATGAAAAGATGATCAGCATCACTAATTACTAGGGAAATGCAAATTGATATCACAGTGAGATACTACTTTATACCCATTAGGATGGCCGTAATAAAAATGTGTTGGTGAGGACGTGGAGAAATTGGAACCCTTGTGCACTGCTGGTGGGAATGTAAAATGGTATAGCCACTGTGGAAAATGATATGAGGATTCCTCAAAAAATTAAACATAGAATTACCATATGATCCAGCAATTCCATTTCTGGGTATGTGCCCAAAAGTAGTAAAAACAACAACTCAACATATTATATACCAATGTTTATAGGAACATTACAGTAACCAAAAGGTGGTACATAAATACAATGGAATATCATTCAGCCTTAAAAAAGAAAGAATATTTTGACATATTAGTAAACCTTGAAGAATATTTGGCTAAGTAAAATAAGCCAGTCAAAACAGGACATTGTATAATTCCCCTCATATGAGGTTCCTACAGTAGCTAATAGACAAAATAGAATGGTGATTGCCAGGTGCTGAAGCTAGAGGGAAGTGGCGAGTTATTGTTTAATGTGTACAGAGTTTCATTTAGGGAAGATTAAGAAGCTCTGGAGGATGGCCCATAGTGTAGTGGTCAGGACGTCTGCTTTACACACAGAAGTTCCTGGGTTCGTGCCCTAAGTTGAGCCACAGACCATACCCGGGGTGCACCAGCCCCTGGGGGTGCCCCAGGTCCTGGGCACATGCCGCCAGTATGTGGGAGGAGATGCCTCACCTTCACCCAGTTTTCAAGGGGAGACGGCACCGTCTGTAGTTCGGCTGGAACTGGCGGGCGATCAAAGAGAGAGGAGGAAAGAAGTTCTGGAAGCAGATGGTCCTGATGGTTACACAGTGGTGTGAATGTACTTAATGCCACAGAACTGTGCATTTAAAAATGATAAATTTTCTGTTTTGTTCATTTTACACATTTAAAAAATGGAAAAAGGAAAAGATAACATAAAAGTAGAAAACATCTTTATGTGTAGTCGGCCAGATAGAATGGCCTGTTATAAACCAAATATATTCATATTTAATGAGGCAGTGTATGCTGAACCTTCATATAAATGGTAGCATCTTAAAAGATGTAGAGAAGTTCTATAGTTAAACTTTTTAATATATTACACCTGTGTTGGCAAACTTTTTCTGTAAAAGACCTGACAGTAAATATTTTAGGCTTTGTGAACCTTAGAGAATTTATAGCAGCTCCAGTAAGACTTCACATAATGTCTTTGAAAGGTTCTTAGAAACTGTGACTCTAAGTGAAATGATGTAGAGTGAAACCAATTTAAACATAGGCTAATTGATATAAACTTGTTAAGTTCCTACATCATATTTGTGGTCACAAAAACACAGACAGTGGCCCTGAGTAGGAAGCAGTTCTGTTTTTCCCTCATCAGCATTACAGCAAAATGATGTTGAACGAAACATTGTTCGAGGACGTGCTATATACTCTGCTGTTACAGTGCAAAAGCAGCCACACAACACATGAACAAATGAACACAGCTGTTTTGCAATAAAACTATTTACAGATTCTAGTGGCCGGCCAGATAACAAAGGTTTTGAGCATAGAAGTCCTTTTCCATGGTATCTGGCAGACCAATGCCTATACAGTTTTGAAAGTGTTGCTAAAGGCCTAGCCAGATAATTTTGTGTCACTCGGGAGTATATTATTTTCTTTTTTTTTCAATTAAAGTTGACAGTTAATATTATATTAGTTTCAGGTGTACAGGATAGTGATTAATTTATATAATTTACAAAGTGATCCCCCTGATAAGTCCCACCTAGCACCATATATAGTTATTACAATATTATTGACTATATTTCCTCTGCTGTACTTTATTCACATCCCCGTGACTATTTTGTAATTACTGATTTGTACCTCTAAATTCTTTCCCCCTTTTCACCCCTTCTCCCAACCTGCCTCTCATCTGGCAATCATCAGTTTATTCTCTGTGTCTGAGTCTATTTCTATTTTGTTTGTTCATTTATTTTGTTCTTTAGATTCCTCATATACGTGATTTCATATGGCATTTGTCTTTATATGACTTATTTCACTCAGCATAATACCTTCTAGGTCTACTCCAGGAGTATATTTAAAAAATCGATATAGCATGGCTTATTCCAGGACTACAAGGATGGCCAACAATAGGATATCTGTTAATGTAATTCATTCTATTTATAGATTAAAAATCTATAAGATCTCATCAATAGATAACTAAACAGCACTTTATACAATTTAATGTTAAAAAATGTAGCTTAAATATGAAAAATAAAAATTCTAAATAAAAAAACAAAAATTAATAGAAGGAATTTCTATATTCTCTTTTTTTTTTTATTTCTATATTCTTTTGATAGGGAAGGTCTTTCTAAGCATAACTCCAAGACCAGAAGTGTTACCTGAAAAAATTTTTCAGGTATGATATACAAAATATAATTTCTGTATGACAAAAGCTAATACAATAAAAGTTAAAGGAAAAATTGTATACACTTATAGATGCATCAAAAAGTCTTAAAAAATACACTCTAAAGTGTTAACTGCTTAATTTCTTAAAGATTAGTAACAAGTAACCTTATGTGCTGTTTATTTTTAACAATCATGTATAACAATCAGCAAAAATAAAGACTTCCATTTTCTCAAGAATAGTAGAGATGGATAAATAGTATTCTATTTGCTAAGGTCAGAAGGTTTTTAAATGGGGGAGAAATTTTTTTGAGAAATTTCAAATAAGTTTTAGTACATAAAGACTTATCTTTGATTTATACAAGTAATACCATATATAACAAAGCATAGTACGTAGTATTTATACTAACAGAATTTGAAAACTGAAATGATGCTAAATGTTAGGAGTAGACATGTTCTCTTAAGAGGACTTAAATCTGAAATCTATATCATTATATTAGCTTTTCAGCTTTTAAGATTAATGAAATATAAAGTTAATACGATTTGTTGATTTCACAGATTTGGCTATATAAAATTCATCTTAATGCAAAATTGAGTAAAATAAATGCTGTTTAATTTTAGAGCTATACTGCAGAATTCCTGGGCCGAAGTTATGGACTTAATATTGAAACCCCGTTCTGGAGGTGAGAATAAAATTTATGTTGTGAAAAAGTACAACAAATAGCTAGGTAGTTATGGAATTGCTTTGAATAAAAGTATGTGTGGAAATTAGAATAATAATTCCACAATTTTAAAAATTGTTTTTACAGTAAAATGAAAAGTATAGTTATTTTCACAAGGTTTCTGTATATATTTGAGATTACAGTTTATATTCATTTTAGCTCATCTAATTTATTAATTCATAAACTAATGCATTCATTTCCTTTTCTCCATGTACTATTGAATCTCGGAACACATAAGAATCCAGATTTCACTTGTAGTTAATTTCCTAAAAGCATAGTGTAATAGACTATAAAAACTTGGCAAAAACATGTTGAGGATCTTTAGTTTTGAAGAGTTCCTTAAAAACTTTCCAGAAAGTTTCTGTAAGATGAAAAAGGGTTTAAGTACTACTTTAAAAATTATAAAAATGATTATGCTCACTTTGATTATTCATTTGCAAATTTAAAAGATAAAATTATCAAATTTTGAGGGAAATAACCCATTAAATTTGACAATACAATTAGAAAAAAGAGAGAGAATAAAGGACTGCCAAGGTTTTGTTGCATTTGAATCAGCTATGATAATGAACAGTAACTCTGTAAATGCTGGGGTGGTTAGCACATTGTTGACAAAGCCATCTAGTTCTATAAACTCTGCATTTCCCCATCTCTTTACTTTCTGATGGTTATTCTCAGAGGAACAGAAGCTTTTCAGAGTAACTATTACAAATGACATTTTCTAGTTTGTGTTCTCTATGAAGCAGTTTTAAGTTATGGAAATCTGTCTATTGGATAAATTGTTTAATCATAGCTTTTCTTTTTTTTTTACCCACCCTCCCCCACCCCGCAGCTGAAAAGGGGTACTTGGTTAAATGCAGGGAAGAATGGGCGAAGACCAAAGACCCAGCCGCTGCCCTCAGAAAACTACCTGTCAAAAGGTGTGTGGAAGGGCAGCTGCTTCGAGGACTTTCAAAATATGGAATGAAGAATATAGTCTCTGCATTTGGCATAGTGAGTGTGATTTGTGAAGTCAGGCAAATGACTCAGGGTGGTTTAATGTTTTTTAGAATTTGGCTGTAAATATTTCTCTAAATTTGGAAAGAGCAGAAGGTAAATAAGGATCGTTTGGTTGTCTCTGACAGGTGTATTGCCTGAGTGATCCTTGCTCAGACCTGAGTGGCGATGGGGGTGGAGGGTGAGTGCCAGCGGTGTCGGCACAGTTGTTAACATTGAGAGAATGAGAAAAGCATTAACATGGAAAATACTGTCTACAAGGAAATTTAAATTAACTGGTATTTGAGAACTCAGAATCCATTAGAGTTAATTTCTTGATTATTCTCCAGCATCAAAACTGTAACCTGCCTCAGTAAGAAGGTTGCACAGTAAGCAGTCTGAATAATTCTGTTTTGATTTGGTTTTTTAATGGTGGTACAAGATGATACTCACTCTTGGCTAGCCAATACTAATATTCAAATATCTATAATCCAGAATAGACTAAAATTTAATTCTTAAACATAATATCTTTTTTACTCTTCCCTAGGATGTACGCAAAAAAAAAGCAGGATTCTTCATGAATTAGTTGTCATTTAGGTTTTTTCCTTCCATAAGATGATGGGGAAGAAAGCACTGCTAGCTCTATAATTGAAGTATACATTCCTTGGGTTTGAAGTCTGTGTCGTTAATGGAGGGTGTAAATTCTGTAGCACTTGCTTCATCTGCATGAAAATTTGCCCTGTGGACACAAAACGGCAGCCACTGCAACTGCAGCTGATTGTGAACTCCGCAGTGTGAGGGTTTTCATCTCTAAAGTTGGTAGCTGCGTATGAGTCACTATCTCTTAGGCTGTTAGAGAAATGTGAGATGTAAGGTATGAGTTTCTTATATGAGGGTCACCACTAAAGTAAGATGTCTTGGAAAGTACAGTACTTTTAGTATTTAGAATATTTTTTTTCTTGCCTATTTTATTTCCTTCACCCCAGATACCAAGAAATAATCGTTTGATGTATATTCATAGCTATCAAAGCTATGTGTGGAATAACATGGTGAGCAAGAGAATAGAAGAGTATGGACTGAAACCTGTTCCAGGGGACCTGGTTCTCAAAGGAGGTAAAAAGGCCGATTCCATGATTGTTCTACCAAACTAGGGTCCAGTTATTTGATACCAGTGCTAAAAATCCAGCCTGGCTACTAGTTAAGAGAGAGATGTCTATTAAGTTTGAAAAGGAAGGACGTTGTCAGCTGGGCTGACTCGGTTGGATCTGGATCTGTATATATGAAAATATAACACTGATTTGAGTAAAGTGCCTGAGTCTTCATTTTCTCAGCTGGAATAAGATTTGGACCAAAGTACTTAAAATCCTTTTCCAAGCTTTATCTGGGTCTAGCAAATACTTCTCTGCACTTTTAATGTACTTTAGCCTCTCAGCTGTGACTGGCCTGTTTGAAGAGTTTCTTCAATTCAGCACTAGACTGGAGCTCACTTTACATGTGGGCCATGATCTAGTGGACACTTAGTGCACACTGTGTGCCCAAAGTGTTCCTCAGACACACAGACAGTCCCATCTGCTGTTGAGCCATCACTGTGCGCAGTCCTGTGCTACGTACGCCCTTTCCCTACGTTCTCTAGCTTAAAGCTCACAGTATTACTGCGAAGTTGTCTCTTCATCCTTCAGATGAGCTTCTGTCACTTGCCCAGGGGTCACAGCTGGTTAAAAAATAAAAAGACTAGGGGCGCTCAGCATCACATCAGTCTGTTTCCAGAGTCCATGCTCTTATGATACCCAGCTGCCCTACACTCTGAAGACAGCCTGCTCATCTGCAAGTGTGCCTGATAAATCCACTTAATTATTTTTCTTCCTGATTTCACATTTTTTCCTCATCCAATATTGATAACATCCAGTGTATTTTAATGTCCCTTGAGCCACCATATTTTATCCTCTAAATACAGGCTTTTTTTAAATATTAGTTCTTTTAGCAAAATGCATTCATTTTTGATAGCTTTCCATATAGTAATTTGTAGTGTTGATTGTTTAATAAAGAAAAGGAGCTGATTGTTAAAAGCAAGCATTCCCACAAAATGAGGGTGCAACTACGAAATAAACGTTTTTTAACTTTCTACTTTTTCAAAGTCTGTGATTTTTGTTTCTTGGGTAGAGTAGAAAAGATAGGTATATATTCCAACTAATTTCTTTAAGCTGCTTGGGCCACTGAACCTGGACCACCTTACACTTCTGACTGCTTAGGTGTATATCATTTTAGAAGATTGAGCTCATGAAAATATTGCCTAATATTTTCTTAATTTATTCGATTTTGAATTTGTAGCCACAGCCACCTATATTGAGGAAGAAGATATTCATAATTACTCTATCCATGATGTGGTAATGCCCTTGCCTGGTTTTGATGTTATCTACCCAAAGCATAAAAGTAAGTTCCCTATATGAGGAAAGCAGTTAAAACAAAGTCTAACATAATTAAGCCACTGGCAACCAAGAATAGAGGGAGGAGAGGGGGAATTGATAGTTTAAATATAATTTTATAACTTTGATATCCATTAGACTTGAAAAACATTTAGATTTCAAATATATAAGATTTTTGTTTACTTACAGAAGTCTCAGAAACAGATGCATTCAGATGGATAATTTAAATTAAGAAACAGGACGGTGGTGGTTGTGATGGTGGTGGTGGTAATATAGGTATTGCTGTTAGTGTATTAGCCATATTTAAGTTTCTGAAATTCACTGGTTCATATTAAGGATGGGAAGTGTTTGGAAAGAGTCATTGAACAGTGAATGGATAATTGTACTCTAACATTACATTTTTAACCTTTTTTTTAACCATGTAAGTAATATCTGCTCATTATGTTTTAAAAGTCAACAAACACAGGAATTTATTAAGTGAAAAGTTAAAATTATTTCCCATTCACCAGAGCCTGTTAAAAATTACTTCTGTTAGCTTTGTGGATGCCATTTTGGGGAGGGAGGAATTAGAACTTTAATTGTTCAAGGATTCAAAATTTAAAAAAAGAGAGCAGCTCTGAGCATGGCACTAACTTGGTGGACTTGACCTTGGAAGGTTACTAATGGCCAGGGCTGAGCTGTCCAAGGTGTTTTTCTGTTAAAACATCTTTTTTCTTAAGAGGCCAGAATGATTTTATCAGTGTTATATTCCTTGCAGTTTTATTAATTATAGAATGATTAGGATTAACACCCCACTTTGATATAATGCAAATACTTATAAAAGAGTTATATAGTAACCTGCCATTTACATGTTAATTTAATCGGATTGCTGTGCTTCTAATACATGAGGTTGACTTCATGAGGGAAAAGGAGAGAAGAGGAACGGAGAATGCATAGGAAGTAGATAAGGGAGGAGTGTGGTCTGCCTGTCTTGGGTTGGTGGCACAGTGAGGAATTGAGAGATAGCCCCAGCACCTAGTGGGAGGGAAGGCACTAAGATGCTAAGAGCCACGCTTGCCCTCTTTCCTAGAAAGAAAAAGAAAACATTTTTTTTCTTCTTTCTAGTACCTTTCAGAATCAGAAACTTGGGCTAATAACCAATTAAAACAATTCAGCACAGCCTCTAACAAAGCCATTCATGAAAACCTTGTGGGCAAGACAGGCGCCCATAGACTGGATGGGTGGTAGTTCAGACCTGTGAATTCATATCATGTGCGCACTGGGTGTCCAGCAGTGCTTGCTTGAGGAGTCCCTGTTGTCCTGATAAGTGTGTCTTGAGGGAGTCTTTCCTAGACCGGGTGTATCTAATATTTTTTATGAATAACTTGAATAAAGAAATCTTATCATCATGCCAAGCGAAATAAGCCAGATAGAAAAAGTTGAAAATAACATGATATCACTTACATGTGGGATATAAACCTTAAAGCAACAAACAGGACAACAGAGGCTCATGGACATGGACAATAAACTAGTGGTCACCTGAGGGTAGGGCGGGGAGGGAGGAATTAGACGGGGTAAGGGGTGGAGTAGAAGAAATATCATTTTTGCACATAGTGTAACCCAAAATAGTTGCTACCAATTACATGTGGCGGGGGGGGGGCAAGTATTTAAAAAGAACTGCAGAGGTCATTTAATAGAGTTAAATATAAATTCTCCCATTTATGCCCAAAGGTCAAATGTATAGACGGAGAAGGCTCATTTTGATAGTAGTCTACATAAAAAGTATGTGCAGTTACTGGGTTCGATGGGGAATGCAGAAATATCAAAGGAAGGTCAATTGAGAGAACCATTGTTCGGCCCAGAGAAAATCTGGCTTAAAGGCCCAGTACTTATGAATACATGTAGAAGAGGGTGGGTAGTCTGCTGTGTTCCAGAGTGGTCAACAGGAGTTACAAGAACACATATTTCACCTTGGAAAAGGAAGCACTTTCTAATAACTATGTACCTCACAAAGAAGTAGTTGCAGCATGCAAGCACAGGTTGGAGGACTGTCTCTCTTGGGTGTTATGAAAAAGTTTCTACATCAGGTGTCAGGGCGAGCCAGATGGTTTTCTCAGGTCTCTTATTTTTTGTACGTTTTTTTATAACTATCTTCTGCCAGAAAGAGTTGGAGGCGTCTGTGTATGATCTCTTCTGTCTCTGAGCATGTATAATGGTAGTTTAGTAACTTCTGATGAAATGGCCTATATTTCATAAACTCACTTGGGAACCTTACACCCCAGATACTGTAGCTGGTTGCAAAGGTAACTCACAAGTTAGCTAAAGGTAAGCTGGTGACACCTAGCCCTAGTTAGTAAGTCACTACGTTTTGATTCCAAAGAATAGGCTGGATTGTAAACTAGGGTGACTAATTTTATTAGGGCAAACCAGCTGAATTTACTGCAGTATTTGTAGCCTAATTCAAGGTCGCTTGCTGACATGCAGCATTCCAACTAACTTTTTGTATTTCACATTAGTTAGTGAAGCCTACAGGGAAATGCTCACAGCAGACAATCTTGATATTGACAACATGAGACACAAAATTCGAGATTATTCCTTATCAGGGGCCTACCGAAAGATCATTATTCGTCCTCAGAATGTCAGCTGGTGAGTAATAGCTTGGAATGAAACAGAACTAAATTACTATGTGAAATTCTAAGCTTGTGTAACGCACATATATTCTTCAGGGCTTATATTTGACATATAAATGTTGTGGCTATTACTATTATTAGTGTTGCTATTTTTGATATTTTTCAAATCATCAGGAAATAAGTGAATGCAAACTTACAGTGAAAGTGGCTTAGTGTATAGTTTATTGACATTACTGAATTATTGGAGAAATATGCAGAGAATGAACTTTTTCCCTATTTCTGAAAAACCTAAATTTGCTTACAGAGCTATCACTGAGAAGTTACCTTATTCAGAATTAGTTATGAACTTGGAAACCTGATTTGGTGGTTTTAATACCATGTTCCTAGAGAGAAAAAGATACTTATATTAAACCATTTAAAAATACTTTAATATCTAGTATTATCTAAAGCTTTATTTGATAATTTTAGAAATTAAATCCTGAGCTAGTTGCCCAATGCCAGGTGTTCTCTTCCCTCCTCATCTCTGCATTGTGGGGAGAGGTCAGCAGAGCTGGACCTTGCCCTTTCGCTCCGTGAGGGGCGGTTCCTCCCGAGTAGTAACACTATGTTAGTAGTGATAACTACTCTGGATAAAATATGATGCTGTGATTAATTCAGTTGTGTCTGTGCAAAGTGAAGTTTACTACTTATCAACTGCACAGAAAAGAATTTCCATCTATCACCTTGCTATGTAGTAATATAAAGGCAATGCTTATCTGGCCTCGCTCTGCTATTAAGTAGTTCCATGTAGAATAATCTGCAATAGACCTATGTGTTTTTTCTTGCTGAGCAAATGTTGATGAATAACTTAATACCTTTTATAGAATTTTGCATTCACACTTTTCTTTACATGTACATTTTGAAGGGAAGTCGTTGCATATGATGACCCTAAAATCCCACTCTTCAACACAGATGTGGACAACCTAGAAGGGAAACCACCACCAGTTTTTACTTCTGGTGAGTTTACTCAGCCATCAGGTCTGTGTTAACTTCTTTTATTTTCTAAAAAAACCTCTTATAATCACCACCACCTCCCACCCACTCTGTAATTTCTATTTTATGTTTTGTCGTCTTAGTTTCATGATTATAGCTGGAGGTCAGTGATTAAAACAGTAAATCCTAAGGAAAATGGTTGACTTTAGGGAAGGTTTCAATTTTAGTTATTTCCTCTCTACCCTCACAGAGAGTTAACAAAGGTGAGTGAAAATCCAGGAAGAATCTAAAATATTAAATTTGCATTTTCATTGTCAAATTCTTGTTGCCATTCCTTTGTCTTCACTATTTGCTCTAATTTTTTTTTTCTTTTAGTATGCATTTCTCTTCTGTGCTTTTCTTTTTGTCTGCCTGTTTTATGGCACAGATCTAAGTAGAATTAGGGTAGAGATGTAGCTGTGTCAGACACTCACCGACCTGTTACTTCCATGGCTCATTCTTTGAAGTCCTGTGGGAAGTAGAAGCCTAAGGAAGGGAGCACAGTTCTTTTATTTATATAGGGATTAGATGACTCGCCCTAGTCAGTCTGCAGCTGCCTTACTTTTCTGACTGTTCTCCTTTTTCTTGCTTGGCAGAAGGCAAATACAGAGCTCTGAAAATGGATTTTTCTCTTCCGCCTTCTACCTATGCTACCATGGCCATTCGCGAAGTGCTAAAAATGGATACCAGCATCAAGAATCAAACCCAGCTGAATACCACCTGGCTCCGCTGAGTCCTTTGTCCCCAGATTAGAAAATGCAGACAAGTGTTTGATGGCTTATCATTTTCCTCTTAGCACAGACCCATCCGTGGATTTTGGACCTTCGTAGTAAAAGATTATTTGTATTTTTTCAAGTTTTTCTTAGCTTACTTTGCAGTATTTGTATACATATACAAATCCTGAGGATCCTAATTCTAGCTCAGAGAATATAAATTGGTCAGAATATTTTTAAGGTGCTTAAATCATAGTAAAATGTCAGCTTCATTGGCTTTCTAATCATTAAAAAGAACTTTGGTTTAAAGTAGCAATTTTAGATTTTGCTACATCCTTGAAGGACAGTAGGAATTTTTAACACATTCATAAATGGAGTACACAATAATTAAGGAAAATACAACAAAAAAAATCTTGACAATGGATAATTAGAGCACACACACCCCCACACCCATGCATACAAGTAATAGTACTCAAACCTGTCTAAATGATGACAACATGGACGAGGGTCCATAGTGTAGCAGTTAGCACGTCTGCTTTACACACAGAAGGTCCTGGATTCGCGCCCCAATTAAGTCATGGTCCATGGTGTACGGCCATGCCACCCTGAACAAGCCCAGTGTCTGCTCTCGGCTGCTAAGCAGGATCAGGCCTGCTTAGTACTTGGGTGGGAGACCACCTAGGAAGACCAGGTGCTGTAGGCATAAAAAAAATAAAAATAAATTTAAAAAAAACTGAAATAAATGATGACAAAACATCTATAGATTTATAAACACAAAAGTGATTGTCATTAGCTTATCTATCAGATTCAGGTGAGTGTTTATAGATTTTTTTAGTTGCAATAGCTTGCATTTATATGATCATTGTCTTGCAGGAGAGTGGCATCAATGGGGCCTTTTTTCTTAATGTAAATGTGCAACTATTTTGGTTAGGGTCTAATATTTACTCTAGGTGCCTTTTTGTGTTCAGAATTCTTTCCACTGGACTGGTGGTATTGGCCCAAAATAAATGGCAGTAGAGAAGAAAACTTTAAAAACATACAAGGGCTCCTCCTATCAGCAGCATTAACCTCTGTCGCTGACAGCTTCCATTTCTGGCATTGCATAAAACTTTTCTCTTGGTGTGAAATGATAAACATGCCTTTCCAAGGGTCTCTGACATAATTGTACCAATTTTTACTTTCTATCATTTCTAGAACCAAATATAATAAATATTTTTTAAAATTCCTTTCTACTGGTTTTATTGATAAATCAAATAAATACCTAAAACTGTGCAAATGTGAATCTTGGCCCCGAATAAAGGCAAGGAACTAATGAGGGATCCTCAGAAGTGGTATTGACACAAAAGTGTGTCATGATCGGTTGTGAGGTATCATGAGAATGATCTAGAATATCAAATTGTATGACTAATTGACCATGTTAGACTGAATTCAGGTTATTCTTCCAGCACCACTCATTGCCTTCCAGTGTGTTTTCTGGAGTTGAAAAGAAAGGGATGGAGAAAAGCTACTCTACCAGGAATATCGCACCATGGGAGTATGAATGACATTTGTCCCATATCTGGCAGCGGAAACAAGATTAAGAACTGTTTTTTCAGTCATTACATCTGTCACACAGCAGAAGTTAAAAAAAAATTTAAAATACTGTGGTAAATGACCCTTTTAGCTGACTGGTTTCTAAAGACTCTTTTGTCCTATGAAAACCAAATATATTAAATGTTCTGTACTTTCCAGTACTAGCAAGATATTCTCTTTCAGACCGATTAGTGAAAAAGTATTTATTAAGGGACCCTAACTCTGCCTATTACAAGTGCATTCAATAGTTCTGCATTTATAAATTTACATTACCAAAAAAGTGAGGCTAAAGCTGTAAATGTTTTCCTGATCTAGGAAATACTTATGGCTCTATGATGAGTTCATTTTCCTGTCTTATGAGCTACATTCCTGTAGGGTAAAAATTCTCAGTTTTGGACCACGAACTCTGGAAAATCTGAGAAAAAGTGTGGACACTCTCCAGGTAAAGGAAGGGGGAAAGTGACTACACACACACATGCACACACATACATGTATGCTAACTTGATACAATTTTATGGGCTTCAGGGTATTCAAATAATACCCCCTACTCTAGATAAGTGCTTTCCAAACTTTAATGTGCATAGAAGTTACCTGGAGACCTTGTCAAATACTGCAGAATATATTTCAGGAAGTTAGTTGGAGTCACCACAGTTGGGGAAGCAAGGCTCTAAGCCCACACTGGCCAGTACAGCAGCTACTACTCACGTGTGGCTAATTTCAATTCAAGTTAATTTTAAATTCAGCGTCTCTGTCAGAAGCCACAGTTCAACTGCTTCTTCGTCGTGTGTGGATAGTGGCTGCTGTACTAGCACTGTTCTAGGTAACAAATCAGTCACCGAAGGTACGCAGGAGTCTACACTGATCAGGTGTGACACCAACTGATGCTAATGATGAAAGGCAAACTCAATACATGTTTAATATGTGCAAGTGGGATTACCCTGCCGTTAGATCCAGGGATCTCTTGGTTTAAAGAGTTCCCTTTGAAACATCTCTCTAGGAGTCCCTTAAACTCACTTTTATGCTTCTCATTTTTCTGACTCTGGTATCACCTATAATCCTTTTTTCTTTTCTGCTCATGCTTTCATCTAGATACCTTGTCCAAAGGTTTAGTCAAACCTTAAGGGTCTGTGACCGTGTTGCTCCATATGGGAAAATTATCCAGAAACAAGTCTTAACTTCAGTAATTAAAATCCTCCCGGCTGGCATGTACTATAGCTTCCTATGAAAGCAGCAGCTGCAAAAAGCAAGAATGCTTAGGTCCTATGATTTTGTTTCCTTATAGAAGTACAGTGATGCTTGTGTGACAGCTTTCCATCTGTGCAGAAGACTCCTGGAAAGTGACCAGTATGTAAAAGAGGTGGCAACATTGAACTATAATGGGAGGAATTATTCAAAGCATTCACCTTCTAATGCATACTTACTGTCCCCTCAAAAGCTCTAAACGTTCCTCCAGAAACATCATATTTCATTAGAAATGTAATGCAAACCACATATGTGATTTAAAATTTTCCAGAAGCCAGATTAACAAAGTAAAGAGACAGGTGAGATTAATTGTAGTTGTATTTTGTTTAACCCATATATCCAAAATATTTCAATATGTAATGCATATAAAGAGCTGGTATTTTACATTAGTGCACTTCGTGTTCTAAGTCTTTGAAATCCAGTGTGTACTGTACATTTCCAATACATCTCAGTTCAGATTAGCCACATATCTAGTGCTCAATAGCCACATGTCATTGGCTACCATATTGAACAGTGAAGTTCTACAAAGATCACTTCTTTATTGTATGTCATAGGTATAATGGTAAATTTGTCTCGAGCATTAAGGTTTAATTTCTAAAACGGAATATGTAGGTTGGCTGTAAGGCTAGTTAAATGTGATTTTGAAATAACAGATTTAAGTTTTACGATAATTGGGAGTAAGTATTTTTGCTATGGGAACATAACAAACATGATTGTTAATTAATTCTGAAGTATTTCAGGATGTTTGAAATTTCCCTTAAGCAGTTCTGACAACACCCTGCAATTTTCTCTAAATAATGCAGAGCTAATTCTTGGTGCAACTTCTATTTAGATTTTAAATTCCACATTCATGGAATAGAAATTGAGGTTTCAGGGATGAGAATGAGGATTGTGTGGCTGGTTAGCATATAAGCTGGGAACCCAGGTTGTGCAAGGCTGGTGAGGCAATTGAGGTAGGGCTGAGGTTTTTGCCTTTTTTATTATTATTGACAGCTTTGATGAAATGTAATTCACATTGTACAATTTGCTCATTTTAAGTATGCAATTGAGAAGTTTTTAGTGTATTCAGAGTTGTATAACCATCACCACAATCAATTTTACATGTTTATCACCCCAAAAATACCCCATGCTTACCAGCAGTCACCTCCAACCCCAGCCCTGCCCAGCCCTCGGCAACCATTATTTCCCTAACAAGAACCACTTTCAGTCTCTATAGATTTGTCTCTTTTGGTCATTCATATAAATGGAATTTTGTGTGGTCTTTTGTGACTAAGTTTTCTTTTAGCATAATACTTCCAAGTTTCATTCATGTTGAAACATGAGCAGTCCTTCATTCCTTTTTACTGCCACATAATCTTCCATGCAAATATACCACATGTTCTTTATCCATGCATCCGTTGATAGATAGACATTTGGGTTGTTCTCACCCCACCTTTTGGCTGTCAGGAATAATGTTCTAAACATTTTTGTTCACAGTTTTGTGTGGATATAGGTTTTCATTTCTCCTGGGTATATAGCTAGGAATAGAATTGCTTGCTGGGTCATATAGTAACTCTGTGTTTAATCCTTTGAAGAACCACAAGACTATTTCCCAAAGCAGCTGTGCCATTTTACATTCTCATCAGGAGCATATGAGGATTCCAGTTCTCCACATTGTCACCAGTACTTATTATCTCTCTCTGATTATAGCCATTCTAGCAGTTAGTAATAAGTTGTAGCTCGTGGGGCGTTTTTTTCTTTTTTTAGTTTTTTAAATTTATTTTTAATTATAGTTGATACACTCATTGTGGTTTTGATTTTATTTCCCTAATAACTATCTTGAGCATCTTTTTGTGTGCTTATTGGCCATTCTATGTTTTTTTTTTTCTTTTTCAGAAATGTCTATTCAGATCCTTGGCTGATGTTTAAATTGGGTAATTTGTCTTTTTGTTTTGTTGAGTTGTAAGAATTCCTTATATTTTCTAGATACATTATCAGATATATAATGGGCAAGTATTTTCTCCCATTCTGCGAGGTGTCTTTGCACTTCTCTGAGGGCTGAGTTGTTTTTTAAATTAATTTATTTACATAGAACTGAAGCCATGTTACAGTATATAAGCTGTTTACAACTGCAGTAACGTGTTGCAAAATAAATTATCTAGAAGGCAACAAAAGTACATTGTGAATATATAAAACTGTACAGCATTTGCCGGTACACTTTTTTGATTATTGGCTCTGTGGTGTTTCAAATTATGTTCTCAGAAAAAGAAACGAAATGCCTCAAATTAAAGAAAAAATATATATATATATATATATATATACACACACACAGACCATGTGGATTTGACTCCATTAAAAACACGAAAGTCCTGGCTCTGTGTCCCTCATGGCAGGCAGGCAGGCGGGTTGGTGCTATAGCTGGCCCTTGGCACAGTGGTCTAGCCCTGGTCTGAGACCTGTGGCTGTCAGCAGCTCTGTGGCAACAGGACAGCAGCCCAGTTGGCAGTCTGCCTGCCCTCTGACCTGGAAGTCACCGTTTGTGAGAGGTGGACATCTTAATTTTTATTTCCTTTAGTTGATCAGAATGGAACGAGAAATTCAAACAAGCAAACAAACAAACACACTCCATTTGTAGCTCCTGAAATGGAGGGCTGAGTTTGAAAGGCTGCAGGAGATATTCTTTATTGAGATTTTGTTTGAAAACTAGGAGTCCACAATATCCCTAAAATGGATTTTCATGACTGGAAGTAATGTCGGAAGGAGGCAAGAGAATCAAAGTGTTAAATCAAGCCACATTCAGAGACTGCAATGTGCTGGCCAGCCCTGCAGCCGGGCCAGGAGGACACCTCAGACCAGAGGAGGATGTCTGCGGGGATGGCTAACAGCCCATCCCCCACACCTGTGAAGGGGGACCCACGAGTCGAGACTAAAATGGGGAGCCTAAGGATTAAAGGCTGGGAACTGCTGGCAGGCCTTTCCCTCTACATATTGTTTTACCTTGTCAGGCTACATATTCTTCCTCTTCCTTACGGGATATCCATATCAAAGGAAATGGGAACTACAGAATGACTTATAAACCGAATTACTCAGGGTCCTTTCAGTGCCTTTTACCTGTTTCTTGCACTGTCTCTCTCACTGCCCCTCTCACTCTCCGTGGAGAGCTACCCCTTTTCTGATAAACTTTCTCTTTGACTTTAACTTTGGCGTGTGTGTTGAATTCTTTCTTCACTCTCCCTTCTCTCTGTGCAGGGCTTAGTCTCCTTGTCTCTTGGGGAAATTTGCCCTGTCCGGCATCAGAAGGACTCAAGGGTACCAAGTGCAAGAATTTCTCAGCCTTAACTTTTCAGGATGAAAGGCACCGGGAAGCACTTTTGTTTCAACTCAGATCAGCTCCACCTGCAGCCTCTGAGCACTGTCACACAAATAGCAAATAGTACACACCCCATTGCTCTCCTCAGTCCGCCCACCCACCCACGGCCACATTCGTCCCGTTTCTGTTTCTCTTTTGCTGTTTACAAAAATAATTAACATTTAAGATCTAATACCTGGTTTGACTAAGGCAAATACATTTCTCTAACAAGAGCCTTGGTCTAGAGGATGCAGCGTTGCTTCACTAGATGAGGAAGTGACCTTCCATTAACTTAAACCCTTGGGAAGATGATACCTCTTAATTGATTCTTTTAATCCTTAGTTGATTCTAATAATATCTGCCTGATAAAATGAAGCTAAAGCTATCTTTCCTGGGCCTTCCTGGCTTCTTAGGGGCCAGCTCCTGTACACTAATGATGTAGATAACTCCAAAAAGTGAAAATCCAAAATTAGATAGTTTACAGCCCAGAGAATATCTCTAATTAGCTTTTTTTATAGAAAAAAAATGCATCATTCATTCCACAAACGTTTATTGCATTCCTAGGATACGGAAAGCACTGTGTGGATATCTGTAAGCAAGCCTTGCCTGGAGGAGCTCCTGAAATTAGTTTGTCTGTTCCTTCCTGTGCATTTACCAACTGATGGCCAGAGAAAACCAGTCCAGAAGCATGCTGGGAAAGGGGAGCCTGGCAGCATAACGAAGCTCTGGTAAATAAATCAAAATGGGAAATTCATAAAGAGGATAGTCAAGATAGTGGAGATAGTTTCTTTTTACAAAATGTTGAATGAAAAGTTTGTGGCAAGACAAATGAAAGATATTTCTCCCTAGGTGTGCAGTTTTGTAATTTTAGGCTTAGCAAAGATAGATAATTGTACAGGCATGACTACATAACTCCACTGACCAGCTCTCCTTTTAAAACTGGAAAATATCCATTTATAGTTCAATAAAATATTAATGGCAAAATTAAATGTTAAAGCAAAAAATAAAATAATTTTCTCTTACAGCTCATTATTTTCTAAAGGATTTTCTGACATGTTTTTCTAGCAAAAATCACCAAAATTAATGTTAAGAGTTCAGTGTATTTTTTTAAAGAACCAGCTTTGAATTTCATTGCTTTTCTCAATTGTTTCATATTTTCAGTTTCACTGATTTCTGCTCTGATTTTTTAATTTAAAAAATTTTTTTGCTTGCTTTAGGTAAAATTGCTCTTTTTTCTCTAGCTTTGTAAGACAGAAGTTAGATTATCGATTTTAGATCTTTTCTAAAATATGTATTTAATGTTATAAATTTTCTTCTAATTACTGATTTTGCTACATCCCACAAATTTTGATAGTAGTTTTTCACTTTCATTTAGTTCAAAATATTTTTACATTTTTCTTGTGACTTCTTTTTTAACCGATATGTTATTCAGAGAATCTTATTTAATCTTCAAATATTTGGGGGTTTTCCAGCTTCCTTTCTGTTGCTGATGTTTATTGATTTCCTTGTGGTCTGAGAACAAATTTTGTATGATTTCTTTTTTCTTTTTTTTTAATTTCTTTAAATGTGTTTTATGGCTCAGAATGTCGTATATCTTAGTGAATTTTCCATGTGAGCTTGAAAAAAATGTTCTGTTGAATTAAATATTCTGTAAATGTCAGTCAGACCAAGTCGAGTGATGGTGTCATTCAGGTCAACTGTATCCTACTGATGTTCTGCCTTCTGGATCTATTCATTACTGAAAGAGGAGTATTGAAATCTCCAATGATAATAGTGGATTTGTCTATTTCTTCTTGCATTTCTATCAGTTGTATCTCACATATTCTGACGCACTGTTGTTAGGTGGATAAATGTTTAAGACTGTTATGTCTTGTTGAAGAATGGACCCCTTTATCATTACATAATGACCCTCTTTATTGCTGATCATTTTCCTTCCACTGAAGTCTTCTCTGTCTGAAATTAACATACACTATAATCACCCAATTTACTGTTACTATTATTACTTTGAACAAAGAGTTATCTATTAGATCAATTAACAATAAGAAATGGAAAAGGTTATATTTCATATTAATTTATTACATCACCAATGCTCCTTCCTTTATATACACTTCTGTTTCCAACTTATATAAATGTTTTCTTTCTGAGTAACTTAACAGTTCTTGTAAGACAAGTCTGCTGGCAATGAATTCTGATTTTGTTTCCCTGAGAAAGTCTTTATTTTTCTTTCATTTTTGAAGGATGATTTTACTGCATATAAATTCTAAGTTGGTAGGGTTTTCTTTTTCAACATTTTAAGTACTTCACTCCACTCTTCTTGCTTTCATGAATTCTGATGTGAAGACCAATGTAATTCCTATCTTTGTTCCTCTATAGGTAAGGTGTTTTTTCCCTGTGGTCCTTTCTGGGATTTCCTATTTGTCTTTGGTTTTCTGCCGTTTGAACATGAATACTTACGTGTCTTTTTTTTTTTTTTTTTTAAATGATATTTATCCTGCTTGATGTTCTCTGAGTTTCTTGGGTCTGTGGTTTGGTGTCTGCCATTTGGAACACTCTTGGCCATCATTACTTCAAATATTTCTTCTAATCCGTTCTTTCTTCTAGTATTCTAATTGTTGCAAATATGGTTTTGTTTGATTTTTTTCACTATATTTCCTCTTTGCATTCCAATTGGGAAGTTTCTATTAACATATCTCCAAACTCAGTGATTCTTTCCTTGGTTGTGTTTAGTCTATTGACAAGCCCATCAAAAAGCACTCTGTTTGTGCTATAGTGAGTTTTTTTCTAGCGTTTCTTTTTTATTCTTTCTTAGTGTTTTCACCTGTCTGTTTACGTAACCCGTCTGTCTGTTCTTGCATGTTATCTACTTTTTCCATTAGAATCTTTAACAGTAATCATAGTTATTTTAAATTCCAAAATCTGCTATATCAGTCTGGTTCTGATGCTTGTTTTGTCTCTTCAGACTGTTTTTTTCTTACCTTAAAACTTAGTATATCTTGTAAATTTTTGTTGAAAGCCAGACATCATGTATTGGGTAAAGGAACTAAGATAAGTAGGTGTTCAGTGAGACGTCTGTGTTAATCTATATAGGAGTTTGTTTTGTATTTGCCGTAGTTGTGTATGTCAGTGGCTTTTTATCTCTCTAATGTTCTTGTTTTTGTCTCTTCTGTCTTTGTGATGCCCTAAAAACTCTTTCAATAGACTCTGTATCTTGCAGCTCTTTCAACTATAATTCACTGATGTACTGTAGCCCTGTTGATGTGGTAAAGGACTGGGGAAATGTTCTATAAGCCTATGATGAAATCTCAGTCTTTTAATTGGCCTATGTCCCTGGGCTGTGACTTTCACACGTGTTTCTCAGCATTTTTTTCTCCTCTTAGGTGAACAAGGAAAGCTAGAGGAGGATGGATTTGTGTAAATTCCCTTCCCCCAAGGCAGATAAGGCTCTGGTAAAGTATTTCTTCCCTATCAAATAGGCCTTTGTTATGGAGAACACTCTGGGCACATTTCAGAATTGTTACTTTTCCTCTTCCCCTGTGGGAAACCAGAGTTTCTTCTTGGCTCTTCCTAAAGAGAACCTAGTAGGGTTCCTGCAGGTTAAAGCTATAGCTTCTAGGTAGTCTCAACCTAATGCTAGTTCACACCCAGACTAGCAATTTATCAGTGACCATTTTTGTTTCCTACCAGCTCCAGCTGCTTCTGTTCCAGGTAAGCTGACCTTGTCTGTGATTCTCTGTGTTCTTTTATCTCTCCAGGTTCTGAAGTGACAGTTTTTCCTACAACCTAAATTCTCCGATGGCTCCAAGAAGTCATTAAAGTCATTGATCTTCAGTTTTTTTCTTATAAAGAGATGACAACTTCCAAACTCTTTACATATCAGAAGTAAAACTACAAATCCCCCAATATGTATTTTTTCAAATTAAACATATATTATATATAATTAATCTCTTACTTGGAATAAATTTTGTGATCCTAGCGTTTCTCAAACACCATTGTATTAATTCGAAACCTCCTAAAATAACTACTATTAACAGTTCGCTATGATTCCTAATATTTTTCTCTATGTTTATATATGTATATACCCATATATATATGGGTGTACACATTTATATAGACATATATACACACACATGTATAGCTATTTACACACATAAACATATATACACATATACACACATTTTTTATCTGAGTATAATGTGTATATAAAACTATGCTGCAACTTCTTTTTCATTTAATAGTCTTTATACTTCCTTTTTCTTTAAAAGCTAGATTTATTTCAAGTGAATTTTACATTCAACTAGTGAAACTGTGTTTCTCTCAGGAGTCCTGAAATTTTATCTGCTATTCATGATCACTCATTTTCTTCAATAAAAATTTATTAAGTGGATACTGTATTTAATTTTGTAATTGTATTAAAAACATAGGCAGAAAATCTCTAACTCATTTTCCACTAATTTTTGAGTAAGTATTCAATTAACATATCATTTTCCTAACTTCTAAATCAAATATCAATATATAATAAATAGAAAAATTTATACTAATTTTTTCTACTTTCCATCTTGTGAGGGCTCAATAAATGTTTTAAAATACAATTTTTAGTAGCTGTGCTTTCAGATATATTTCTTGTTTAATATGGTTGACTGAGTACATGCATCTATCTTCTTTCTCCCCCAAGGTTTCAATAAATTATGGAATCATAGGAGTGAGTGAGTTGTAAGCCATCTTAAAGGTAATTCATTAAAGAAGCATGCTTGGAATTGCAGAGACATTGGTCCCTTACTCTCTTGTCTTCCATTATTTATTCGTTCAACAAATATCTGTGGAACATATTGTAAAGCGTTAGGCTCTGTCACAAGTATTTTGTCCTTGGTACAAAACTGGTGAACAGTTCTCTAGAAAATGTGGGTGGGTGGCCTAAGGAGGGTGCCCTGTGAAATGTTTGGGCAAGGGAGAGCAGAGCCTGAGCCACTGCAGCTGTGGGTGGGGAGGAGGGAAAACCGGCTCTGCCTGGAGAGAAGCACACTAAACCTGTTCCAAAGTACACCCCTTTTTAATTGGGTGATTACGGGGTACCCCAGCCTGCCTGCTGCCTCCTCACCCACACATCTTTTATTTAATGAGGCGTGCTGGAAGGCACACCGGAGGACAGAACATCACTACTTATAAAAACTCCCACCCACTACAGCTTAGACTAACCAACTAGGAGGAAAGGCAGCAGCAGCATAGAGAAGTACCAAGATGAACAAAATGAATAATAGACCCCATAGGAGACGTAGATAACTCTAGAAACAGAAGAGAATTTCAAATTGTCCTGATTAGTATACAGCAGTCCCCCCTTGTCCACTGTTTCACTTTCCTTGGTTTCAGTTACCTGTGGCCAATGTCATGGCTCTATGACCCAGGATCACCAGACACAGATAATCCTCCTGATGTAAATAGTCAGAAAGTCAATAGCAGCGTAAGGTTACATCACAATACCCACAATGTCATTCACTTCACTCCATTTCATCACACAGATATTTTAGCATCTTACATCACAAAAAGAGTGAGTAGAGTACAATGAGAGAGACCACATTCACATAACTTTTATTACAGTATATTACAATTGCTCAATTTTATTATTAGATATTGTTGTTAATCTCTTACTGTGCCTAATGTATAAATCAAACTTTATCGTAAGTATGTATGTGTAGGGAGAAAATGTAATATATGCAGAGTTCAGTACTGTCTGAGGTTTCAGGCACCCACTGGAGCATATCTTCATGAATAAGGGGGAACAATTGTACTCAGATGGTTCATCTATCAGACAAAAAGTCTGCAGTGAGAGATTAATCAGACAACTGAAAGAGAGATTGCCAAAATAATGTAATGGATTAGAGAATGGTAAAGCAGTTTGGCTAAAGGCCGAGTAATTGGGAGGACAAAGTGGAGGAAGCCTCCTAGAACAGAAATCAAAAAGAGCAGATGAAGGATAGCTCGGTGTAAAGAAGAAGAGAACAAAGACAAGAAAGAAGAGAAATAATAGAAAATGTCCTCTAACAAGAAAAATACGATTCACCAAGTATCAAGCAGGGAAAATTAGAAAGGCCATATATTCTGATGAAATTTTAGAAACCCAAAAATCTTCCAAAGAGGGAGGTGAAAAGCCATGATGAAGAAGGTCTGAGTTGGGACCCTAGTGACAGAGTCCTCACAGCTTTCCCGGCTTCACTTTTCCTTTCCTTTATGCTGAACAATAGATTGTCCACAGCGGCTTTACCCAGAGCTTGGGACATCCCCTGCCATAGAAATTTGCCCTGAAATTTATGATTATTGCCTTTATGCTTACTGATCACAATCCTTCTGGTTTAGCATTCTTTCCAGACTACTTCTATCTTTGTTCCTGGGTTGCTAATGCCACCAAAGGACAACATTGCCAGTGGAATGGCTCCATGAAGCATGACAGATCCCCGCCCCTACCCCCTGGAGCTGTCACATAGCTCCTGGAATAATGCCCAGATTTTCCCTTAAATATCCTAAGCTGACTGAGAAGGCAAGGCAATTTTGAAGGTGTTAAACTTCTGCCTTCTCAGACATTGGTGTTCTGACAATAAATTCTTGTTCTAAATATGCCAATACCTGTGTCAGTCTATTGGCTGAGCGGCACAGGCAGCATGAGCCGTGGACTCAGTAGCCCTCCAGTTTCAATGCTTGCAGAATATCCACATCAGACTGATTTTAGTCTATAGCAATGCCACCCTGACGGTGCCAGATCTTGTCTAATCTTGGAAGCTAAGCAGCGGGGTTGGGCCTGGTTAGTACTGGATGGGAGACCACCTAGGAAAACCAGGTGCTGTAGGTGTTAAAAAAAAAATCAGACTAGTTTCAGATTTCTCATTACCAAATGCTGGAAAACACTGGAGCAATGTCTTTAAAGGTCAAAGAGAAAAGTGTCAGAACCTAAAATTCTATACTTACTAAGGTATCAGTCAAATACAAAGGCAGAATGTCCCTTTAGACATAGGGATATTCAAAAAGTCTATCTTCCTACATGAGAAATTTTTGAAGAAATTCTCCAGCAAAATCAAAATGAATCTAAAAAAGGAAGATGGCATTGGAGTAGCAGTTGGAAATTAAAGTACAATACTACAATACTGTTAATGATATTAGCCATAAAATAAAAGATGATATATAAGAAATTGATATTTGGAAGATTGTTCTTTGCCAAAATGACAACGACATAGGGTCATATATATTTTTATTTGTTCCAATACACTATTTGGCTCTATAATAACAATATTTGCATATTCACAACTTTTATGACATTACTTCTGAGTTTTCCTCTTTTTAGGATTTATTCATTCAACAAATATTTATTGAGCACCCACCTTTTTCCAGGAGCTATTCTAGTCACCAGGAATATGAAGGAAATTAAATAGAGTAAGAAAATAGAGAGTGAATGGTGTGGGGGAAAAGGGTTGCTCTTTTGGCTATATTGGTCAGGGAAGGCCTCTCTGGTGAGGTGGCATCTGAGCCGAAATCTGAATCAGGGGAGGGAGTGAGCCTGGAAAAGCAAATGCAAAGGCCCTGAGGCAAAAACATACATGCTTGCCCTAGCAAAGAGGAAATTTAACTTTAGATTTCAGTAGATAAACTGTATAACTATTATGTCTTAACGAAGTAAGATAATACTCTAGCAAAAATCACAAGGCGATAAAAAATAAATACATTAATTTACTGATTTTCATAGAGGAAAATCAATAGGTACAATCTGACATTTATAATTTAAGAAATGGATGACTTCATATAATATTTAAAGACAAAAAGGCAGCCACTAGGAGAAGTAGAGGGGGCGGGGAAAGCCACTGGGAGTTAATGAGCCAGAGCTGGGGGATATGTTACAAGTGTAACAAATCACATACCAGGAAGTAAAAAATACAGTCTAAAGTTATAAGTCAGGATACAAAAGTGAAAAGATTTTATTTCATGCTATAATGATAGTGAACTAAAGAATTAAAACCAGAAACTATGAACAGTGGGTGTCTTTGTATGCGGACCTGGGCACAGGGGAGGAGAGACTGATTTTTCACCTTCGGTACCACTTCAGTTCTTTCTGTCTTTTCTTTCTCTTTACCTTGCATGCATGACTATAATTCCAAAATAGTTTTAAAATAACATAGAACCTGTTTTGTTCCAAAAAGCTTTTAAAGTAACTTTAAAAATGCAATAACAATATTGGTAATAATTTGATAAATTTGGGAAGGAGGGAAAATCAACACAGAAAATGCAAAGCTAAGGCAACATTAGTACCTAAAAACTATTAAAGATACAAGTGACAGAGATTTTTCATGGCTTAGCCATCAAAACATTCTCTGCTGAATATTTCTTGAAATTCTGTTAACTCCAACAGAAAATTCACTCTTTGGAGATAAGGATCCACTGGAGCCATCTGAGGAAATGAACCAAATAACTCCAACCAGAAGTTCTTGGCCAATGTGAGACATCACTTTCATTTGAAGTCTGACCTTCTTTTCTAAATTAAATTTAGACACTGAGAAAATGGAGACTTTGTTGTGAGATTACACACACACACACACACACACACACTCACGTGTGTATAATATATATAAAATCTGGAAAAATGAAGATGGTAACCAACATTTGAAACACAGTCTGTGAACTTATTTTAATTGGTCGATATTTTGTGTGTGGTTTATAAATTCAAAAAGCTAACAGCTACACCGAGTTCAAAATGTTTTGTTGACACCTATGACATGTTAACCAGCCAGCAGAGGGAGACATGACTATAGCTTTTAGCAACTACGCTTTTTCACCTAGAAATAAGAAAGGTGATGTCAACCAACCAAGGGTCAGTGAACAGATCTTTGCGATCACACATGCCATTTTTCAGATGAAGAAAATGAAACCAGAGTAGCGAGTTGACTTGAGACACAGTGAGCACCTCTGTCGTCTCCCACTCCTAGCCTAGGGCTCTTTCCTCACTACCCAGGTTCCGAAAGGGGCAGTGCTGCCTCTTAGCAATTTGAAAGTGTGTAAGGGTGTTGTCAATTGTTACAATAATTGGGTGGCATTAGTGACATTTTAAAAGATGTTCTTTTTACCTTTGTGCATATATTTAAAAGAGTCGAGTTGCAACAACATGGATAAAACTTGAGATAATTGTGCTAAGCCAGACAGAAAAAGTTGAAAATCACATGATATCACTTATATGTGGGATATAAACCTAAAAGCAACAAATGAACAGGACAAAGAAACAGAGATTTATGGATATGAACTACAGACTTGTGGTTACCAGAGAGGAGGAGGGAGGGGGGAGGTTTATGGGGTAAAAAGGATCAAATATGTGGTGACAGAAAGAAATCTAACTATGGGAGGTGAACACACAATATAAGTGTGTGTGTGTGTGTGTGTATACACCTTACTGCTAAGGTGTACAGATAAAACTTCCTGGATTTCTTTAACCAATGTCACCATAATAAACAAACAAATAAATATTTTTTGAAAAGCAAAAAAAGAAGAAAAAAAAAGAGAAAACCTTAAATGGATGGGGTAAGCACCTATATCAGCAATGTGAACAAAGCATGCGTGTTTAGTGGTGCCCCGAGGCCCTGAAGAACTTTCTACACCACGCTTCAGAAAAACTTTCGTAGAGAAGGTGGCATTGATCTAGACCTTAAGCAATAACTGGAAGTTTTCCAGGTGGGCTTTACAAAAACCATGAAAAGAAAACCCAATAAATACATCAGGATATAGGAGTATTAATCCATTGCCCTTATTTCTGACTAGTTTCACAAATTCTTGTAACAAATCAGTGGATCTCAAAAAAGTGAACTCACAGTGTTCTCCCTGCTATCTCCTACCATCCTATTAACAAAATAAATTAAGCCTTTGCTTATCTTACGTGAAAAAAAATAAGAGTCAAGGTTGCTCATGCTCTCACACTAACTAAAAGCCTTTCTATGACTTCAATCCAGAAGCCTATAGTCTCGTTTTTGTTGTCACTGTTGTTGTTGTTGTTGTTTTTCTTTTAGAAGGCATTTTCTCTTGTTCACTATCTTTTTTTCCCTCCCATGACAGCTTTATTATTTTTTTTACAGTTTTATTTGTGATAGCCAAAAACCTGGAAACAACCTGAGTAGTCATCTACAAGTGAATGGATATATGAATTATGATTCAATATAATTCAGTCATAAAAAGGAATGAAATATGAAACATCCAGCAACACAATGAATCTTAAAAGAATTATGCTGAGGGAAAGATGCTAGACCAAAGAAGAGTACATACTCTGTGATTCCATTTTCGAATAATTTTAGAAAACACAAACTAATCTATAGGAAATAGATTAGTGGTTGCTTAAGGATGGGAGTGTGTGGAGAGACTTGGAGAGAGGGATTACCCAGGAAACTTTGGGGGCTATGGATATGTTCATTTTCTCAGTAGTAGTGCTAATATATCAAAAGTTATCCAATTGTACACTGTAATTCATACAGTTTATTGGATTCCAATTTTACCTTCATAAAGCTGTCACAAAATAAATAAGTAAATAAATGACATTTAAAAAAATCAACCAAAAAGACACACAAATCTTGTTTGGATCCTGTTTTCAATCATTTGTAAAAAGAATCTTAAGACAATGGGGAACATTGTAATAGAGACTGGATATCAGATTATGTTAAGAATTTTTTTTACTATTGTTTTCTGTGATATGAGATTGTTATATTAAAAAGAATCTTACAGATATGTACTGAAATATTTATAAATAATATTATCTGATGTCTGGGATTTGCTGAATTGGGGTGATGATGGGTATGTATGAAACAAGATTGGCTAAATAGTACTAATATTGAATGTAACTGATGGTGACATGGAGATTTGTTATACTTTCTGCTTATGTGTATGTTTGAAATTTTCCATAGTAAATTTCTGTCATTTGTTTTTTTAAAAGAAGCTTTATGTTAATGCTCCAAAACAGTGGAATGAACTAAATGGCTTCAATTCTTCCCATCAGAGAAAACATACCTTTTCTATTACGTGATGATCTCCATCATATATTACCTACTTCTCACTGGAATTGAAGTCTGAAAGACACATGGGGTTTTTCAACCAAATCTCCTAAATCTCTATGCTGATATACTTTTGGAAGCTTTGCTAGAATGAATGAATGAATGAATGAATGAATGAATAAAAGAGCCAGTGGCACAGGATTAAAATGCTATTTTAAAACATCTTTCTTTATAACTCATCCCAAAATCTCACAGAAATAACCTGTCACTGGAGAGAAAATATGTTTCTTATCATTACTTTAAAAGTCAAACAAAGCAAATTACATTTTTGTTCTGATTGGAGGAATGAAAAGGTGATCTTATCTGTTCTGACTAGGTACAAGTTTTCTAAAGAAAAAAAGCTGAGTCAACTTGGAATGATCCATAGAAGACAAACACAAGAAGTAGTTATGTCAAAGTATTATTTTTAAAATGTAAAAATTAAAACTCATACAAAAAAATTTATAACTCACACACAGCTAAGATTTTTTTCAACTTATCGGTGAGGGAACAAACAATAAGCCTGGTTCAAAGAGTATTTGAGGAATTGGATATTAATAAGACTTTGAAAAAGAAAATTTTAAATGAGGGTCCACCTTTCACCTGGACGAATCTCCAGAAAATCATGCCTTGTGAAAAAAAAGCCAGTCTCAAAAGGTTACATGTTATATGATTCTTTCACATAGTATTCTGGAATGACAAATTTACAGAAATGAGGAACAAAATTAACGCTGCCAAGGGTTACGAAGGAGGTGGGACGCGAGAGAAGTGTGTGGCTGTGAAGTGATCCTTGTGATGGACACGCTCTGTGTGTGGATCAGCATCACAGCTGTGATACTGCACTTCAGCTCTGAAAGGTGTTATTACTTGGGGGTAAAGTGGGGCAAGAGGATTAAAATGTTAATCAAGCCACAAGCAGAGACTCCAATATGCTGATCACCCGTGCAGCCCGGCCAGGCAGACACCTGCAGAACAAAGGAAGATTTCTGCGGGGATTGCTAACAACCCATTCATCACACCCTGTGAAGAGGAGGAAACAGGAAAACAGTCATTTCCTATGGCCAAAGCCGTGGATAACCTATGCATTAAAGGCTGGGAACTGCCCGCAGGCCTTTCACTCCACAAATTCTCGCCTTTTCAGGCTACGTACTCTTCCCCTTTCTCACTGCAAGTCCACATTAAAGGAAATGGGGTAACAAAGTCTTTGAAACTATAACTCACAGGAACTAAAGAATGATATATAAACTGAATTCCCTGAACACTCAGCCCTACTCACTGCCTTTCCACTTCCCTCTCACTGTCCCTCTCCCTCTCTGCCTCTGAGAGGAGACTAAGCTCTGCTTGAGGAGTGTTACCCCTTTTCTAATAAACTTTCCTTTTGACTCTAACTTTGGCGTGTGTGTTGAATTTTTCTTTATTCTCCGCCAAAGGACCCTCTTCTCTCTGTGCAGGACTTGGTTGCCCCAGCCCCACCACTTGGGGAAATTTGCCCTGTCCAGAGTCAGGGGAAACTGGTTGAAGGGTACACGCATCTCTCTCTTATTTCTTACAACTAAATGTCATCTCAAACATCTAGCCTATGGCCATGCTACCCTGAACATGCCCGATATTGTTTGATTTTGGAAGCTAAGCAGGCTTGGACCTGGTTAGTACTTGGTTGGGATACCACCTAGGAAGATCAGGTGCTGTAGGCATTAAAAAAAAAAAAAATTAAACATCTAATTTAAAAATTGTTCTGCTAGATACAAAACTGGTTAATATCATACAACAATAAAACTATAACTTTTGTGTTATATTCCTATCAGAAAAAATATTTTTATCTTTACTGGAGAAACAACTACAAGTTAATGAAAATTTATAAAGTCTAGACAAGCAAAGGCATTTCCCCTAAAATGGAGTCCGCAAACTGAGTCAACATGCAGAGTGTAGCCACTGGCTATTATGGTGTAGCCTATGAATTTAAAATGGCTCTTACAGTTTTAAGGGATTGAAGAAAACAAACAAACAAACAAACCCTGAGTATTTACTAGCTGGTTCTTTACAGAAAAAGTGCACCTACTCCTGGATTCTAGATTGTTAAATAAAACTTTGGTGGGCCTATTAAACAATACTTGGATGTGACATGCTGCTGTCTCCTTGTCTTATTTCTGTGTTTTGGAAGAGATTTTTAAACAATTAGAACTAAAGACATAATAAATCAATTTGCATTTCTTCCTCCCTGTGGCACTGTGATTGATAAAAATTTATATTTGGTCATTGTTAAAGAAAACCCACAGACCCAAAATGGCATCACTCATGCTAGAAATCCAAAGGATGACAAACCTAGATTTAATGCCTAATCTAACTGCAGTTTCAACCCCTCCTAGAAATATTATCTTAACCAGTCTGGAATTTTCTGCTCAAGAACCAATAACATAATCTGTCACCTGGGTTTTCTCCATCCCCCACAGAAAGAAGAGGTGATCTGCATGATAAATACTCTTCTCTTCCCCCAAAAGAAAGATGTCTCAATAATAATTCTCTTTTCTTTTGTTAATAGCTCCTCTGCCCCACCTTCCTTCCTATAAACACCTTCTGTTTTGGACAGCTCTTCCCAGTGCCTTTCTAGTAGCTCGATGGGGTGTTATCCAATTCAATTGAATTTTATTTTTTAACATAATTCACATGACCAAAATGTATTTCTCATATATATATTTGGTCTTCTTCCGCAATTCCTGACTCAAGGCTCCCTAAAACCTTGAAATTTCCTAAGTGTAAGTGATAAAGGTATCTTTTGTTATGTGAATGAAATGACTTGGAAGCACCAGAGGACGGTGGCTGTTGACAGGAGAATCAACTTTATGATTAAAGGGCTGGAATTTTCAGTCTCTCCCCAACCTCCAGAAAGGAGAGAGGGGCTAGAGGTTGAATTACTAGCCAATGGCCAATAATTTAATTGGCATCCTGAGTGGGAGAGGGATGATGGAGCTTTCAGTCTGTAGCCAGTTGGTCAGAAGCACAGGTAGCCCAGTTTTTGTAGCTGGTGTCTTAAGTATATGTGTGTTTGGGCAGGGGTGGGTGGGTAGGGGGAGTGATACGAGGGAGTCTTATAGGACCAAATCTTTAACCTGGGTGGTGCAGGACAGGACAAATTTCTGAGTCAGGGGAGACGAAGCCTTGCACTGAGAGAAGAGGGTCCTCTGGCAGAGAGTGTGGAAAGAATTCTAACACATGCCAAAGTTAGAGTCAAAAGGACAGTTTATTAGAGAAGGGGTAACACTCCTCAGACAGAGCTTGGTCTCAGAGGCAGAGTGAGAGAGTCTAAGAGAGACCCAGAGGGACAGAGACAATAGAGAGACGGGCAGTGAGAGAGACAGAAAGAAAGACACTGAGAGAGACCCTGAGTGTTTGGGGAATTCAGTTTATTATCGTTCTTTAGTTCCTGTGAGTTACAGTTTAAAGACTTAGTTTACACTTTGTCTTTGATACGGACATACAGTGAGGAAGGATAAGAGTATGCAGTGTGAAAAGGTAAAACTATGGAATGGAAGTTCTGCTGGCAGTTCTCAGCCTTTAATCCACGGATTCCTTATGGTTTTAGCCATAGAGAATGAATGATTTTATTTACGGAGGGCACCACTTAAAGACTCTGTTTTTCCTGTTTTTTCTTCACAGATTTGAAAAATGGGTTGTTAGCAATCCCAGCAGAAATCTTCCTTTGTTCTGCATGTGTCCTAGTGGCCTGGCTTTATGGCTGATCAGCATCTTGCTTTCTCTGAATGTGGCTTGATTTAACACTGTAGTTCTCTTGCCTCTTCCCTACATTAGACACCCCCCCTCTCCCACACACACACACACACTGGAAATGGGTCAGGAAAAATGAAAGACTTTCTATCCATCAGATTTTCAAAATACCCTTGTGCTATGTTCTTTAAGTAATTCTTCATGTATTTCCTCATATGAATAATATTGGTCTTTTAGCAGCTTCTCAATTTAGAACTCAAAGTACAATATAGCCTTGTTATAGTCATTATAATTTTTAAATGTTCACAACTTTAACCCGAAACTACCAGATATTAACATAAGAACATCAAAACTTGTAGAGAAATTTTGTAAGAATACGTTCGACCCAAACTGATGGCATTGCCAGAAAGCAAGATCTTAAATGCTCCGGAGAATGAGTTTTGCAGTTTCTTTGATCGCAGGTAAAATTACAGGAAGGTGGGAGAAAACAAAGTACAGGATAGTTAACACGATTAAATGTTCTCGATGTGGCTGACCAGTTATGAGGAAATATGGGCCAAGAATTGCAAGGAGAAAAAAAAAATGTGTAGATGATAGAGGCTCTGTTCATCCCTCTGGCAACCAAATCAAAAAAGCAAGGAGCAAACAGCAAGTAAAATCACCTGGGATCTAGAGGAACAAGCCCGACAACTTGGGAGAGAAAGAAGAAATCACCCCGCAACAGGAGGAAGTCGGACTGGGCGAGGACGAGAGGCTGCCTTGGCCTGAACAGCTGAGTGAGACAGAGGCTGGGGCAGTGGCAGTGGCAGCACCAGATGTCTCTTAAAGGGGCCGTGTCTGTGACTGGACTTTTGCGGTGACAGACCTGCTTGCTCTGAGCATTAGTACCAGTTTGGCTTTGCAGGGGGCACCAGGAACCTACAGGGGGACACTGACTTGTCAGAGTGAGGGCTAGAGGTGAGACTCACTCCATACAGAAGTGCCGGAGGTATTCATTGTTCCCTGTTGAGCCCTTCCCCCTCCCAGTGTGAGGACTCAGTGCTGCCAGAGCCCCATAGCCCATAAAGTTATCAAACTGGATAATAGAGGTTGCTCTGCTCAAAGGATTCCCTGAAACTTCACCTCCCCCAACTCACAGCCCCACCCAAGCCACATCCAGGTATGCCGCTTGCTGAGCAGCACCTAGACTCACACTGGTGGCAGCTGACATCAGTTTCTGGTGTGGCCTTGTGAGGCAACTATAACCACAGCATCTGTGGATTGCTTGCTGAATCTTAACAGGTGGCCCTGGAGGGACATAGATTGGGGCTAAACTTGCTGACCTCCTCTCAGGACTGTGTCACTGGACACCTACTACACAAAGCCGCATTGCTAAGAATGGAAAACTTAGGAGCTTTGTTTAGTACATAGATACAGACACAGAAAGGCAGCCAAAATGGGAAGACAAAGAAGCAGAAACCATATGAGAGAACAGAGCAGAGAACCAGAAATAATGCAGAGTTCAAAACCCTGGTTATAACAATGCTCAGTGAACTGAGGAGAAGTGCAGAAGACTTTAGTGAGAACTTTAACAAAGAGATAAAAAACATAAAAATGGAAATTGAAATGGAAATTATAAAAGGGGACAAGTCAGAAATGAAAAACACATTATCTGAGATGAGAAGTATATTAAATGGAATAAACAAGGTGAATAAAGAAGAGGATTGAATGACCTATATAGAGGCTGGGGAAGACAAGAACAGTCAATCAGAATGGTAAAAAAATAAAAGCCAAGACTACAATAATAATTTAAGAAGCCTATGGGACACTATTAAATGTAAAAATATTCTTGTCATAAGGGTACCAGAAGGAAAACAAGACATTGAAGAGCTATTTGAAGAAATAATGATGAAAAACCTCCCTAACCCGGTGAAGAAAATAGACATAAAACCCCAGGAAGCTCAGAGAGTTCCTGGAACTAGAAACCCAAAGATACTCACACCAAGACACATCATGATTAAAATGCCAAAAGTTAAACACAAAGAGAGAATCTCAAAAGCGGTAAGAGAAAAGCAGTTACCTACAAACAACACCCATAAGACCAACAACTGATTTCTCAAAAGGAACTCTGCAGGACAGAAGAGCTTGACACAAAATATTCCATGTGATGAAAACCAGGATCTACAACCAAGAATACTTTATTCAGCAAAGTTATCATTTAGAGTTGAAGGACAGATAAAGAGCTTCCCAGACAAAAATAAGCTAAGGGAATTTATCGTCACCAAGCCAGTACAGTATTACAGGAAATGTTGGAGGGACTTCTTTAAGAAAAGAACGTGTATCAAAAACATGAATAAAAAATGGTAATAACTACATTCCTATCAACAAATACCTCAAATAGAAAAGAATTAACTGCTCCAACCAGAGTGGCTGAATGGATAAGAAAACAAGCCCCCTACATATGCTGCTCACAGGAGACGTACTTCAGATTAAAAGACAACGTGGACTAAAAGGAAGGAAATGGAAAAAGATATAGCCTTGATGGACCTAGAGGGTATTGCTCTGAATGAAATGGGTTGGATAGAGAAAAACAAATGTCACCTGATTTCAAGTACATGTGGAATCTAAAGAACAAAACAAACAAGAATAATGACAGCAGAAATAAACTCAGAGATACAGAAACTATTTTGAGGGCTACTAATTGAGAGGGTTTTGGGGGGATGGCAAAGAAAGGCAAAGGGATTAAAAGATACAAACGGATAGTTGCAGAATAGACATGAAGATGTAGAAGGTAGTATGGGAAGATGGTTAATAATGTTATCATAAATACGTAAGGGGGAAGAGGGGTACGGTTTAGTGGGGTGATTACTTTGTGAGTTATGTGAATATCTGATCATTATACTATATAAGTAAAACGGGTATGTTATTGTAGCCAACTATAATTGACAAAACACTTCACTGAACTGTACAATGCAAATACAAGCAACTAATTGTTATATTTCAATAAAGCTCCCCCCAAAATCCCCCTCCCCAAAAGATTACATGTTCTCCTAAGGGGTCTAGAGAAAAAGATTACTTCTGACATTTCAAAGGTGTGTTAACCTAGATACACAAGAACAATGGACAGAGCTTGCTTAAATCAAAGATATGCCTTTTACTATAAAAGTTATATGCCTGGGGTACGACTACCCATCATTACTGCCCAATTAGATATTTATGATGAGATTCCTGTGAGGCGACTTTCCGTTACTGGACTTGTCAGTTTTATTACAGAACTCCTTTTTCATCTACACAGCTGAACATTTCTTTGGTTAAAGGTGAACAGATGATTTTTAGATATTTTATATAATATTACCATTGTTAAAGTCACAAATCAAGGAGGCCATTAGATTGAGGTGGCGCAAACACCTTGGTAGCTTATGTAAATAAACCGAAACCTAGGCCAGAGTCAATTCATTAGCTAAAAGAAATCAGAACCTAATAATAACCATCACAAAGCCTACTAGGCTTTCTCACACAGGTAACCTTTAGCCATAACCAATCAAATAATATCCCTGTTTTATTTCTGCCTGTTCTACAAGTCTTTATCCTAGTTCTTGTCGGTGGAGATCTCTTAACCATTGTTGGTTTGGCATTGCCCAATTGAATTGTTGTTTGCTCAAATAAGTTCTTCAAAGCCTTAATGTACCTCGATTAATCTTTTAACATCATTCAGTCAAATATTCTCAACTTACAGATTTTTTTCATGAGTGTAAATAATAAATGAGAGGCTACTACCTCACCCCTGGTTGAAAAGGCTTATGCTGTCTATTGCCATTGCCACTCTGAACAAGCCCAATCCCATCTGATCTCAGAAGCCAAGCAGGGTCAGGCCTGATGAGTACTTGGATAGAAGACCACCTAGGAAGACCAGGTGCTGTAGGCATAAAAAAATGTTTTATGCCTCTGAGAATTACATATGTACATATACATTATTTATTATTTATGCATGCATGTACAAATGTATATGTTTTATATATTATAAAATGTATATGCCCCTAAGAATTATAAAAATTTCTGTTTGAAACCAAAGACCGCTATTCAGTATATCAAAAAATTCAAGAAATCATTTTGATTTTCTTACATACAATTATTATTTTTTTATAAAAGACAGTTCATATTTTGTTAATATATTATTTCTTCTTTTGAACTTGATTTTCTTTTTGCTTAAGTACATCATTTTATAATTATTTCAGTGACAGTATTAGAATGAGAAAAGTTTTGTAACTTGAAAGTGTCTTTTAGGGATAAAAAAACAGAAGCACTACTTTACAAAGCAGGTACATTTTGGAGCATATCACTAGTGCGAATAGTATAATGATCAAAAGTCCATGTAAATTTATAAAGAACTCAGGGAAATACCCAATAAGAAGAGGTTCCAAACTTAAAATCTATAAAGGTGACTAACCTTTTCAGGTAAAGTCATTGCAAATGTTCTGTGTAAAGTCCTTGCTGCCACAGTTAAAATAAATATTCTAGCTAGCCAAATGAGTCATTTTTCTCAACTTGCATGGCACTTTAAGAATTTCACATCTTGTCTATGGCCATGTCACCCTGAATGTGCCTGATCTTGGAAGCTAAGCAGAGTTGGGCCTGGTTAGTACTTGGATGAGAGATTATCTAGGAAGACCAGGTGCTGTGGGCACTTAAAAAAAAAAAAGAAAAAGAATTTTACATCTTGTCTTTAAACTTTACTTCTGGTTGAATTAAGACTTCTAGTAATAACTTCCTATCACTGACACTATGGTGTTAAGTCCTGTGCTAGGTGCCTGCCTGTCACATATTATCGTTATTCTTTACAAAACCACAAAACCCCCTGAGTCAGTATTGTCAGTGTCATGTTACAGAGGACGAGACTAAACCTAGAAGGATTAAATTACTTGTCCTTAATCACTGCTAGGGCGGGGCAAGGCTGGAATGGGAAATCAGTTGGCCTTCTATAGAGATCAGGTTTCTGACACAGTGTTGATTTCAATTTGATTGTTTAAATGACATTTTCTTCCTAATTTTTATTTCCATTATCATTTTATCATAAATATTCTTAGGCTATGAACTTATTAAATAGTTAACGCACTATGGACTTAAAAATGAACAGAGCCACAACTATTTAGTCACAACAGAATATACAGATGTCAAAAAGAAAGAATATACAAATGTCAGATTATAAAATACACTTGAAAATTATTTAATTGTATTAACCAATGTTACCCCAATAAACTTAATTAAAAAATGTAATAGGTAAAAATTTTATCAGTTCATTTATTGATAGGAAACTTTAAATAAAGAGAACTTCTGAATGGACTCTTTCTCAGTTGCCAAAATGTAAAGCTCTCTGTGATATGTAACCCTTAGAAGACCTGCAACTGTGCATCTTCAGTAAACTGAAGTAAACAAATATTTACTGAAGATGCACAGTTGCAGTCACACCAATATATTAGAAATACACAATAAAGAACAAATTTTTGCTTAGTCAAAGGGCTGACAAAATAGAAGTAAGAAAAAGAAAATAAGCACTTAGCAAATAGATAATTAGTATAAAAAAATAATACCACTTTAAAACGGAGTTGGAGCTGCCATCCCAGAGGAACTGTCTTGTATAGCTTATGCCTCGAAACTTTGGAATGTTAAAACTGTTCAAAATAACCTATGTACTGGGCATAAAGCAACATTATTTCCCAAATAACTATTTTTGAAGAAAACAAGAAAGCAGATATTACGACTACCAGACTGATGACTACCAGACTGAGAACTAAAAACTTTCTTTAAACATCACTATGTTATACTATCTGCACCAATAGAAATGCCCTTCTTCTTTCTTCTATTGGTATAATTGTTCCCTTCCTTTTCTCATAAATATCCCTTGTCTTTGTCTCCTAATCAGAACTCAGAACACTATTTGGGCTTCTGCCTGAATTAATGCTTCCTGAATAGCGCTCTCTCTCTCTCTCTCTCTCTCTCTCTCTCTCTCTCTCTCTCTCTCTAGTAAATGCTTGTTGCCTCTCACTTTGTTGCCTTTTGTTTTTAGGTTAACAGGATAAAGAAACAGAAAATTAGGTTAATAGCGATTTCTCAGAATGCGACATGGAATTAGAGCTGTGATGGTACTGATGAAAGACAAACCTGAAGAACAGTACTTGACATTTGTCTTTCCCTCCCTATTTTCAAATCTTTTTCTCAAAGACCCCAAAGACCTCCCTAACCATGGGGCCCTTTATTAGTTTTCTAGGCCCACTGCAACAAACCGGGCAGCTTAAACAACAGAAATATATTCCCGCACAGGTCTGAGGGCTAGAAGTCTCCAGCGCCATGCTCCCTCTGAAGGCTTTAGGGAAGAATCCTTCCTTGTCTCTCTCTAGCTTTTGGTGGTTACCCACAGTCTAGGCATTTCTTGGCTTGTTATGCACTACTTCAGTCTCTGCCTTCGTTGTCACATGGACTTCTTCCCAATAATGTGTTGGTCCCATAATTTATGTAACAATTGAACAAAAATAAGTAATGCGATATTGAGAGTGATTTGTCCAAAAGTTGTTTATTGTTGTGGTGCAGTATCAAACAATGTTTGACTATTAGGTTGCTTGTTAAAATGTACATCCCTTGGTTCCCAGATTGAACCTGCTGAACGAGGTTGGGCTGGGAAATGAGAAATTGCATTTGACGCTAAACACTGTGTTTCTAGTATATGCTAAAGTTTGAGTCTGAGCCAGGGATGGTAAACTCAAATGCTTTTAGGAACCAAGAACATTAAACTGATGATAGAAATGCTGATCGCCAATATATACAAATATATAGCTGTTACCATGTGCTCGGCACTTTACCTATTTAATGCTCTCAATAACTCACTGACATAGTTACTATTATAACCCCCATTTTACACACGAGGAAGATGTAGCACAGAGAGAGTAAATAACTTGTCCAAGAGCACAAAGTAGTGGAGCCGGAATTAAAACCCAGAGCAATCTGGCTCTACTATCTGTACTGAATGTCACTGTGTCAAGCAAACTTGGTGGGGGTTCTGGCAAACAGAGAATGTGTATTGTTTGTGGAATGAGGTTCCAGTGTGGACAGATTTTATGCTTTTAGCAGAAGATGAAAATCTACATTCATTTACATAAAATATTTTAATATCTGAATGTAGATAACAAAATAACTTTAACTATGCCTCCTTACGAACTGTGTGGATCAGCAAAACATGTCAACATGGCTAGAGCACATGATTGTCAAACCACCATGTACAGCAACCTCTGCCTCACCTTTTTTTCCTTCCCAAAGGAAGCTCGCATCCCACAGCCTCTAGCCTAGTTCTTACAATGGAGAGGTTTAAGTTTTAATTTCTGATAATGTCTTATTGTATAACCCTCAGGTAAAGTGTTTGTAACTTTCTAGATGATTTCTTTTGAAGGTCTAATATGAGAAATCTAAAACATATGCAAAAGATTTTTTTTTCTTTTCTCCTATGTACCCATTACTTAGCTTCAACATTCTTATTCATTCATGGTCAATTTTATTTCATCTATATTCCTACCTATGCCTTATCCCCACCATTGGATAATTTCTAAGCAAATCTTAGACATTATATGATTTCATCCATAAATTTAAAATGACTTCTTTAGATAAAATGTCTCAACTCAAAGAAATGACTTTCTAATGGTGAAGTCTCTGTATGCAGTAGAGGGGAAGATATTTCAACTAGGAGCCTTTAATGGATTTTTTAAGCAAGAGCCTTAAAATCTTACCATTTAAGTAACTACCCAGTTCTCCGGAGATACGATAGCAAGTTGAGTTTTTCAGAGAAAGCATATTGTAGGAAGATTGTGGCTGAGATTGAAGAGTGAGAGGCATTGTTGACTTTACATATGTGTAAACCTAAAAGCTAGGGCTTGAAGTCAGGAGAAGACAATAAGGGAAGAAAGGAGAAGTTGGGTGAAATCCTAATTTAAAATAATTTAAATAATAAGATTTATTATTATTATTATTATTATTATTAATTTTTTTTTTTACACCTACAGCACCTGGTCTTCCTAGGTGATCTCCCATCCAAGTGCTAACTAGGCCTGACCCTGCTTGGCTTCCGAGATCAGACAGAATCTGGCATGTTCAGGGTGGCATGGCCGTAGACAAGATTTATTATTATATATAATAACAAAGCTAAAGGTAAGCAGTTTTATAGTTGGTTAATTGAGTAGCTCAATTATGATGTCAAAACCCAGTGTCCTTCCCCATTCCCCCCTGCTGTCCTCAGCATGTTCTATTTTCATGTACTTCTCTTTGCTCACATCGGGGTTGCCAGGTATCATGGTATTTTGTAGAAAAAAAATTAATGTCTTCTTTTGCCTTTTTTTGGTGGGTCTTTGGATTGGTTCTCTCAATATCCACTTTACTTACCTATTATTTGGAGGGTCTAGAAAGCTAAACACCATATTTCTCAGATTCCTTGGGAGCTAGAATTCTGGCTATGGATCAGGTCCTGCTAAGTAGGTGTAGTACAGAGAAGTAAAAGTTGGAAATGAAATGGAAATCAATTTCTTGTGCCTGAGATGTCTAAGGTGATGGTGTTTATAATGGGATCTCAAGTCCAATCACTAGTTTCGTGAGTGCAAGGCAGTTGTGGCAGCTTCCTAATCTTTGAATTGCAGCTGCAGCGATGTGATGTTGAACCAAAGTTCAGTGTCAGCCTCTGCTTTCCATGGACCTTATTCTCTGTATTAAATCTGTATTAAATGTTTGATATATTTAGAGAGATTTCTATTCTTAAAACAATTGCTGGCTGATAAAGATCTCTCTCTCTTTTTTTTAAGGGCAAAAAAAACCTTTTCTGAGCCCTCCAGAAGACATCCCTTCATATCTCTTTGAGAACTAGGTCCCACACTTGCCCCTAAAGGACCACCATGATTGGCTCCTAAAATGTGGTCTGGGAAGTCCCGAAGATCCTTTCAGATAGTCTATTTTCTTTTGTATTTTTCTTTTCATTCTCATTCTCTTGGGAATGAACAGTGGAGACTTCCAGAGGCTAAGTGACATGTGGTGGCAATGGATTGAATGCAGATGCAGGTTTGAGAGTCCGTCTTCTATTAAGTCCGACATTAAGAGAGATTTGCAAAAATGTGAAACAGTGCCACTCTTCTAAATACACATTTCATTTTGGAAAATATTGTGGGGCTTTTTTCTTTCATTAAAATGTTATTTAAATTAACATATAGTGGGGATATTATTATTTTAAAATAAATCAGCACATAAATATTTTCTGGTTTTCATTTCTAATATGAGTAACAATACATAACACAAAAGTTCTTTGAAGTTCTCAGCCATTTTAAAGAGTGTCAAGAGATCCTGAAACTAAAAAGTTTGAGAACCACTGGCTTAGATTAATCAAAATGTACTCAAATCATGGAGGGCTAGTTGACACAGAAACGAAAAATAGAGCTCTGCCAACGAGGAGGAAAAGGAAAATGATTTCTGGGTAAGTGTCCAATGATGTCTGCTACTGGAGGGAGTTGTTTTGGATCTGGTGTTCAACAATTCAGTTACATTCTGAGACTACCCAGAGTTAATGCAGACCCTACAGCATAAGGGCTTAGTACCACAAGCCTGTGGCTCTCCCTGTCCACCACGCCCTAGCTTAAACACCTGTTTGTTACAAGTCCTGGAGAGACCACCCATGCTTCTGACTGAGGGCTTCCCACAAAACCCTCCTCAAGTTCAAAAATTTGCTAGAACAGCTCACAGAGCTTAGGAAGGCATTTTATTGTTTTATCATAAAGGATATAACTCAGAAACAGCCAAATAGAAGAGACACATAGGGTGAGGTATTGGATGATGAGGTGCACAGAGCTTCATGCCCTCTCTGGGCACACCCCCACCCAGCACCTTAGTGCTTCACCAGCCTGGGAGTTTGAACCTTAGTCAAGAGTTTTTATAGAGCTCAATCTCCAGCTCTTCTCTCCTGCCAGAGGTCAAGGCTAGGGCTGAAAGTTCCAACCTTCTCATTGCTTGGTCCTTCTGGTGACTAGTCTCTTCTTGAGGCTACCCAGGGGCCTTACCCTAAATTAGCCAAGTGTGATCTTAAGGAGCTTATTATGAATAACAAAAGACACTCCTATTACTCAGGTAATTCCAAAGGTTTAGAAGCTCTGTGGCAAGAACCTGGATCAAAGACCAAATATATTTATTGTTATATCTATTTTATAAGGTGGATTTGAAAAAAAAATTTTATGGATTTGAAAGGATTTTTTTAGCCAGGAATTGCAAGATAAATGCAATGTATGTTTCTAGCCTGTTGCTTTGTTCCTTACAGTTGCCCAAAATAAATTGTTCACTGACTGACCTTGTATTGTCAGGTGCATTGGCAAGCATGCCTCAAATGAAGTCCAACAGGATTTTACACACACACACACACCTCTGATAGATTGTTATACAATGACCCAGATGAATCACAACTCCCTGAATTCATGCCCTTGCGTGGTTGCCTCTTATGATGAATCTGACCTTAGCATTCGCTTAACCCAGTCACAATAGTATGACCCCTGGAGCCGATACAGCTTGGGCCTTCACTTTCTTGGGACTTGTCATGTAAAGAAGCTCAAGTAGACTAACGCTGAAAGACTATATGGAGAGAGTTCCCAGTCTTCCACTCCTTTCAAGGCCCTGGATATATGAATGGTGTCATCTTGGGCCCCCCAGCTCTAGCTGACCCACTAGATGGATGCAGCAGCATGAGTGAGCTCAGAGGAGCCCAGAAGAAAAACTGCCCAGTGAACCCAGTCAATTGTGCGAAATAACAAATCATTGTTGTTTTAAGCTACTAATTTTGAGCTGATTTGTTATACAGTAATAGACAACTGAGGCATCTCAACTTGTGATGGCCAGATTCTTTAGGTGTTAGATGATTGCATCTAGCATTAGACAAGAAAGGGAAGAAGAGGGAAAGATTAGGAACTGAAGGAATGTTTGAAAAGTCAGAAATAGGAGGTTCTTTTATGACCTTGCATGATGACATGAGAAAATGTTGGCTTCCTCTCTGATGACAAATAGTCCATTTGCTATAAGTCACTGCCTGTGATGAGTCACAAGAACCTACCTTACATACCCAGAGATTAAATTCCCACTTAATAAATTGTTTTGACTACTCTGTTGATGGTTATATTGTAAAGTCAGAACATCACCCTAACAATTCTACCTTAAATAAAAGTAGATTCATGCAGTTGGAAACTGTGTTGTTCTAGATCCATAGAGATTATTTGATAAACAAATGTATCTTTTGCCTTCACTCTCCTCCTCCTTCCCCCATCCCAATTTTAAGAGTGCTGGATGGTTGCCAGCCTCCTTCCTATAATAGCATCTTCTAGCAAGCTGCTACATTTTTTCCATGGTTAGCGTAAGTCAGGAGCACTGAGTTCCCAGCAGGTGCTCAAAACCCATTGTTTTTTTGTGTTCAGCAGATGTGGATTGTTTGCCTTGGGGTTCCTATAGGTGATTCTTAAGATATCATCGAGATTTGAGGGAACACGTTGAAGTCTGAGTTACTCTAAGCAATAATCTTAAGGGAATTCAATTCTGTTTGATATCTCCATTTAAGGTTCTCTTTTTTTCTTTTAAAAATTAATTTTTAAATATTAAAAAAAATTTTAAATTACAATTGACATACAATATTATATTAGTTTCAAGTATGACATAGTGATTAGACATTTATATTCCTTACAGAGTGATCACCCTAATAAATCTAGTACCCATCTGACACCATACGTAATTATCACAATATTATTGACTACATTTTCTGTGCTATACATACTTGTGACTTTTTAAAATTAAAATTATTGGAGTAATATTTGTTAATAAAATCAAATAAGTTTCAATTGTACAATTCAACAATATGTCATATATATGTTGCATTGTGTTTTCACCACCCAAAGTTAAGTTTCCTTTTGCCACCAAATATTTGACCCTTTTCACCCCTACCTATCTCCTCCCTCCCCCGTCCCTCTGGTAACCACTATCCACTGTTCATGTCCATGAGTGTCTGTTTGTCTTGTTCGTTTGTTGCTTTCAGTTTTATACCCCACATATGAGTGAAATCGTATGGTTTTCAACTTTTTCTGTTCGACTTATTTCACTTAGCATGATTATCTCAAGATCCATGCACAATGTTGCAGATGGCAGTATTTCATCTTTTCTTATGGCTGAGTAAAATTCCCTTGTATATATGTACCACATCTTCTTTATCCAATCTATCATAAGACACTTCTGTTGCTTCCATGTCCTGGCCACCATGAATAATGCTGCTATGAACATTTGCATATAGATGTTTTCAGTTTTTTGGGTAAATACCCAGAAGAAGAATTGCTGGGTCATATGGTAATTCTATTCTTAGTTTTTTGAGGAACCTACGTACTGTTTTCCATAGTGGTTGTACCAATTTATATTCCTACCAGCAGTGTGTGAGAGTTTCTTTTTTCCAACAGTCTCTTCAACACTTGTCCTGTTCATGATAGCTATTCTTATAGGTATGAGGTGGTATATCTCACCGTGGTTTTGATTTGCATTTTCCCTCATGACCGTTTTTATAACTGACGATTTTCACTTCTTAATCCCTTTCCCTTTTATAGCCATCTTCCCAAACCCCCACATTGAATTTTAATAAATTTCTACTTTATGAGTTTTGACTTGTCCCAAAATGGAAAATAGAAAACTTACTTTCCCAGTCACCTTTCATCTAGGATGCTGGTCATATCTTAGATCCTACTCCACCATCTTGACCTGAACTCTTCACTAAAGGTTCTCAGAGCGGGTTTGAATAATGAAGTTGATATACCAAGCACAAGACTGCCCCAGGCCATAAGCAGACCCCTGCCACTGTTGTGTTGGGTCTGCTCCTGCATCAATTCATTTAAGTGAACTATTAATAGAGAAATTAGTCTTGTAGGGCAATAGAAGCAACTTATGAAAACTGAGACCAATTCATCTACAGTTGCCCAGTGGAATGGATGCTGGAGTTACTGAGTATCTCCTAGATAGGACTGACTTCAGTTTACATTACTAGTTTGCATTAGTTCAAAATACAAAAGAACATATTTAAATTGTTTAAAATTCTTAGTTATTCAACATCACTTATTATGTGCCAAACATTAATAGAAGAATTAGGGACACAAAGTCTGTCCTCAAGCAACAGAGTCTAGTTTTCCTTAGCATTGTGATATACGAATTCTGAAGTAAAGATTAGATTACAATAGTGTGAAGTTTATTGACTTTTACCCTAAATTTTAAAAGTTTTGAGAATCAGGTATGAGATCCTGGGAATGCCTTAAAATCAATGCTACCATTGGTATAACAACTCTGGGAAACTTTTGGGCACTATCTGCTAAAAGTGAACACATACATATCCTCTGACTTAGCAATTCCATGTCTACGTATATTATATTTACCAAAAGAACACTCATAGCAGCAGTAGTCATAACAGCCCAAACTGGAGACAACTCAATCACACATTATTGGTAGACTCATGCATCCATTAAGGCCTAAAGAGAAAAGAAAAGATTCTACTTTTTTAGTGCTGTTAGATCAGCACTAAACAACAACAACAACAAACAACAACAACACACACACATACGATGTTGTTTGGTTGAGCAGGTACTGGAGAACTGAAAAAAGGTAAAGGAACACTGAGGTAACAATAATCATACAGCAATTAACGTCCATTCCTAGGGCTGGAAAACCAAGTAGACGTGGGTTTATGAGACTTCAGAAACTTAGAAGAGGGAGCTGGGACCCAGATTTCTGAGGAGGAGGTCTGCCTGGCATTGATTGTCTTTCTGAAGAGGTACATGAGGCCGACTTGAGCAGCGCTATAAAACTTGAGACGGAAACCAACTGCTGCTATCAAGGGCCTGTGCTGAAATGACAGTGCTGCCCCAGGAAGGAGCAAGCCCTCCTCACTTCTCCAGCCTTGCAGCCTCCGTCTAGTGCACTCAACTGGCAGGACCAATGGGAGCTCTTCGACAAAGGAGAAATGTTATCTGAGACACAGCTTCCTTATTACAAAGCTGAGAATAGAAGGGTGAATTTGGGGTTAAGAGACAATATTTTAACAAGTGGCACCAGTAGATTAAAATAAAAGAGATATAGTCACACAATGGAATACTATACAACAAATAAAAATATTGCTATGCGCAGCAACCTACTGTCTCACTAACGTTGAGAAAAAGAAGCCAAGTGCAAAAGAGTTCCCAATGTATGATTCCATTTCCATAAAACTAAAACCCAGCAGTGTTAAAAGTTAGAAGAGAGGTTATTTGTTGGAAATAGTGACTAAGGATGGGCGAGGGGGTCTTCTGAGGTACAGATATTATTCTATATTTTTAAACATAAGTGTCTCTCCTTTATGCTACTCTTGTGATTTTTTTTCTACCTTTGTGATTTTTGCATGTTTCTATATGTATATTATGTAATGATAAAGAAGTTTAAAAAATAAATACAATTAAACACCAGCTGCTTATAAATGATAAAGTATATTTTATCTTCACATACAATTCCTATACTCACCTGCAAGTTACAAATATACATTTTGAGGAACGAATTATTAATTGTGTTAAAACAGAATACATGTTTACCTGTGAGCAAAATAGTATTCAGTTTATTTTTCATATTAGATTTAATATTGGATTCTGAAATCAGTTACAATAAAATAAAAAGGCAAACTTTTATACTCAAATAGTTTAAGTACTTGAGAAATGAGAATTCTATCATGATTATATCCATATCTAAATGCGTAAAAGAAAGCTGATCTGAGGGTGGGAAAACTCAGCATCACTTATTATGGTCAGACCATTTAATATATTTAGATATGTGCTGGCATATTAGTTAATATTCTAAATCTATCTTAATATAGCCCTGAGCACATCTTCAGGAATCATTTTTTAAAGAGTATATGTAAGAGTTTTATATACAGTAGGTATTTCTTTTATAGCAAATTTATTAGCATTGATGATTTTCTCTAGATAATCTATCTAGTCTACATTCCCTTTTCTTCAGTCTGAATGCTGAGATGAAAATTATCTTTCAAATCTACTGTTTAGACAATAGCTGAATGAGAGGTCTCTAAGGATTCTCACTTGCAAATCAGAGGCACTAAAAGAAGGATGGAATGTCCCCTTGTGGTGGTTTAAAACATTTCCACACATTCTCTGATAATCCTGCCTTCAAATGGTTTCACTCCTCTACTTTGAGCATGTGCTATTCTTGTGTCTAATAAATAGAATGTGGTGGCAATGATGGATTGTGACTTCTGGGGGTAGGTCATAAAAGGCCTTGTAGTTTCTTCCTCGCTCTTCCTTGGACCATCCACTCTGGGGGAGCCAGACACTCAAGCAGCCCTATGGAAAGATCCAGGTGGAGGAAGCAAGGCCTCTTTGAAACAGCCATCAAGGACCTGAGGCCTTCTACTAACAGCCATGTGAGTGAGTGATCTTGGTAACAGATCTCTCAGCCTTACTCCAGCCTTCAGATGACTGCAGCCCCACGTGACATTTTGATTCTCCAGCTAAACTGCACCCAAATTCCTGGACCACAGAAACTGTGAGATAACAAATATTTCTTGTTTTCAGTTGCTATATTTGGGAGACATTTGTTATACAGCAATAGATACTACATGCATTAATGTGCACATATATATAACTATTGAATACTTATTGAACATTTAGATCCTTAAGTATTTCATGTAAAATAACTCATATAATCCTCACAACAAACATATGAGATAGGTAATATTACTGTGTACATTTTGCAGGTCAGGAAACTGAGGCACAGAGAAGCTAACTTGCCCAAAGTTGTTCAGTTGGCGGAACTAGGTTTGAATCTTGGCTGGCTGGCTCCACTACTCCGTACACTAATAGTTGTGTTTCACTACTGTTATAATTGTGGTACTGCCACTGAGAAACACACTGTAATGAAATAAGAGACAGGTTTAAGCTTCATAATAGGAAGTATAGATTAGAAACTTTCATAAAAATTTAGAAGCCTTGGAGACTCTTCAGAAGAGGCTAGGTTCTCATCCACTAAAGGTCCCAAGATGGGTTATGTGACCTCTCAAGTCTGTTTCCAATTCTATGACATACTAAATATACATTCTAAGATACCACATGACTTAGTAGCTCCACTTGGAAATATCAGAGTGCAATTAAATTTATGGCCTTCTTTAATTTTCTTTTATATCAGGTAAAAATAAACATGATACATTTGTCTTAGACTCTGTTGTGCTAGGTTAGGAGAAAAAATACATATGTATTGCCCTTTTTACTTTTTTTAAACTGTTACAGAGCCCAAAATACATCCAGTTCTAATACTTTCTCTTCTTAATTATAATAGTCGCATAATTAATTTGATCTAAGCAGTGATAAATGATGGTAGAATAAAAAATTTAAATTTATGCTGTATTACTTTTTTCTTTTTTTGGTATTTCCTTTAAAACGTCATTCTATTATGATGCATCTTAAAGAAAATTTTAGCTTCCACATTGGCAGATCTATAATTAGATCTATAATTTATTATTCTTTCTTTAAGCATCTAACATAGTATATGTAAAGGTGTTTATTGATACTTAGGTTGGTGTACTTTAATTCAATAAGTACAAAGCAATTTACAAATATTCTAGGTGGCAAATATGGTTCTACCTTAATGTATAGAAGTGGAACGACTAACAAGATCTCTGTAAGGTCTTTAATTAAGTGTTAACTTCTCAGTGAGGCTGTTCCTAAATATCTTCCCAAGAGGTTGCTATTTGGCTTTGTGTTTTCTTTGTTCTTTCTCATAGATGTTAATGCCATCTAGGAAGCATAGTATATATTTCACATATTTAGTTTATTTTCTGTCCCTGGCAGTGGGATTTAAACCCCATGAGGGTTGGGATATCTTTATGTGCTTCGTTCACTTCTGCGAACTCAATATCTAGAATAATGCCTGCTACATAATAATTATTTGATGTGTATTCATTGAATAAATAAATGCAAAAGATCTAACAAACAGATTGGGTAGTGTTTCTCAGCTATTATAAATGATAATTCTGATTTATTGAATTTTTTTTATCTAGGAGGATGGGTATTAATATTATTTCTGTTTTCCAGATGATGTAATTAAGTAACTTGCCCATGGTTGTGCAGAAATTAAGTAGCAGAAATTGGTTTGAATGCTAAGCTAAGTGAAAGAAGACAGTCACAAAAAAGACACATATTGTATGATAGTGTTTATATGATCTGTACAGAATAGACAAGTCTACAGAGAAAGAAAGGAGATTAGTGGTTGCCTAGGCTTGGGCAGGTGGAGGATGGGGGAAATTAAAGGTGCCTGCTAATGGGTACAGAGTTTCTTTTAGGGGTGACAAAAATATTTTAAAATCGGAATGTGGTGGAGGTCACACAACCATGTGACTATACTGAAAACCATTGAATTTTGAACTTTAAATGGGTTAATTTTACGGTATGTAAGTTATATCAATAAAGCTATATATATATATATATATATAAAAATAGTTTCACACTCAGATTTCTTTGGCTTCAAAGTTTCTGATCATCTTGCCAAGACTGGAGAAATTCTTGGTTCTGAGACCCAGTTAGGGAGAGCACAAGGTTTCTTGGAACATCCATGAGCCAGAAAGAATACAGATGCTCAAAAACTGGTTGGGACATGTCCAAAGGACATTGCAAGTGGAAAGTGTCTTCCCTTGTCAAGTGTGGGATAATTCAAGAATTAAAAGTTAAAGTGATAGCAATGACTGTCAATATTGATACCAAAAACAAACAAACAAAAAATAAACAAGCCAAAAAGAACCAGAAAACAAAGGCATGGCCAGAGAAATGAAAGCTTTCCTCACATAAAAATGTCACCTAATTAACATAGATGAAATAGATGAAATGATAAGATTATATTATTACTCTACAACCACTGTAGTAATAATTGAGCCAGGCAAGCATCATCAATGGATGTTAACACAGAGAGTGAAAAATTTTGGGGGAAGGATACTCATACAGTCTCAAAGAGTTAGCCTGCAGATTACTGTTTAAAAAATTTGTGATGAAATTCACATTTTAGAAATTAATGATTTTAGAAAAAAAATGACTTTAGAGTGAATAATTCAGCAGCATTTAGTACATTTATGGTGTCACTATCACCATCTCTATCTAGCTCCAAAACATTTTCCTCACTACAAAATAAAAACCTGTACCCATTAAGCAGTTGCTCTTGATTTCCCTTCTCCCCTGCCATTGGCCAGTACCAATCTGCTTTCTGTGGATCTGCTTACTCTGGATATTTCATATGAATAGGATCGTACAGTTTGTGACTTTTTGTGCCTGCTCCCTTCACTTGGCATAAGGTTTTTGAGGTTTATTCACTTTGTAGTATATACCAAAGCTTCATTCCTTTATATGGCTGGAAAATATTTCATTTTACCACAATTTGTTTAGCCATTCATGTGCTGATGGATATTTGGGTTGTTTCTAACCTTTTGACTACTGTTGTTCATGCTGCTCTGAACATTTGTGTACAAGGATGTGTTCGAGTACCTGTTTTCAGTTCTTTTGGACATATATCTAAGAGTGGAATTGCTAATTCTATGGTTAGTTTCTTGAGGAACCGTGGAACTGGTTTCTACAGTGACTTTTCACAGTGATTGCACCATTTTACATTCCCACCAACAAATGTCTGAGGATTCCAATGTCTTTACATCCTTGTAGACACTTATTTTCCCTTAAAAAAATTATAGACATCCTAGTAGGTATGAAGTGGTATTTCGTGTGCTTTGTAATTCTCTAATGACATTGAACATAATTTCATGCATTTGATATCTTCTTTGGAGAAATGTCTATTTCTTGAGTCTTTTGCCCATTTTTTTAAAAAACAGACTACTTTCAAAATACAAAGGAATAAAGTACCTTCACCATGGAAAAATGATTAAATGCAACATCACTAATGGAACAAACTGACTTGATATGAGTATTAACCCGATGTACTAAGGACACAATATCATCTATGTTAAGTACCTGAGACAATTATTTAACTTGAATCTAACAGAAGACAAAAAGAGGAACATTCTGCAAAGCAGTAGAATTGTATTCTTCAAAAAGAGTCAATGTTATAATGGAAAAAAAACAAAAACAAGGGATTATTCTAAAGATGTTTAAAAATAGCTGACAACTAAATGCAGTGCATAATCTTTGTGTCCTGAATTGGTAAAAAAAGTCTGCTAAAAAGAAACCTTTTGAAAATTTGAATATGGTCTTAGTGTTTTACAGATAATAATATTAAATTTCTTTGGAGTGATAATGGGATTCTAACTATGTAGGAGATAACTTACTGAAATATTTAAGGGTAAAGGGTAACAATGTCTGCAAAAACTCAAATGATTCAGCAAAAACCAAACCAAACCAAATCAAACTCCACCCCCACACACCTACACACAGGGAAAGCAAATGTGAAATGTTAAAAAATAGTGAATAAGAGTTAATAGGATGTTCATTACAGCTTCCTTATAACTTTTCCATAGGTTTGATACTTTTGAAAATGAAAAGTTGAGAAAGTAAAAAAACTCTTCCAGTCCAAGCAGCGCTTTCTGTTCTTTGGGTTTAGCATCTTTAGAATAAAGACTAGCTACTTTGATCAGTTAAGAATACAGTTGTGTAACTGAAGTGAGAGTAAATGATCAAGATATCTTTCAAAAATATTTTAATTATTTAAACAAACAAGCAAACATTGCAGTTATTTTGTTTCACTACCAACTTGATCCACATCTTTATTAGGAAGCATGATCCGCGGAAAGGGTTTGGATCAGCGGGGCCTAAATTTGGAGGATTGCTGGGTGAATCTCTTTAGGACTCAGTTTCCTCATTGTAAGATGGAGAAGGTAACTACTTGGTGGGATTTTTGCGTTAAACCGTTGTACACACTGTGTCCTGAGCTGGGCTTCATCCTACGTTCCCTGCTACTTGTAACTCTTCCTTCATTAAAGGCTGGGTTAGGGAAAGGCGCGAGATAAGGTGACTTCTCCAAGGTCACACAGCTAGTGAAGGACCCAGGTGGCCCGGCTCTTGGTCCTGTGACCTTTCCACACCCGCCAGAGGCGAGGAAGAGGCGCTCATGGGGCTGCAGGGATGTAGAGGAGCAAAGGGGGAGAAGAGGCCGCGCGAGGAGTGGTGGCGCGAGACCCGCGGCGGCGCCCGCCGAGGAAGGGCGCATGGAGCGGCGGGCGGCACCGCCGGCCGGGGTCGGTAGGGGTGAGGCTGCGGCTGCGGAGGGGGGACCGCGCGGCCCGGGTGCCCGGGACAGGCAGGGGCCCGGGGCAGCCGCGGGGGCGCGCGCTCGGGTGCGGAGGCCGAGGGCTGCGGCGGCGGCGCTCGCGGCGGGTCGTCTCTGCCCGGCGGGGTGGGCGCGCGGGGGGGGGCGCGGGGGGGGCCGACCTCCCCGGCGGGCGGGGCGGGGCGGGGCGGGGCCGGCCGGGGAGGGGCGGGGCCGGCCGGGGCGGGCCTCGCTGGGCCCCCGCGGAGCGGCGGCGGCGGCGGCGGCGCAGGCGCGGGCCCCGCCTCCTCGGGCTGGCGGAGCAGGCGGAGGCTGCCCCCGGCCCGGCTCCCGCCGCCGCCGCCGCCGCCGCGTCGCGCGCCCCCCGCCCCCCCGCGGCCTCGCCGGAATGAGCTCCCGGAAAGGTGAGTGGCCGCGGCCTGGCCCTGCCCCCACGCGGCCCCGCCGGCCGCCGGCCCGACCGTTAATGTGTGTCTCTCTCCCCAGTGCTGGCCATTCAGGCCCGAAAGCGGAGGCCGAAAAGGGAGAAACACCCGAAAAAGTGAGTCCGCGCGGCGCCGGGCCCCGGCCCCCCGCCCCCGCCCGGCCGGGGGCCGCGGGCGGCGTTGGGGATCCGGGGGGCGGGCGGGGGGAGGGGCGGCGGCCCGGGGGCGGGGCCTCCCGCGGCCTCCCGGGGCGCCGCGGCCCTCGGGGGGGAGCGGGCGGGGCGGGGGGGGCTCGCACCCGGACCCCCGGGACCGGCGGGACGCGGGGCCGAGAGTGCGGGGCGCGGGAGCGCGGGCGTCGGCGGGCGCGTGTGCGCGTCGCCCCGACCCCGCCTCCCGGCCTCCCCGCTGAGGGTCCGGCCCGAGGCCCCCCGCGGCCCTCCCGGCGCGACTGCGGCGCCGGGTTTGGGGTCGAAACTTTCCGCCCGGCGGGGAGGGCCCCCCGCCCCCCCGGGCCGCGCGGAGATGGAGAGGGTGCTGGTGTGGACGGGGCGGGCGCCGGCGCCCGGGAAGCCTGTCCGGAGGGCCGGCCCGACGCCGCGAAGCGCCCTCCCCTTCCCGTTCTCTCAGTCTTTAAACGTCGGTCAGCTTGCAGCATCTTTGCTCCTTCCAGGTTTGTGGCGTTGCGCTGCCTTCTGAGCGAGAAGCGCTGGCAGTTCCTGATCGTCTTTAAATAAAAGCGCCAAGGAGTCCTCACTCGTTTTCTCGGGGTGGGGGGGCTACCCTGCAGCATTCTTCAGCTCGCTTCCTTCCTGTGGGTCTCTGCTCGGAGAATTTCATCCCCTTCGGTGGAATCTCTGTGAACGGCCCAAGTCGTTACGGTTGTGGGGCATATCATGACAGGATTGCTGTTCGTTCGAGAAAGTATGTTCAGGATTTCGCAAAATGCATAGTCTCATAATTCCTTCCTTAAAAAACTCTTAGGGGGAAAAATACTTATTGAGGACTTCTGAGGCACTGGTGGGTGAAAATGGGGTTTTGGATTCCTAAGAGGTTAATACGGGATGGATATATGATACTTTTAGATATTTAAAGAAATGAATGCTGGCTTTCTTAAGTCAATCAACCTTAAATTTGGAGTTTCCGTTGGTGAACCAGTAAACTAGCCAGTGAGTAAGGAGAACTGTCATGTTTAGGATCCTGAGTATTGCGCTTCAATCCAAACTTTCAATTCAAAGCCTTTATTTCCATAGAGCCATTATCTTCAGAAACTTGAAAAGGACTTAAAAAAAAAAAAAAGCATGTCTCCAGTTTTGGGGAATGACCATGTGTAGGTATGTGTATTATATTCACACACGCGTGTGTGTTTTTTAGATATGCATACATGTAGAAAAAGTTTAAGATAAGTCAGTATTTGTTTCATATATCAGGGTATGACTTTCTTAATGGCCAGGAGGCTTTTTTGGTGTGCTTCAGTTTGGAATTCTGTTGTATTTTTATAAAGAATTAGAGTATGTCCATAATGTTCAACTTTTACTCTCACAGATTAATCTGTCAGTTTCTCCCATCATATCTATTTGATAAGACTAGTGGGAACCCCTCTTCCCTCTCCAGCCAATGACTAAATAAACTGGTTAGTCTGCAAGGTAAGTGGTGAGAGGAGGTCAGCCATTTACATGTTTGATTAAGGCACTGTCATTTTAAACTTAATTCCTTGAATCAAGACATTATTTTAAAGGAATGCTTGATATTATTCAAGTGTTCACATATTTGCATGCCTTTCCTAGGAGGTAGTGATAGAGCTCAGAAGGAGAGAAACTTACATGTTGAAACTTACATGCTGTGGGGTTTGGAGAAAACACCAAAGAAAATGATAAATATGACAATTTCAGGTAGTGCTCAGGTGTAGGGAGAAAATTAAGATGGAGAGCCTTAAGTAATAGCGATGACATTTGAGCAATGTTCCAGTCACTGTGCTAATGGCTTGAAGTGTTTATCCCTTGTGCGAACCCTATGAGGTACACATTGTTGTCACCATTTTACAGACACAAATGGGGACACAGCATGAGTAAGTAACATGCCCAGCTGTTGAGACAGGACAGCCCCGGACTAGAGTCCAAACTCAGCTCTCTGAGGAGGTGACATTTGAGCATCAGCTAGAATGAGGAGGAGGAGATGGGAGTGTGGCAAAAGTCCTGGGGAGGAACGGGCTAGGAATGTTGGCGGAACCCAACTCCAGGAGGCTGGAGTGCTCCCAAAGAGGATGCTGATGGGGTGAGGAGTCAGAGTGGGGAGGGCCTCGCTTTGTGGGCCATCAGGAGAATGATTGTGAATGGATTGGGGGGCCAGGGAGAAGTAGAAAATGGGAGCTGGCCAATTATTGTACTTGGGAAACCGTGATAATTTGGTTCAGGGTGCAAGGAGTGGCACTGAAGAGGTGGTAGAAGAGGGACTTTGGGAGACTGGGAGTCTTGGAGGTACTTCTTATTTTACAAGCCCCTCTGACAGGTTAAGGTCACACAATTAGCCTAGTTTGGACCAGAATTCAGGTTTCCTGATGCCCAGTGTGTTTGCTTTTTGATTTATTGTCTAAAGCAGTGGTCCCCAGTTTTTTTTCACCAGGAACTGGTGTTCCTATTAGAATCTGATGCCCGAAGATCTGAGGGGAAGCTGAGGCAGTGATGCAACCACTGGGGAGCGGCTGCAAATACAGATGAGGCTCTGCTCCCTTGCTTGGCCTCTGACCGCTTTGCGGCTCTGTTCCTAAAAGGCTGGTCCAACGCCTGGGGGTTGGGGACCCCTGCTCTGGAGGAGGGGAGGGCATAATGGATTTAATTTGAAACTATATAATGACTGGCAAATTTGAATTAGGCCTGGCTTAATGTAATATGATCAATCTACTTTTGTCATTGTCTACTTATATGTACTAGTTGGCTCTTCATTTTAGTTCATTTCAATTCTGAAAGCTGTTATGAATTGATCTAGTTCCTGTAGGCCACTCTTTCAGTACACTGAAATTCATAGTTTTCAGGATAAGATTAAGATTCCTTTGCTTGGCTGAGTCAAAATTTTAATCTTGTCAGATTGTTCCAGTGAGTTTAGTTTGTCAATTATTGTGTTGATTGTGAGTAACAGGCAGCAGGGAAGGACTGCAGTGTCAATCTTGGATCTTAAGAATTAGCCAAATCATAAATCACATAGCTCAGGATAAAGTTTTGCTTTGGGGCATGTGTATATGTGTACAATTTTTAAAAGATCTTTTTTTATTAATATTTTTCTACATGCAACTTTTATTGAAACATAATTCACATACCATAAACTTTCTTTTAAAGTGTGTAATTTGCTGGTTTTTTATATATTCACAACTTTTTGCAACCATTACCATTATCTAATTCCAGAACATTTTCACCACTCCAAAAAGAAACTCTTATTTAGCAGTCACTCCCCATTCTCCCTTGTCCCCAGCAACTAATTTATTTTCTGCCTGTGAACTTAACCTATTTTGGATAATTCACATACATGGAATCATACAGAATATAGTCTTGTGTCTGATTTCTTTCATTTAGCATAATGTTTTCAAGGTTCATACATGTTGCAGCTCGTATGGGTACTTCATACCTTTATTGCCAAATAATGTTTCATTGTTTTGATATAGCACATTTTATCCATTCATGTATTGACGTTCAGTTTGGGCTCTTTCCACTTTTTTGGCTATAAACTATTTTTTCCACCTTTATTTTTTAATAAAATTTTTTATTTTAAAATAACGTGACTCATAAGAAGTTGCAAAAACCGTACAGCGCTCCCCCTGTATCCTTCATCCAGCTTTCCCCAGTGGTGATATTGTGCATAACCATAGAATACCATCAAAACGAGGAAGTTGACATTGGCACAATATTATTTTCTCAAATAAGATTTCACTGGTTTTTACATTCATTCTGTGTGTGTGTTCCCATTTGTGTAGCGTAATCATTACCACAATTAGGATGCAGAACTGTTTCATCACCACAAATGCTGGCTTGTTAGCTTTTAATAATTATACCCTCCCTACCTTAACCCCTTGGCACTAATCTTTTGTCCATCACTAAAATTTTGCCACTTTGAGAATGTTCTATAAAATAGAATTATACAGTATATAACCTTTTGAGATTCACTCTTCCCCCTCAGCATTGTGCCCTTGAGACTCAGCCATGTTGTTGGGTGTATCAGTAGCTCATTTCTTCTTGCTTGAGTAGAATTTCATGATGTGAATGTACCACAGGTTCCTTATTCACTTGTGGAAGACATTTGGATAGTTTCTGGTTTTTGATTTTTAGAGATGAAGCTGCTGAACATGTACAGATTTTTATGTGAACATATTTCTGTTTTTGTAGGATAAATACTCAAAGGTATGATTGCTGGAGAACTTTAATGTTTGTATTTTGACCTAGCAAGTTAGCACCTTAGTCTCTTGGTGTCTGTCTCTGGCTCTTTTTATCCGCATAGTATCTCGTGATTCGTGTGTATGCTGTTGGGGATGGGATTCTGTGCTGTATCCTTTGGACTCTATTAGTAGGTGGATACAATTTCTGTTGTATGGGTTCTCATTACTGCAGAAAATGATAGGTATGTGATTGGTGGCACTGGGTCAGTAAATCACAGGTGAGATAATTTAGGAATGCGGTGGTACAAGTTTATATCTTTATTAGGTAAGCCTCAACTCTTCTCGATAGTGTAAACTTAAGCTTGCAAGCCCATGACTTTGGAATACCTCCCATGGCAGGTAAGCACTTATTTTTGACTTTTTGTTGTGTGATACATTTTGTTTATTCAGTAGACATTTGTGTTTACCAGAATGACAATTCAGTACAACACATATGAAGTAGATACCTAGGGCAAGGCAGTGTGTTGGGTGTTAAGTAAAGCCCAGTGCTAACTGGCAGTAGAGATTGGCAGTGTGATGAGGTACGGTGATGCTTTGATTGGTAAGGGAAGAGACCTTGTTTGATTTTAGCATTAGTATTTTAACGAAATAGCTTTATTTTTTTTAAGTGATAAAAGTAAGTAATATGGTCATGGTAGAAAGTTCAGATAGTACAGAACAATTTAGAGAAAATCATCAGTGGTGTCTCTACCAATTATTTTGGTGTATTAGCCTTTTTCTTGTGCATGCTTTTGTTTTCAAAAAGTTTGTCTGTGGTATATGTATATACACTTGGTATCTTATCCTTTTACTTGTGCATATTTCTCCAGCTTTATTGAGGTATCTTTGGCATATACTGTAAGTTTAAGGTGTACAGCACAATGATTTGGTGGTACACAAATGTATTGTAAAATGATTACCACAACAAGGTTAGTTACTACCTTTATCCTCTCACATAATTACTTTTTTTAAAATGGTGATAGCATTTAAGCCCTATTCTCTTAACTTTCAGGTATATAATACAGTGCTGTTAATTATAGTTTACGTGTGCATACTTTTGTTAGTTTTTAAAAAATTGAGTCATAGCATATGTGCATGCATGTAGATATAGTAAATTAGGAAAGAGCAGTCACTAATCCTAAGTGTACATGTACAGCTTGATGATTTTTACTGATATTTATACCCTTATAACTAATACCCAGATCAAGACACAGGCCCTTCCAATACTCCATAGGGTTCCTTAAGCCTCTGTACAGTCTATACTCTGTCACCCAGAGGTAATAAATTTGTTGATATCTATCATTACTGATTAGTTTTACCTGTTTTTGAGCTTAGTGAAATAATATAGAATATCCTCTTGTGTCTGACTTCTTTCAACATGTCTGTGAGATTTGTTCATGTTGTTGCAGGTACCATTGTTATTGTTTTGTAATATTTCATCTAATGAATATACCACAATTTAATTATCTATTTTTGTGTAGAGTATTATTTCCTTCAGTTTTTAGTCATTATGAATGAAGTAGCTATAAATATTCTTGTACACGCCATTTTATGGACATTGGCCCTCATTTCTGTTGAGGATATACCCTAGCAGTGGATTGCTAGGCTATAGAATAGGGTATGCTTAGTGTTAGTAGTAATTGGAAGATATTTTTCCTCCAGCTTTATTATGAAATAGTTTTGATCACACTACTTTACACTCCCACCAGCAGTGTGTGACAGTTTCCATTGCTCCACATCTTCGCCACATTCATTAGTGCCATTCTTTTTAATTTTAGCTTTTGTGGGTCTATATTGATACCTCATTGTGGATTTAATTTTTATTTTCCTGAGTGGTGGTGTTGAATATGTTTTCAGTATATTTATTGATCATTTGAATTACGTATTTTGTGAAGTGCCTGTTTTGTCTTTTGCCCATTTAAAAGAATATATATAGGCTTGTATGTTTTTTTTCTTACAGTTAAGACAGTTTTATTGAGATATAATTTATGTACTAGACAATTTTTCACTTAAAGTGTATAATTCAGTAGTTTTTAGTAGATTCGCAGACTTCTGTTAAACTAGATATCGGAGAGCCAGTGATAATTTAATAAGTAATAAAAAGGGGGCAGGGTGAGGCCATCAGGCCAGAGCAGCACTGAAGTTGATGTAAACATGTGGAGGTGTAAATTGGCAGGTTTGAATTCCTGGAATGTCAAGCAAGTAGTTAAGGCTGGGGTGCAGGGTATGGTGAGCAGTGAGTGGGGCACTGAGATAGTCTACAAGGGCTTGGGGTGCTGTCAAGAGGCACAGATTGACATTTTTAGAAAAAGATTTATTCTAGCTACTATGTGGAGGGCTGAGAGGCCAGGAGATCATGAGGAGGTGGCTGCAGGTGGCTTTATGGGTGTGAAGGGAATAGAATTCACTGGATTTAGTTTCCAATTTAATGTGGGAGGACAGTGGGGGAAGGGTCTAGGATGGGTCTCAGGTTTCTGCATTAGCTAAATTTGTGGATGATGTCATTTCTCAAGATAGGGGACACAGAGCCAGTTTGGGGATGAACTTCGGTCAGGTTTTGGAGGTGTCTGGGTGACTTCTAGGTAGAGGTACTGGTTAGTGTTTGCAGCTAGAGCACCCGGATGAACCCTGGTTGGGAGACCTAACTTGGGAGTTGTTTGGGTATAGCTTATTGGTGACAACTTGCTAAACGTAGTGAATGTGAAGAGAAGAAAGCCACAGGCAGGGTTGGTAAAGGAGAAGCCAGGAAAACCAGGAGAGAGCTGACTGACGGAAACCAAGGGAATAAAGCACTTCCATAAGGGAATGGTCAGCAAAGTCACCATCTACAGAAAAAGTCAAGTAAAATGAACCCTAACCTTGGCCTTTTATTCTGGCAGTTTCGAAGCTATTACAGGGCACAGCTAAAGCAGTCTCAGCACGGTACCTTTTAGACAGAAGTGAACTTGCGGTTACATGAGTTAATGAGATGATAGCATAGTTTTTTTTCTTTATCTTTTAGAAAGCTTACTTGGTGAATGAGCTTTGTCTGTGTAAAGGAAACAAGATAAGGAGTGGTTCATTCTTGAGAATACTTTTTTCTACTTGTAAGTGGAAGTTTGCATCTTTTGAACACCTTCCAATTCCCCCTTCCCCACCTCTGCTAAATCTGATCTCTTTAAAAACATTATTTAGAACAATTTTAAATTTATGGAAAAACTGAAGAGAGAGCACATATTTATTATTTTATTTTAAAAATGCAAATTTATTTATTTTGCACATATTTTATCTAAACTGAGATGCATCATTCTTGAATCCATATACGATATTTTATCCAAGTTATATATTACTAACCATTTGCAAAACAATAGGATTTTTTCTCATTTGTTCTGTAGAACTACATTTACTATTACAATTTAATGATTTACTCGCTTTTTAAAGCAATTAAAAAAAGTCTTGTGTACAGTATTAATGAAGTCATACCCTGAGGAATAATTCCCAAAATGTGTTGAATTTATTTGTTCCTTTTAAATTGATTGTATTGGGCTGAAATCTCTAAGCTTCCCAAATTAGTATTGATTAAAGTGACTTAAAACAGTTTCCCCAGTTTTCAGTTAGCTAGCTAGAGCATTTCATCCCTTCCCTCTTTTCTCAGTTTGTCCTGAACTCTTCAGGGTTGTTTCCTCCAGGAACACAGGTCACAATTTCATACCATTTGCCGTCAGGCCTAGCATTACAGTGATCTTGATTGTTCTTTTCCTTTTGTCTTAAAGATTTTTGTTTTGCCTTATTATGTTAAAAATAAGATAATTGAGAGCAGTCTGTCATAATAAAGGCTTTGTAAAGACTAGAATAGAAGTAAGGAAACTACCTTTCTTTTGAGGAGTAATTTTTGAGAAAAGACCATAGCTTATATATACCTGGGCATATAGGATATTTTATACTGAGTTTTTAGCTTTCCATGATAAATACTACAGAATGTAATGTTTTTGGCCCCCCCCCAATATTTGAATTCAATTCTATATCGAATATCTTTGTAGTCAAACTGCTTCATTAAAAAGTTTAAAATTAATAATTAGATTATTAGACTTCCAGAGTGCATTTATTTCAGCTATTTCTTGGACTAATTATTAATGAAATATTTTTGGGCATTTAATTCTCAAGTCAGGGTCTTCAAATGTAGAGCCTAAAAAGGTGGGGACAAGATGAGGGTAAGACTGTGGAATGCTTTAAACTTGGGTGTGTTGTTACACACATTATTCAACTTGGCTGAACACTCAGTGTGGATGTCTGTGTCCCTTACACTACTGAAATTTAGTGGATGTGCCCCTGGACAGATTGTGTGAACTGCGCAGGTTTACTAGGTAGGGTGGGAGAAAAGGAGTAAAGAAAGACTTCGACCCAGGGCTACCGTTATAACCCTAGGAAGCAGAAGTTTAATTGTGATCTAGAAGAGATAAGATAGGATGGACAATATACTTAGACTAGATTTCTGGGTGCTTCCTGTGGTCACCAGGTTCTGTCATTGCTTTTGGCATCTGGGGAACAAAGGTTGCCGCTGTTTCAGCTGTCAGCTAGCTATTGCAGCCACTTACCTATAAATCTTATCTTATTTTTCTCTCCACAATATCCCTTGAAAGTTTTTTTTGTGGAGGGGCATGAGGCATTTTTTCCTAAAATAGGATGTAACTAAATGTTAATTGCAGGACTAATGTAAAATTGACTACATCTTTCGCAGCTGAAATAAACTGTGTAAGGCTGTGGATCTGGAAATGCAGTGGAGTGGCACAGACTTCAGTGAGCACCTGGACAGATTTTTTCACTCTTACTTTGTAGAAGCAAAATGATTTTAAAGTAAAATTTTACATAGGTGCCCTATTATATGTAAAGTGGAAAAGCCACTCCATTCTGGGAGGATTGGCCGGTGAGGGCCTGGCCTTCCCCTTACCACCGTTGTGCTCCCCATGGCAGCTTCCTGGGACACAGCTTAAGATTCTTCAGGCCTTCGTTTCTCCTTCATTTCCTTATTTCTCTTTCAGTGGAGACATTTTAGTGAAGGAGAAATAGGGGCCTAAAGAAGTGAAGTTAACTTGGTTAAGGTCACTTATCTGTTTAGTGCCCAGGACAGTTTAGCGTGCTTGCTTAGAGTTCTAGATTCTGATTCAGTGGTCTTTGAAACTGCCATTTAATCTGCAGAAAGACAAGCCATTCTGGGGCTGATAAAGAAGATAAAAGTTTCTTGCCCCCAAAGAAAGATTATTGCAAGAACGTTATTTTTAAATTCTTCTCTTTACTATCAAAAGGAAAAAGTAAAAATATATCCTCTTTCTCTGAATGGAGACTGGACTAATTTATCACGTGCGTCTATGATAGGAGTGGGATAGAAGTTGCATTACTTAGAAAATTTTGATATACTGTAAGACAGTTTAAAAACGGTGTAATATATTTTCTGTCTTAGCTTTAAAAACTTGTTTTTTGTTTCTTTTTTAGTTGCTACAAGGCTAAGGCTTTTGGTATTTTTTACATAGTAACCAGCATCCTGTAGGTGACAGTAATAGCAGAACTGTTCTCTTTTCCTTAGCTCCAGTGATGCCTGCTACCTGCAGTGTCTTTGCGATCAAGTTAAGGGATGTTGGAGGATAGGTTTACCTTTCAGTGGATCTTAGGCTTTGTAACTTTACTCTTAAAATTTGAATCTCCTTACTTTGTGTAGGCAAAGGCTATTTTGCTTTCCAAACTTACCAGAAAAGATGTGATAGTTTCCCATCTCCCCAAAGTCTGGTTTACTTTTGAATATTCTTTGCTGAGGCTGATTTTACTGTCAGAGGCAGGTGACCAGGGTTCAAGCTTTGAAGGCATCACTTTTCTCAGTGGTGTTAGATAACTAATTTAGTTTTTCTAAGGCTCAATTTCTTCATCTTAAAATAGAGCTAATAGTGCTCACCTCTCAGTAAATGTGAGGTTTAAATGAGATAATACTTACCCTAGATTTGGCACATAATAGATGCTGAGTAAGTGGAAGCTATTACTTATTTTATGGTGTTTCAGTTGTATTTTAGGTATTTTTATAATATGAAAAAAAGAAAGCTATGGAATTATAAAATTTTCTTAAGCATCTAAACATGCATATGGCTAGCTTAAATCTTTTCCCCCCTCAGTTATAACTCTTATAAGTTATTTATAGTAGATATGTTTTCTAAGCATAGGTCCTCAAAGTGAATTAGAGCAATGAACTTACCATCAGATCTAAAAATTCATTGTTGATAGCAGGTGATCTCTATCTAGGTCTATAATATGAAACTAGAATAGGGATTGGGAGGAGAGTAAGACATGATAAAAAGAATTGGTGATCCCAGTAGTAATTTTTAAAATTTATTTTTTAGTTACATTTAGGCACAGTCCAAAAAGGAAAACAAACATTTGATATCCCTTTTTGATGAAATACATGTATTTTGAGCAAGACTGAAAAATAAGTTTTTATAAAGGCAATTCTAGTTTCCTATTGGCTCATAATTAGAAATCAAAGCAGTGTTTTCTCATGAAAAAATTTCTTAATAGATCGGGTCCAGAATTTTGGCTAATAAAGGACAAAGGTTAATGTCAGGCCTGAACTAGAATGGTGCCGTTAGGGCAAGAAATGCTTTGCAACACTACTCATTTTCAGAAACCTCTCTTTCCTGTACTTTGCCCTCACGTTTTCCACAAGACCAGATTTCTTTTAAAGTAGAGATACTTTACTCTGTAACCTGAAGTTTTAAACATTTTGAAAATAAGCATCATTCTTTTTAGATACAGATGCAGTTTTATATTTCACTGTGAAAAAGCACAAGTTGAATTTTAAGCTCAGTATATGTGACATCGAGCTATATGAAATTGGCTTTTTTCCCTTAAAGTCACATTCCATCAGTTTCTTTGGTTCATCTAATACAAATAATAGTTAATATAGCAGCTAACATTTTTTAATCGCTTATTGTGTATTGGGCATTCTGCTAAATGTTCAATGTACATTTATCATCTTCAATTCTCACTACAATGTGGAATTGAGATTTTTAGAGTTTTCAGCTGTCCAGAATCAATTTATCCTACTGGAAAGAGGCCTTAGTTTTTGTCTAGGTATTATCTCTTATCTGATTTTGGTTCACATTATTTGGGTCCCTTCCCTGTTTTCCTTCACCCTCCAGTGGTGGGTGGAGCCTGGCCTCTTTCAGTTATTGCTTCCTGCTTGCGGGCCCACCCAGAACTAATCCCAGGGTTTTTGCTTAAGTATCTGAAAGAGGATTTTGCTTTCTCCTATTGGCTTGACTGTGAGAGGATGTGAAATGGTGTTATCGAAGCCATTTTGTCACCAGGCAGATCCTGAAAATGGACAGTGAACAGAATTTAGCCAAGAGGTGGAGAGAAATTGTCCTGATGATGATGTTTCATTGTGTCTGAAGCAAAGGCTACACACTGGACTTTCATGTAAGCCAGGTTGAGTTGGATTTTCTATTACTTAAGACTAAAAGCAGCATTATTCAAAATGGCCAGGTGGAAACAACCCAAATGTCCATCAGCTGATGAATGCATAAACTAAATGTTTATGTCCACACAATGGAATATTATTCAGCAGTAAAAAGAGTGAAGTCCTGTTACATACTGTAACATAAGTATACCTTGGGTACATTATGGTAAATGAAATGAATCAGTCATAAATGACCACATATTATATTATTCCATTTATTTGAACTGTCTGGAATAGGTAAATACATAGAGGTGGAGAATGGAGTAGTGGTTGTCTAGGGCTAGGGGGAGAGGGAAATGGGGAGTGATTGTTGGTGGCCATGAATTTCTTTTTGGGGTGATGAAAATATTCTAAAATTGATTGTTGTGATGGTTATACAACTTTGTGAATAAACTAAAAGTCATTGACTTGTATGCTTTAAATGGGTGAATTGCATATCCATGAATTATATGTAAAGCTTTATTAAAAAATAAAAAAAAATCTAACGGATAACACCATTAGATTCTCACTTTACAGATGAGGAACCGAGGCACAGAAATGTTAAGCTGCAGCCCATTGTTGAGCTGGTAGGTTGCAGAGCTGGAATTCAGAACCAGCTATCACGTCCAAGCTTACAGCTGTGCTTACTGCCTTTCTTCAAAGACAGTTAAGACTCATCCTTGTGGAACTTTGGAGTTGGGGGTTCCTTAGCAATTACTTACTATACCCACTTCATTTTAGTGATGAGAAAATTGAACCTCAGATAATGGAGCAACTTACTCAAGATTGCCAGATTAATTAGTGGCAGCCGGGGATTTATGACTTACTCAAAGAGACAGGCAAACAACTAACAGTGATAGAAAGTGGAATAGATTGATAGCAAATAGAATTACAGGCATTATGCCATATAAAATAAGGGAAGGATCAGTTATTTCTGATGACTAACCAGTATAAATTTTGTAGAGGCAGCGACATTATGAGGGAATAGCCGATAAACAGATGTGAGTGTTAGGGAGAGAACGAGATGTCCTGAATGTCTCAGCTTATATGTGGAAAAAGTGGAAAAAGCATGACACACCATCAAGGTAATTGTAGGGAATTCTCACTTCCTCTGTAAACATTGGGGGTGGGGGGAACCATTGTAGATTTTTTAGGAGCTGAGTAGCATGATCACTTGTATTAAGAAAGATAACAGGCAGCTCTTTGAAGGATGGGGTGGGGGCAGAGACTGAAGATTTAGAGACAAATTTTAGCATGTTTCACAGTAGGCCAGGTGTGAGAAGATGGGTGATTGTGTTAGGAATGAAAAAGAGAGGGCATGGATATGTGAGTGTGCACAGGGGGAATCATTAATACTTGGCAGGTGATTAGAAGCATGCTAGACGATGAGCCCTGGGGTCATTTGTATCCCTGGCATCCCATACGGTGCCTGATACACTTGTAGAAGGCAGAATGGGGAGGATTTTAGTGTGACTTTGGACATCTCATTCTGACTTTGAAGGTTTTGGTCTGTTAATGACCACAGGAGGAGAAGCAGGGTTGGTATGGGAAGGAGGGGAGAAAGTAAGGAGTAAGGGGGAGAGGCAAAAAATTCAGATTTTGTTGAGTTCGAGATATTTGTGAGACATTCATAAGGGGCTGTTGAGCTGGGGAAATTGGGATCTTTGACTCAGATGAGTATGAATCTGATACATTTAGGAGTCAGTCATCTGCAAAAAGGCCATCATTGAAGCTATGAGAATTAAGAGATGAGGACCAAGAAGAGAACTTTGAGAATCACCTACATTTTAAGGGGGAGGAGTAGTAGCAGCAGTAGCAAAGACTGGAAGAGAACCATGTTACTAATTCGTTCTCTGGAATAAAGGAGAGGACAGTTTTAGATGAGTGTCATTTGCAACAGAGGAGTAAATGGAATAAATGAAGACCAATGAAACGTGCTATTGGACAACTTAGGTGGGTAATGGAGTGCTTCCTTATTGAGAATTAGGGATTTCTAAAGCATGGTTGTAAGTCTGGGGGAGGCTGCTAGTGAAGAGCAGATTAAAGGCATAGGATTAGTAACAGTGAACGTTTATTGAACCTTCACTGCCAATTGGGCATCATACCAAGTTCTGTATACTGTCTTCTTTTTAATTCTCATAGTGACTCCAGGAGGTTAGATAAATGGAAAGATAATTGTAAAATGGGGAGGGTATTTAAAATGAAGTTATCATCTCATATTACAGATGACGAAACTGAATCTGAGAAATCACCCCTTAGGTCACACAACGTTTTTTTTTTTTTCTCCCCACAACAGCTTCTTTTAAGAGGTGACCTGCAGAGCCTGTATACTCTTTACTGTTACTTTCGATGGCAAGGTGTTGGTCACATGTGAGCTATGTCTCTGAGTTTTCTTCCTGGTTGAATTAGTTATTTATCACTGTAACAAAGTACCTTAAAACACAGTGGCTTAATAACTAGGATGTACGCTTTAAATATCGTTCAATTTTATTTGTCAGTTATACTTCATAGTACGGAAAAAACCCCATAGCGGCTTAATACAACATTTATGTCGCATGGTTTTTGTGGGTTAGGAATTGGGAAGCAGCGTAGCTCTGTGGTTCTGGCTCAGGTTCAGTCATCTGAAGCGGTGGCCGGGCTGGGGCTGGGGGAGCTGCTTGCAAGCTGACTTGCTTAGGTGGTCGTTGGCAGGAGGCCCTCTTTCCTGGGCGTGTGGACCTCTCCTGGAGTGTCCTCGCAATATCCAGAGTGATGATCCCAGAGAGCAAGGCAGAAGCCTCCCGAACGATGATCCCAGAGGGCATCCCAGAGAGCGAAGCCTTGACGCTTATTTAAATGACCTACTCTGGGAGATCTTACACCTGCCTTTCAAGTCTCACGCTTGTCACTTGTGTTACATTTTCTTTGTTAAAAGTGAGTTACTGAGGGGAGAGTTTAGGTTCTACTTTTGAAGAGAAGCATATTAAATAATTTGTGAATATATTTTTAAAACTACCACACAGGTCAGGTACGTTGGAGAGGAAAGGCACTGGGCGAGGGATCCAGATGACTTGGGTTTCAGACTTAGCTCTGTTGCTTGCTCCCTAAGAGACTCTGAGGACGAGATTTATCCTCCCAAACCTCTGTTTCCTCTGGGAAAATAGGTGTCATAAAACTGCAGTTTACTTCACAGTGTTACAAAGGTGGTAGCAAAAGATGACACCCAGGTGGGCTTGGCAAACTTTAAAGGGGCCTGAGCTTTGATGACAGACATGGTCTCATCCTAGTCCCTAGTCTTGCTACTTAATAGCTGTGTAATCTTAAGCTTGTTGTTTAAGCTATCTGTGTTTCAGCTTCCTCATTGATAATATGGCATTAATTAAGGTATCTAGCTCATGGGGTAACTGTGAGGATTAAGAGAGAATTCATGTGATATATTTAGCAGGATGCTGGTGCATATTATGCCAGCTATTACTTAATAAACAGTAACTTTAAGACTTTTTTTTCTGGTCGTGTCTCTTCTGTTATTTTTTTCTTTTATTTTGTAATTTGGCTTAACCTGCACTTGGTCCTAGACTTTCACATAGATATTTATGAAGGTTCCCTGATTATATATAAGGTATTAAGGTATGGTTGTAGTTTAATGCAACTATTATCCTCATCCCCCATTACTTAATATGTTCTTGGCAAGTTCAACTATGGTTCTTTAAATTAAACTTTTATATTTTAAAAAACGTATTACTGGATTGTACGGAACTAGTTTGGTTAGAAAATATTTCAAACTATTCTGAGCCATATAGTGATTTAAGTTTGCCAAGTAGTTATAATCTAATTAATATTAATGTGATGTCATTTGTATGGAACAATTTGAAAAAGTTTTTATAAACTTCTGCTTTCAAGGAAAATTTTCAGTTGTGATGTAATTGTAACTTTTATGAATAATTGAGGCCTTTGAGATGTCTTTGTTAGTATAGTAGTTTAGAATTGAAAATTACTAGATGCGACTTTTCTTAATGGTGGTTCCTAAACTTGCAAATGACATACATAAAACATCTTAATCATTATTGAAACCAGAATTTGTTTTTATTACGGTAAAATATACATGACATAACATTTATTATTTTAACCATTTTTTAGTGTACATAACAATTGAGTGGTATTAAGTATATTCACATTGTTGTACCCGCTAGACACCAGAGCTTTAAACACTTTTCCCCTAGTTTCTAATATGAAAATAATTTGACTTTTAATATTAAAAATGACTGAGACAAGATTTATTACATTGTTGTTTGCTATAGTAGAAAAATAGAAATGGACACTACCTATATATTGTTAAAATATATTTGTAGTACATATCTTTGTGAAGGTTCTCAGATATATTATTTCATATAATTACAAGAGTTTCAATAGTCGTGAAATATTATGGATACCTCTTTAGAGATCATTTAAAATAATTGACATATAACAGTTTTAAGTTCTCTTTAGAAAGATATCAAGTTTGCTTTAGAGCCAGTTTTCTGTCACCTATAAGAAATAATTTATAGATACTTTTTTTCATTGTGAAAAATAAATGCAACCTAAAATTTACCACCATCTTAACCATTTTACGTATACGGTACAGTAGTTATTAACTATGTGCACATCTTTATGTAACACAACTTTAGAATGTTATCTCACAAAACTGAGATTGTATACACATTATTAAACTTACACCTTCCCCTTTTCCTCTTACCTTACCCCTGGCAACCACCATTAGTTTCTCAGAGATTGACGACTTAGATACCTTATACAAGTGGAATCATGCATCATTTGCCTTTTTGTGACTGACTTATTTCACTTGGCATGATGTTCTCAAGGTTCATCCATTTTGTAGTGTTAAGACAGAATTACTCTCAACTCTGAATAATATTTCTTTGTATTTATACATATTCGTTTATTTTTTGTGTGTAGTTTTATTATTTTTCAAATTATTAATTTATTTTATACATACTCATTTAAAAGTCAACCTGTTTTATAGCTAAGTACCAGAAAATTTTACATTAATTTTATAGTTCTGCGGCCAGTGCGTAGTACTTTTCTTCCTCTTGTAAACTTTTTCACTTTTCAGTAAGTCCTGGATTTATGGAGAAGCAGAAAGGCTATACCTGCAAATGTACAGTGCCATTTAAATTCTGCAGTCAACAAAATGTATACAAAATCAGCAGCAGAGATTTGAATGAAGCTCCATTAATACCTATAGTTGTGAGATAGAATCTGGCTTTTGTATTATTTATTTTTTTTTAGCAGTACTACATAGTTCACTGACCTTTTATGTAACAATTATTTGAATGCTTTCTATGTGTCAGCACTTGGCACAGGTGACAAAGAGGAACTGTTTTCTACTTGAAAGAGAGTTGTGTGATAATCAGAGTGAAGTTCAGACTTTTTCCAGGACAATGGAATACTGCAGTTGAGATTATTAAAGTTGCCGTTGAGGGTGGTTTAAAGCTAATAAGGAGGTTGAACTAGTTATTGATGAAATACTCATTTCCTGAATGTTGTACAAATTTTAAAATGCTGATGAAAACATTTAAGATGATTTATTTGGTGGGATGGGTCAACCTAGGAAGTTTTTTCAGCTTTAAATATAGTAAATATAGTAAATACTATATATTTGTAGAAAGACTGTTACATGGATTTTTTAGGAGGCAGTGGTAAACATTTACACTCCCCTTTTGAAGGAAGGAAGACATTAAGTTTCATTTTTTATGTTTAGTCAGTGGAGCCGGGGAAATATGGTCATATATTTTAAACCAGTGCTGTGCAACAGAACTTTGTGTGATGATGAGAGTGTTCTGTATCTGTGCTGTCTAATATGATAGCCACAGGCTAGCTCTGAGTACTTGAAGTGTGGCTAGTGTGATGGAGGAACTGAAGTTTTAATTTTATTTAATATTAGTTAATTAAGATAGTCACATGTGGCTAGTGGCTGTGATATTATACAGAGCAGATATAGAACATAGGCACAGGTGGTCACAGACCATGTCTGTTTTAGACACTTGTTTCTTGCCCAACTTTGTATTCCAAACACATTGATTTCTTAATGCATTAATGTTTTTGATTAAATGAATTTGAGAAAAGTTTTTATCTTTTAAAAGCTATGGTGTTTCAGCTGTTTTACCTTATTCTCTATCATAATTTCTAATTATTACATAGTATTTGTTTTCCTTATAATACAGTATTTTCTTATTTCTTGCAACGTGCTTGGTCATATTATTAATTTCTTTAGTCTGGTCTTGTGCATTTAAAATATGAGAATGAATTTAGAATATCTTATTGGAAAACTTAAAAGATACAGTTTAGTTTTTAGTTTTTGAATCTGTGGGAGAGAAATTAGAACTGAGAATTGAGATTCATCCTAATGGACTCTTAACACTTGACACCAATAAGAGTTGTCATTGTTCTTTGTTCCATTTACACAATTACTTAAAATCCCCCTTTTCTTCCCTTCAGTATTTTAAATCAGAAACTAGATAAGTTTTTCTATTTTGAAGTGTGAATGTGGGTGAAACTGAATGGGTTTAAGTGAAAAGAATGCTTAATTGTTCATTACCCACAGACTATTCACACAATTGGAGCTTAGCAGAAAGTCTTGCAAATAAAGTTAATTGTGGTGTGTGGGAATAGGGCATAATGGAAGGGTTGTACAGTTGAACCTTTGAGTTAGGACGTAGAGCCAGGCTCTGTAAACTGGCTGGCTGGCCGGCCGGCCAAACACAGCAAACCAGTACCTGTGTTTGTGTGGCCTGTGAGGTAAAATAGCTTTTACATTTTTAAATAAAAGAAAAATCAAAAGGTGACTATTTTGTGACTTCCGGAAATTATGTGAAATTCAAATTTCTGTGTCCAGAAATAAAATCTTATTGAAACAATCATGTTCATTTTGTTTACATATTGTCTAGGTGCTTCTGTGCTACAGACCATATTGCTTGCAAAGCCTAAAATACTTACTGTTTGGCTTTTTGAGGAAAAAATTTGCCAGCTTCTGGCAAGTATGTTACTGAAAAATAGACGGATATGACATTGTAAACTAAGAAGTATAGGTATTTGAAAAATGGGAGACTTAACCAGTGCTTGATAATCTTATTAAGTGAGGCATTGAAACAAAGTGTTACAAAGGAGATGCACTCACTGTAGTGAGTCAACAAATGTGTGTATGAAATGAAAGATGAGTGAGAGTTCTTAAGCAGCCTAAGTTCTGTTAGAGAACTGGACAACCGAACACACAAGTTTTTACAGGTTTTTAATGGCCTTTACCTTCTCCCATATTTAAGACTCAGGTACAACTAAAATATTGTGTTCATCCTAATTATCACGAATTTTATGCACATTCACAGTAGCTTCTTTGAGACATAGGTGGCATCCAAGGCCTCAGAGGCTTCTACCCACCTTTAATCATCTCTCTTACTGCCAGTCCTTTATCAGTTATACGATTTACAAATATTTTTCCAATTCTGTGCTTGCTTTTTCATTTTCTTGACAGTTTTTTGAAGAGCAGAAGTTCTTAAGTTTGATGAAGTCCATTTTTCCAAAATGCCCAATCTAGTCTCATTAAGATAGCCTTATGTTTCTTCAAGATGTTTTATAGTTTTATTTCTTACTTGTCCCATTTTGAGCTAATTTTTATGTATGAAACACATAAAATAATTTTGGATTAGTTTTTCTTTTCAAACAAATGGGTGTCCATTTTTTCCAGCATTTTATTTTGTAGGAAATACTATGCTTTTCTCAACTGAATTGGTTTTGCACTTTTGTTGAAAATAGATTGACCATATATGGGCCATCTATTTATGTACTCTATTGATCTTAGTCTGTCTTGATGCCACACTGTCTTGATTACTGTAGCTTTAATAATAACTCTTGAAAGTAGGTAGTATAAGTCCTCCAAATTTGTCATTATTCAAAGTTTTTTTTTTGTTGTTGTTGTTATTCTAGGTCCTTTGCATTTCTCTATGAATTTTAGGATCAGCTCACCAGTTTCTACCAAAGAGTGCTTATTTTTATTGGAATTGTATTAAATCTATAGATAAATTTGGAGAGAATTGACATCTTAACAATATTGAGTCTTTGGTCCATGAGCATGATATATGCTTACATTCGTTTGTATGGTCTTCAGTTTTTTTAGCAACATTTTGTAGTTTTCATTATACAGGTCCTGCACATCTTTTGTCAGATTTATCCGTGTATTTAATATTTTTTATGCTTTTATTGTATATAATTTTAAATTGCAATTTTTTACTTTGTTTTAATAACAACTTATGTAAATCATGCTTATGATAGCGGATTCTAGACTTAGACCCAGGTTTAAATTGCAGCTTTCCCAGTTTGTGTGAAACAGATTGGTCAGAAATCACCTAATCTTTGCTCTTGTTTTTTCATCAGTAAAATGGAGTATTTTTCTACCATGGCACTATAAATGCCAGTCTCAGTTGCTCAGGCTGATAATTAAAATATGTGCAGACATTGACAGATGTCCCTGGGCCTTGGGTGTCGGGAGGGCATATAAAAATCACCCCTGATTGAGAACTATTGTTGTTCCTACTTCATGAGATTGCTGCAAGGATTATTTGATATGTATGGAAAAAGCTTAGAGTTGTCCATGGCAGGCAAATATAGAATGATACTGTATATTTAAAGGCACCTTAATTTACTTCGTTTACTTTAAATAAGCATAAGCTCAGAAAGGATAGCCTTTGGAAAGACATTGTTTAATTATGTCTTAAAGTCCAGGGAAAGTTTAATAAAGAAATAATTCAATATGGCTGCTTTATACTAGTTTGGGAAGGTATATCTAATTACATCTCTGCATGACAGTCTGTAAGAAATGAGGAAACGGAGGATTATTAGAATGTTGGACTGCTGTCTACTTTCTTTTGTGTCGCATCTTCCTGGTGTGGCTGTATTATTTCAAAGGTGGATTTCCAGAATATCAGTTACAAAAGTCAGGTATGTTTAAGAAAACATAGTAACTTCACCTTGCTTGGTGGACCTGCGTTATTTCTTGGCTATTCATGTCATCGTCGTTTGGAAAAAACGCCCTAATTTCATTTTTCTGAGTCATAAAATATTGATTGAGAATGCTAGTGGAAGTGCTGGTAGGGAAATGGAGAGTATCTTGTCCTCTCTTAGTGAAGAGGCTGGCACCTGACAATCTAAACCTGGAGTTTCCTTCCTGGAATTTGACTTCTGTATGTGCCCACTGGCAGGAGAGCCACCCTCCAGGAAGAGTCCAGATGAGGCAGTTGAGATTATCTGACGGTGCTTACATCCTAACCGTTTGTCCCTGGATCTTTAGCCTTCCATTTGACTTTGTGAACTTCTTCTCTGTTAACGTTTTAGCTTTCCTCCTCTTTTTTCTTGAATGAAATTGACTATAACAAACTGATGTTTAAACTTCCCCTCAAATAGCTCAGGTAAAATATGTCAAGGGCTCAGAATTGTTGTGAAAACTGATATGTATATACTTTGCATACATATTATTGTTTGCTTTTAACATAATTCATCGTTTCTCTTTCTAGTGGAAGGCTGTTTTGTGAGTATAAATCTGTTCTAAAAAGATCACATTTGAGAATGGCTATCAGTTTTGAGAAAGTTTTTGTATGTCTGTATTTGGTGCAATATGCTTCTCTGAGAAACAGTGAAGTAATTTTAACACTAATAAGCTTTAGAGTAGATGTTTTACATTCTACAAATCCTCACATTTCCCATTTAAAAAAGCTGTTGTTCTCTGTTAGGCTAAAATAGTTTTCATATGTTTAGTTGTAGGGATAAGCATTTCTTTAGTCTGAATACCATGTAGATGTGGTAGGAGGCCTGAGGTTTACCCTGTAGAGGTTGACAGTTGTCAAACTGACTGAGTTATTTTTTTCTCTCTCATGTCTTGGTTGCAAGTAGCCTTTCTTATTTAAAAGGAGATTCGTTAGGACCTGGCTAGTCTTGTCATATGTTTTAGGCCAAGAGTTGAGTTGCAGTCTTGGAAAGTGGATGAATTTAGGTAGAAGTTGGTAGGTCCAACCTGGGACTCAACTTGTTAATGTAGGAAGATGGCCAGTGCCAGCTTTGAGGCATCCCCTTCAGTGGCACTGCGACATTTCTTAGGATATTAAAGCAGAAGCTATTTGTCAGGCTTCATTTACTAATTTATTTAGATTAGAATTACTGTGCTTAAAGGGTTGTGTTGAAAAAGACTTAAAGCTTCCTTTCTAGGAAGATACTCCATCATTGTTAGGAAACTGGTATTTAAAGTGTTAGGATTTAGTCCATTTAGATTATATAGTACAGTTTTCACTTTGTTCTTTTAGATATAACTGTCTATACACTTTTTTTTCTGTTCACAATGTAAATGTTTATTTTATATATATATGCATGTGTATATATGTATACATACATATATACACACATATACACACGTATGTGTATACACATATACATACATACATATATACATATATACACACATATATGTATATATGTATGTACACACACACACACACACACATTTTTAGGCAAGGCAACCCTTGGTTGACCTCACAGATTGCAAAGACCTTGTCAGTTTACAATCCCTTATTTTATTTATTTATTTTTTTACATCTACAGCACCTGGTATTCCTAGGTCGTCTCCCATCCAAGTACTAACCAGGCCTGACCCTGCTTAGCTTCTGAGATCAGACGGGATTGGGCATATTCAGGGTGGCATGGCTGTAGACTGTTTAATATTTTATAACATCCTCAGAAATTCTTCACTAACATCATGTTTTAATTTTTAAAAAATTTGGTTTGATTTGTTTTATGATCCGGGAAATTAGGATTGAGAACATGACATGATTTCTGAAAATATCATCTGTTGTATCTTTTTAAAAGGGGACTGTTGTGCTTTGCTTATTTGTTGGTTAGAACTATCTGGAAATCCAAAGAGCATCAACGGGTGATCTCAGTAGAAAGCCCCTGAACTGTTAAAATTGATGATAAAAAATGTATATCCCTTAATCATAAGAAAGTTACTTGGGTTTTTAATCAACACCTTCATCATTGTGTTCTCTATAGTTTATAGTCGATTAGTACCCGCATATTAGACTGTGTAGTGTTGTAGAATGGGCTGAGATTGCTGGGGGACACATGCACCATTTACAGTGAAAGATAATAAAACCTCTCTATGTATGTTGTAGCCTAAATTTGAAATGTTCTTATTTCTTCAACTTGTGCAACAGCAATTCTTAAATATCTTGGGCTTGGGACCCCTTTACACACTTTAAAATTATGGAGAACTCCCAAAGAGATTTCATTTATATGGGTGATAGCTATCAATATTTACTGTATTAGAAATTAAATTTAGGTTAAAGATTATTTATGGTAAGTTTATTGTTATTTAAATGTCACATAAATAACATTTTTTAAAAATGAAAAATAGCTTCCAAAACAAACATTTACTGAGGAGGGGCATTGCTTTACATTTTTGCCACCTCTTGAATGTCAATTTAATGACAGCTGGATTCTCATATTGTCTTCTTTATTCAGTCTATTGTAATGTTGAATTTTAGTGTATGAAGGACAGATATGTAGTTAGAAAAGAGTATTTTGATAGCCTTTTCAGATAATCATAGATATCCTTTATTACTATACTGAAACTTGGCAAATGATAGGAGAAAGATTATATTGTAGAATCTTGAACCCATATTGTTGAACTTTCATACTCTGTTACAATAAAACCTGTTGATTTTCTTATACTTTAAATAACTTTTCCCCCAGTACATGATTTTGTAACACTGCATATCGGTCATTTGGAAAATATTGGCTTACTGAGTTATGCATGTTGACACACGCCATTATACAGTATCCAAAAATAATACTCATTAATACATCTCTGAAAAATTTTGAGCTATTGAGATCTGCCATGCTTATGGTGATAGATAAAAGTTTTTCAAAATTCTAATGTTCTCTTAAATGTTATCATTGGCAAACAAATACTTTCATCTATTTTCTTTTAAATGATAGTCGTTTCATTAATTTTTTAGAAAATATATTCCATATATTAGAGTCTGAATAAGCATAGCTTGTATATCTGTTGTTCTTCCAAGTAAGAATGATATGGCTTATTCAGTTCACAGTTCTAAAAATTACCAAGTGCTTTTTCCTGAGACAGTCATCATATTTCAGTGTGTAGCTGTAGTTCTTTATGCATATTTCCCATTTTGTCACACCAAATTTAAAAAAGATATATGTTTGAGGGTGGAGATTAATAAAATAATTTTTACTGCTTCGTTAATGACATTCTTAAGTGAGAAGAGCTTTTTTAAAATTTATTAAAAAAATTTTTTTAGTGGTGAAGAATACCAGAGTAGCAAACTATTAGTATAGGTAGACATCATTGCCTTGATTCATGCGGAGGCACCAGCACTTTACCCACCATTATTATTGCACTGTGAGTGAAAAAAAGCAGACATTATTTTAGTATTATTCTTGGAGGCCATAGGAGTTCTTGGACTCTGATTTGAGAACTGCTATTGACTGTATCACTCAACATTCAAGACTGAGCTGTTGCCACCTGAAATTTTCTAGAAACCTTAGGTTGGTATTGTTTCTTCTTCAGCATTTTGTTACAGCATTTAACAAAATACTGCGTGTGAGCTCTTTGAAAATGGCAGTTGACTGACTATTAATCATTGTTTTTCTCCTGGTGTATAATATACCTGGATCACAGTAGGTGACCAACAAGTGTTTGTGAAATGGATGAGGTGACTGAAATAAACATGAAGAACCCCCAAACTAGGCTGGATATTCTTTAACTAAAAGCGAAAATGGCCTTATAGGCTTCTGTTCAAAATTTTTGAGGGTGTATTTTCTTGGGCATAGAACACTAAATACTATATACAGTGATGACCTAGGGTTATGCATAGGAGATAAAATTATACTTAGTCTGCTGGAGAACAGGACTTCCATGAGTAATTAATGCAAGAGTGGATTAAAGGAGCAAGTGTGAATATATGCTGAAAATTCTTTGTCAAACAGGACTACAAAAACTCTTAAAATCATTAAGAAAAAATTCAGTCTTAAAATGATAACCATGATCATGGTAAATGTTATAAATATCATCATTCCCATTAAGATCAGGAACAAAATTGTATGACTGCTCTTCCTCATTGTTGCTTAGCATTATTCTAGGAAACCAAACAAAACACACAAAAATTAGAAAGAAGTAAAGCTTATTATTTTCAGATAATTTTGTCTATCTTAAAAATCCAAGACTATTTTGAAAATTATAATCAAGTAGATTTAAAGTGAACTGTTCCAAAAAAAATCAATAATTAAAAAAAATTTTCAGCAATAACCTATTAGATATATATAATTTAAAAAATCGTATTTACAGTGGGATCCATTTAAGTGAATAATTTGGAGAAGTTACTTAATTAGAACATGAGGATTTAAAATCAACGCCTGAGACTCTCAGGTGAAACAGATTATTTTAAAAATCTTGTAACAGTTTTTACCAGATTTATTCAAGGATAAAGTTTCAAATCATCTTTTACCTTTGTTTTCTCCTAATTTCAGATTAGTACTTTATCTTATAAAGAAACTTTGTTTTTTGGTTTTGTTTATAGGAATTACATTTAAAGTTTTTTGTTTTAATTATGAGAAATTTCAAACTTAAAAGTATGAGCTAATAGCAAATTAAACCTCAAGTACCTGCCACTTAATTTAATTATTAAATTTATACATTTCTCGTATCTATTTCCTTTCTCTTTTGTGAATATATTTAAAAGCAGACGTCTGATATATTATTTCACTCCTACATTTCCATATGCACTACTATATTAGTTCAGGCTGCCATAACTTGAGTGGCTTAAACAGAAATTTTCTCATGGTTTTGGAGGCTTGAAGTCCAACATTAGGGTTCCAGCACGGTCAGCCTCTGGTGAGGTCCCTCCTCCTGGCTTTCAGATGGCCCTGACACGCTGAGTCTTGCCTTGGAAAGTTAGATGTTAAGGTCTCTTATCAGTTCATATGAGGGCACTAATCCCATCATAAGTGTCCTACTGTCATGACTTCCTCTACACCTTATTACTTATCAAAGACCCTGTCTCCAAATACCATCACAGTGGGGATTAGGGCTTCACCATATGGATTTTGGGGGGACACACAGTTCAGTCCATAGCAGTCACTAAAAGATTTGAACATTTTCTTATGTAATCCCAATGCATTATATCTAGCAAAATTAACAAATTCTTTGTTGTCATCTAAAACCCAGTCTATATCCATATTTCCACAATTACATTTTACTGCTAATTTGTTAGAATTGCGATCCACAAATAAGTCCATGTGTTAAATTTGTTACTCTTTTTAAATCTGTGTAACCAAGAGTGATTTTAAAAATAAATGCAGTGGGACAACTAACTCTTTAACATAACAAATTGTGTAAAAACAAAAGGAGGAAAGAGAGAGGGAGGGACTGCTATAGAATAAAAGATATTTAAAATGCAAAATAAATGTAACATGGACTTTTTTTTTGGATTCTGTAAAAAGATGGCAATATCTTAAGTTCTGTAACCCTAATATTCTGGAAAAATGGCACATATAAACATTTAAGTTATAAAGAAAAGTACATTTTGAAAGTTTTTAATGAAATAAAGCTTTATGTCTCATGAATTATAATGGTATCTTAGTTTTCAAACAGTCTCAATCCACTAAAGAAAATTTTATGTGAGGATATTGTTAAAAGTCAAGATACCATTAACTTAAGATGTAGCTTAAAAAACTTCCCAGAGCTGAATTTTTCTGTCGTTTAGTGAAGTTTTATAAAGAACATTACTAAGATATTTTTGACTCAGTGTAATAGTAACTGTAGTAAATATTAGATATGAAATGATAATATTCAAATATGAATTTAACCAGTAGGTGGCAACAAATCAATATCTGAATTTATTTGTAAAGAACATTTCAGGAAAAATAGTATGAGTCATAAACAAGGTACATTCGTGTTGTTCCAAAAATAAACATTTTGTGCTTATATCTTTAATCTATGCTTTTGACCTGAAAAATCAGTACAAACTTTATTTTTATGATGCTCATAGTTCATTGTAAAGCCATGATTGATTATTAATAGTTGGATGATTAATTTGTAGTTGTTTTTAAAATCTGAGTGGTAGTGCAATTATTTGGTTTATTACCTGGTGGATAAAAATAATCATATTTGGTGAATTATTTTTTTGCCTTGCTTTTTTATGTTTAATAATCATCTGGTTAATAAATAGAATTATTTAACTTAATAAAAATAGGTTTATATTAAAAAAACACCCTAGAAACTTTGTAGCACTGTATGATAGAAAAAATTGAGAAAAATCACCGTTTATTAGTGGGGTTATATTCCTTTGTTGTAATCTTATAAATGTATTAGATCCATTGATATTTATATCAGCTATACAGCATTGTATCAGAGAAGTTCGATAAATGATACAAAAGTATAATACTGATTTGTAAAAGTCTTCTAATGCCATAAATGTTTTTTCTTCTTAAATTAGTTTCAGGTGTACAGTACATTAGTTAGACATTTATATGGTTTATGAAGTGATCTCCCCATTACTCTATCGCCCATCTGGCTCCACACATAGCCATTACAGTACTATTAACTATGTCCTTTATGCTGTGCTCGACATCACCATGGCTTTTTAAATTACTAATTTGTACTACTTCAACACTTTACCTTTTTCTCTCAGCTCCCCACCTCCCTTCCGGCAGTCACCAGATTGTCCTCTATACCTGTGAGTCTGTTTTCGTTTAGTTTGTTCCTTTTGTTCCTTAGTTTCCACACATAAGTGAAATTATATGGTATTTCTCTTTATGTGTCTTACTTATTTCACTCAGCATAATAACCTAGGTCCATCCATGTCATTGCAAATGGTAGGATTTCATTTTTTTTTTTTAATGGCTGAGTAATATTTCATTGTTTATAACTTCTTTATCCAGTTGTCTGTTGATAGGCATTTAGGTTGTTTTCATATCTTGGCTATGGTGAATAGTGCTGCCTTTGAACATATCAAGATGCATAGCTCTTTACGGATTAGTGTTTTGGTTTTCTTTGGGGAAATACCCAGAAGTGAAATTGCTGATCAGAAGGTAGTTCCATTTTAGATTTCTTAGGAACCTTCAGACTGTTTTCCATGGTGGCACTCCCACCAACAGTGTATGAGAGTTCCCTTTTCTCCACATTTTCACCAACACTTGTTTATTGATTTATTGATGATAGCCATTCTGACAGTTGTGAGGTGATAATCTCATTGTGGTTTTCATTTACATTTTTTTGACGATTAGTGCTCTTGAGCACCTTTTTATGTCTTGGCCATCTGTATGTCCTCTTTGGAGAAATATTTGTTCAGATCTTCTGCCTGTTTTTAAATTGGATTGTTTTTTTTGTTTTGTTTTGTTTTTGAGTTGTACAAGTTCTTTATAAATTTTGGATTTTAACCTCTATCTGATGTATCATAGGTGAATATCTTCTCCCCTTCCTTAGGCTGTCTTTTCATTTCGTTGATGGTTTACTTTACTGTTCAAAACCTTTTTAGTTTGATGTAGTCCCATTTGCTTATATTTTCTTTTGTTTCTCTTGTAGGAGAAGATACATCAGAAAAGAAATTACTAATAATTGTATTGGAGAATTTACTAATTTTATGGTTTCGGATCTTACATTTAAGTCGTTAATTCATTTTGAGTTTATTGTATGGTGTAAGAAGGTGGTCCACTTTCATTTTTTTGCATGTATCTGTCTAGTTTTCCCAACACCATTTATTGAAGAGACTGCCTTTATTCCATTGCATATTCTTGCCTCCTTTGTCATATAGTAAATGAATGTCTAGAAGTGGGCCCCTGTGTTCTGTTCCATTGATCGCTGTGTCTGTTTTTATGCCAGTACCATGCTATTTTGATCACTATAGCCTTGTAGTATAGTTTGATACTAGGTAGTATGATACTTCCACCTTGGTTCTTCTTTCTCACGATTGCTGTGGCTATTCGGGATCTTTTGTGGTTCCATCTACATTTTTGGATTATTTGTTCTACTTCTCTAAAAAGTGCCATTGGTATTTTGATAAGGATTGCATTGGATCTATAGATTGCTCTGGGTGTTAGGACTATTTCAACAAGTTTATTCTTTCTATCCGTGAACATGGTATATGCTTCCATTTATTTGTATCTTCAGTTTCTTTTTTAAGTGACATAATTTTCCAAGAATAGGTCTTTTACTTCCCTGGTTAATTTGATTCTTAGGTATTTTATTGTTTTTGCTGCAATTGTAAATGGAATTTTCTTAATTTTGCTGAAAGTTTATTGTTGGTGGATAGAAATGTTCATCATTGGTGTATAGAAATGCTGCTGATTTCTTAATATTATTACTTTTGTATCCTGCTACTTTATTGAATTCATTGATCAGTTCTGACAGTCTTTTGGTGGAATCTTTAGGGTTCTCTCTCTATATATTATGTCATCTGCAAATAATGACAGTTTTACTTTTTCCTTTCCAATTTGGATGCTTGTTATTTCTCTTTCGTGTCTGATTGCTGTAGCTAGGACTTTCAGTGCAATGTTGAATAGAAGTGGTGAAAGTTGTTCCTGATCTTAAGGAAAAAAATGCTTAGCATTTCTTCATTGAGTATGATGTTAGCTGTAGGTTTATCATAGATGGCCTTTATTATGTTGAGGTATGTTTCCTCTATTCCTAGTTTGCTGAAAGGTTTTATTATAAATGGATGCTGGATTTTGTCAAACACTTTTTCTGAACCTTTTGATATGATCATATGATTTTTTAAATTAAATTAAATTAAAAAAAATTTTTGGTGCCAAAACCCAGATCATATGATTTTTATCTTTCAGTTTGTTGGTGTGGTGTATCACAGTAATTGGTTTGCAGATATTGTACCAACCTTGCATCCCAGGAATAAACCTAACAATCATAGTATATGAGGTTTTAATGTATTTCAGAATTAGGTTGCCAATACTTTGTTGAGGATTTTTCCATCGATGTTCATAAGGGATATCAGTCTTTAGTTTTCTTTTTTGTAATGTCTTTGTCTGGTTTTGGAATCAGGGTAATGGTGTACACAGAATTAGGGAGCCTTTCCTCCTCTTGCATTTTTTGGAATAGTTTGAGAACCGTGGGTGTTAATTCTTCTTTGAATGTTTGGTAAAATTCCCCTATTAAACCATTCAGTCCAGGATTTTTTTTTTTTTTGAGTTTCTTGATTACTGATTTGATTTCATTGGTGGTAATTGATTAGTTTAGATTTTTTTTCTTCTTGACTCAATTTTGGGAGATTGTATATTTCTAGGAATATCCATTTCTCCCAGATTGTTCAATTTGTAGGCATGTAGTTCTTCAGAGAATTTTCTTATATCCTTTGTATTTCTGTGGAGTCTGTAGTTACTTCTCCTTCATTTCTAATTTTAATTATTTGGGTTCTCTTTTTTTCTTGATGAGTCTGGTTAAGGGTTTATCAGTTTTGTTTATCTTTTCAAAGAGCCAGCTCTTGGTTTTATTGATCTTTTGTGTTTTTCTAGACCCTATTTCATGTATTTCTGTTCTGCTTTTTGTTATTTCCTTCCTTCTACTTACTTTGGGCTTTGCTGTTCATTTTCTAGTTCTTTTAAATAGAGGTTTAGATTGTTTATTTGAGATTTTTCTTGTTTCTTGAGGTAAGTGTGTATTGTTATAAATTTCCCTCTTAGCACAGCTTTCACTGTGTCTTACTGATTTTGAGTCTTTGTGTTTTCATTTTCATTTGTCTCTAGGTATCTTTTGTTTTCTTCTTTAATCTCATTGTTAACCCATTCATTGTTCAGTAGCATGTTATTTAGCCTCCATGTATTTGCATATTTTTTACTTTTTTTCTTGTAATTGATTTTTAGTTTCTTACCATTGTGGTCAGAAAACACTTAATATGATTTCAGTCTTCTTAAATTTATTGTATTTTGTGGCCAGTACCATATATTGTTGATGGTTATGCCTTCTCTTTTTATCTTACCCTCTTCTTCTTTCCAGTTCCCCCTTCGCCCCTCCTACCTCCCAGTGTTTAATTTTTCCTAAGTTCCTTGGTTCAGAACCTTATCTAAGTCTGCCTCAGTCCTTGAGGGTGTCACTTAAAATGCCTACTTTTTTTTCTCTGTCTCACTTTTCTGATCTCACTTAGCTTTTCTGATCTATTTGTATTGTAAAAAGAGGTTCCTTGTAAAGTGAGTGAATAAATTAAATGAATGACAGGGGCAGCTTATTCTGTAGATCATTGGTATAGACTCACATTTGAGCCTGGGACCCTAAGCTGTTCCTGCTTTTTGTTGTTGTTAATACTCTTTACTACTGGGCTGCAGATTGGTTTAAAGTCCTCTACCCCCTAATCTCCTGTCCTTTTGTGTGATGTTGGGGTTTATTACAGGAATGCACCAAGGGATGGAGTCATTTGTATGACTCCTTTGGAAGTCTGATAATCTGTATTGTTCTTATCTTCTATAAGAAACTCTTAAGTTTGAGATTGGTTTCAATTAGCTCATCCAAATTTTACGTCTCCTATCCTTTCATCTATTCAGCAAGTATTGGTTACCTAGTATAAATGGACGCTGCTGGACATTGGGGATATGATAATGAACATGCTGATGTGGGCCTCACTTTCCATTATCTTATAATCTATTTGGGGAGTCAGATTTGTAACAGACAGTTGTATATCTCAAAAGGATACAAAGTAATGAGAGAAGAATTGGGTTCTATGGGAAAACCGTTCTGGACAGGGCGAAGCTAAGGCAGTGTTTCTTGGAGGTCAATATGTTGGGGAGAGGTGCAAATCAGGAGACTGGCAGTGGCTGACAAACTTTTCCTGTATAGGGCCAGATAGTAAATGTTTTTGGCTTTTTAGGCTATATAATCTCTGTCAAAACCATTTATAACCTTGCCATTGTCAAGGAAAAAGCCATAGATGATACATAAATGAATAAGTGATGATGTGGCAGTCAGATTATATTTATGGACACCAAACTTTGAATACTTAAAATTTTTCAGTTGTCATGAAATATTATTAATTAAAATTTTTTTTTTACCCCCAGCCATTTAAAAATCTAAACATTTTTGGCTCACATGTTAAAACAGAAACAGATGGTGGGCTGTAGTTGCTGACTCCTGGAATGTGGTGTTAAAATTCCTATTATCAAGGGTCTTTTGCCTGAATTCTTTATATAAACAGAGCTGTCAGGTAATAGACTTGTAGACAGTACATGAATTATGCTTTCAGTAAGACAAATTTGTAGGTAGTGTTGAAAATTATAGTGTTTCTGCACTTCTAGCTGTTCTTTTGAAACATTCCATTGATACTGGAAGTTGAAAGGAAAGGATATTGGAGATTATGATGGCAATTGACTAGTGGTACACATGCAGAGAGCCTTGCATGGTACAATTAATAGCACATAGAAGGCCCAAGTCCCAGTCATGATCTCGTCTATTACTGGCATGTAATGTTGAGAAAATCCTTGCAATTTTCTGACCCTTGTGTGTCTGCAAGAGAAGATAAACTTAACATGGATACTGCTCAGAGTTATTGCAAGTAATAGCATACTTTAAAGCAGGGGTCCCCAAACCCTGGGCCATGGACTACTGGTCCATGGCCTGTTAAGAAGCAGGCTGCACAGCAGGAGATGAGTGGTGGGCGAAGAAGTGAAGCTTTACCTGTATTTACAGCTGCTCCCCAGCGCTAGCATCACCGCCTCAGCTTCACCTCAGACATCAGGCATTAGATTCTCATAGGAACCAAAAAGGTTGGGGATTGCTGCTTTAAAGCATCATGTAAAGTGTCAACATTAAAATCTTAAAATTACACAGCCATTTCTTACATCCTTATATTTATCATGTTGATGAAAGATGACATGATTAATTGGTTGTGTCACCAAGTTTGGTTCTTGAACAATTTAGCCATCATGGTACCTACTTTGTGAAGGAACTGTTCTAGGTATGAGGATTCAATAATAAGCAAGAAATTCTTCTGTCATTGTAGGTTATAAATAAATACATATTATATCAGGTACTCAGTAAGTGCTGTAAAGAGGATAAAGGCAAGTGGTTAGGTAGGGGTGTGAAAGATGATGGGTGGGTGGGGAAGGGACTATGGGAAAGCCTCTAAGGAAATAATGTTTCTGCCCTTGTGGATTTGGGAAGATGGGAGAACTTTGAGAGAGATGGAACACAATGTAAAGACCTAGAAGTGAGAAAGAGTTTAGTTTGAATACCAGACTAAAGGCCAGCAAGCACAGATCAGATCAAGTGATGTAGAGAGGTAGGGCACAGATTTATAGGGCCTACTGGACCATGAAAAATAGTTCGGATTTTATTCTGAGAAAGATTGAAAAGCTGTTGGAGGATTTTGATTGAAGGAGTAAAATCTATGTTCATTTAAAAGTGATCACTCTTAGAAAAAATAAATAAAAAGTGATCACTCTTTCTCATTCTTCCTGAACAGTTTTGTCCTAAATTCATTAGGTGGGACAGGGCAAGGGTGCCTACTCACAGTATGAGGAGGGAATATGGGGAGCTATCATGGCACAGAACAGCATGTGTGGGCCCAGTTAGGATGAGGGTGGCCTGGGACAGTGTTGAGAGGGCACGGCAGCTGTCATAGGAGACAGAGCCCAAAAAGGGTGAAGACAGGATCATTCTGACCAGTGGCTTGGCATGGGATGTTAGAGCTTGATTCAGGTGAGGAGAGTGCCCAGAGGGAGAGCATACTGCTTGGGGAGACAGAGCGTCGGCTGTCCCCATCATATATGAGAGGTGGCCTGGAGTGAGGTGTGAGGAGGATTTAGTTATAGTAATCTGTTGATCTTAATTTTCTCATCTTGGTGATTTTATTGTTGTTTAAACCACCTTTGTTTTTAGCATTTGAGGATAATGTTGCAACAGGTTGGCAACACACTCACAGGTTGTCTGGTGAAAAAGTTCTTTGCACTGCAATTTTGTGGTTTCAAAACTGAAAAAAAAGAACAATAGAAAAGAAAATACTACTTTGGCTACTGAACAGGGAATGGATTATAGAGTGGCAGGAGTGAAAGTGTGGAGACCAGCAGTCTAGTATCAGCAGTCTAGTATGCGTGACTTTGAGGGTGGCTTTGGCTTGGGGAGGTGGTCTTAGTGGAGGACAGGAGAATGGTCAGATTGGGGACTTATACTTTGAAGGTAGAGCTGACTGGATTTACTTGATGGGATGTAAGATAAGAGAGTTGTCAAGGATAGCTTTTATTCCTTTTTTTTTTTTAAGCTTTGAGAAACTAGGACATTATTACACAACATAATGTCATGAATTCATTTTTATTAGCTCATCTCTTGAGAAGGTGTGTGAACCACTGTCTTGACCTTTCTGGTTCTCAGTTGCTTCATGTGGACTGCATGATATAGAATCTTTGTAGTGGGACCAACAGGCTGTTTTAGGCATATCAGGTCTTATTTTTAACAGGTAGTGACACTTTGTTGAAGAGCTGGAGAATGTTAATGTAATTGCATACCTAGATACTTCAACACCTATTCTCCAAAAATATTAATGAATTAATCACTAATTTCCAAAGAGCTCATGATTGGTGAGATGAAATACTTTATATTTGATCCTGTTTTATTAAATGTTTTTATCATCGATTTGGATGAGGACAGATTACTTGATTATCAAATTAGTATATGTATTGATGTTGAGCTGCCCTTTTGGGGAGGGTGCAGTGGGATTTATATTTCTTGCTTGAAGGAAAACCTCTGTGATTGTTACTAACGAATAGCTTCAGTTAACTTCCTAATGTACCTGCTTCAGTATACATGGTGGACTTTATGATAGGAGTGATAGGACTACTGGGTAAGTGGTAATAGATGTGGACATTCCAGGCATAATATCTGACTGGACGTACCTGGTAAACATCAGTTGCGTTCCTCTCCAGTTAAAGGGTATACCAGCCTTACTTATTCATGCTGCACATTGGTTCATTTTTCAGCTATGAATTGTTTGGTCAAAGTACTTTCAAAGAAAGGCAGTTTGAATCCTTCCAAAATTTTGTTTCTATTGTGTATACTTGAGTTGGCATTTCTTATTTTGATAAAAGCTTTCTTAGGTGAAGTTTTCAGCAGCTTAGTTTGGTTCCACCAAGGGAAAGGTGTGAGTGATGTGTACTCAAATCTTCATTTTAGTGTTAAAGAGTAGATATATAGTATTACACATAATATGTTTCCTCTTCTTGAAAAATTAATGTACCATTTTCACTCAGTCCTTTAAATATTCACTCCAAAGGCAGGAAACACTGTTCCCCTGTGTTCTATCCATGTTAATATGTAGCATCTTGTACAATTGGGTGCTGAGTAAGTTCCATTGTAAGTAACTGAGAAGAAAGACTTCGTTGTTAACTTTCTGAACAGTGCCAGTGTTACCATTTTATTTGCATTAAGACTCAGCCCTTGAAAAAGTAATACACGTCTGCAATGTCTCAAACATGAAATATAGGTAGGTGTTTTGGAGAAATTTCTGTGCACTTGTGTTTTGTGGTTTAAAGTTTGAAACTTTCAGGAGGAAGTCATTTCTGCCTGATGTTTTCTAAGTGTTGGTGGTAATGCATTTGTTTTTGAATTTTGTTTTGGAAGTTTTAGTGTATACTTTGTCCTAGGTTTCCCCCCTCTCCCAAGCATAACATTTCAGTCTTCATGTGAACGTACATTTTTTTTCTTAGGTGATATTTGAACCCAGTGTTTTCATTTTAGCTGCATCCAGGCTGTGAGCCAGGGAGACCTGCGTGTTGAGAGGAGACTACTGAGCTGGGGAGAGCATTCCTGGCTGAAGTGGAGATGTGTAGACTAGCGAATGAGACATTTGTGCAAACAAACAAACAAACAAAAAAAGAAAAATTCATACAACAAAATTGATCACTTTAAAGTGGTAATGAATACATTCACAGTGTTGTGCAGCCACCAGTTCTGTCTAATTCCAAAATGTTTTGTCACAACAAGAACCCCTATATTTATTAAGCAGTCACGCCCCACCGCCTCAACTTCTGAAAGCGCTGGCTATTACCAGTCTGCATTTTGTCTCTGTGAATTTACCTAAGTCCTTTGTATTTTATATAGTGGAATGACACAGTATGTGATCTTTTGTGTCAGGCTGTTTTCACTTTTGCATGTTTCTGAGGTTCATCCAGTTGTAGCTTAATCAGTACTTCATTTCTTTCCATGGCTGAGTAATAACCCATTATATTTATATGCCACAATTTGTTTATCCATTCATCCATTGATGGGTATTTGGGTTGTTTCCACCGTTTGGCTTTTATGAATATGCATTTGTTTTTGTTTTGAGTACCAGTTTTCAGTTCTCTTGGTGATATACCTAGGGGCGGAACTGCGGACATATTGTAATATTATGTTTAACTTTTTGAGAAGCCCCCAAACTATCCCCTCTTCCTCAGGCAACATCATTTAATATTTCCTCCAGCATTGTATGAGGGTTTCTCCACATTTTTGCTAACATTTGTTAGTTTCATTTTTTTTTTAAATTATAGCTGTCCTTGTGGGTGTGAAGTGATAACTCATTGTGGCTTTTATTTGCCTTCTCAATGATTAATGATGCTGAACATCTTTTTATATGCTTGTTTGTCATTTGTATATCTTTGGAGAAATGTCTATTTAAGTCTGTTGCCTAATTTTTAATCAGATTGTCTTTTTGTTATGTTAGTATCTTCCAGATACTAGACCCTTACAAATATATGATTTGTTAACGTTTTCTCTTCTGTAGATTGTCTTGCACTTTAATGATATCTTCTGGTACAGAAAACTTTAATTTTGATGAAGTCCAATTGACTTGTTTTTTCTTTTGTTGCACAGGCTTTTTGTTTGTATAATCTAAGAAGCTTTTGCCAGATTCAAAGTCCTGAATTTTTACCTTATTTTTATTCTTAGAGTTTAATGTTTTTAACTCTTATATTTAGGTTGTCAGTTCATTTTGAATTAATTTTTATATATGGAGTGAGCTGTGAATCCAACTTAAGGTTTTTGGAATGTGGATATCCAGTTGCGCCAGCACTGCTTATTGAAGACTGTTCTTTCTTCATTGAATGGTCTTGGTGTGCAAACTTTTACTTTGGTCTATTTGCATGTGGGTTTACCTAGAATTCACTTCTAAGGAGGAGCTGTATATGAGAAGGTACTTGTGGATTACAGTCTGGCTTTCAGTGGTAGATAGGGATTTGTGATTTGAATGCAAAATTAGCTTTATACATTTTAAATTAAGTGGTTCAATTAGTACTGGCTTTATTTTGTCCTTGGAGTTCTTTTGTAAGAGCTGTTTTGTTTGCCTGTTGTTATTTCAGTACTGTGGAAGTGGGCTTACCTGTCGTCCACTATTTGTTTTTTGTCCTTTTCCAAATGATAAAATTGCCAAAATTTTTGTTAGAGTAATTAAACGAATTAAGGTGAGAGATTCTGAACAAAATAGGAATCTTAGCTTCCAAGATTTATTCTTGTATCTCGTTTAGGGTGTGTGTGTGGTGTGTGTGTGTGTTCGCAAGAGAAAGAGAATGTGTGTGTGTTTTAAAACCTAACTTAGAAAATTAATTTGCCTTAAATATACAGCATTTCTAGCTGACAGACAATACTGCAACTCAAAGGAAAATATAAGTATTTAAAGATTCGATGAACTGGATTATTAGAAAAATACCCCTTAATTATTTGAAATAATAGCTGGGAAAAATTTAATAAGCTTATGCTATTTTTTCTCTCTTCCTGGAATAAACTTGAGTCTGTGTTGTAAATAAGAACTAAAACTCATTAGTCATTAATATATTTCTTAAATAAGTTTTCAGGAATGTACAAGAGAGAAGGTAATTTTAATCATTAAAATATTGCTAATGTTAAAAAATGTTCATAAAACTATGAGGACCAGGGGGCCGTTGTACTTAAACCCCTATATTCCGAGTGACTGATGTTTAATAGTTATTCTGTTTTTTTTATTGTAAGTCTTTGCTATATTGAAAAAGAAATTTACATTGTGAGTCTTCGATTAGTATGTGTAGAATTTAAAAATACTACATTAATAACATTTTCACAGAGGTTAGAGATATATAAAGGGTGATTGTGAATACATGTTTTTCTTAACTGTGTCTGCCAGTCAGTTTTGAAATATTGAGTAAATCAAGCAGTTTTTAATATATGACAACTTGCTATTTTACTCTTTGGGATTTGTGTTTATTTTGGTTGTGATTTGACTCCTTTGTTTACTTGAAAATATTGCCTGGGATTTGTTAAGCATAAATTTTACTCATGCATGTAAATTAATGTTTTGTAAATTGGCTTGTAATTATCGATTTGTGTCTATCTTTGGAGTACAGTATATAGTTAAAAACTGGATATGTGAAGTACTGATACCTTCCTACTCTTTAGTGCCAAGATTTTATACTGGGTCCTAGTGGCAGAAACTAAAAGATATTGTCTTTGAGCCCAGGAATTGCATGCATTCTGTAGCACCCGAGTTCCGTTTTTGAGAGGGTTAGAGCTTTTCTCAGTGTTCTCAAAGGAGGTGGGGGAGCATGTCTCAAAAAGATAAGTATAAGGTTAATTAAGCTGGCATATTGACAACTGAAGAGTAAACTAAAAGTAAAGTTGCTTAAGTTCTTTGCTATTAAGGATATGACACAAGGAACACATAAAAGGCTCAAGTGGTGAGTGACATTTCTGAGTATTCAGATACGTTTAATTAAGGAACTTGGTAATGGTGAAGAATAGTGATTCTTAAACATTTCGCTCTCAGATCTCTTTTAGACTTAAAAATTGTTGAGAAGGGAGCAATTGAGAGCTTGCTTCACAGCATATCATCAGCTTGGTTCAAATAAGCTCAAATTAACTCATTAAAAAAATTAAGAAAAAATTTTTGAGATGACCAAAGAGCTTCTTTTATGTGATTTATATCTAGTAATACTTACTGTATTAGAAATTAATAACCTTAAAAAATGTCAATTCATTTAGAACAATAGTACACGTATTCATTTCATGTTAACATAAATAGTATATTTTTAAATGAAAAAAAGTTATTTTTTTAAACAAAAAATTAGAATGACATTTTGCATTTTTGTAAATCTCATTATATCTGGCTTAATAGAAGCTAAATTCTTACATTCTTCTACCTTTAATCTGTTGCAATATGCCATTTTGGCTGAAATACGTGAAAAAAAATTTTAATCCATCCTTTGTCCTTGCATCAGCTGTTTCCTTTAAAGCCATAGCTTAATTTCATTCATTTTGAGAATCTTCTCTGCCAGAATAACCATGGCTTGTCTGTCTGTCAAGTAAGAAAGGTGTTCTCTGAAAAGAGGAACTAGTTCTACTCACAATTAAAACAACTGCACAAGTGTTTCACACACGCATACACACAGTGCAGAAAGGCTTTCTATTTTATCAGAAACAATATGTCCACGAGGTTGATATTTAATAAAATTAATGTTTTACTGCTTCTTCAAGAACACTCTTAAGTGAAACTGGCATTATTTTAAGTCCTTGTTAATATAATGATTGCTAGTGCAGTTTGGGGCCACTACCTTGATGGTGCCATAGTACTGGCACCTTTACCTACCATTGCTTTACATTGTTAGCGTAAATATCAACACAGTGAAAAAGGCAAATAATATCTTGATATCATATGAAAATAAGTTTTGATCTCATGGATTTCATGGGATTTATGAACCATACTTTGATAGTTGCTGGGAAGGGTGGATATTCCCATGATTGAATTGCCATGGCAGCATTCCCCCTATCCCCGACTTCTGCTCAGGGGAGGAGAGAGAAAGAAAATCAAACCAGAGTATAATTTTCAGACATAATGGAGAAGGGGAGGGAACAAATGTTTATGACTTTCTCATTATTCATTCTTATTTAAACATCAGGTGATTGACCTGTGAGCTAGTTAGTTAGCCTTTATTTGCAGTAAAGTTAAGAGATCCCGAGAGGTTAAATAGCTTGCCTAAAGTAATAGAACTAGTAAAATAATGGCCAGCGGGCTTGAATTACATTCTGGGTGAGATCAAAGTCCATGGGCTCTTCTCTTAGCCACACTTGCTTCCAGTTGGATGTAATGGATCCTGAAATGGGAAGAATCTAATCAAAGGTCAGGTTAACTGTTACCCTATCTCTGTATTGGCCTGTGTCCTTTCATTAGTTTCTTCCTTATCTTGTCATTAACCTTTTGCTATTAAGAATAATAGGATTCTTGATTAGAAAGATGCTCAGGGAAACAACTGATTTTTTTTCCTTCACAATATTTGTTAATTGTTTATTTATCAAGAGAAACTATTCTTTAACCCAAATATTCATGCTTCATAGTTCAGGAACATAGGTCAGTGACAAATTTCCATGGAAGTCAGCTTAAATTCTTTACATTTTGAAATCACTTTGAACTGTGAAAGATACCAGTCTTCTTCATCTCCTCAGAATCTTTCATGGGATCATAATTTCTGTAGAAATCTGGGTATGCCTTCTTTGTTGGTTCAGCCAGAGTAAAAAAAGTTGCAACCCCCAGGGATACAATGACTGCTCCAACAATATGAAATCACAGATGCGTGGCCAGAAGGCCACACTTCTGAGGTTTTGTCACAGCACTGGAAGTCATGGTAGTTATATTTTCCCTTAATACCAGTGACCTTCCAGATGGGGAAATGAACCACAACTTTAAAATTTTTTTTTATCTTGACTTCCTTTATAAAATTGGAGTAAGGCCAAGGAGTAAAATATTGCCAAAGCTATAATTCAGGAGCAGTGTTTATCTGGTGGGCTCTTTGGTTTTTGGAATTATTTATACTAGTTTGCTGTCGAAGCAGATACCATGGAGGGTAAGTCGTACAGGTGGGTAAATATTGTGCTTTACCTAGCTGTTGAGAGCGTCTCGGTTGAGTAGTAGACTACAGATGTTAACGTAGTCCTTTCTGAACAATAATTTGAGAGGTATTTCTCACTTCTTAAAGAACTGCTTACCTTCAAGTTCAAGGGAACATTTTAAAGATTACCTAAAATATGTCTTTTTATTTAGTACCCTGTTTTGCTTTGTGTAAACAGACTGGGAGTTTCAGGATACCAACTCAGTAATTTCAGAAAATTTTTAGTGACTCATATCTGTAATTAGAACAAGGCTCAGGAGGAACATGATCATAGATTCATAGAATTAATTTATTATGCAGTATACTAGAATTATGCCAAATACAGTTAACCCAGATTTTTATTATTTGTGTTCACTGAGAATATTTCTAAACTTGCCAAAGAAATGAAAATACAGATGTATAATATTTACAATGACATAATACTGCAAGGGACTTAAAGGGTCATCTAGTCAAATGGTTTTAGAACTTTTAAACAGCAGGACCTTTTCTTTAATTGCAGTTGTTTCCAGGAGTCTAATATTTAAAGGCTTTCTCATGGCTGAAGGGGGAGTGGTGGGTCTGGAATTCTCCTGTTTGCTTGGCAGACTCTGTTTGCCACTGCTGTGAGCCCACGGTTAATAGTAACAGACAGTGTAAACATGGTTTAGATGTTCATTTGGCCCAAGTGCTAAAGCACTTTACATGCATTATTTCACAGTTTGAAAACCAGTCATCTAGTTCAGCTTCTGAATTTTATCTTTGAAGTAAAGGGCCCAGAGAACTTAAATCAGTTGCCCAGGGTTTTTAGTAGAGTTAGTGTTATTAAAATTCTTTAAGTCAGTTTAGCTAGTGGCATGTGTGATGTATTACTTTTCCAGACGTGAAAATAGTACATGTTCAATGCAAGAAAATTTGAATTACAAAGGAGTATAAAAGGGAAAATATTTAACTAATTAGGGATTGATAATATTTTAGTATTGATATTTCTAGTTTTTTTATAAATCTTCCTTATTAGAAAATTTATACACTCACCATACTTTTTGTTATGAGTCTTTTTTCAAGGTTAATCCAAAGTGTATTCTTTTTTTTACTACATATTCTTTGTGAGAATGATTATTTAATGAAATTTTACTAAATTTGAACAGTTTATTTGATGTTTCCCACTGTTGGACATTTATTGTTTGCAGTTTTTTCTTTCTTTTCTTTTCTTTCTTTTTGCTATTAATGCTATAATAAACATCTAATGAGCATAACATTTCTGGAACATGAACTTCTAAATTTCAAATTATTGAATCAACAGGTATTTTAAAAATATATTTTCAAAAGTTTTAAATTGATGTTTGGAAAGTTTTGCTAGTTTAATACTTTCACAAGTTATATTTTATTAAACTCTTGTGACTTCTGGACAGTGTGGTTAAGACAGATAAGTCATTTTAATTTAAATAAACTTCCTTTATATTAACTGCTTCTATTTTTTTTATTTATAAATTTCTAGTTTCTTCTGTTTTTCTATTTGGATTTTTTTTTCTTTTAAAAAAATTCAAGAAACACATGTCTGTAACTCTCCACTCTTTACCTCCTTCCACACCCACAATCTCTGTCATGTATGTTGCCATTTTTTACTTAGGTTTAAAAGATTATTAATATTTGGCAGAAAGAAGTTTTATCATTTTAATCTTTCAATAACTATAATGTCTGATTATCTATTCTTTTGTGATGTTTTCAGCCACTAATGACCGTTGCTTATATCTATTAGGTGTTCTAAAATGTTGATATTGTTATTTTGTCATTTTTTAATATATTCATTTCCTGAATGTTTTGTAGAGAAGCTTCTCTGTATCAACTGTTTGGTTACTTCAGTTGCAGTTTAGTTTTTTCCAAAATTTGACTTAAAACATAACTTAGGGTTTAGACATGTTTGTATGTTATACTTACTGATGCATAAATTGTTCCATCACTGGCCAGAAGTAGCTTCTTCAAAACTGCTAATAATAAGTGACAGGGCTGAGTACACCGGTCGGACCTCAGCTGTTGTACATGTACACTGTGGAAGTGAGCCTTGGATTCTGAGATTCCTACAAGAGAGGTGAGGCTCACTGAAGATTTCTTGGGACTTTTATTAATTTGTTATTGATCAGTACAACAAATATTTGATTAACTGTTTATTCAGTGTGCTAGGGATACAGTAGTGACCACAAATGAATAATTTTAGGTAAACGCTCTATAGAAAATAAAACAAGGTGATATGATAATACCAGTGAACGTACGAGTTTAGGTGTCAGTGAATGGAATAGTTTGCACCCAGAATCTGTAAGATAAAAATCTTGCCTTTTAGAGACCAAGACAAACCATGGAGGCATCAAATTGGGCTGAGTTACCTGAGTTTGTGGGTACAGAAGCAACCATATTTTGAAAGAGTTGTTGAAAATGGAACTCAGAATTGTCTGTCTAATGCTTTAAGATGGAATTAAGTTTATAAGATTTGGAAGACTGCACTTCCAATTCCTCTAATTACATGTGATAAAAATAATGCTATGGTTAAAATGGCAACCTATCCTACAGAGAAACTTGCAGGGAAGAAATCTCTTGGCTATGAAGCAAAATGTTCTCAAATTTCAGTCTTAGGAGTTTGTGAACTTTGAAGAAGAAACTTTTCTGAAAGCTTTCTTCACTGAGGCGATGGCTGTTAGAATTTACCAGGTGTGAAAAGAGGACCCAGTGTCACCCTCTTTGGGGAAACAAAAATACCTCTTTTATTCGGTGGAAGCATCACTTAATGAGTTTTAGAAAATTCATACCATAATTCATGATATGAAACTGGGCCCGTGCTACTGCTAACAAGGATTTAGCTCTCCAAGGTTGGACAGACATAGCAAGATTATCATCAGCATCTTGGGCAGGACCTGAATTGAGTGCACAAGGGCTCAGTATTTTAATAAAATTATTTTAACCTTGCCAAATCTTTCATTGGCTTTTTTTCCTGTTCATATCTTCCCCATTTAAAAGGAAAATAAAACCCAAGAATCTTCATTTCCTTCCTGCCTTATCCTGTAGTTACTACCCTCATTCTCATCGTCTTGGCAAAGATAATTGGATGAATACCTTTTACAGTATTAGTAGTGTTTCAGTTCTTACGTTGGGGGTGGCGCACTATTGTTTGCTTTATTATTGTTCTATTTAACTTGCATGTATATGCTGTACATATTCTTATGCATTGCATATAGCAGACACATATTTTTTAGAGAATAATCTTTTTGTTGATATTTGCACGTTCATTTTCATTTGCTTCTCCTGCCTTCGGCGCTAATTTTTTTGTTTGTTCAAAGGATGTGGGCCTACTATGTATAATTCCTCTGACAGGCAGAGGAGGACACAAGATTATCCAGTGGAGAGATTAGTAAAGTCAGAAGACCTTCCATTTGTAAATTGAATCATTGTGAAGCTCATCGTAGATGAACTTTGCAAACTATAAAGGGTTATACAAATGTAAGGGGCTTTGGGGAATCACAGTGATAGTAGGCGCAGCAAAACTTTGGCTTGTCCAGCACAACACAGCTAATAACTACCTGGAAGTCAGAATGTTACATTGTCAGTGATTGAAGCTCTCCAAAAAACAGTGCGCTTCTCTACCACTTCACGTTTTCATCATGCCTCCTGCTTGTCTCGGGTGATATTCTGCCTCTGCTGCCCTGTCGTTGTAACCAGATGCCAGGTGTGGGCTCAGGGAGGGATTTGTTCTGACCCTGAGCCTTTTAAAAAAAATTTCCCCCTTTCTTCTGTTTCTGGTTGCTTCTTTGAGCCTCTTGACTCTCACAACCCTTTAGCTGGCCTTTTGTAGTCCTTAGTCACAGAGTCCTCTTCCTCAGGGGTGGCGGACTGAACAGTGTCCCCTAAGCTTTGGGCATTTGATTCTGTTATTGTTGTAACTTGAAACAATTTCTTCTTCCTTCCCTCCCTTGTCTTCAGAGCATTTTTTCCCTTTTCTTTTTTTAACCCCTTCTTCCCAGCATTAGAGTTCATAAAACTTTGCCAGTTAAAAAGCAACTCCTGAGCATAAGGCCCTACTGTGGTTAGGGCACAAGTTCATCTGTCTTGAGTGCTGGCCCAGACGTAGGAGTAACCCTGGGAGTAACCAGCCGAATAGAAAAGGAAAAGTGACAGCAGAGATGAGTAGCAGCAGTGAGGGGAACCTGTGGCAGTAGAAGAGACAGAGTAGAGCCCCCATGTGGTCAGGGAGGATGGGGTCAAGGGACCGGGAAGGACATGTGTAGGTGGGGTCCTTAGTCAGGGAGTGCCGCAACTTCTCACACACCCACCTGCCTGGCGCTGCTTCCTCTAGTGAAAGAAGTAAAGAAATTGTGTTACCTTGCACCAGAAAACGGCTACCTGCAGATAACTTACAAGTTGGGAAATGTGGGAAAATATCATTTGATCAGTAGAGTTTTGGTTTTGTTATTTTGTTATATGGCACTATAGCTCCAAAACAGCAGTTTCTTACTTAAAAGTTTTGAAATTCAAAATATAATTTACCATCAAATCCACTCATTAAATGTATATGTTTTAGTGATTTTTAGTATGTCATGTAGTTGTGCCACCATCTCTATTATCTAATTCAAGAACATTTTCATCACCTCAGAAAGAAAACCATGCTGAAAATGACCAGTCTGCTTCCTCTCACTATGAATTTACTTAATCTGGAAATTTCATACTATGTGACTTTTTGTCTCTGGCTTCTTTCACTTAGGGTGATATTTTTAAGGTTCATTCACTTGTAGCATATATCAGTACTTCATTCTTTAAAAATTAAAAAAAATTGGCAAAATACACATAACATAAAATTTACTATCTTAACAATTTTTTAAATTTAAAACATAAGCACATTCTCAGAAGCCAATAATTTCATCACCAATAGAGAAATTGTTTTCCTTTTTCTATTTTACCTTCCATTTTTTGTCCACATGAATATGTAACATTTATAAGGAGTAAATATAGCCTAGATATAATTTCATGTTTTACTTTTACTTAACATCTTAAGCATTTTATGTGGTGCTGCCAAGTCTTCATAGTGATCACTTTAATATGGCCATTTACATGTACATTTAAAGGAAGGTGAGAATAAGTCAGATTTTGAAGAGAACAGACACTTAAAAATTTAGAATACTTTGCCCTAAACTTCATTTGCTGCTTTAATTCAACAACCACATGTTGTGTGCACTGTGCTGGTCTAGAATGAACCATCTTAACCATTTTTAAGTATATAATATACAGTTGGGTACATTCACATTTTTGTGTGACAGGTCTCCAGAACTCTCCATTTTGCAGACCTAAAACTCTCTACCTATTTAACAGTTCTCTCAGTCCCCAGACCCTGGCAACCACCATTCTGCTTCCTGTCTCTATGAATTTGATTACTCCAAGTACCTGACATAGGTAGATCATATAGTGTTTGTTTTTTTGCGACTGGCTCGTTTCACTTAGCGCATTTATCCTCAAGGTTCCATGTTGTAGCAAGTGTCAGACTTCATTCCTTTTTATGGCCAAATAATAATCCATTGCACATATGTACCACAGTTTGTTTATACATCCAGCGATGCGCATTTGGGTTCTTTCTACTTTTTGGCTGTTTGGAGTACTGTTGCTGTGAACAGTCATGTACAAGGACTTGTTTGAGTACCTGTTTTCATTTCTTTTGGATATATCTACCTAGGAGTGGAATTTCTGGGTTGTGGGGGCAGTTCTGTGTTTTTAACTTTTTGGGGAATTGCCAGATTGTTTTTCAGTGACTAAATCATTTTACATTCCCACCAGCAATATACAAAGGTTCCAGTTTTCCACATCTTTTATGTGTATTTTTTATATATTTGATGATAGCCAACCTCATGAGTGTGAAGGAGTATTTTGTGGTTTTTGTTTGCATTCTTCTAATGACTAGTAATGTTAAACATCTTTTCATGTGGTTGTGGGATATTTTTATAGCTTTGGAGAAATGTCTTTTCATGTCCCTTTGCTCATCTTTTAAATTGGGTTATTTGTCTTTTTGTTGCGTTGTAAGAGTTCTTTATATATTTCGGATAGTAGACCCACACCAGATAAATGATTTGCAGATACTTTTCCCATTCTGTAGATTCTTTTCGCTTTCTCGATAATGTCCTTTGATGTACAGAATAGCTCTTTACTTTTATTGGAGCATTTAGTTAACTAAAGCAGTCAAGAAAGGTCATACCCTGTGCAGAGCCAAGGCCCTTCTCGAGTGTGGGTTTTCTGGTTGAAAAGAATAGAGGGCATCTCTCTTTCTGGCCTGTGCTATGTGAAAGGCTGAAACAGTTGACACAGAAATTGTGTATTTTGTGAAAGGTGGTTTTAGCTTTTGAAACTGAGAAAAATCAGTTTTTTTATGCTCCATTTCATTTCACATAATGCTTGAAGCAGCTTATGATAGATATGCCAAAATGGAGAATTCTAAGTAGATAAAAATTAGGATCAAGGAAAAAATAAATAGAATGAAGATTGTGGAGAAGAATGTCATTGGGTATTTCTAGATGGAAAGAAAGTGTGTAGCAATTAGTGTAGGATATTGATTAATACAATTTTTTTGGTTTATAATCTTCCAGTTTTTTACTTTTAACATACCAGTAAAGAGAACACTTTACTACAATATCAATATTATAAATGCATTTGTTGAGCTTGCTGCCTTCTTCACACTGATATATAATCCATTCTCATGATTTTATCTGCTACCTGCATTTGTGTTCAGTCCATTCTTTCCTGAATTTCAGTTGGTCCAGCTGCTTGGGTGCACCCTCCCTCATCCTCTCCTCTCCTTTCCCCTCTCCTGCACTCCCTTCCCCTCTTCCTCTTCTCCTCCTCCCCCTCTCTGCTATCTTCTTTATTCTGTCCTAGTCTTGGATCCAGCAAGGCACCTTCCATCTCATCTCTCTAGCCTCAAAGTTTGCATTATTGTTCTCCCAGCTGAAGCCTGTCCTCTTGCCTTTCCCTTTCTGTTTGGCTCAGTCCTGCTAGGACTCATCCCAGATAACCCCCCAGGGGAAACTTACCTGACTTCTAGCACTGTTTTTGTGCTTACTGGACATCCTTCCTGGCCTCTGCCTGGCTCTGTCATTGTGCTGACCATAGTGTTTATGGCACGATGTCTGCTTTTCCTGCACTGGATGAAGACAGAGACTGAGACGTCTTCACTGTTTGTCCCCACGCCTGGCAGAGTGTGGGCACAGGGTTGGCACCAGTACCTGTCTGTCAAATGAATAATTAAGATCTATGCTATCATGAGGTGCAAACTGATGGGTGTGGCTGGATCACACTTGCAGTTGTGTTCATGTGCCTCACAATGCTTGGCAACTTGGCATATTTCACATAAACATCCCTGTCCACGTACTTTGAAAAGAAATGAGGCTCTCTGGCCCCTCTGCATCCGCATTCTTTCACCAGGGCTCTTCTTCTCTGGACTGGAGCTGTGCCCATTTTAGATGGTTTGTGGTAGTCCCACCCTTCTCCTCTTAGAAGAGGCTTGCTTTACTCCTGTTACCTGCTGTGTTCCTTTGAGACACCTGGGATTAGATTCCACTCCTGCATGCCCTACTACCAGTCTGTCTCTGGTTTGTTGTTTGGTAGGCGGTAGTTGTTTGGTTTCTGGCATGTTTTGCAGTTCTGTTTTTCTGTGAGGCTGATGGAGGATGGTGCTTAAACGTTCACACATGCATATGCCAGTGATGTTCTCAGAGACTGCCTCGGTGACACAGGCTCAAATGAAATGAAGCATTTAGTAATGGGAAAGTTTATCACTCTGAAGTTTGTAAATTCCTTTTTGAAATTTTTGACCTGTAATCCCTGTCGATGTATGGTTTTTTTGGTTAAAATCAACTTTTCTTACCATTAGCAAATACTTATGGACCGCTTAGAAAAATCTTTAATTCCTTTATGAAATTAAAATGTAATTTAATTACCTATGTTTGGAATTTTAGGGCATTAAATAGTGATCTTTGTGTGACTGTATACAAAATTTGTGGGCACCTTTTTGGGCCATGGTCCATATTTACTATTATATTTTCATGGGGGACAGATCACAAGCCCCAAAAGCAAAAGGGCTTTCAGTAGGGCAATAATAGGATCAGTTTTTTGTTTTCGAAACATGACTCTGCAGGAGTGCAGGTTGAGGATTAGAGAAATGTGAGAACCAGGGACAGAAATGGTGATGTCTCCAGTTAGAATGAGAGATTAGGAGGGAGACATTTTACCTGTTCATTTTTGATGCTGTTATAAGTCACATAAGCACTTAGGTTAACTATAAAACTCCTTTTCAGATAAAAATGAATAACTACTAGGAATACTGTACTGTGGCTGACAGTATTCTCTTAAGCCACAGCGGATTGAGTGAAGGAAAGGGTAAGATAACTGTCATGGTTCTCTGTGGGAAAGGAATCTTTTGATTAATAAGCAGAAACTCATGATTACCCCCTTTCTTCCTTGTGAAATATTCAAGATATAGGTGTCAGGTGCTTTAGGTACCACAGAAAAAGTGGTCCTGCTACTAGGAAGTGGTTATATTGCAGCCACTAAACTGAGACCAGCGCAGTGGTTAAAAGCAAGAAATATTGTCTGGGTTTCAGTCATTGAATTCACCACTTCCTCTCTCTGTGCTTCAGTTTCCTCAGCTGTACCTAGGAATCCTGAAAGTATGTACCTCCAAGGATTATTGCATAGAGTAAATAAACTGTTTTATATAATGTTTACAATAGTGTCTGGTGTTTAGTATGTACGTAATGCACATTGCTTCTCCTTTTGCTGTTACTATTTTTATTAATGGAGAGATTTACAAATAAGGATTCAGAGTGAAATTTATGTGTGGTTATTAAGTAGAAAGCTTCAAAACCGGAAGAATACTATTTGGCTTTAAATTCCAATAAGAATTTTTCATTATAGCTTTTAGGTGGTCAAGTCCATACAATTAAATGAAAATCAATTTATGTCTACCATTCCTTAAGATAGCCCCCTACCCCTGTTGGTTGTCCTAAACAGAAATTCTAGTATACAGTATTTTTCATATAAACTGTATGAACATTTTAATGCATATAAACAGCTAGCATTGGTTTTCTAGAGCTCTCGGAGAACATAGTCCTGTTAAGTGTTTGGGAGGTGACTTGGAAGAAGGGAGAGCAGATGCCCAGGTGCTATCTCAGTCTGTTTCATGTTTGGTTGTTGGCAAAAGGAGGACAGGCTTTGTTTCCAGTATATATTTTATTATTCCCCCTTTTTTTGAAGAATTAATTTTCTAGAAAAACAGTATCATAAACTTAAGACCTTCAGGTGGAGCAACAAAATCTCTAACTCCAAATTTCTAACTTTGGGAAATATTTGGACATATTCGAATGATAAGCCTACAATTATAGTAGTATGGCTGTCAGCTAATATTTATCAAGGCTTTCCACTTTGCAAAGCACGTTGCAAAGCACTTTTGCATATATTATCTGGTGTCATCCCCACTACGGTCTTATGAGGTAGATAGGTATTCTGCTATTGTTTATGTAGGTGATAGTAAGTAATTTGAATTTTAGGAGCTGTCATTCAAGTCCAGGCAGTCAGCCAGAGCCCATATACTTAATCACCATGATGTATCTCACTTAATTGTTAAATTATTATTATGATTATAAAAAATAAAGTATATATTATAAAATATATATTTATAGTCAAATGTAGGAAATTCAGAAACGTAGAAAGAAGAAAAAAACCTACCCATGGTCTTAGCACTGATACCACCTTTTTCAATATAAATTCTTCTGGATTCTGTATTACATTATATTTATGTTTATTAATGACTTCTAGACAGAGCTGAGGCATTCGTAGAGGTATACTGTTGTTACTTTTTATCAATAATTTTTTCTTTTTAAAAGAGTATAAAAAGTAATATTTAAATAATAGTTGGAAACAATGGGGAAAAGTAAAAAATGTTAATCGCTAAATGGACAGCATTGCCAGTGAGTGCTGTAAGGGTGTGCGGGGACGGGGTGCAGGGAGGCTTCTCTCATCTCTCATTGTCCTCTTTGGTATTTGTGGGAATCTTAGGTCACTAACTTAACAGACTTAGGTTCTGGAGTAAACTGCTTATTTGTTATACATTGGAAATTGTTTGATTCTATATGCTTTTATTTGGATTATTGCTTGTTTATTTTTTTTGAAAGATCGTGGAATTCTTTTTTAACAATACGGCTGTCTTAGTAAATGAAAAAAAAGCTGCTTTGTATCCAAAACAGCAGATGGAAGGGCATTGGTACTTCTAAATTTTTTAGTTGTAAGACTCTACTAAAATAGCACTAAAATTAATTAATTGAACGAACACACACACACACACACACACACACACACACCCACACCCACACCCACACACCCACCCACCCTCTCATTAGGGAAGTCGTGATTAAGTCTTCCTCTAAGGTATTTACTATCTCTTTTCCATTATAAAATCTGACCCTTAAACTAAAACCTTCTTTTGAACTGAGGCCTTTGTGTTTGCAGGCTCTATTCATTTGCACCTGCTTGATACTCAGTCTTTTTTCTTCACTAAGCAGAATTCTAAAATAAGAAGGAAACGATTCAGAATTAGGGTGGCATGATGGTTTGACATTAGATCATAAATGTGAGTTTGCATCTCCGTAATCAAGTTGTAAGTTTATGTTCAAACATTTCTTTTTTCAGTATTGTAGCCATATCTTTCCCTTCTTGGTATTATTTTCTTTTACATAAATGCTCCTTCAATATTGTCTTAGTTTTGAGATGTATGACATTTTTCCTTATTTTCTTAAAATTAAGAAGCATTAAAATGGATTGCGGATAAAGACATTTGTAAATGAGTGTCTTGATCAATGGTTTTCCAGTTGAAGGTAGCATCTTGCCAACCAGAGGGCGACAGTTAGCTAACATGCCTTTCTACATGATTTTTTTTTTTCTTTGTTCAGGCAGAGTAATATCCTGCTACTTTAAGGGTAGAAAACTTCTCTTTCCTTCACGAGGTTTGAAAAGAATGTTGTTTGCCTGGTTTAAAAATGTTGACCAGGAGATATAGTGTGTGGTCTCTTAGTTTACAAATTTCTACTTAGTCTGGTTCTAGCAACATGTCCTTTGCAATAATAGTTTCATAGTTACGACTTTAATGATGTGAAACTACTTATGGTATATTTAGGTAAATGTATTTAAAGGCACGAAATGAGAGTACAGAGATAGAGGGCCCACCAGGGGCTGATTAAATTCTTTTAAAAGTGTAAAGCGCTTGCCCTGCAGAATGAAAAATGACAGTGCTGAAATGCAAACTCAAGAAAAGAAGGCCAGTGGAATTCTCGTTGTTATCCATGGATTTAAATAATACATAAAATATCAGTCTTAAAGAAAAAAGCCTTCTAATTTTTGGTACTCCTTTTTTGTTGTCTTCCTAAACATATTGGAGTATGCTACTCCAAAATACGCCACTTGGTATAAAGATTGCTTTGAGCCCAAGGTAATTAGCTCTCTTACTTCTGTCTAAAAGCAGGACATAAATATCCATTTATAAAAGTTTTTACCTTTCTCATACCTAGAAGAGAATGACTTATCTGCATAAAAAGTCCCTACTGAACAGCCCTTATTTACCATGTATATCCTAGACACTTTGTCAGAAGTCCTCCCAACCTTCATCCACAGAAGTTCCAAATGCCTTTTAACTTTGTTTAGCCTTTTCATACTTTGTCACCTTTTCTTAAAATGATATGTAAGCCCTGTATTCTCCCCATTCCCTTGAGTTACTCATTATGTAATTTTTTAGTGTGTACATGTGTTGTATGTTTAAATAACCTTTTTCTTCTGTTAATCTGTCATTTATCAGTTTGATTCATATGCCCCAGTTCCTGAACCTAAGAGGGTAGATTAGGTTTTTTCTTTTCTACAATGTGTCATCTTCCTTTTGGGTAATTCAGCATTTACTCTCCCCCAGATTATACACAAGATAATTAAAATAACAGAAGAATGATGAGGAGAACAGAGTTTATCTGGAAGAAATGTTATTTTTAAAGTTATTTCTCGTCTTCGGCGATGCCACCCTGAACAAGCCTGATCCTGTCTGATCTCAGAAGCTAATAAGCAGGGTTGGGCCTGGTTAGTACTTGGATGGGAGACCACCTAGGAAGACCAGGTGCTGTAGGTGTAAAAAATAAAAAATAAGGGATTGGAAACTGACAAGGTCCTTGCAATCTGTGAGGTCAACCAAGGGTTGCCTCGCCTAAAAAATATAATAAATTAAAAAAAGAAAGTTATTTCTCTGGAATAAACTAAATATTCCTTTTCATGGTCTTTTGTATACTGCTGTGACAAGGTAACAAGCAGCAAGATTTTTGTTAGGTAAACATTTTGTATTCGCTCTATCGAAGGCTTTAGAATCCCAGAGAACATAGAAATTCATTAAAATAGGTACTTGATATAAAACATTTTGAGCAAGAGTTATCTGTTGCCACAGTCTAGATGCTTCTAGAGTCTAGGCTGAGTGATAGTTTATAGTTTTTAATTAGGTCACCTTTTTTTTAGGACGGCATATAAGTCAGGGATTTTCTTTTAGCTATGTGGCAGTAGTTTGGTTTTAAAACCATATCCTTTCTGATATATCTCTAGGAAGGCTTTTAATTTTCTTTTAGCAAAGAGATGTCCTTAGTCTTTGGGGATTGGTAGGTGGCATTTAACAATTACTGATAGTAAGCTGGGGCCAGGGCAGCCATGAGGTGCTCAGAGGAGGTTGTTCTGTACATAATTACCCTCTGGATTCCTATAGTCACAATACTAAAATGAAAAGATAGACCAAGTATTGTGTTTTTTTCAATTTGTCAGTTTTTCTTACCATTAGTCATCTAATTTAGGATATTACCTACTGGAATATGAAGGGTTAAGACAAATCTCAGTCTCAAGTGTTTTGGCAAGACTTTCCTATTTATTTTAGTATACACACATGCATATATCTGCCTCGTTCCACTTCTCTGCAGTTTTTATGGTCTGAGTAAGACTTCTTTATAAATACACTCGCCAATCTCAAGTTGAAATGAATCTGGCTTTTAAATGGTGAGCAGTTACTCCAACAATGCTGCCATTGTACCCCAAGGTCTTGTTACGTCTTTAGGATTTGAATATATTCACTGGTTATAAATTTTTATCCTTTGATGTTAGAATCAGTTTTTGGCATTGGTCAAAAGTCATTGAGTGCCAAGTCTGGTGAATAACCTGGATAGGCAGTTTGGGTTGTTAGAGCTTTTTGGTTTATTGTTTTTGACTCATAGACTGGAAGCCAGAACGTTTCAGGATGATGAAACCGGTTTCTGAGCCACAGTTAACTCCTTGTTTTGTCCAGCCTGCTTGAACAATGAGTCCAATTGACTCTGAGTCTTTGTGGGATGCTTCTACGTTAGCAGTGCCACTGAGACCAAATAAACAAGTTAACTTTGTCCTCACTTGTGCTTTTGATATGGATGTTTTCTTGAGTTTGGACTGCAGCAAAGTTTTTCATTGCAAACTTCATGTTTTTAGGTCATAAAAAAAACTTTTATTAGTTCTACTAATTTTCTCAAAATGTTACTTTTTTAAACTGTTTATGAAAGATGCAACAGAGCAGGTTCTCTGTGCTCTGTCACTTAGTGAAAATGTTTAGAACAATCTATACTAACTTTCCATGTATTTGTTTGTAACTTTCTGCTCAGCCCCCTACCAACTTTGTATTCTGATTTTTTTGCATAATCATTTAATTGGATGAATCAAAATATTACTTTGACAGCACTTTATAGATGAGTTCATAGACTTATGGAAGATGAGACTTAATTTAAAGAATCAGAGATACCAAGAAGTGAATATGCAAATCAAATTTGCTGACTCTAAACTTGATATTTTTGGCCTATAATACTGCCGTGAAGGAATCATTCATACTTTCCTTAATTTTCTTACAGTAATGTGAAAATTAAGAGCTTTCCCCCCTTATTTTTATATATTTCACTTGTGGATTTAATGCCACTCAAAATGTTAAATGTTTCTCAATAAGGTCATTTTAAATTTTATATTGGCATGGAGCTTATACATGCATTCATCTCAACCGATAATGTTTTGGCCTTGATTGTTGCACATGAAGAAGTTGCAACACATTCCTCCTGTGCCTGTTCCTTTGTTTCCATCAGTCGTATGTGAAATTTAGTTATAATTTGTAGTCATATTTGTGTTGAAAGATTAGTTCGTCTTAATTATGGTGTAAGATGTAGCTATAAAAGTCATACTCAGTAGTTTACTATTTGTGTTCTAATATTTTTATTTTTTAAATTGTACATTAAATTAGGTTGAACGTAGAGTCTCTATTTGTTAAATACTCTGTAATGGTATCCTCATTTGCTTGTGATTTGAAGAAGTAATCATTTTTATTTCGGAAATATTTTAGGTCTGTATAAATGTTTGTGTTGTATTCTAAGATTTATTTGGATTAGAGTAGCTTTGGTCATCTGCCAGTGAATTCATTCTCTGGGGACTGTGATATGGGCATTCCCTTAGATGCCTGTGTTGGTGGCAGCTTTATTGGAAGTGTGAGTGTTGGAGAGGAGTGGATCTCCAAATAAAAATCGGAATACTGTTATTACAGGTGAGAAGATTGGTTGAGATTGTGTGCCAGAACTAGCACATGCTCACTGCAAGTCTTTTACTGACCGTCTTGACCTAGGAGATGGTAGGTATTCTTTGGCCCCTTATTCCTCTTACAGTGACCATATAGATATTCAGCTCAAATCTAATCACCTCGAATTTGTCACACATATAGAGTACTCTTCCAACACACTCTTATTCTGCACTGGTGGACGTTTAAAAAATGTTCCTTTGTGGGCTAGGTATTCCTCTTATAGTTCTAGAGTAAGCATAAATTGTACTGTGTGGAGAGCTCCAGAAATGAGATCTTATGAGAAAAGGAAGCTGGTCTGAGCCAAGAGTTTCCTGTCGATAGGAAGCATTTGATAATTGTGTTCCAGATTCTTATCAGCAAGTCTCACAATAAACTCTATGCCACACACAAACACTTAAAAGCTCAGTGGAAAGAAATATTTATATTAAGGATTACATGATGGGCATACATAACAATCCATCCATCTTGTCATCTTCAAATATTTGTGATTGTATTAAGCTAAGCCGTTTTGGTGACTTACAATTCCTGGAAGGCATTGTATCAAAATGGCTTATGCATCTTGTGGGATGAAAGGACCATTATTCCTGTGCCCATGGCACAACATAACAAAAGGTTAGTATTTCTTATTTTTTAAAGTTTCTCTTTAAAAAATTTTTCTTTAAGATAATTATAATGTACTAATGTTCCTTAACTAGAAATAGCTATGTTAGCTGTAGTGTTCTTTTAGGTTCTGATTTTTTGGGTAGGCCTTAATATCAGAAACATTAAGATTTAGTTAAATAGAAAAAATTATAAAATATAATTAGCATTAAATCTTAAAATTTAAAGATCAGAAAATAGGCTTAACAGATTTCATCATTTTCCCCAAAGTTTACAAAACTAACAGGGTTTGGGGGTGGACCCAGGTCTGTTACTTTAAGTCCAGTGGGGGTAGCAATATCTCTCATTCTCCTTGAAGTTTTTAGGATTATGGAGATTATTGAGAGAAGATGCTTGCTATTTAGGTTGTGGAGGGAGGAAGGAGAGCCGGAGGAGAAGAGAAGAATATACTCTTTGTCAGATGCTGCAGGAGTCAGGAAGAATGATAACTCAGAATTACTGTTAATTTTATAGCAACTTTTATCGAGTGCCTTTTATATCAAGGGTATTGTATTTGAGTTCCTAGGAGTAGAGAAAGGAAGACCTTGCCATTAAGGGCTTGTAAACAGAGTGAAAGTTGAGGAAAGACGAGTCTTTGCAAATACAAGTGATAGACAGGATCAGATGACTTCTGAGGTCTCCTTCAGCTCTTAAGAATCTGCGATTCTTTAGCAAGCTGCCATCATTGGACTAGTTTCTCAGTGTAGAAGCTATAGGTGTGTGTTTTGGGGTGTGGGGCAGGTGGGGTAGGTTTTCTTCCAAGTTAGGCATATGATAGAAGGAAATATTAGTGTTTCAGTTAAATAAAGTGTTCTCCAAATAACAAATGTAAAGCTTTTCTGTTATGAATATAGATGCAGTTTTATTCAAACAGCAGTTGACTTAAGGTTCATTATCCTTTATTCATTAATTTTTGAAAAGGTAGCTCACCAATATCTTTTTCAAAAAGGTTAATAAATGCAGAATTCTTAAAACAGGTTTTATCTTGCATTCTGTCTTAGAGTTATATGGCAAATAGTTCATTTAAAAAATTAGGCAGATGAAAAAAATGCTCTTCGAAACATTGAGATGGGATGAAACCTTTAGTTGGAAAGGTTATGGAGAACTTTTACTTTGAAGGATTGGGCTCTTCTACCTGATGAACCTTTTTATCAGTCTCAGGAATGAAAAGGCGAAACTGAGGACCATGACCATAGTGGCCCCACCTCTATCCAGGTCCTGCAAAATGAAGGGCATGCATGAGTGGAGCAGGGGCCTCAGTTTCCAGGGCCTGCAGAAGTCCCGTCCTCAAGGGCAGCCAGTCTGGTTAGGACAAGAAGCTGTCCTTTAAGAGGCTGGTAGAGGACGTAGGGACTTGCTGATGATTCTCAAGTTCCAGTGGGCACTGGGGCCAGGTCTCTAAGGGTTAGGGGGAGGCGGCTGGGAAGTTAGGGCAGATTAAGGGTGCTGGTGACATGGGTGACCTGGGCTAACTGAGCTGAACGAGTTCTGGGAAGGTGGGCAAGCAGTTCAAGCTGACTGGGTACTATTGCTGGGTTTCTTCGTGGTGAGAGATTGGTGTGATGGAGGGCAAGTGAAGGCTTTGTGGAGGAGGCAGGCTCTGTTGGCCTGCTGGGCTGGCGTGGAATCAGTTGTGGGTGGACCAAGGGTGACTTCTGCTAGGCTGGGGCTCGGCAGCTTATTCTGAGCACATTGCACTGAAGGCCATTATACTATAGAAGTGACTGGATTAAATTTTGTTGCTTACATGTTTAGTGGCCTTTTAATCCCCTAAAACATCCTGCCAAAAATACTAGCACGTGCAAGTGTCTGTCGTGAATACAAAGTGGTCAAGAAGAAACCCTTCGTACCCCCATTTTCTGAATAAGCCTTATTCTTTCACATCTTTGTATATTGCTTGTGTATTTCCTTTTCCTAGAACATTATTTTCTGTTGATTGAAGAACTGTTGCTCAGTGTAAATACCACCCCTCCTAGCCATTAGCTGTTGAGTCTCTTCTGCCGTTGTGCTTGGACTTTCTTTCTACACAACACTTTGTATTTTAGTGAATTAAGTATGTTGCCATTTCCTGTGTTAGTCTGCGTCCTTTTACTTACTCTTAGATCCTTAGTTCAGATACAGGTGTTCAGGGAACTTTTGTCCAGTAAATACTGTGATAAGGGCAGGAACATTGGATCAACAGAAAGAAAACAAAAATAAAAAGTAATACACATCTGAAACTAATATAATATTGAATGTCAACTAATTGAAAAATTAAAAGGAAAATGAAAAAAAAATTGGTACCTTGCACAATATACAAAAATTAAAACGAATCATAGACTTAAATGTAAAACTACAAACTAGTATAAGAAAACATTAGGAGAAAATATTTGTGACTTGAGTTAGGCAAAGATTTTTTTATGCTACCAAAAGCGTGATCTATTAAAAAAAAATAAAGATAAATTGAATTTCCATTAAAATGTTCTCTTTGAAAGACACTCTTAAGTTGAAAAAAGGAACACACAACCAGCCAAATGAAAACCCTACAGCTAACACATAAAAAAAAATTAAAAAAATAAAAAGAGGAGCCACAAACTGGTAGAAAATATTGGCAAATCTGATAAAGCTTATTAATATATAAAGAACTCAGTAACAAGAAAAGACACTAATTAAAAATGTGCCAAAGAACTGATATTTCATTTAAGAAAATATGTAGATGGCAAATAAGCATGGTCCATTTTGTCAATCTTTAGGGAAATGTAAATTAAACCATGAGCTACCTCTACACTCCTTTTAGAATGGTTAGAAAGAAACTGACTGTACCGAGTGCTGGTTAGGACATGGAGCCACTGGACCTTTCACATGCACATGCTGTATCACATAACCCACTCCTGGCCTTTACCCAAATGAAACAAAGACTAATGTTCATATAAAATCTTTACTTTCATAGCAGCTTTTTTTTTTTTTTCGATTTCCCCAAATGGGAATCATTTAAATTTCTCTCAACTGGTGAATGGGTAAACTGTGGTATATCTATACAGTGGAATACTGCTCAGCAATAAAAATAAATGTACTAATTACCATGTATCAGATGGTTAAATCTAAAATGTATTGTGCTAAGTGAAAGAAGCCAGACTGGTAAGCATACAGACTGTACATTTGCATCTGTAAAGGAAAAGGCAAGATTATAGGGACAGAAAACAGATCAGCAGTTTCTGTGAGCTGAGGTGAGGGGGAGCTTGACTGTAGAGTGGCGTGGAATCGTTTTGGGCGATGGAACACTTCCGTATGTTGTTTTCAGGGTGGTTCCACAATGGTCTGTGTGTTGCACAGAACACGGCAGAACGGAACAGTAAAGGGTGAATTTTATAGTATGTAAATGATAATTAAACTAAAAATGAAAACAAATAATTGATATTGATGATTGAGCAAAGGTTTTGTTAACTCTGTTTAAGCTTGATAAAACTGTAGGTTTGGAGAAGCAGTTTGCCAGAATGTGATAACCTCAGAAGGCCTTTTGGGTGATGGTAGTATAGACCTCTTATGTTTAGTCTTTCCTGGAAGTGCACAGCCAAGGACTGTAGGCTCTGGTATGTTCACACATCTTATGGATGAGGTGGTCCCTGCATTAAGGAAAGCCAGTGTTTCTTGAAAATTTAGCAGATGTTGAATAAGACAACATTAAGTACAGTTTATGATAAAGGAAAATGTGGCATATGTTTCCAGCAGGTTATGGAGCTCAGGAACACATTGCTTTATTATGTCAGTATATTATTGAACTCTGAAACTAAAGATCTCTGATTGGCAATTGATATGCTATTTCTAACAGTCCATTTGTTATTTTTTTCTAAAATAAAATTGGTTTCATTTTGACAGTTTTGTCACACCCACAAGTTACTGTTCCTGCAGACTCCCTAGAATATTGTCCAGTGGGTGGGTCAGGGGCTCCTTAAGTAGTCTTAGTTTCTACATCTTTAAAAATTAGTTTATAACACTTGAACTGCCCCACCACCAATGTTATTGTGTACATATTATAAGTATTATGAGAAGCAGCATGTAGACTTATTATGTAATTTTTTTCCCCTCTCATTTCCCTGTAATTCCTCTTACACTTCATTGCATATTTGATTTTTAGTAAATATGCTTGATACATTTAGAATCCCTCTTCTAAAGACTCCTATATAAACTAATTGGAAATAAGTTGTTACAACATACCCTTTTTAATGTTCAAAGATGCAAAACTGTTTCAGTTCCTTAAGAAATGAGAGAAAAAACTAAATTTCTCTCTAAAGTTAGAAGCTGGGGAATGTGGTTATAAATTGAGATCTGGAAACCTTGGTAAATTTAGAGGACTGAATGCTATAAATCAAAAGAACATCATCTTGTTTGCTGTCTGTGTACTATTTTATTTTGAAAAATTATTCTTTTTATACAGAGAAGTGCTTTCAGCACAAAGCTGATTGTGTGTCAGTATTTTGAATGTATTTGTTAAAAAACACTTGGGAAAGAATGAAGCAGATGAAAGAAAAGCAGAGGTACCATGGCAGTGGGACCCTCAAAAGAGAGTTGGGACTAGAACTCTGCAATAGCCTTAATGTAGGCATAAACATGCAGGTGTTGTAGTTTAAGGGAAACTGTGTAGTGTGGGAAACTACCTACCATATTGTTTTCCCAGCAGGTTAGAGTGAGCCAGTTAGAAGTGATGTATGGCTAAGAGACAAAACAGAAAAACGATACCAGCCAAAAAAACACTGTCCTAATCTGGAGCTTGTGGTGCAGAAGCCGACTTTCGGCTACCGTTCAGAGGCTCTGAGAACATTGGAGTAGTAGTGCCCGTAATAAAAGGCTTTGAGGTAGCCAGGAAACTTTATATTACGCTTAGATTACTTTTTATTCAAACATGAAGGGTTTAATCCAGAATGACTCAATTAAGTAAAGATAGCTAATCTTTCAACTGTCATGAACATAGCTGTCCAGAATCACTTATTCCTTGAAGCCATGGTAGCTGAAGTTTACCTGAATTGGCAGAGGGGGAAATGAGGAAGAGACCATGCTGTGAGAGCAGTGGAAATACTAGAAGGCGACTAGGCAAGCGTTTTAGCATAACAGTTTACTTTTGTCCTGGCATCTCTTTCTGTTATTCTTCTGGTTTAAAATATTTAAAAATCATGAAATCTATAATATGTAAAATGTGAGTATAAGTTTAAAGAATAAAATGAACACGTGAGTTAGAATACTCTCTAACTCAAGAAATAGAATTATATCAGTCCAAATAACATCCCTCTTCTTTCTGTACCATCCTTATAGTCCCAGTTACAATTTCAGAGTTAGGCTTTAAAAGAAGAAAAAAGTCAAGTACTTCCAATGCATTAAAATACATTGGCTAGTATATTTCAGTATAAATTGAGGATCCATTTTGTTATTAAAATAGATAATGATATGAACTAAAGGAAGTTTTTTTTTTTTTTTTAAAGCATGACTAGAATTTCTGAAAACTCTTACTTCTTGAGACATTTTACACTCACCTCTTTATTGGTGTGGTTCTTTAGTGGGAGTTCTTTCTTGCCATGTAATTGCCCTGGCATTTGACTGTAGCTTCTTAAGCACATGGCTTTCTCCTTGACATGATCTAACAAAAAACCTTAATATTCAGATGGCTCTTTCTCTAAGTTTTTATCTTAAACTCTATTTTATCTATTCTCTGTCTCTCCAGCAGTCACATGTTTTTCATAAGCACAGTCCATCAATTAGTTGAGACTTGAACATTTTGGAGTTGCTAAATTAATACCTGTATTTTTAGAGATGTGTTTTTTGTTCACAAATTTGTTTCAGCAATTTATTGCCTTTTAAGAGTCTGCTTATGATGGAATTAGAAGGGACAGACTGAATTTAGTTTTTAAAGCTCATTTTAAAGGACAATTTTACAGTCTCCATGAAACTCCCTTTCTTAGGCTAGAACAGTGTCAGAAGAATCTATTTGTTCTTTTTTCCCCTTCAGTATAACACTCTCAAAATTCCAACAGAGCACTCTTTTGACCTTGATTAAACCGTGAATTTAGTTTGAAAGTGAAAATTGGCATTTTGCAGGTTATTTATAATGGTGCGAAAGCAGTCTTTTTGCAGTATCCATTTGAAAGCTGTGTAGCCACTAAAGGGAGTGTCCTTTGGCAACACTTTACATTATTTGAGAAAATTATTTTTAATTACACAAGTAATACCTATAAAAAATTCAAGTTCAGATAAAGATAAAATCCCTCTGGCCACCATTCTTCATTCTGCGGCTCATCTCCGGAAATAAGGAAGACATTTCCCAGTGATTTCAGAATATATTCTTTTCCACTTTATTTTTTATTTGCATATGCATGTGTATATACTTATGTTCATATACATATATATCTACGAAGATATATATAACAAAAGTAGTATATTTGTGTGAATTATGCAAGCCGCAGTTTTCTTAGTTTTAGAGATCATTCAGAACATGTAGATCTACCTCATTTTTTTCAAATGCTGTGCATGATAAATGTGCCATAGTTGATTTAACAATCGGGTTTTTATCCATTATTTGTATTGCACATAGTGTTATGATGAGCATCTTTGTGTGATTCTGCTAGAATACACGTGAGTATTTTTCTAGCTTAGTTTTGGAACAGTGAACTTGCTGGATTATAACTATCTAGCATTCTCTATATTGAAGTCAATAAATAGAATATTGTTTGGCATGACTGGCTAATTGTACTTGTGAAATAAATTGTGTATTTGTAATATTGTTGCTTGATTATGTAGGAAGAACAGGGGCCAAGTGTAAAACCAGTGATTCTTAGTACTGGCTTGTACATCAGAATTACCTCTAGGATATTTTAGGTATAATCACCCCAAGAGAGTGATTTAGTAGACGTGCGAATCAGTACAAGTGGCCCTTGGCATGAAGATGAAAATTAAATACAAGAGATACATCCTGAGACTTTCTTAGACTGCCCATATTACAACTGGTACTAACTGGTCATGTAGTTAACTTACACCATAAAATGTACTCAGATATAGTAGAATAATTCAATTTATTTTAGACACTCAATGATTTTTTTTATCCTCCAAATACTTAACAAAGTGTATAGGTATAATTAATGATTGTTTTAAGATTGACAGAGGGGAAGATATTTTTAGGGTAGGGGACAGCAAGATTATAAACATGAAGTCTGAGTAGGTTTGTATATGTGGGGTTGTGTTATAACTTTCAAAAATATTAATTCAAGTTAGTGTTCAAATTTTTTATTATGAAAAAATTAGAGAACATTCTAAATCAGACAAACATAGAGCATAGTAGTTGAGGGCCCAGAACTCTGCGTGTGTTCATCTAGGTTCAGATTCTCCCTCCACTGTGCTAGCTCTATGAACCATGGCAAGTCACTTAGCCTTTTTTGTACCTCAGTTTTCCTATCTGCAAAATGAGGATAATGATAGTATTTATCTTACAGAGATCTGAGAGTATTAACAGTTATTTGTAAAGCAATTACCATTGTAATTGGTATGAAATGTTAACTCTTATTATTTTTGTTCTTGTTGTTTATTACAGTTATTATTCCCAGTGTCTTAATCTTTAGGCATCATTACATGCTTAAAATACTTTTCTAAGTGTCCAGACATCAGGTACTCAGTACATTGCTAAAGATGGTAACTATAAAGAACTTGTACTCTGGAATGTTGCTTCAAGGCCACTTTGATATAACAAAGTTAAGTTTTTTTGTGTCCTTGATATGTTTAAGGTATCCTGGTATGTTGATTTTTTCATATTAAAATGGAGAACTAGTTTAGATTTTATGTTCATGTAATTGGTAGGAAATCTCACAGACAGCAAGGCAAGAATAAAGGAGCCCCAGTCCATTTTGCTGAAGTATTCGTGGTACTTATAACATTTTGTAAAGCAACAAAAGCCTTGGAAGTAGACTTTAGTATTTCTTGCTGATGTTAACAATTTTTATAGAAATCATGAGTGACTGATGGGCTTGAGGTGAGAATTTTAGAATTTACAACAAATGTGAGAAGTGATAATTGGCAAAGTTCCTGAGGGGATACTATGTGGGCGTACAGACACAAAATGAATTGTGGAAAATTGATGAGTACTATAAATAGCTCCTTGACGTTTTAATATTTCCTCTCCTGCTTGAATCAGGGCTTTAAAATTTTGCTTTTAAATCCTATTTGCCTGCTGAATCTCTTTTAGTTTTGGCTGTTTAGTTACTTATATTTCTACCCTATGTAAAACCAGGACTTCTTTTTGCGGCATATAAGATGTTCGGAACAGGCCTCTCTTGCCAGTATCTCTTGCTTCATTTCTTACCAGTACCTACTTCACTGCTGCAGTCACCAGCAGCTCGGATAGCCCACATGGTACAGTTCTTTGTAACTTTGAGTGTGCCATTTTCCTGTTTAGAGTGGGATATTTCTTCACTTGGCAAAATCCTCTTACCCCTTGTTAACAAGCCCCCAAACCTCTCTGACCATTTTCTTTCCGCAGGTGGACCGATCACTTCCTCCTTGCAGGCCATACAGCATGGCTGTGGAGTGAGGCTTTGGAAGCTAGGCTGCCTGGGCTCTCATCCCGACTCAGTCACATGCTAGCTCTGCAATCTTTTTTTTTTTTTTTTTATTGAAATAAAATTCACATAAATTCTCCTTTAAAAAAATCATTTTAAAGTGCACAACTCAGTGGTTTTAAGCATATTTATAATGTTAAAACATCACCATTATCTAATTCCTGAACATTTTCATCATTCTAAAGGGAAAAGGTATGTTAGCAGCCTCTCCCCATTCTCCCTCCTCTTAGCCCCTTGATCTAATTTCTGTCTTTGTATAATTTCCCTGTTCCTGGACACGTGATGTAAAAGGAAATCATACAATGTATGTTTTGTGTCTGGCTTGTTTCACCTTTTATAGTGTCTTCCAGATTCATCTATGTGGTAGTATATGTATATCAGTACTCCATTACTTTAATAGATATGCCACATTTTGTTTATCCCTTAATCAGTTGATGGACATATGGGCTGTTCCCACTTTTTGGTTATTATAAATATCACTGTTATGAACATTTGTTTACAAGTTTTTGTGTGAACAGTATGAGCATGTTTTTAATTCTCTTGGGTATGTATACCAAGGAGTAGAATTATTGGGTTATGTGGTAACTTTTTACTTAATTTTTTGAAGAACTGCCAGATTGTTCTCTAAAGCAGAGGTACCATTTGACATTCCCACCAGCAATGCATGAAGGCTCCAGATTCTCCATAACCTCGCCAACACTCATTAATATATCATTTTGATTGTAGCCATCCTGGTATGTGTAAAGTGGTATTTCATTGTTGTTTTGATTCACATTTCCCTAATGACACATGATGTTGAGCTGTTTTTCATGTGCTTATTGGCCATTTGTATTTCTTCTTTGGAAAAATGTCTATTTAAATCCTTTGCCCATTTTTTTAATTAAGTTGTTGGGTTTTTTAGTTATTGAGTTGTAAGAGTTCTTTATTATTCTGGATGCTAGTTCTTTATCAGATATATGATTTATAAATATTTACTCCCATTCTGCAGGTTATCTTTTTTTGATAATATTCTTTGATGCACAATTTTTTAAAATTCTTATGCTGTTCAGTTTATTTTTTCTTTTGTTCCTTGTGGTTTTGGTGTTGTATTTAAGAACTGTAGCCTAATCCAAAAATTATGAAGATTTACATCTACATTCCCTTTGAGTTTTATAGTTTAAGCCTTTATATTTAGGTTTTTGGTACATTTTGAGTTAATTTCTGTATGTGGTGTGTGAGAGGAGTCCAGTTCTTTTGCATGTGGAGATCCAGTTATTTATATTTAGCACCATCTTTTGAAGAGGCCCCCTGTTGAATGGCTTCAGCACTCTTGTTGTAAATCAGTTCACTGCAGTGTGAGGGTTTATTTCTGCACTCTGATTCTATTTCATTGATTTATATGTTTATCTTTATGCCAGTTCTGCACCATTTTAATTACTGTAACTTTGGTAGTAAGTTTTGAAATCAAGATGTGTGTTTTTCAATTTTGCTCTTTTTTCTCCTCTAGATTATTTTGGTTATTCAGGGTCCCTTGCATTCCAATATGAATTTTAGTGTCAACTTGCCCATTTCTGCAAAAAGGCAGTTAGGATTTTGATAGGTATTGTGTGAGTCTGCAGATCAATTTGGGGAGTATTGCCATCTTAATTATAGTAATACCTCCAATCCATAACCAAAAATGTCTTTCCATTTATTTAGGTCTTTAATTTCTTTCGTGTTTTGTAGTTTTCTGTGTATAAGTCCCTCATTCCTTGTTTAAATTTATTTCTAAGTATTCTTTTCATTGGAATTGTACAGCTCTGGAATCTTGAGCAAATTCCTTAAACTTTCAAAGCTTCAGTTTCTATTCACGTAAAATGGAAATTATATTAAGTACCTATTTTCTCCAATTGTTGTAATGGTTAAATGAATTCATTTTATTTAAAGGGCCTAAATAAGCCTGATGGTTCAAGCTAAATGTTAAATATTAGACTGGACTTTCTGAGGGAAGGAATTTTGTCTTATATATTTTTGTGACACCCTTTTCCCCCTGTTCTGGTATTGCCTAGCGTAGTAACCTGTTGGTACTGAGGGAATGTAGAAGGGTGGAAAACTGGACTAGATCACATCAGTTCCAGTTTTTAAGTTTGAAAGTTAATGTGGATTGGGAGTTAGGGACACTAATTCCTCCTTATATTCATGTATTTTTGGTATGGATTGTTTTCTAAAAACGGAAATAAGCCTTACACAATGATTTTACCACTTCTTGGCGAAGTTTCTTTTTAACTGAGTGGTGGGCCTTCCCTTACCAAGGGAGTTAATAAAAGAAAGCAAGTATTCATTGCCTTGGTGAACTCATAGTTCTTTATATGCCAGAATTATTAATGAAATTAAAATATCTTAATTTATGAAATTATGTCAATATTAGAGAACCAAGTAGTTTCAGTTGTATGTATATTAATATCTAGTATGAAAAATCAGCTTTAAAAATACTTCCTTTTCCTGAGTATTATTCTGTAATGTAATTTCTAAAACTCATACATCATTTTAGAAAAAATACAAGTGATATTTAAAACAGAGATAAAAAACAGAGATAAAACAGAGATAGCTTTAAAACTTGGCTTCCTGATAAACAGAGTATTAAATCACACACACCCTGAGTGTAACAGCTCAGTTATCTAAGAACGTGTGTAACTTCTGTCTTCCCATTAGAGTCAGGGTAAGAGCAACTTTGTTCTGTAGAGTGGCTGGATTAACTATTAATGATATTCTGCTGTGGTGAGAAACCTGTAGACAGTTTTAGGGATTAATTTCTAATAGAGGGCATTGATGGTGAGGAATTTATTTAAACATTCATATTTTCATACTTCAATGCATTTTTGTATTTAGTTCCTTAAAATTTTCAACATCAAAATAACAAAATAGTGATAACAAATACTGTATGATGAACTGTGTAAAGTATCATCATGGTCGATTTTGTGTTAAGATTGGTGGTCCTGGGGTCTTGGGCCAAGGAACAGTCTTAGTCTTAGTCTTTTCTTTCCCTTGCCTTCTTTCTTGCGGCTTCCAGGTTGTAGTCGCCGTCTTCCAGGGTGTGGGTGAGGATGGGAATTCCAATTTGCGGGGATTGATCCACTTTTCTTGCTAGAATTTGGGAATTAATAACCGTTTTTCTTTTTCTTTAAAAAAAAAAAGCTAATGTTTCTTTTGGGTTATAAAGTACACCCAGAGTAATAATTTAAAAGGTGACAGGAAATGCACTTTCTCTAGTAAATGAAGTTTTTGATAAGTGGCAGTAGCTGCTACCTTGAAAGTTCTAGACTGGAATGCTAATGACCCTGAGGTCACTTCCTTCTTCTCCTTCAGCTCTCACCCTTTTGCCCCATTGTGGAGTTTGGCATGAACACGTTGTTGTCGGCTGGCACGGTACCATATTTAGGAACATAAGTAATTTTTTTTTGTTGAATTATGGAAGGAGGAAATTTGATGCTGAAAAAAACTATTTTTAAAGAATGGTGATGAAATTGGGATTTTTATCTTGAAAAATAAAATTGGATTCTGAAAGTAAGCTTATATTTTATTTAACAAAATTTAAGTTATAATTGAAAAATAGATACTGAGTTTTAGAATGAACAGCAATTATATTGAGTATTGATTGTTTTGGCATATGTTTTTATACATTTTTTTTTTACAACAATATGATGGGATAGCTTTTAAATTACAATGCAGTTGTAATCAAAGGACATTTTTTGCAGATTTCGAGTATTTTTTTACGTTTGTTAGCCTTTGATAATCAAATAATTGTTCTTGAGATACCTAACATATTATTATCTTTGTTGACTTTTCTCATCGGTTACTAACCTTCCTAACTCCTGTATCCTCATGTCAGTGGATTTACCTGGAATTGTAACATTTCTTTAGTATCTGCCATTAACTTTGTCAAAGTTGCATCTTTTGTTGTTGATTTTTAGTTTTTACTTTGCTCTGGATTTGCATTTTGAGTTGTTGGAATGTATGACCATCAGTGAGAGACTGATAGAGAAAGCATTTGATGGGTGGGAACAAAGGCTGGTGTTAACTGGGAACACTTTTTTGAATGGTTAGTTCACTAATGATTATTTTTTGTTTGCACAATTTTTACTTTTTAATGTTTCCTCATAATAGGGAAAACTTGAATAATGAATGCTGGGATAACAAGGACTCCCTGTTAGGTTAGATTGATCTTCAGGGTGTTGGTCAGTCAGCATTGACCTTCCTAGGTGTCTCTGAGACTTTGCTTTTACTCTTGCCCTCTCATGAATGGTCTCTTACTGCATCTCTGTCTCTTGAATTGAGTCAGGGCATCAATAATATTTGGTTCCAGATGGTCATTATCAGGGATTGACTCTTGACCGAGCTGGGGAAGTGTCTGCAGGCAACTCCTTTGCATTTAAATGGGAACCCCTTAAATATCCTTCTAGGCTTAAATTGGAGACACCAAGAGAGAACGCCCTAAACATGCATCTTGAGTCAGCAGGATCTGACTCAATGTGAAATAGAGAGAAGTTAATTGATGGTGAGGGGATAAATTAAATTAGTATCAGAGGTGTTGCTCCACCAGTATGATGAAGCGTTAAGGTGGAGAGTAGTCGCTCTGAGCACTTGGTAACATAAACTGAGATTCAAGAGCTGTCGTGTCTTCTGAACAAGATTCTGGTACTTAGGCCTGCTGAGGTATTTTCCTATTTTTGCAGTAATATCCTAGCACCTGAGATCACCTGAGTACATACCTGTTTCTTATAGCTTGAAATGGCTCCAGATATATATGAGACAGTAAAAAAAAAAAAAAAAGTATATATCCAAAATAAAGATCAGATATTTGGATAATTATGTAATGAATTTGGCAAATGAAAGGTAGTTTAGTAAATCTCTTGGAATAAACTTGTGGAAAAAGGATTTAGGTCTCAGAATTTAGGTAGAATTCTCTGCCCAGTTATTGTGTTACTTAATTTTCATGTCATAAAATAAAGGTCTTATCTGAGTTTGTAATTGGTGTTCAGTGATCTCAAGGACACACATATCACCTCTATGGCATCCCTATATTAGTTTTAGGCTGCTATTACTCTTAGAATTCCAGGTCGATTCAGGACTGCCCAGTTTCTCTTCCAGGCTGTGTTAGAAGCACCATCTTTACTGGACTTAGTTTTGTATTAGTTACTGGTAACTGCTATTCTTGGTCAGGGTTCTTAGGGATTGGCTCAACTCGAGGCTCATGGCCATAAGTGTTCTGGGAGTCTTCGACCTCATGTGACTTAGTAGAAAGTGAAATATTAGAGAAAGTAGCCCAATGCTGAAGAGTTAAACTACTCTTCTTTACAAATAATTTGAGTATCTCGTAATGTGTTAGTATAATGAGAATAAAATGGTATTGTGAAGGTCTATAGGAGAATTCCCAGTGCATTGGTTTTTCTTTTTTGCTGTATAAGGTGATGAATAACAGGCCAACCAGTTATTTTAATGAAGAAAGTCAACTAATAGTGATGATTCTAATGGATTGGAGATATGAGAAAATAGCATTTATGAAGCTGATGTAAAAAAAGACTGAAATATTCTGCTTGCATTGCTCAGTCTTTGGAAATTTAACTGTTGGTCTCAGAGACAGTAATCTTTTGGAGAAGGTAATGTTATTGCCTCTAGCTAATCTTTTTTCCCTTCCAGTTTCTTTATAAATTTGATTCAGCTAGGTGATGGCATCTGAGTATCCTTCTTGCTCTACAGTTGTTTGAATCTCTGATTAAGTATATCTGGCGATGCATATTTAAGGAAACTAACTTAGCTAGATTGCACTGTTAACATTAACTAGACTAGAATAGCTACAGTGACCATAAAGTATCAACAGACATGTGTGAATTGAAGTGAAAATGTAATTCCCTGTCCTTAAGGAAGCTATGGTCTCAGTGGGGAATCAAACAAGTAATGCAAATGTATGTGAAACATGGAGGGGCAGAGGAGGTGAACTGTATTCCGTCCGGGAAGATGTTAGAGAATAGGTAATGATTGGGCTGAGATTAGAAAAGTGAGTTGCGTGTGCAAGGGAAACAAACTGGACAGTGGTAGTATTCCAGGCAGAGCAAACTGTGCAAGAAAAGACTTGGTGTGAGAAAGCATGGTTTGTTCAGCGAATCATAGAGTAGATTTCAGCATTTCCAGAGCATAAAACATATAATAAAAAGGAGAAGGGTGGTAATGATATCCCAAAAGAGACGGGGTACTAGTCTGGGATCCCTGAAAAATTTCTGCCTGGGGGTTTGGGGGGTTAGTGATGCTGCTCTTCACTTAAGACAAAGACCATAAAAGGAGACATTAGATTGAAAAGTTGGTGAAGTTTTAGATATCGCATTCAAGGCATTTAGGTGACAATATCTAGTAAGGATTGAAGGACATTTCTGGGTTGTGGAGAAGCATACTGAGCTAGAAATTCAGATTTAGTCGTCATCAGTGTCCTTTTGGTTGTGAATGTCAAGGGTACAGATAGAAAAAGAGCGCTGAATCCTGACCACTAGATCACCAGGGAATGCGGAATAAGGGTATAGATAAGAGTCAATGCGAGAAAAGAGGGTCATGTGAGTATCACCAACATTTTGAGGTCTGGGTGAAAAAAAGATGATCCAGCAAAGAACCTACATTTAGAAGAATCATAAAAATACATAAGCATTAAAAAAAAACAAAACAAAACAGCAAAACTTATTCTGTTGTATAATATTATTTAGCAATTAAAACAAAGTTATGACTAAAAAATTAAGTGAACTCTAATTTTTAAATATGCTTATTCAAACCACATAGGTACCACTTTATTATTTACTTTGTGAAATAAAGAGGTCCGGCCTTTTTGCCCTCATTGGCCTGAATGCATAAGTGGAGACAGTGAATGGTTAAATAAATATGTATTTACAAGGTTGTAAATTGTGCTGCTTTGGAAGAACCAAGGAGTGGTGGAAAAGAGAGTAATTTATAGAGTTGTGGAGGTGGGGTGGGTATAAGGCTTAAAAATGCCAACTATAAAAACAGTGGCACACTTTATCAATTCATAGAGGAAAATAAATTCTAGGAGGGTCCAGAATTCACATGAAAAATAAAATTATAGAGTGTATTAGAGGAAAATAGGATGATGATTTAAAAATGTTTAGTGTTGGGAAAGTCCAAGTTTAACGGGAGACCGTAATTCATAAAGGAAAAGATTGGTGGACTTAATTGCAGAAAAATAAAGTATAGGGTCCTGGATACTGTGAATAAAGTAGAGAAACAAAAAGGTAATTTTGGGGAAATATTTGTAGCGCGTGTCAGAGAACGTCCTAAGTGCGGTCATGACAGTAGATGATTTGAGTGATCAGAGGTTTTCAGAGGTTCAGGAGACTGTGAGGAGACTTGAGGCTACAGTCCTTGGCCAAGATTTTTGGAGGTCATATCAACATGAACACCAAAGCCCCCCCGAATTGTGGCAGTTCTTGTGGTGGAATGAAACTGACAAGGCTTCTGGAGTTCTTAAAGACCGTAGGGGGTATTCAGACCCATGGGTGGTATTGATAAATTACTGGTAAGATAGTAGCATAGATGGAATTTATATGCTTCAAAGGATACAGTGTTAACTACAATGTAACGTAGTATTTGGGAACATTCCTGAACTTTTCAGTTCTTCTGAAGCTATAAACATATCTGAAGATTTGAAGAAAAAGTAAAAATGATGTTGGAACCCTTTTCATATATTATTTAAAACCATTTGATTTGGAGCTCCTAAAGTTACCAGCCAGAAAATGGGTTAGAGTTTTAATTGTTCTTTCCCATGTTTTTAAGATTGGTATAAACTTCGTTAGAGCTGTGTAGTTTCATCTTGGGGTCTTTCAGTTTAAATGTACAGGTTTTGTATAGATACACTCAAGTGTGAACTTTTTTCCTTTTGGAATGAAAAATTGCCACAGTGAAGATGGATTCAAGTGTAACCTCATTTCTGAAGTGGTTAGTTGATTAACTAACTGGGAATATTCTCTAGATAGGGAGACTAAGATACAGATTAAAGTTAAATTTCCATATCTAATAACACTAATGATAAACAGGTGGATGTTGAAGTTAGTAGTAAGAGGCACAAGATGGATTAAAACTGTGGACAACCTTTTAAGGTGGGACAACTGTAGTACACCTCATTAATTCATTTAACAAATAGTTATTTAGGATCCTTGTCCTTTGCTGGCAGAGAGGGTTTATGTGCCAAGCATGACCCTATATGACTTTCCTGGATTTTTTCATTAAATCCTCACAACAGCCCCTCTGAGAATTATCCCCATTTTAGAGGAGAGGAGATAGAGGCTTAGAGAGTTTAAGTAATTTCCTCAAGGTCATGAGGCTGTTAAAAATGTTGGAGAAGCCAGCTTTCAAATCCAAAGCTACTTGGCAGCAGAGCCTGAGCTCTTAAACACTGGGCTCTTTCTAACCTGGTGGGAGGGATGTTACTGAGCATTTACTATGGCACCAGGTGCCAGTCTCTGTAATCCATTTAAAAATCCTAAAGGTAAGTTTCATTATCATCACCTCAATTTAACCACATTGCAGTGTGCTCTCCCCAGTGGTTAGGTAGTTTGGCTATAACCTGTGGTAGATTGTTTTCTCATTAGATATTCATGTCATACCGGTCATGCTTGTTGGAAGAATTGTAAATTTAAGCAATTTGGAAAAACCTTTATTTTAACAACATGAAGAAGATATTCCTGTAGTGGTCCATTGTATTTTATGTAACCAATTTTTATTCCTTTTCCCGTTACATCTTCTCATATTTCTTTGGGTTTCTGTAGTCAAGATTTGTAAAAGACTTTGTTATATCCTTAAAAAAACCCAAAACCCAAACTGTTGAAGTCTACTTCGAAATACTGAGACTGCCTATAGCATTTCAATGGCACTGTGTTTTATTTTTGGTATGTGAACTTTTAATTACAGATAGGAAAACACATTTATGAAAAGGAAAACAGTTTTACATGTGAAATAGTCTGAGTAATAAGACCATGTCAGTTTTATTCATGTAAAATTATATGCTTTAGGTTAAGCGTTAGTATTTTAAAGGAAATGGATTTTTTCTTTTTCTTTTCTACCTCCTCCTTATTTTTACCTTTCCTTCCCTTTTAGTCTATTATCTTTTTTTCCAAGTCACTATCAGGCACTTATCTTTTAATTAAATTAAATTAGCGCTTTTATTTCTCTTTTAGATGGCTTTGTCAGTCCTCTCCTAAAAGGAGAAGTAGATTATCTGCTAGGTAACTGGGTGTTGCTGTTCACTTGTGCTGTACTGTGAAGGAGGAGGGGGAAATTAAGGTGTAAAATTCAAGTCTTTCTCTAAAGGAGCTAGGAAGTAGAGATTAATTATATCTTTAGTTAAAAACAACCAAGAAATTATAACAAAGGTTAAACAATTTTAATCTATAAATTAGGGTACTGGTTTAATGTTTCATTCTTAAGTGATAAAAATGATTCACTGAGCCATATTTTTCAGGGCTGGTGAAATAGAAGTAGCCAGGGGTTGCATATCTGTTTATTACAGCCTGTAACTTTATTACCCAGGCTTCTCAGATTATCTAGTATGTTGAATTCAGTTGTTAGCATTTCTTGTTTGCATTTTAATTTGCTGCTTTTAAAATCTTCTAGTAGGGCCCGAATGGTTCTACCTTAAAAAAAGAAAACACCCCTCTGCTTAAAAGAAATGGTACTTCCTGCTTTCATAAACAGTCATGTGCATAGTTTAGCAAGGCCTGATGCCTCTGGAGCTTTTTCCCTTTATAGCACCATTGAATCCCAGTCCTAACAGAAGTACTGCGAATCTTGTGGCCTCATTTTGAACAAAAGGGATTAGAGAAGAAAAATCTCTTGATATAAGGCTTGAAAGCAAGGGCAGGCAATCTTGGTTGTGAATATTTTCTGATTTTTCCAGAAATCAAGCAGAAGATTGAGCTGCTGATGTCAGTTAACTCTGAGAAGTCGTCCTCATCAGAAAGGTACAGCTACATCTCTTGCATGAACAATTAATGGTGTAGCATTGCTAAGAAACAAACCAGGACATGTTTTTTTCTTGTCAAGTTTGCTATATAATGTATTGTACTGCATGCTGGTCATTGTGCTGTATGGAGGATGTGTATATGGGCAAGCTGTTCTGCTTTTACAAAGGGTTATTGATTTTTAAAAAAATAGTGAAGCCTAATTAGCTGCAGCATACACACCATAACACAGCAGACTGCTGGTTCATGTGTGACAGCTGTTGAAGGCTTTAAAAAATAATTTGCTTAGCTAAAAACAAACACATATCTTACTTTCTTTAAGGAAATTCTAGTATTACATTTTCTTCCTGTATTTTGATGTTGTTGCTACACATAATTACCAACATTATTTGTAAGATCTAGGTTAAAAATTCTTGACTTTTGGTTGTAATAAGTATTAAGTGGAAAGGGAGTGCCATTTGTAAATAGCTTAGAAATTGCAAACCCACAGATTAGTCACGTTCTGAAAGAGAGATATGATGCTTCTTCAAGTCTGTGCTAGGAAATGGAACAGTCACTGCATGCAGTAATGGTTCATGCCTGCAGGTAAGGACAAAATGACTCAAGTATTTTTAAAGCAATTATTTTATCTGTCAATCAAATGATTATACCTGTAAGGAGGTATTTCCTTAAAATGGCTGTTTTACTTAATAAATAGAATTAAGATTTTTTAAAATCTCAAGTCAGAAATGAGGCTACAGTTTCTGTATTGCTATGTAAATATTGTGTTCATTTCCATTTTCCAAAATTCTGTATACTACATACATTATGTTTTAAATTGGGATTTGGGGGCATACAGTTGATGCTTACCTTTCTCTTGATTACCTAATAGTTTATACCTGATGTTGATATTTTGTATTTAAGGTGTATTGATTTATCTTTTCTGTGGTTAGTTTTCAGGGTTATCTTTTTGTTCATAGGTTTAATATTTAGGAAAACAGAAATAATTTGGTAGTTAGGGATTAAATAGGAAAAACACTGGAAAAAATATGTGAAGAACCTACCATGGTAAAGTAGATTTAATTAAAGCACACTAGTGTATGGAGGACATGCTCTGATGGCAAATGATGACATTAAATCGATTTATCAGTATAATTGGGTGAAAGGCTCCTGGATGTAATTCTGGGCAATAGAGATATGGAAGATGTTACTGCTTTCTTTAGAGACTGAAAATAGAACAATTTAGGTACGTTTGTGTTTCTTTTTATGAAGCTTCTAACTTCTGGTTTGTGGCTAGCCATCTGTTTTTAAGTATTCTGTTTGCTGAGGTGAAGAAACAGACGTTCAGCCTTGTGAATGTTCTGCCAGTAAAATGGTGGTGATGGGAAGGGGAGAGCGTGGTGGTGCACATAGTGAATGGTCTGGGTGCCAACTGTAATGTTAGAGTTCTGTTACTGGGAAGAGCATTCTTAATGAGATGACGGCCATAATTATGTTGGTTTTCTTTTTTGAATAGCATGAGTTGTATATTGATTGAGGGTTGAACAAAATGAGTGAATATTAGTGAGAAATGAATTAGGAATGAGTGAAATTTTTTATGATTATAAAGAAAGACTCTAAAATATTGTAATTAATTAATTTCCTAAGCTCCTGTGGTTAAACTGGATATAAAGGGAGGATGTTTGTGACCATGATTTTAAAGTTTAGGTATCATCTTCCATGCTTATGACAACTTTATATGCAGTTTTACCAGAGCTTGCTTGCTTTGTTTGTTGGGGATCGGGGGGAGGGTTGGTGCTTACACACATATCTGGCAGTTGTGATATGCTGACTTAGTGGGTGTTTATGGGTCAGCCAACACTCTGCAAACATAGACATTGTTTCATTAATGTAAATATATTAAAAATTGAAGTTACTCTTTTCTTTTTTTTTTTTTTTAAAGCCATACAGTGACGAATAGTCAAATCATTTGCCTTTAGTAATTTGTGTGGAAAAATGTGAAAAACAATAATCCAAAGTTAAGAAAATTATGGCCTAGTACCATTATATCTTGCCCAGGAGCTTTTTTTATTTTTCTTTTTTAAGGCGAGGCAACCCTTGGTTGACCTCACAGATTGCAAGAAACTTGTCAGTTTACAGTCCCTTATTTTTTATTTTTTACACCTACAGCACCTGGTCTTCCTAGTACTTCCAAGTAATAACCAGGCCCGACCCTGCTTAGCTTCCGAGATCAGACGAGATTGAGCTTGTTCAGAGTGGCATAGACTTGCCCAGGAACTTAATAGCTTCCAGTATCATGTAGCATTTACCATCACGTTCTTCAATTCCTTGTTCACTTATTACCTAAATTTTAAAAGTCTGTCTTTATTTTTATTTATCTATCTATCTATCTATTTATTTTTAAGTTAGTTGTTTGAAGGATGGGCTGAGTCTCAAAGATATTTAGAATTTATATATGGTCAGTGTTCCCATGTACATATTATATTGGGAAGAAGGATAAAGAAACCCAGTCTTCTTTCTTTATAGAGGGAAGAAACTACTTGTTTTTAAGAAACCAAGTTATTATTTGCCACAATTGATTTCGTTCACTGTCTACAGTATAGAATAATGTTTTGATATTTCATGGAACTGAGTAGAGAAACAACATTTTCAATATTAGTGATGTTCTTAATAATTTTTCTATCTCATATTCTTAACCCACTTAATGGGAACTGCTAGTCTTCTAATAACTAGTATTAATTGAATTAGTTTTTTCCAGACAATTTTGTGAAATGGGAAAAGCAAAACAAAAAATTTGTTTTTGTAGACCTTCCAGGATCTTTCATTGAAAAATACAAATAAGATTTGAAGTAATATCATAATGGAATTTTGAATGTTTTTGGAGGCCTTAATTAGAAAATATTATTTTAACATCTCAGTACCACCTTGAAATTTAAAATTATATTTTTATTTTTAACAGAATAGTGGGGGTGGCTCCATAGTTTAGTAGTTAGCACGTCAGCTTTACATGCAGAAGGTCCTGGGTTCAATCCCCAGGTGGTGCCAGGGACTATACCTGGGGTGGGGTGGACTCCAGGCCCTGGGTGCTCACCAAGAGCATGTGGGAGGAGATGCCTCTCCTTCAGAGATCCAGTTCTTAAGGGGAAATGGCAACATCCATAGGTCAGGGGTGGAAGTATGTGTGGAGGGGAAATTAAAAGAGGAAAAAAAAGAATAGTGGCAGTCCATTGAATGTCATTTTATAGGGGGAGGCATAGAGTACTTCTATTCAGAAACCAATGGAGTGACAAAAAGTTATAGGTTTTTTTTTTTTTTGAGAAAAAAATGTTAGCTTTTACTCATTTTAAAAATTAAGGACAGAGAACATTAATGAATTAATTAAAAAAAAAAAGGTGCCTGATTTGTATGCTGTTGCCAGTTAAAAGGAAGATAAATCTGTTGCAAGAGAATATCCTTTTTACAGATTTTAGGAGTAACTCTTATTACAAGTATTTTCTTTTTGATAGAGTGCCTCTTGAATGGAGGAATATATTCATCTTAAATATGGTAGGGACAGAGCCACACACAGCTTTACTTCCTCATCTATTCCATGTAAATGTAAAAGTATAAAAAATAAGGTATGTATATTTATTTGATAAAAAACTAGGTTTTTAAGTTTTTGTTTCTTCTTGCCTTTCCAAGCTAGAAGACTATTGGAATTTGGAAATTTATGGGATAGAGTAGGTGAAGAAAAGTAAGAGAAGTAATACTACTAATAATAGCTAGAAAAAAGGTAATAATCATTTGTTAAACATTTTTAGATAATAGTTCTAAGTAATGAGGAGAGAGAACACACATAAATAGTGGCTGTTGGATGGACTCAGGCAAATTAGAAAGATCCTGAGTGAACAGAAAGCGCTTTGCTGTACTAAACTTGTTGTCAAACTGTATTGGTGCTCCAGTGAACTCATGAACAAAACTTGACAACTCTTAATCAAAAGAAGAGCTGAACCCAGAGTGTGCAGAGCCATGATTCCCAATCCATTTGGGCTGACTCCAGGGAGGGCTGAGCAGTTTGTGAAGCTGAGAATCCACATTCACTCTCAGCATTGCCCACATTGCTGTTAAATGTAAATGGATGTGTAGTAATTAATAAAGTTCACAATCAGTCAAAAGTAAAATATCAGAGCCTACTAGGTTTGCATTTTCTCAGGGAACAGATACTAAAGGATCATTTCTAGCCGTGTGTATTTTTCACATTTTTCATTTTGGTGTTATGAAGGGGTCCCTATACTGGAATAAGTAAGAAGTAGTAGCCTAGATAATTAGCATCCCACATAGCTAGCACATATTTGAATTGACAAATTGCTAGCAACCTTTTTCAGAAGAGAAAAAGGGAGAAGGAGGAAGTAAAAAAATATTTATGCTGTGGCCTATATTCTAACAATGCTGTATAAACAAGATTGGTTCAAAGTAATAGAGATTATATATTGTCTCTTCTTCACCATAAGAGCATTTGAAACACATAAAGAACCTGTGCTATTTTTGTGCATGTATTTTAATTCATTTTCTTATTTTGGAGCCTCTTAAGTGCAGAGAAAAAGGGCATATGATAATGATGCGTGGTTGCAGAAAGCAAAAAGAGAAGCCTGGAAGAATAAGGAGAAATGAAAGGAGAAAATAAAATAAGTATAGGACCAAATGAAGAGAGAAGGAAATAAAGAAGATTCAGTGAAATAATCCAGGACCAAGGTGTCTTTTATTTGCTCTTAATGTTGAATATGCTTTCCTGCATGTCTCTGGTGAACTAAAAATAATCGTGGCAGGAAAGCCATTTTATAGAAGGTTCTTTCTTTATTATATTCCCCCTCCCCATTTCAGTTTTGAAGGGTAAGACAGGCAGTTCCCAATAACTAGTTTTACCTTTTTCAACCCCTGCTCTGCCACTGTTGGCTGTGTTTCTCTATTTGCAGGATAGGTGTATTTGAGATATATATATTTTTTCCTTAGTGATGAGATGACAGTGCTAATTTTGTTGTCTGCCTTCCACTCAGTCCTTATAGTTTTGTTTTTAAGTTTTAGTAGTGTTTTTATTCAACATATATATAGGAAAGTGCACAGATCATATAGGTCATTATTAAGTCCAATTTATTGACTTTTTAAAAAAAAGTTTTGCAGTTTATGTGTTGTATCTAAGAAATCTTTGCCAAGCCCAAGGTTACTAGGGCTTTCTGCTGCATTTACTTATAGAAGTTTTTAACTCTGAATATTTAAGTCTGTGATTTATTTTAGGTTTTAGTATTAAGGTAAATATTGAGATTATTTCAACATGTGATTATTGAGTTGTATCTGTTTATGGACATTATATATAAATAGAAACCCTCATCTGTCTTCTCCAAAGGTTACTACCTGTGTGAGTAGTTGTAATTGATTCAGTTTCATTGCTGTAGATACTCACCATGTGACTGTACCTCACTTTATTTATTCATTCTGCTATTGATCAGCATGTGGGATATTTATAGTTCGTGGCTATTAGAAATAGTGCTTCTATGAGCTTTTGTATACCTGTCTTTTGATGAATGGCCCTGTGCATGCATTATTGTTGGGTATATTCCTTGGACTGCAGTTGCTGAGCTTCGGTGGGTGTTGCCAAATTTCCAAAGCGAATGTGCCTCTCTGCAACTCCCAGCTGTGCTCCAGGTCCTTGCCAATTTGCTGCTATATGTTTTTTTCCCTCCCCTCCCCCTTCCTCCCCCCCTTTCGCTTTTAGGGTTCTTGTGGATGTGCCAATGTAACCCAGAGTCAGAGCCTTTTTGAGGAGGCTTAGAAGCAGATAGGGGACTATTTCTGAGTATCGACTTTGACGAAAGAGATCAGAATTAGAAGTTGAGATCAAATAGGAGCCATAGGGTGTAGTCATCTGAGGTACTATGCAGCCACTGATTGATTCTAATCTCTTAACTGGGTCGTAGAGGCCACAGGGGTTAACGTTGGGTTTCTGACTTGGTTTCTTGTTTAAACCTTATTAGAAGCCTAAAACATGAAGAAAAGCCTGGGCAGGGGACCAGGAAGGTAATCAGAGTCTCAGTTCTTAGACTCTCCAGGAGCTCCAGTCCTCTGCCTTGAAAACCCTTGAGATAGGTATGCCACCTTAGGTCTGACCAAGAAGTTAAGACATTTTCAATATGTTACAAATGTGAAATTTTATGTTGCTTATAATTTTTTAAATGTCATATACCTAAAGAAAAGTGCGGTGTTATTTTTTCATTTCTGTTAAAAAAAATTATCTGAACTTCCTGTTGGTCATTAATTTTTTGGTCTAGACGTGGTAATTTCTAAATGATTTTGTTTGTTATCAATTTAATCTTTGATTCTGTTTCCTGATTCCTCTTTGGAGGGTTGCCTCATTATAGCCAGAGCAAACCTTCCAGAACACAGATCTGATCAGGTAGGTCACTGTTTTAAAAGCCCTTCAGCTGTCTTCCCATAGTTCTTGTCGTAAAGGTAAACTCCATACCTGTGCCAACAAGCACCCAGACTCTCCAGCCCCGTCTCAGACTCCTCTGACTTTGGTCATGTGGACCCTGCCTTGTTTGGCTGCTGCTGTCCCTCTCATCACAAGGAGGCCCTACTTAGGTCGAATTACGCCTATTGTAAGGCCTTACAGACACATGTATCTCTCCTGTACAGCATTTGTCACAGCTGCTGTTTGACAGTGGGGCATATCATGACATCTGGTCTACTTACTGGTTTATTTACTATTAGCTCCAACTTGTGATCTTTTATCACAGAATTTTATTTTGTATCATCATTTGCAGCTTACAGATTATGAACTTTGTGAGACTTGGTATAGGAGCCATATAGTTCGATGTTACTGGCACAGATTTATAGATTACAGTCACATATGGTCATAAATAATTATAAAATCATACCTAGTTAATTATAGTCAGAAGCTAATGACTAACTTATGAAGTGTCAAGGTTACAAATCTTAGGGTTTTCAGTCACCATAAAAATGTCACTTATTACACATATTTTTTACATTTGTTTTAATGAAGTTAAAGTAAATCTGAATACTTTCCATCTCTGTATGAAACTAGTAACGTTGTAACAGCCATTTATCTCCTAAATAGCAGTATTTTGTATATCACCATCATGCCTTTAGTTATGGTTGCATTCTACCTTCTGCTTTTATTTTTTTATTTTATTAATGTCACACTTTTTTAATTTTATTTTTAATTGTGGTAAATATACATAACATGAATTTTTATGCCTTTTAAAAGTTATCTTTTTAAAAAACAAATCTTTGTATTCCTACCAGAACTGAAGAACCAGTATAATTTGCCTTTAAAAACAATTACTGTTAAATTCTGTTTAGATTCTGTTGTCTTCAGGCTTGAGCCATATGCTCCACTGTTTACAAGGGAAATTAAATTGGCAAGTGTCATAAAGGGGCTTAAACATGTGTTAGTGCCAAAGTAAGACTTGTTCTTTGATATACTCAGATAGTTTGAAAGAACCTTAGGAAAATAGTAAGTTTCTCAGTATGTGATTCATTGTAATTCAATACCAAGCCCCAAGTATCACCTAAGATCATTTTGTATAGTAGTAGTGGCTCTTCCTCTTCATTTGGGAACGCCTTTCTCTCAAATGTTAGATTAGAGAAGTTTTGAACAACTGTGAGCCACCTGTTAAAGAATAACAATGACAATAATTAATAATAATAATAATAAGTAATAACAATAAAAAAAGCTCTATTAACAGTCATATTGCAGATTTCCTTTGGAGCAGAATTCTTTATGTGCCTGTAGCTAGAAGAAGTTAATACGATAGTGTATATATTACATTTGTCATCCGTCTATCATCTGTCCATCCATTCAACATTTATTAGTAGTTGTTATGTGCTAGCCACTCAGTGATTTGGAAAACAGGGAAAAGAAAAGGCAGCACAAAAGCGTTTAAAGAAGAGACTTGGTGGTTGGCTTACCCTTGGTATTGGTCAGTTTCTTGGATAAGCATGCTGAGGCACTATATCATGGATGACTATAGTGAGAGGCCGGCCCTTGGCTCTTCTTGAAGGAATAATATGTAACCATTAATTGAATTTTTGGGAAACTTTCATAAAGACTAGAGCTGTGGCAAAGGGGTTACAAACGCAGCTGCCTACCAAAGGCCACTGTAAATGAGTCGTGAGAGCCAGGTGGGGACTGTAGAAAACTGGAGACCAAAACCCCATCTGAAGAGCTCTTGCTGATTACTGTCATGTCATAACACAGGTCAAGTTTTGCCAGCTCTTGTGATTTTTAGAAGTTGAAACCTTTTTTTTTTGTCAGATATCTTATTCTTTTTCAATTTCACAGTTTTTAATAAAAGCTGTGTATAATATTACTTTATCCCTGCGTCTTCTCAGTTGTTTCTTCCTTATATTTTCCTTTTTCCTTTTCTACTTGTTGAGATTTGGCTTTGTTCAGGGAACTTTTGTGGTCTTTATCCAGCTTTAGTCTAGTGATAACCACCTTGCTGGGGTGAATGCCCACATAACAGTTGTGCCCTTAGCCTTGTCCCACTGTGCGCATTCAGTGGAGATGACATATTTCCTCCTGTAAACCTGGACCACTTTGCCAATTTGCTGCCTGTTGTAGTGTCCTGCAACCCAAACATCATCATCCTTTCTAATGGGCATGGATTGAACATTGTACTTCTGTCTTAGCTTTTTGGGAAGAGGAGAAGACAATCTTCCCATGAATGTGGGAAGGTGCATTGGAATGTCTTTACTGGTTCTTGCTCTGGTCAGAAGTCACAAAGGCATTGAGCTTCATTTAGGCTTGCTGGTGCTCCAGCGATGGCCGCAGAAGGGAAGACCAAGATCTCTTATTTTAAATGATGGTGCAAGTTAAACCAAACCAGAAAGTCATTCAGACTTTAAAAAAAGAATATCTGCTATCTAAATTCAGCTCATGGTGGCTAAACCTTTTCTTTGGTATAGCACATCGATTTACAATTTGTGAGCCACAGACTTGTGCAGACTTACTGTAAAGGAATTTCAAATCCTAGGAGTACTAAACATTATCTGTCGATTGAAGGCATTCAAGTCAAACTGTTGTCATGCTAAAGGTGCATCTTTGGATTTTTCTGACATTTCAAACATGCAAAAAACACTGGTGATGACTGCTTTATAACCATATGCTAAGATACAAAAATTTAATAAGATATCAACTGTTGAAAGTTAGAAGGGTCCTTCCAAAATATTTATTTTTCAAAATTGGAAGTTATTTTTATTTACTTATTACATGAGTATTAAGTACCCACTATGATGGAAGTTAAACTTTAATAAATCTGAATATTATAGAGGTAGAATGGTCTTCTGTTTGCACAGCTGCCACTTCATCCTTTTTCTCCTCTTTTCCCATCTTTCTTTTCCCCCTTCACTCATGCCTCTCTTCACAAAAAAGATTTTGAGGCTAGTTAGAAGAAAATTATCTACAATGCAATAGAAAAAGAGTCAGAGAACATGCAGGTCAGGGTAGAAGGTTATGATGGTGGATAGCCAGACACACATTCCGATATGTGCCATTTGCCATGCAGCTACTAAAGGTGACTGCCAAATTTGGCTTTAAGTTTCCTGACAGGCAAACTAAAGAAAAAAAAACAGTAACATTGCTCTTATTACCTATATGGAGAAAATATCCTAGTTTTTGTAGTAGAACCGAATCTTATTTCTAAATTAGTTGTGATTATTTAATATATCCTTTTCCACATATATCAGAAGATATATTAATTCATTTTAGAAAATCCAAATAAAAACATGAAAAACATTACACTTTTATCATTAAAGGTCAGTCATCACTATTATTTTTTTATTCTGTTTAATTTTTGTGTAATATAAGTAGATTTATAGAAAAGAAGCAGATATATTTTAACATAACACTATCACCAAGAAAAGCCAATATACTGACATTATTTTAGAATTGCTTTTTATACTTAACATAATTTTTCTTATTAAATTATCTTCTGTAGCATCATTTAAAAATGGTGTCATATTTAAGGGCTGTGTAGGACTGAGTCCATGCTATGGATAGATGTATCATAGTTATTGAGTCTTAGTCTTAGAAATGGAATCACCTGTAAGGCTCTTTATACGGACTGTTAACTTGCCTCCATAAACACACAGCTTCACACTCTCGCTGGCAGTGTATAAAGGGCGTTCATTCTTTCATTGGGCATGCATAGATGAAAATAATGTCAATAAGTTCACATTTAACGGGATACAAGACACAGTAGATTCATTTTAAGTCAGGCATTTATGAACAACCTAAGGTGTACTTAGTGTTTATGCTAATGAATTTTAATCTATTAAGGGATTTCAAGAAGTTTTATGATCCAGATTTCTTACTTTAGACAGATAACAAAACATTCAACATAGGTGGTTGGTTTCCTTCTTTATTAAAGATGTGCGAGAATTAATAATCTCCAACCTTCCTTGTTAAATCAGCACCTTGTGGATATTCAGTAACTACTAACTAATGTTATTGCAAAATTTAATCACCTTTTTAGTTAGGATCTTCTTTTTAGCAAGATGCATTTTTCTTGCTGTATTTTGAGTCTTTTGGGGGGCAGTGGATGGGGAATGTGGTTTGTATAGCAGGCTGACTGGAATCCAAAGTCTAGATCCTCAGGTGAGCATTGCAGACTGAGGAAACGCACATGAGTCATCAGAGCGAGATTCCATAAGGCTGGGGAAAGGATGGGAGACTAGGTGGGTGAGAGAGAGAGAAAAAGAGACAGACAGAGCCAGAGACACAGAGAGAGAGACAGACAGACAGAGACAGAGAGAGACAGATACAGAGACAGATGTTGTGTCTTGGTGGCAAGGACTCTGTTCAGTGGTAAGGATTTTGAACTTTGTGCTGAAATTTACCAAAGGCCATTGCAAGGTGATAGCAAAGGAGATGCCCTTCCCAAGCTTAGAACGTGCACATGCTCTTGCAGGCATAAAGATCTTCTGAGAAGTCCTAAGAAAGGCTTTTTTCCGTCCAGAATGGAAGGTTGCAGGATATGCTGTAGAGTCGATGCAAAAGGTTCGTTTGCTCTGGAAATAGGTTGAAATTATGGCAGTATTTGCCATTTGAGTGATAGAGGGAAGGTAAGTTCTTGACACAGTATTAAACATTGAAGTGGATTACCAAGAGAGGCTGTCAAATAATTCTCTCCAAGGCTTTTACAAGAAGGTGGTCCCTTATTTGTTTGGATGGGTAGAGATGCCCCTTTCTAAAGACAGGTAGTTGGCCTGTTGGACCTAAATATTTTTTCTATGTTACATAGGTTTAATCATGACAGGTTTCCTGGTTTATAGTTAATAATTTGAAATGTTTGTCTCAAAATTTTCTGTCAACAATTTGTGACAGAAGTCTTTGCTCGTTGGATATATAAAGTATCACTTCTGCAGAAGACTTTCTGCAGTGATGGAGGGATCTATAATATATGCATGGCTTTCTTAATGTTTGAAATGTGGCTACATGAGTGAAGAACTAAATTTTAAATGTAATTTAATTTTAATCAAAGATTTAAAGACCACTGAACTCTCTATTTTCTGGCAAGAATGTAAACTCAGTTACGTTAACTTTTTTTGTCATTTAGAATATTGTTCTCTTTATTGTTTTTCTCTTTCCTAAGCTCTACCTTACTCCATTTTCTTATTATTTCTCTCTTCCTATCCTGACAATATTGTACTGTACAAATTTATTTTCTTTAACTCCTTTAAGGGAGAGAATATTGTGTAATTATCTGTCATAACACCACTTAACTGAACTTAAAAATTTTCTTTTTAATGTTCTACTAACTTAAGTTTATTGGTTGGAAAAGAAGTTTAGTTTTCTGAATCTTTGTTTTTAAAAAGAAAGATAAAATGATATAGACACATTTCTAAGTGTGTTATGTCCCATAAAAGAAATAAAGATAAATAGATGGATTATGGTTTGTCACACTCAGTACACACACACTACATTCACGCAGACACACAGATTATTCTTACTTTGTTCTTGTCATTCCGTTTTTGCCAGAGCTTTAAAAAATAATCCAGAATGTTGACCTGAAAATCCGTTTTTGTCCCCAGCCTTTTCTTTTTGACAGAGTTTACTAATGATTATTTTAGTATTCTTTGGACCCGTAATGAAAAAGGACATCCTGTTCTTGAGGCCAGGGTAATCCTTAGTTTGTGGGAGGATCCTCTGGTAAATTCATGGCTGAACAGGGTTTACAGTTATAGTGAATGTTATTAAATTTGTTTTTTGAAAAGGAAGTCTGATAGGAATAAACATAGAATTGTGAAAGAAAACTTAAGAGATTAAAAAATGCTTGCTTTTATTCTTACTGGTTATTTATCAGTTATAGTTTGACAGTTTGTTTGAATAAGTGAAAGGCTCCTTTAGAGGAATCCTTGGCTACCATTAATATAATAAACACCTTGGTCTGTTATATGCGATTTTCTCTTCAGTTTAGGACCTCCCCACCCCAGGCTTTTGTAGTTGGAGCAAGAGAGTGTATTGATATGGTGGGGGTGGTATCTCAGTACACATCTATTTCAATGTAGATACAAGTATTTATTTCAAAGCAAACAAATTAGGAAAGTGTGTATGGATGTAATGAGTTTTGCAATGTCTGGCTTATCCTTCCAGTTCCTTCACTGCCATTACTGCTGCCCTAAGGTCATTCATATTTCCAGCGGCAGTTTGGTCCTGCTTAGCGGCCCAGTTGGCTGCTAAGAAGTGCGGTGATTATCCCCTGCTTCTATTGGAATTGCTGTAAAATACTTAACAGCCAATGGTGAAAATTGAACTGGTTACCACAGTAAAACTTACTTGCTGTTCACCCACCTGCTTGTTTAAGGGAATCAGAGATTTTAATGGAGAACATTAGAAAGGCCTTCTGATTCTTAGGACTAGACATTATGATGGATTTGTTTATAGAAATACTTGTCCAAGAATGGAATGAAGATTTTCCAAGAAATCTCTTAAGTTTAATGTTTTAAAAGTGGATCTACTGAAGTTAACTTTTAAAGATGAGGCTCAGTTTAGTTACCTGATATGATTTGGCACTTTTGTTGTTTTGAGCTTTAAAATTCCCATTGGGGTTCAGTGGCATCACACCTTGCATACGTGTAAAGTAAAACTGGTATATCTCCCAAATGTGAAATTATGTAGTGACTGACATCATAGTCCCCAGTAAGTCAACACAGGCAGCTTTTTCTCCAGTGATGCAACACACCAGTGTTCCTTTTCTTGCATTGTTTGCATTTAAGGGTGTGTGATACAAAATAATGTATTTCTAAACGTTAGAATAACATTTAGCTCAGGTTATGCTTTGAGAGGCACATGGGCAACAAGAACTCATATGAAGAAATTATATGAGACATGTTATGTCTCATATAATTCCAAGTCTTATTGAAAGGAACGTTGGGAAGAAACACCACATTATCAAAATTCTCATTTTCCTTCTAACTTTAACTTGAGGTGGTGGAAGGTAAAAGTGCATTTATGAGTGATGCCACTCAGTTATAGTGATTCATTTTTATTAACTAATCAGAAGCATTTAACTAGTTCTATTGACCAGGCAAAGATAGAGGAATAGAATGATTAATAAAAACATCATAGTTAGAAGGGAATTTGGCGGTCCAGCTTGTCCCCCACCTTCTTTTATACGTGAGGAAAACTGATGTTCCAAATACTTTCAGTATTTAAGGTTAAGAAATTTAGAGTGTTGGAACATTGCACAAATTAGTAGGAATTAGTTTGACCAGTTTTCTTTCTCTTCTTTAAGAAAACCAGTAATGGTTAATTTAAATTACACTAGTACTGTACCTTTTAGCTCTGCTCTAGCCAGACCATGGAAGAAATAAATGCCTTTTGTTATATAGTGTATTCTCCTGTACACTATTAGTTTATTTTAAAATAAAAAAAAAAAAACCTTGTAGGTGTATAGGAAATGGTTCTGTTCCTACTTCATAGGTAAGGAAATTGATGCATATGATAGAACAGTGTCATGTATCAATGGTCTAGGTACTCTCAAAGCCATGTTTTACAGCTTTAACCCCTGTGCCTGAGGGTATGAACACCGAAGATGTTGAGTGTTTTCATGTATAAGGTGTCCTGAGTCAGATTGCGTGCATTTCATGGGAGTCTGTGCTCTTCATGCCTTCCTCTGATGAGTCCAATGTATAAGCATCAAGAAGGGACACAGATGTGGGGGTGCCAACCTTGGCCATGAAACAGAGACAGAATTCAAGTTTTTCTATTTTCTATAGTTTTCTTATCCATCCTGGTTGGACATAAGGATTTTTAACCCCAAATCTCCATTTGACGAGAACTATGTAATAATTTCTTTGGCATGAGGAACAGTGTTCAAATATAAATGTGGCTCTGACCCCCTGGGATCACAGAACCTGCTTTCTCTAAGTAGCAGCAGCCTTTTCAGGAGATGGTAAAAAAAAAGTTCAGTACATTCACTTTAGATACCAAGCATTAAACCTTTTTATTTTAGTTCTGTTTAATACATTTTATTAGGCACTATTAAGTTGTCATATTATATTTTGTTCAGTGAATAGTTAAAAACTTTGAACAATTAAATGAGAAGCCAACGAAAGGTTTAGCTTTTCTTTTTGTCGTTGCAGCTCTGCAGGCATTAGTGGCATTTTGATGTACTTAAGAGAGGTTGTTATCATTTACTCTGGCTCATACTCCTCTTTTTTTTTTTTAATCTTTTCTTAATGCTGAACATTTACTGAGCCCAGACCCTTTTTCTAGCACTCTTTCAACTAGTCTTCATAGCAGTATTATCTCTGTTTTATAGATGGATTAGAGCTAACTTACCCCGTTTTAAAAAGTGCCTCCTTTTACAACGTAGAATATATTCATGCTTTATCTGTAGAGAAAAATGATTATTGGCGGGAAGGCAGACTTTGGTAATATAAAATAAGACAAAATTTGTTAGCATTCAGCCTTGTGCTATGAGCCCACGGAGACATAGTTTTGATTCCTAGTTCACATTATATTTTAAGTACCGGGGCCCTCTGTTTTTCTCCACAAACACTGAATATGAGTATGAATGCCCATAAGGAGGCTCAGGCCCACTCTAGTAAAACCAGGACCCACCATTCGCTGTTATGGGTCTTAATGCCACATAGTCACCTACCTAATTCTTGCAAGTTTTTGGGCTGTGAACCCTTATCTGGGAATGCCTGTCATCAGCTGATTGCTCTCATGTGCTCTCCCCTTTCCCCTGAAAGTACTAGGGACATGAGAGACTACTGTCCAACTGGGTACCTGTCAAAATGGGTAAAATTTATAGTTAATTGTCTTCAGTATTAAAAATATCTGCCACTGGAATACATAGATATGCTAAATACAAAAGGTTTCTGTCTTTGGTTAAGGAAAAAGCTGGGATAGAAGATGAAGAACTAAAAGTGACCTTTTGCAGTTTTTTTGTCGGTCTTTCCTTTATCTAAATGTTTGGCCCTCTTAGGGTCTCTGTCCTTGGTCTGCTGCCCTTTTATGCATTTTCCGTTTTCATGGTGTTGAATGCCATCTGTGTGCACAGCCTCCCTGTGCTCAGAAACCTTCGAGGACTCCCATCGCTTTTTATTGGGATCTCTGGCAGCTTTTATCTGGTAGTACTGTGTTCTTCTACAGATGCCTGCCTGCCTCATGTTTGACTTGCCTGTCAGCCATGGAGACTTGGAGCCGTGGAGGCACACACAGTTAATGGCAGAGTTGGGACTTCAGTTTAGGTTACTAATTTGTCTCGTGCTCTTTCCCTTAACTTTCACTGATGCCAGCAGCAGGAAATACTAGGTAAAGCTCCTTGGATTGGATTGAAAAAATTTTGTTTATGCCAGTTCTGAACTGCAGGCATTTATTAATGCGCTGTAATTTAGGGATAATCTTTGTAACTAAAATGGAAGATTTTGTTCCTTTCCTCAAATTCAGAGTGTGTTAAAATTCTCAACCTTATTCATGGCCCTAAATTATAAATTAACCATTTAATATTTAAGGTTGCAAGTGACTTTAGGATTTTAATTTTAATCTTGCCAGTTTTGCTCTTATGTCAGGTTTCTCAGCTATAGAGTGACTCTTGTAGAATTGGAGAATTAAGGTTAGAGTATAAAGATGTCCAGACTTTTTTGAGCCTTGGCCATACCTTCTATCAGAATATGTAAATTACTGAAGTAGAATTATATATTTGAAATGCTTCCTCCTTGGCAAGCTTTAAACCATTGTAGCTTTGCGTTCTAATATTCAATTTATAACTGTAGTCAAGCCAAAGTTTACTCTTAAGAATCCAACTTGCCTTAAGATTCATTAGTCAGCCCAGTTGGCTGTTCGGTTGTTCAGTTGGCTGCTGCAGACCAGCCTCAGTCCTCTCTTGAGTGGATTTGAGCTAAAAATAGATGATTTCTTTCGAGTTGGCAAAGCACAAGCTCTGGGGTGTGTTTCGTTGCTTGTTTCGGGCTGGATTTGTGTGTGTGCCTGTGAGTAGTGCTTTGTGTACACACCAGACCCTAATAGTGGTGGTTTGCTTTACATGCTGTGGGGTTTATCTGCCTCACCCCCGACAAATTTCCAGCCTCTTCCTCACAAGCAGGAAAAGGAAGAACGGAGTGTACCTCACGTAACTTACAGCTCTAACATGGCGGAAGGCTCATTTGAGATCATGTTCATTTCACAGATGAAGTACCAGACCCAGGACTGTGGCCTGTCGTCAACCATGTGATAATGGCACAGGATGGAAATGACAGTGGGAAATAGTTAATTTTTTATTTTAAAAATATACCAAACTTGATTTGGTCCTTGGCTTTGGAGTAAGGTTATATAAAATATGGCAGACATTGACAGTGGCCCTGGTGACCTTTTCCTGGGGGAAGATTTCCTTCTAGTATCTTTCACCTTTTCCACTTACCCTTTTGAGAGAGGTGGTAGAGGGAATGACTGATGGTGTAAATCCTTGAAGAGTTGTCCGGTCATTTTGCTGGGAGAGAGGATGGGGGTGTGTGAAGGGAGGAAGGAGAGATTGGAGTGGTAACAAAGCATGGCTCACTTGATATTTATCCTGCACAGAATCGCCCTTTCTTGGAAAGGATGAGATTATCTTGTGTAAATAGATTTATAGAATTGCAGAGCTGAAAGCAGCATGATATATTAGAAAGAGTATATGGGTTTTGGAGCCCTGGACCCGAAACTGAGAAAACGTACATAAAATGTTTAAGACAAGGCAATCATTCATGAAATGATCTTGGAGCTTGGTGTAGGTACTGCAGAGAGGGAATGTCTAAATTCAGCCCTACGGTCCTGTTAATATACCTCAGTTTGTCATCATCTAATTTGGGTATCAGAATAAGAGCTCTTTAGAAACAAAATTACGAAAAGAAGTTTACATCTCTTCTTTACCTTGCAATTTTTAAAAGAGTTTACTTCTTTTGTGTTCTGACATCATTTTTGTGCTTTTACTTAAGAGGTTTCGCATCTTTTTGCCTTTAACCTCTTCCCTCCAATTTGGCACAGTGGTTCTTGAAACATTCTTTAAAAGGCAACCAAACAAAATGTTAATTAAAAAAAAACCAAAACATTACAGGCTGTGAACCAGAATAGTATTGCCAAAGTTTACTTTAATTAAGTGCTGGAAATAGTAGATATTTGGTAAATAAACATTTTGGTAAATATCAGGTAAATATTTTCATGTGTGGTAATTAAAAACCTGCAATAAAATCAACATGTAGGAAAAAAATGAATTTTCAAAATTGCTGTTTCTGAGTAGTACTCTTTCTCATTGCCCAGAAATCTTTCCATTTTTAGAGGCAAGTGGAGTTCAAAGGTCAGCTGTTAGTTCATCCTGTACTTTCTGAATTACAGTCTATGTTTAGGCTTTTTAAGTTAAAAAGAATCTTTTCCCCTTCCTCCTTCCTCCTGGCCTCCTTCCTGCCTGTTTATAATTTCTGTCCAGAATTTATATGCAGAGAACTTTGTTAACCAGGAATAATGTATGGTGCCTCACATGATTTTTATACGTTTTATTCTTGGGACTCAGTTTAAAAAACTGTTTTAAAGTATATTCATGTTCATTCCTTACTGCTTCCAGATAAAATGATTATTTGAATATCATTCCATAAAAGGAAAAATAAGTTTATAGAAAATTTACTTTCGACCTTTTAAGGCTATGCCCAATGTGTTTGATCTAGAGATTGAGCTTATTCTAATACATGTAAAATATGATCAGTGGTGATGGGGAATGTGAGCAGTATTCATCTTCAAAAAAGAATACTTTGAGAAGAGAGTTGAGGTAATAGCCCGTAGAAAAGGAGCAGTTGTCGACGGAGGCAGGAAGCAAGATTCTGGCAGAAAGGGGAGATCGCTTAAGCTTAGGAGACTCTGGCTTTCTTGTTTTTGTCACCGTGCAGTTAAATTTGTACCCTGACTTTTCTGTTTTTCTATTGTTGCTTTATGTTGTAGAATACTCTTCCTATATTTGGTTTTACCTAGATTTTGTTAATTATGTACATCTTGTCAACTCCTAAGGGTATTTTTAAAGCACTATATTTTGATGTTCATGCTGTTTTCCACTTCTAGCTTTCTTAAGTGCTCTGGCCCACGTACAGGAAAAAAAAATGATTTATAATTTTGAGAGTGATGGACTAGATATACAGCTTCAGTGGTGCCTTACTAATTCAGGAAAAAGTCATTTGTTCTCTGTATGTTTTTCATTGAGTGACTTCCAGTACAAAGACAAATTGTGTCAACATTTTTCTAACTTAGAAGTAATATCTATATTTTGTATTTTTCTGATGCTAATTGCTTGTACATTTTTGTTATTGTTGAAGAAATCTTTGATTAAAATTTTGGATTGGTTAAAATTTAGATTTATCTTTTTGTTCCCCCTTTTGGCAACTGATAAAAATAAACCTTGTTAGGAAGGAGAATTTATAATTCATAGCCTCTTCTGAAGAACAGGACTACTTCTGAAACAGGGAACCTAATCAGTAGACTGAACTACTCAGGTCTGTAGAGCAAATACCTGTTTGCATTTGCCCGGGACAGCCCCAATTTATATATGTCTTCGTGGCATACTTACTAATAGGAGAAGGAGGGAAAGAAGCCCTTTTCGTCTCAGAAGTGGTTGATAGATTGGGTGGGTGGTCACCCTGGCTTAGTGACTTCATAGATCACCATTGTGGTTACTGCACCCATGCTTTCTTCTCTGGGTCGAAATCTTCATTTTGGTAGGAAGCTTGGAAAGGTGTGCTCCGAAAGGGATGTGGTCATTTGTGTCTAAGTGGTGAGGTTAAATGATGTACTTCATTGTACTTATATTTATTTTATAATTTTCTACGAAATGAAATGATTTTGTTATTAAAACCAAAAAAAACCACTTTTTTTGATTGAAAACAAGATTTCGAAAATTGTTTAACAAACATGTAGATTGTTTAATGGTGAAGCCTGTCAGTCAGGCTTCTGCATTCCAAGCAGTACAAACTGACTTTGGCTATTTTAACTAGAAATGAAATTTATTGGAATAATTGAAATAGATGGAACAACAGAAAAGTTGGGGGACAGGTGCATAGGACAACCTGACCGTGGCTGCTGGACCAGTCTTGGGACATCCTGATTACTGGACATGCCTTTATCCCTGTAGCCAGCCCCTTCCCACTGTGCATCTGTTGCCTGGTACCTTGAGCGACAACTATTCCAGTCAGAGCCCGGGTGGTGCGACAGAGCCCTGGCCTCCAGGGAGCAGAGGCCGACCACACCTCTTACTCCAGGATGCTTTATGTTTTATTAATGGTGACTCTTGTCTGAAGTTTTTTTATCATCTGCTTACAAGTAAGGGATGAGAAAAAAATAATAATGGTCTAGATATCCATCTGTTAGGTATTTGAATGAGGTAATAAGTGCTTTTAAAGGGAATTTGGGTTCGACTTGAAAGTGTTGGTTAATCACCACTAGTCAGAGTCTCAGGTGAGGTTGGTTGCTTTGCTGTTGTTTACCCAGCGCAATTCAGCCTTTACTTTGAACCTCTTGTCATTTGTCCGGTTGGGGGTAGTTATTTTGACAGAGGGATTGATTATTTGGACATATGCCTTGCCTTTAACTCTGCATTATTTTACTCATGAGCTGTGTCAAACTTAATAATATTGTAGCTTTTTTAGTGCTTTGTCAGAATGTGCCGCTGCTGTTTTTGGCTGTTAATATTTAAATGATTTTCCTTGAATCGGCCCTAGACCTAAATGTTTATAATGAACTTAGGCAAGTTAGAAATGTCTTGGTTAATTGATCAAGATGTGTTTTCTTTGATTTTTAAAGTTTGTCTTGCAGATATAATAGAGAACCCAAGTGTCTCATGTCTGGTGGTAGATGACAATTCTTTGCTTATCAGAGTCAAGGTACTAAGTTTTTAAACATACATGGTGGTTACAGCTAAAGCTTTGTGTGGCCACTTTTAAGTCTTTCTGGATTTTTCTAGTCAGAAGTTGAATGTGAAATGTAAGTAGTATATTTAGAGTTCCTTTCAGAGATGAAAACTGTCTAGGCCCTAGATAGTAATCATCTTAGATGGTTTGCTCCTCTGAACTTTTAGTAGTTTTAGTAAGGAAGATTTGTTTGATGAATAAGAGTATTTGCACATTCTTCTCTTAGGAATTAAAACATTTGAAATTATTCAAGTGAAGGTGTAAGTATGCTTTTCAGAGTGTGCTGAGTAGATATGTATAATTTTGAGGATCTTTTATTAGTAGACTTGCAATAGGCTTTGGGACTATGTAGGATATTATGACAAATAATATTTGTTAGATTTTCCATTCTAATGTTTCCAAATTTTTAGAATTTAAAAAGTCATTTTGGCAGCTTACAGACTGAAATTTCAGAAAGTCACACCTTTTCAAACAAATGTGATTAAAAGCATAAAGTTTGTGGTTTTTTGAGGGTTGTTTCTGTTTGCTGCTGAAATGTCGTGGTTTTCTGGTAGTCTCACAGAAAGCTGATGGTGCATGGTGTTCTGGTGGCTCTCCAGGCCCAGGGCCCCATCTTGACACAAACCTCACTTCACGATATCACCCACCATAATTTAAAGGGAATCCTCAAACCTAGTGTCTGTCTCTTCAGAGACATTATGTCATATTCTGCATCTTGTAGCACTGTGCAAAACTGTTCCCAAACTGCTGTTTGATTCTCTCTCTGCATGTGTGGAGGTAGTTCATCTGGCTGTTTTATTTATAGTTTCTTAATAAAAATTTTGAAGCGATTCATCTCAATTGCTTAAATTTGGTCTTTGACACCTGGTGTCCATACGATTTTTTATTGGCTTTTGTTGTTGGTATGTTCTGATGCTCTGGTGTGCCTTCATCTCCTTTCCCTCTCTCTGGCAAGCCAATTACAGGTCATTATTGTAATCAGTATCATGTTAGGGGAAAGATGTTTGGTTTATGCATCAAATGTTATGGATTTTCTAATCTTGGACCAATCGTTTACTCACTGAGTGATCTGAAATGGGTCTCTTATATTGACACCAAATCCTTATCTGTAAAATGGGAATAAAACTTGCTTTCCCTCTTGCAGCACCACTCTGTAGAAGAAATAACATTGTTTTTCAGTGAATCAGCCACCTGTAAATTACACCATTATTTCATGTACCACCAAGAAAGCAAATTCACTGCCTATTAAACTCTGATACACCATTGATTAAAAAATGCATCCTGCTGTTAGAAATTATACATGTGGAAAATATACATATTAGAATAATTGAACTGTGTTGTATGTGAAAGCTCCATCCTCCATATTCCTGTCAGAGTGATAATTTAAAAACCACAAATCTTGTAATGTCATTTCCTTCCCTGAAACTCCTTAATGACTCCCCATAGCTTGAGGATAAAAACCAAACCCATAACATGATGAGTAGGGTCTGGCATAACCTGGATCAAAGTAAGGCGTCTGGACCAACAGCATCCGTATCACCCCGAAATTTTTTAGAAATGCGACTTTTCAGATTCTACCCCATTCCATGGTATCAGAAACTCGGGGGTGGGTCTCAGGAGTCTGTGCTTTAACAAGCTTTTCAGGTGATTCTGATATATGCCCAGTTTGAGAACCACTGATCTAGTTCAAACCTATTTCAAGGCTCCCCCACCCCTTTGCATATAGAAGTTAATACTGAAGTACTGGGACTGCTTCCCCCAAGAAATACTCTCCCAGAGAAGAACACTGTAAAAATCTTTCACATTAGGGGCAGTCGTTTCAGTGGCTTTATTTTGAATAGCAAAGAACTCTTCGTGATTACATATTATAAATTGACATGATTTCAATCAGTGTTTAATTTCAGATAGTTTTAGAATTCACTAGTGGGAATAATAAGAAAGGCAAAGGTATTTCAACATCAATTTTGTAATTAACGTTTTCTAGATTGGTCGTGTGTGTGTGTGTGTAAAGTCAAATGGAAAAACTGACTGACTTGAATGAGTAGCTATGACTGAGTTGAGATAACAGTTCCAGTGATAGTATCATATATGTTTAAATAAATACGAAAACAATAATTATTTCAAACAACTGAGAAATGAAGATGTTATATTTTAGCAAACTGACTTTAGATGAAAGTGGCTTTACTGATGAGTACAGTGCTGACAAAGATACTGTGAAGCATTTAATGAATTTACTTTATGAGAGTGAGAAAAACAACCTTTCTAATATAACATGGATTTTAAATATATTTACTTAAATTAAAAATTAAATATTATTAGTAAAGATTTGACTGTTCCATTCCTTTACCTTAAAAGTTCACCAAAAATTTGGGGGAAGCAATTGTCAGATAAATATTTGTAGTTTCTAAAAAAACTACATTGTCCTCACTGCCTGAAATGGTCTTCTACCTCCTCCTTCTCTATGTGAGGTTCTTGTCTGCTGTGAAATTCTTACCATCTTCTCTCCGTGTCTACTAGGCCTGAGTTCTTTCCCATTCTGAGGTTGAGAGTACTTTCTTCTGCCTCCTGTTGCATCTGGTGCATATTACATCAGTGCCCCTGTCTTCATTGCTTTGGTGCTTTTTCTTTGCTGCTTTATTTCTTTTACTGTGTAAATGTATTTTAAGGCTTTTTTTTGGAGTGATAATACATAACTAAATTAAGTATTGAATGAAGTGGAACATAGTAAGCATCAATACATGCTTATTACTCAATTTTGACTTCAGCACATCATAGGGACCCAGAATATAACTCTTAAAACACGAGAGAGGGATTTTCTCTAATTTAGATGCCTTTATCTGTGGATAGCTCAAAAAGCAATAGTAACCCATAAATGAAACATTAGCATATGTTTCAAAATCTAATTTAGTAATAAAGATATTTGCATTGCTTCAAATAGTATTTGTTTAATTCTGTCCCTTATAATACAATCACCCATAATCTCACATTCTAGTGGCAAGTAGCTAGTATATTTTGCAGTCTTTTGCTTGTTTATTATTTTTATGTAACTGAATTTACCTGATTAATGCTGGAATAGGAAAAATCTTAATGTGAATCTATTTTAAATAGGGTCCTAAATTTTGCACCAATAGTGAAAATGGTTTAACTGGGCCTTATCTTGATATAGGTAATTATCACTTGTTAAAATTAAGTTAATTTTATATTATACTAAACAGAGTTTATCATTGCTGCACCTTTAAGCATTGTTCGTTGAATGAACAAAGTGCCTCAAATGTTGTTTCTGGTGTAATATTTTAATCCCAAAATATATATTTTCACTTCATATATGAATTTTACAAGAATTATCGAGAGCCTTATTTTGTGAAAGTAGTTGAGAGCTTCATCTGTTTCCAGTGATCTCCCCTAATTCTTTAATATGCAAGTTCTCATTTGAAGAGCCTGTTAATGCATTATCTTTGTTGATCTTGTCTTCCCCAGTTAGTCTACTAGGTTTTTATTTGTCAGTAGCTTTGCCAGTCATTGAAGTCAACATCTGTGTTAATTGTCACCATGAAATCCTAATTTTCAAGACTTTCGATTTTACTGAATTGTATCTGCATTCTGTTGTCAAGTGCTTAGTTTCAGTGAAACACTGACTAAATAATTGATTTGTGCCTTCATTAAACAAATCTATTCTCCCCTCTTCCCCCCAGCAGGGAGAGGTAACTTGAATAGGATCTAATTTTATGACTGGTCAGTTCATTTGTGAATAATTTTGTGTTATTTACTTTTCTTTTGCAACCTCATCACTCAAGAGACTTTAGATTGCAGGTTTTGAATAATAATAACCTTTTACATTTAATTTTTATATTGCCATTTTGCTTGAATGTACTATAAACTCTTTAAACTTGATTTAAAAAATAATGAATTCAAGAATATTGGATTTATAGGGTCCTGTAATGTGTTTGTTACTATAAACAATGATTCTTGATAATTGTTAACTTTTTTTTTTAACTGAATAATGTTTGGATCATTTTTTATGGATAAATTTCTAAGGATCACAAGGTAGGATCATTTTAATGTTTTTTGATATGTATTATCCATTTATATTAGTTTACATTCATCAACAGCAGGAATGTGCCCATTTCAGTACAGCTTTATGTGTGTGGTTTTTTTAAAAAAATGTAACAGATGAGAAAGATAAACCAGGGGGCATCTCATTGGTATGGATGCCTTTTCTAGGGAAAGAAAGCCACTCTTTGGGAAAGTCATTTTAGCGTCCAGTGTTCCTCCACTCATCTTATGTGAGTGTGCCACATTAATCCTTTTAAAGCACACATGGTTTTATCATTTCCCTATTGCCCATTTGCTGCCTGCTCACTTTTCTACTGATTTAAGACCCTGACAGTGATGGTCTCTAGTGTCTGTTTTGTAGCTGAATTTGTCTGTCCCGTGGATGCTATGCTGCTGCCTAACAGGAACACTTTGCTTGCCTTGACTCTAGCTACTGTTCCCTCTGCCCAAAGTGTTCCAGCCTCTGTCAGTCAGTCTTACTTACAGGCTTTGAAGGAAGTGTATCTTTCTCAATTATTAAAGGATTTAAAAATTTTATTAACGGATTCTGTTATTTTGGTCACTCTCATCCTCATGTACTCGTGCTCAGACTCAGCACCTCAGCATCTGGTTGACAGACTGTGTTCATTTCTGCTTTAGTGTGTCAAGGCTAGACGAGGGACGGAGTCTTTTACATGTTCTCCCCACTCCTGCCTGGACGCTACCTGTGTGTCAGACCAGTTCAATCCCACATCCCCTTGAAACCTTCCTGGATCACTGAGTCCTCATCATTTTGTTCTATTTTTTTAAATCAGAACCACTTAGTTCTTATAAGCATTTGTGCAGGCTCTGCTTTGGCGCTTGGACTAGTCTGCTGGGGCAGCGACTAGGCTTTGCTTCTGGTACCACTTTTACTTGACCGTGTATTCAAATGTTTTGCTCTGTGTTGCTTGACACTTCTCAGTTCTTAGCCTCAGTGCTAAGTAGTTTAGTCTAACCAGTAGTTTATTCCTATCTGTGATCATGGGACCTCACTCTAGAATTTTACCCCTGCTCTTCCTTTCCATCTGTGGGGTGAATATGGGATGACAGGAAGGGAGGAGGGACATAGCTCTGCCACAGCAAAGATTAAGGCTCTATGTTTGCTAGAATAAAGATGAGATATCCAGTTGTCTGGATTTTTGTATGGAGCACAAAAAGGATGACCATTTGAAGCAACAATGTCTCTTCAAATTTTGGGAAAATGAAATATGATTACATATTAATGTGACTCCAAAATAAAAATATAAAAAGATGTTTTGGTATCATTCCTACATTTTTACCTCAGGCCCATTATTATGCATCTAGATAACTTTTATTGCATCTTTCTTTTTAGTATTGAGATATTGGAATGTCAGAAATTTGTTTAAGATATTTGTGGAGAGATTTTCATTGTTATGTGTTTTGCAGCTTCAAAAGGAAATGTTCTGAACCTTATTGAAAAGATCTAAATTCAGCCTTTGTATCAGTCTAGGACATTGCATTTTCTGTATAATTGTGTATAATGAAATATACTATAGTTACTTGATTTTTACCTTTTCTCCCCCATTGAACATACAACATGGAAGAGGGAGTTGCATGACTACATTTTTAGTGCCTTAAATAACATTTTACCCCATTGACAGAAGAATTATGCAAAAATAAATACATTAAAACCTCCATGTTTTTGCTTAACAGTATATTCTGTACTTAAAAAGTACTGTTTGGAGTTACTGGTCCAATTAATGGCGAAAAAAGTTCTAGGTGAAATTTTTCTTTTAGCTAGGTAAGGTGTTTCTGTGTGCTGTGGTGTATGGTGTTTGTTTGTTTTGGCAGCAAATGAAGTGAGGATATAAAAATGAATTCAAAGTAAAGATGGGTCACAGGATGGGGTGAGGAGAATTAGCTGCTACCAGTGTGTGCCTGGGGCCTCTTGGTTTGAGCTGTGATCTGCAGATAATTGCTGTTTGTGCTGGTCTTGGAGGTGCCTGGGAGAGGCTGAGCTGTGAGCAGAGGCCACTGCCGCTAATGCTGGACTTGGGGCTGCTCAGCAAGAGGTGCAGGATATGGTGAAGCGAGATGCTGCTTGTTTGGGGTTTGTGAACCTTTGAGATTTTAGGCAAGTCCATAGTGTGAGCCAAGACCATTTGTATGGAAAAGCCACTGGAAGTGGCTTGGGTGGGCCCGCAGATTGGGTGGGGTGGGGTCTCAAGAGTCACCAGGACACGGAGAATGTTGTTGTCTAGGTTGATGGAGCTTCACATGTGGCATCCATCTGTCCATGCACACTGAGAGTGGGGAGGGCTCAACAAAGGAACAGTGGTTTCTGCCAGTACTTCTGTCTGGGAGAGAGCTGCCCTGGGCTGGGGAGCCTAGTGTGGAGCTGCGAACCCTCGATCCTCAGGAGGGACCTCCACAGCCTCGATTCCTCTCTCGATTTTTAATTGCCGCATGTGGGTGTGGGACTAGACTGTTTTGTGTCACCACTCCTCATTCCAGTTGATGTCGCTTCTTCTGTTTGTCCTTGGTTATAGGACTTTTGTTCGCCAGACTTCAGGTGATTCTCAATAATGGTTGTTCTGTAGTTTAGTTATGATTTTGATACGGTTGTGGAAGGAGATGAACACAGTGTTTACCTACTCTGCCATCTTGACTGGCAGCCTACACGACAGCTCTTAAATTTATCCTTCTGTAGAAACTGCCAGACTTTTCCAGAGTGGCTGTGCCCTTTTACATTCCCAACCTGCAATATCAGAGATTTCCAATTTCTGCACACCCTTGCCAATAATTCTATTATCTGTCTTTGTTGTTATTATAGCTATCCTATTGGGTGTGAAGTAGCATCTTATTGTGGTTTTCATTTTTATGTCACTGATGGCTAATGATGTTGAGTATTGTTACTTATTATTATATGATTATTGGCCATGTGTAATAGTCTTTGGAGAAATGTTAAGATCCTTTGCTCAATTTTAAATTGAGTCATTTATTTTTTTTTTTATTACTGAGTTCTAGGAGTTCTGTATTTGCTTTTATTATTGGGTTTGGGAGTTAGTGCCTTTTATTCTAGGGGGAAAAGGGCCTGGTGGCAGGTAATAGTTGCAATTCTCACTACTCAGGTGTTTCCTATAATCTAACATAGAGTGGAGGAAGCCAGAGCTGCTCCTGAGTGCAGGTGGAAGTGATCACTGCTCTTATCTTTATATCCCAATCAGTATATTATTTTGATTTAACCCTAAGCTTGAAAAAAAGGGGGCTTTTTTGAGGAGGAGGTCTTTGCTGCTGGTGACATGAATGTCTTTTTTAAGGCATTCATTTTATTTATTTCTTGAGTACATACATATGCATTGGTATTTTTAGCAATCAAACAAAAAAATTTTCTTCTATTTTGTATACTGGGAAATATATAAATATAATAGTTTCCTAAATATTTTACAGGCAGGTATTATTTTACATTTATTTTATTGAAAATAGATTTAATATTTTTGACATTCTGAGACTCAACAGAAGTTTGTGTTTAGTAGTAAAAAGCTTTATTTTAAATATAATTTTGTTAATACAGTTTATAGCTTTTAAATTCCACAGCAGCATTGCTCAATAGAACTTTCCACGATGTTGGACACGTTCTGTCCAGTATGGTAAACCACCCCACAGGTGGCTTTTGAGCACATGAAGTATGGCTGGTAAGACTGACTGCTGAGTTTTTAGGTTAACTTATTGTTCGGTAATTAAAATTTAAATAGCCATCAAACTATGTATTTGCAGTTTAACTTGTACATCACACAGATTCTAGACAACATGAATCTCACTACTGTTACTTTTTTTTTTAACAGTATGAGTTCATTTGTAAAATTTTACAAAAAATAAGTTCAGTGTATTTTTGGTAAGTATTTTTACTAAATTTATTTCCCATTTTCTCTACAGTCTTAAGAGTACTTGTTTTTTAGACACAAGCCTATTCAACTTTATAAATAAAAATAAATTTTTATACTGTAATTACAATATAAAATATGGTTGGGTAGATTTTTAGCAAATTTAGAAGGTTTGAGATATATTGAGTGAGAATATAGGTTATGTGTCATACTTAAGACTGACTTTGGGAATATGGTGGCTGTCATCTGTGAGAGAGGCTGGTGGATGGTTGGGAAGCCCAGTTACACTTCATCCAGGACATAACACAGATGGCAACAGCTTTTGGTTTCAAGAGTGAGTCTTCAATAGGAAGTTACTAGGGCAGGTGATCCAGCTGCTGGTAGCCTGCTCCAGCGTCAGTAGTGGCAGTGACTCTCTAGTGAAAATTGAGGGTAGTTGCTAGTCAAATAAAATTGATCATCCACTGCCTTTGCTGGCAGGAATGTGAGCCAAACCTTTATTGACACTTTTTGGATGGTGGCAGTGTTCTAGGTAAATTTAACTTTTATTAACATGATTATGAAAAATTCATAAAGGAAATTGAATTTCATGTGTGTCTTGAAATTTAGCCCTTTTCTCATGAAAAGTTTAACTTTGACTTAGCAAATAACATTTGAAACTTTTTTGGGCCAGGGAGAATAACTAGATCACTTTAAATAGTAGCTCAGCATGCCAAATTCATGAAATAAAATAGGGATAATGGCAAGATGTGTTTTAACCCACAGTTTGCAATTTGATTTAGAATTCTAAAAGTTCCAAAACTTGAGCTAGTATTAACCAGATGATAAGTGAGAGGCGTATTCTATGGGTATTTAAGAAAACTTTAAAATCTTTTTTGAGTAAGGATGGAGAGTCTGAATTCCTAGAAATAACTCTAACGAGAGCTATTCATGGCCTTCCTGCAGAAAATGACAATATTCCTGAAGACATAAAGCGCTCTAGAATATTAAATGAACAGAGAGGATGAGATGACTTAATATTGTAAAGAAGTTCTTCTGAGATAGTTTGTAAATTCACTGTACATTTGTAACTTGATAATCTGATCTAAAATAAATAAATGCTGCAACAGTTGGTTTTCCATATGGAATAAAGTTAATAATAGAAGTCTACCTCACACTTTAAAGGGTCGAAGATGTGGGTAGCCTGCTCATTAGAGTTTTTACTTCTAGATACACACCTTCAATCAGTGAATTCCATATTCTTTTGTGGCTCAGTGCATACACAGATCAATTCGTGTCTAACTGAAATATGCTTAAAGAAGCAATACTCTTTCTGCGTGAAACACACTTAGGTATTTTCTACATTATTTTATTTTTCATAAAATACTGTGACCCAGAACATTGATTTCATGAGTTGCTGAGTGTAACTTGACAGAGACTACCTTTGAGAAACTCTTGAACATGTGTACAAGGAGATGTTTGTGAAAAATTTAGCATGATTGTCATAATGTAAAGTAATACATCCTGAAGGTTCTTTGAGAAAAGTGCTCAATGTATTGAACATTCAGATAATGTAATACTGTATGACAGTTCAGATGAGAACTGGAGTTATGTGTATTAACGTAGATAAATCTCAAGGGAAATTGAGTGAAAAATAATATTTTATGAAATTACACACACAGTTTTGTACAGTGTAACATTGATTGGTACGAGCTGTATGGTTAAAGTATAACAATATGCATAGGAATAATGAGTCTTAATTTCAGGATAGCTGTTACCTGTAGAAGGGAGGGGAAAAGAATTGAAAGGCTTCAACCCCGTCTATAACAAATTAGTCCTTAATTTAAAGAGATCTGGAGCTAGTATAACTAAATGTTAAGATTTGTTAATTTTGCAGGTGGGAATACCTGTTTTGTATGTTTGAAACAGTGGAATATAATGAGCAGGAGGGAGGAACAAAAAAGGACAAAGGCATTGAGATGAGGCTAGAGAAGTAAGCAGGGCCTAGAATGTCAAAATCGTGTTTATCATGTTAAGAATATCCTTTGCTTTATTTTGAGGGCAGAGCTGTATAAAAGGTGGTGCTCTTCCTGGGAAGGGTAAACACAAGAAGAGCTGTATTAGGTTATAGGTGGCAGATGCAGAAAGCTCAATGACTAGTCACAGTTTTCTATAGGAAGATGATTATGCTATTCATTTTTAGCTTGATTTTGTAAAAACAATTTTTTAATTAAAATATAGCTAATATACAATATTAGTTTCAGATGTACAAGGAAGAACTGGACCTATTTGAACAGTAATGGAGGTACTGGAAATGATGATAGTAGAGAATAGTTTTGCCTCATAATACAATTTATATATGTTTACAGAAATTTTAGATGTACCATCAGGTATTGGTGTTTCTTTTTCTTCATGAGTTAGCTTTCTCAAATATTACAAGAATTTTTAAAGTAATATCATCGTTTCCTAGGTCTCTAATTTTAACTTGTTTTAGTTGTAACTGGCATTTATTCTTTTATTACTTTATTGTCCTCACCACATGAAAGAGATTTGATAAAAACCAAAGCTGACAATTTTAACTGACATCATAAAATATAAACCGTTTTTCTATAAGAACATGCTTGAGAGGCACCTGGCTAGTAAAATGAAACCTAATTTGCTTCTCTACATCTGTCTTTATGTGTTAGGACTGTTGCATAAAAATCTTTAAAGAGTTGACAGGTTAGTAGCCATTAATGCAAACAAGCATGATGTTGTGTGTTTCATTATTGGAGATTCTGTCCTTTTATTTGTAAATCAGCATAGTGCCCAGTACAATGCGTGCATGTCACATAGTTGGTATTTAGTAAATTATTGTCGAATGAAAGTACACGACCAACATATTGAATATTTGAATCTTTTACAGTTTTTAGTGTCTTTTGAAAGTCAGTTATTACTTTGTGAAGATAAAACATCACTCCTGGAAGCATGTTGTACTTAAAATAAGAAAACAGTCAATTGTTCTCAGGGAGCAGGATTAAAGTGAGTAGTTTGGAGTCCTCCTTTAAATTAACTTATGATGACACGAGCTTTGTGTTGAACCCTTCATGGGTCAGGCAGTTTTATAGAGTACTGAAGGAATTCCCAGATAAAGCTTTTTGCTTTTTAAAATTCACATATATTATCTAGAATTATAAGGTAAATCATTTTCTTCTGTTTGACATTTATAAAAATTAAGGGTAGGGAAGGATTTAGTATACATTTTTAAAAATAAAGACGTGATTTCATATGTTTAAATTAAAGAAATAGTTAAATGTTTGAACATTTGCTGTCTTCCTGACCTAACAGGTTAAATACCCATACAGTAAGAACTCAGTTTTCCAGAGTTCTTTTGTTCTTCATCTCAACTACCTAAAACAGGTGAGAGTAAGAATATAGAGTTTTGAAATTTTACAGTGCTCAAGGCAACAAACCAGGAATTGGGTGGTGTGGAGGAGATGTGAAAGCGCGCGCACACACACGCACACGCACACACACACACACACACACACACACACTCACTTTGCATTGTGTGTTCAATGCCCATAGTTAAATTTCTTTCTTTCACCACATATTTGACCTTTTGCCTTTTGTACCCCATCTGCTCTCTCTCCACCCACCCTCTGGTAACCACTAGTCTGTTGTCCATGTGTCTCTGTTTGTCCTGTTTGTTTGTTGTTTTAGGTTTATATCCCACATATAAGTGATATGTAGTTTTCAAGAATTTTTCTTTTTGATGGTATGTTTTGAATGGTAGCAAACGATGGAAAGAGTTTTTATTTTAGCTAGGTATTATAAGTTGGACAGTCAAAACTATAAATGGATCCAAAACTCAGGAGAAACAATTATGTAAAGCATTCAGTATATAAAATATTAATTGTATTGTCACATTTAAACTCCACCTTTTTGGGGGGTTGGTGGGGTTGGTCTGTATTTAGTTTTTTGTCTGCTGATTTTAAAACAATCATTTAAATGAAACCTTACTGTTTAGGATTTAAGTCATATATGTTTGAATTCCTAAAATTCTCCCTAATCAGTAGTGATGAATAGGCTATTTAGTTTGTGTGCCTCTAGGTCAAGTATACACTGGTTGGGAATATTTGTCTGTTCTTGCCACCAGCATGTGACTGAGTCATTAGTAGGATTCTTTACAGATGAGCTCGTATGTAGAAATAGTATCTCTATTCAACAGAATTTTTTATTCTTTTAAATGTCACCTTATTATTTACTGCATATTTGGGGGGAAAGAAAGGACTAGGAAATATATTGTTTAATACAGAAAATTTTTAGGACTTCATTGAAGTTTGGAATCAGTGTAAGGTAATGAAATAAAAAATATTAGATTATAGGCTTAATGATTTAAAAAGTAGCAGGCATATACTTTTTAAATTTTGATTTCTTTCATTCAGCATATGTTATTTATGTGTAAGTAAGGATCTGTGCTCAGTCCACAGGCACTAAGCCATAGCTCTTGTCCTCTGTCATCTACCTGACATATGTAGTAAAGAGTGATCGACATCCAGCACTGGAAAGCCTGAAAAGACCTCGAGTATAGGAGCTGGTTTATCTTCAGCAGGACGTACGGAGAAACCAGTGGGTGATACGTAAATGTCCTTCACAGATCACTGGTTTTTAAGAGATGGATTTAAAAACCTCTATTGTGATTATATATCGGCCTGGCCTGAGTATAGCTCTTCAATTTCTTAAGCAAAGAATTCTCCATGCTCCTGTCCAGGGGAGAGAGGGGAGCTGGGCATATGTTCTGGAAGGAGAGTGGAGTAAGAAGTCTGAGATTGTCAACATTCATCAAAACCGTTTCTCATCTCAGTACCTTACCATACCCTCTGTGCCTATTGTCTCCAAAATGTCCTGTCTTTGCCTCAGGACAGATTGCAGTCTGGCTGCACTGGGCATGCGGATGGATGTGTGGAGAGGGCAATAGATCCATCCCGCAGAGCTCTGTGTTCAGCAGCATCCCCCTCCCCACCCCCAGAGCCCCCCACGCCCCGGCTGTGCTGCTGGGCGGGCAGATTCTGGTGCCTGTTTCTGCAGTCACTTTTGGTTGTAGCTGCTTTTGTTCTTCCTGGGTATAGCTCCTCCATTCACTTGTTTTCTAAGCATAGTTGAGTTTCTTGTTTCTTGATTTTAACTTTTCTATTGTCTTTGTTCTTTTGGGTTTTTCTTTTTTTATTTTATTTTATTTTTGCTATGAAAAGGAGAGAATAAAAATGTACGTTAGTCATGTTTGAAGTAGAAGTCCTTCAGCTATGCTTTTCTGAGCTGGAACCTGAATACATAAGTAAATCTTAATGAATTAACTAAAGCTTGGTTGTACTTGAAGTATGTGATTGAAACAAACCGATTAATGTAGTAACTTTTAAAGAAATATTTATTAAAGTGGCTTTCCTAATCCTGAAATATTTTGGAACATTAGAGATTCTTATTCGTATCTGCTTTTCTTGCTTGTATATGAATCATAGACACACTTTATTTCCGGAAGACAGGTTAGAGGTGGTAATGATTCCTTGCAGCCTTGGTTCGTAACCATGGGTGTGTATCAGTCTCTTAGTGACCTGTACCCAGGCCACATTCCAGACCTGCAGAGTCAGGATCTCCTGGATCTAGGCTTTTGTTTTTTGAAAAAGCTGCTACATGATTGTGCTGTATAGTCCTCTTTTAAGAACTGTTGTGTTACCGCTTCTTAAATAAATTAAATTTTATGGCATTTTATATCCTATCAGAATTAAGCTTCACATTTTCCACTCAAGAGTGTCAAAATCTGGTCCCAACCTTTCTTTCTAGCATTTCTGCCAGTATTCTACTGTGGGGGCCTTGTATATCAACAAAACTAGAAAAGCCATTTTCTGCTGCCATACCTATGCTCATTCATGCAGTTCCTCCTGCTTCGAAAGCCCTTTCCCTACCTACCCAGAACATTTTCTTCCTCATAGATAAACTTCAGTCATCCCTCGTTTCTCTAAGCAAGCATTTCCTGAGACTCAGCTAGCCAGAGGGAACATATTTGCTTTTTCTATATTTTGTTCTTGTCATTATATTACCTGGATCTTTTAATAGTTGAATATCTGTTGAGTTAATTAAGGAAGTAATGTCTTCAAACCACTGTCTGACTTGATTTTTATATTGTTATTTGTATACCTTTCTGATCTAATCTGTTAGATTTGGGTCCATGAATGAAGACCCATATTTTATTCATTTTAGTAAAATAGTTTGGTAAACATTTCTTGAACAAATAAATGAGCTATCTTCTCTGTACTTTGGATAATCAAGCAGAATTTGGAACTGTAGAGTAGAATCGTGGCAGTTGTGACATAAAGGAAGGAGAGAGCATCACAGTCTCAGTTCTCTTTGGCAGTTGGTGGGCTGCTCAGGCTGCTGGAGTACATTAGTGCCTGCGCTGTCAGAGATGGATGTGATGTTTTCAGGACAGTCTTCAGATGGCAGATAAACTGAGATGGCATTGTGTCATCTGTGATGAACAAATGAATAATTGATGAACAAGAGAGTAATTTGTAGTGTTTAGTTTCATGGGTGCTAGTCTCAGCACCACCTTATGTTTTGAATTTCTCTTCCGCCTCTGGTAAGGCTCTTCTTACATTCAACTCTACAGCTTTTGTCTTTTCACCTGTTTAATGCTGCCCTTCCAAGGTAGTGAATGGGATAAAACTCGGTGGTGAAATTGGGACTGAGTTTTCCACCCATTAATATCAGTGACTCAGGAGGGGTTGCAGGTGGCTCTGATGGTCTTTTTTTTGGTCAGCTTTTTTAGGTTATAATTTACATAAAATAAAATTCACCAGTTTCAGGTATGCCATTCAGTGAGTTGTGACATACATGGTGTAACCACAACCACACAGCCATGAGGTAGGTAACATTTTATCAGCACCAAAAGTTCTCTTCCAGTTAGTACCCTCCCCCTACTCCTTAGAACCTGGTAACCATTGATCTTCCATCACTGTAGTTTTGCCTTTTTAAAAATGGACTTACATACCGTGTAGTCATTTGTGTTTGACTTCTTTAACTTATCACACTTATCATGCTTTGGAGTTAATGTTGTATTTGTTGTTTATTGTCTTGTTATTGCTGAATAGATAGTTATTCTATTGGTTAGCCACAGTATATCCTTTCTACTGTCATCTTTTGGAGAGCTTTAAACTGGCACATTTGTCTAAGGATTTATCTGACACTTAATATCCAGACTCTACATGAACATGATTTTTTGTTTTTGTTTTTGTTTTAAAGCTCAGTAAAGTCAAATAGAAAATTAGACTTAAAGACTTGTATGTAATTGTGATAGTGGTTACATGTGCATGTACAGTCACCCCTTGGTATCTGTGGGGGATTGGTCCAGGACTCCCACAGATAACAAAATCGAGGATGTTCAAACACCTTGTACATAAAATGGCGTAGACCAGTGCATATGGTAGTGATATTTCTTAAAACCTTGACCATTGAACCACCTGCACAGTCTCCTGGAGTGCTTATCGAATGTGCAGATTCCTGGACCTTCTGTCAAGTTTAGTCACACTCTCTGATGGAGAAGCCTGAGTGCTGTAAGTGGATATCAGTGTAGTGGTCCTCAACCTTTTTGGTAACCAGGGACCAGTGTTCCCATGACTCTAATAATGCCTGATGATCTGAGGTGGAGCTGAGGCGGTGATGCTAGCGCTGGGGAGCAGCTGCCAGTACAGATAAAACTTAGCTCATTTGCCCCACCATCCACCTCCTGCTGTGCTGCCTGGTTCCTATCAGGCCTGGGGGTTAGGGACCCCTGCAATAGAGGAATCCTCTTATGTCAGTGACTGTGGTTCCTAGGTGTTTCCTATTCACATTCATTTCCAGTGTCTGCCATCTACCACTTACCCTCCCCTCCACCAAGTCCACTGGTGAGCAGCAGCAGATTTAGTTTCACCTTTAGAAAGTTGGGCTCACGGCTTCCAGTTGCTGCCTAGTAGTTATTCCTTTTTTTAGGCTTCCTTCCTGGCTCTAGTTGTGTGACTTTGAACGCATTATTACCTCCCTGCTCCTCATGATCTTGAACTGTGAAAATGAGGTGAATAATAGTACTTATCTCAGAGTATTAACTTAATGAGAGTTAATTATGAGTAGAGTGCTCAGAATAGTACTGTTATTGAAGAGTTTGCTTTTAAAAATGTTATTTTAGGTAATGTATTCATTGCCAGCCTGGAGGTACATATTCAGTGTTTTGATATACTCAGATATTGATCAGTTTCTTATGAATCACCATTTTTCTTTATAATTTAGACCTTCTTTCCAAATAATTTACTTGTCTTCCTGAAATACAGAAGTTTATAAATTTATATATTTATAAATATTTATATTTAAGGAAGTTTTCTTTAGAAGAAGTCAGTGGTAAACTCAAATTTCTGTTGAATTCAAGTGTTTTTATTTGCTTTATGTATATGTTATTTTCTTTAGCCAGGTATACAGTGAGATTGATGGTTATTGGCTATCAGTACTTTGATGATCTTAAATATTGTTCTTTGACTGCCATTCTTTCCTTTGAGAGGTCTGGTAACAGAGCAGTTGTCACTCTTGTATAGAATATCTGACTGTGTTTTCCGAGACTACTTTTTTCTCTTTGCTCTGGGGTTCTTTGTTTTATTGTGCTGAGGATTTCTCTTAACTGGCACACTTTACGCTCTTTGAATCTAAGACATACTGTCTTTATCAAATCTGGAGAGTTCTCAGCTATTATTTCTTTATCCTTGTGCAGTGCATCCTAGATGATTTCTTCAGGTCCATCTTCCAGTCTCTTAATTTTAAGTCCCTCCGCCCCCCCGGTCATGCTTTAATTTCCTTTATTTCTATCAACATTATGAACATACTTTATAGTCTATATTTTATTAGTATCAGAAGTCTATTTTTTTCTCTTTCTTTTTTGACTTGCCCATTGAGTAGTATGAAAAAAATCATTAAGTCACATTTGCCCAGTCTTAATTGCTAAGTTTCTCAAGGAGCGCTGATTGAGGGTGCGTTTCTCCTAAGAAGATTGGTCTTTATTTTTTCCACGAGCCCTGGCATAGTAGTGACTCAGAAGCACTTAATTTCTTGGCTTGCGGGGTTTCCATTATTATAATCATAATTTCAAATGCTAGCTCTACGTGAAGGGAATCTTGAGTTGCAAATTCTCAGGGCAGATTCCCCTTCCTCCTCAGTCTGAAGAAGTTACACGTATCCCAGGTCTGACTCAGTGGCTGACTGTAGGTGTCTGGTTCTTATTTCTCTAGTTCTGTCTCTCCCTAGAGCATCCTGTCCTTGGATACCAGTTCACTTTGTTGGAATCCTAACCTACTTTCACCTGTTCTTAAGTCCTGTCCTATTAGGATTGGACTTGGTGGTGCTTTTAGAATCTCTCTCATTTCCTTAGAAAATGTTTTTCTAATGGCTTCTTCAGGTTAGCCACCAATCTCTGAAAGATGGCCATTCTTAACAGTAATAATACTAATATGCTTCAGCGACTTTGAATGACTGTAAACACAATTCCCACAATAAGGTTGGCATTAGGGTTAATTGAAACAACAGTCTTCAAAAATGAAGCTGTTTATCTAAAATTTAAGAATATAAATGAATGAAATGTAAAGTTTCAGAGAGGCGGAATATGTTGCAGAGGACTAACAGATCTTTAGTGACTGCAATTCCATGCTGGCGGTTGTAAATTGTGTTTTTACCTCCGAGGGAAACACTTTTTAAGATGGGAACAGCTTTTTTGTGTGGAACCCTGGTTCACAAGAAGTTCTTTGAGGACTAAGCTAAACTTTGTTCTTGTCGAAAAAGACCTAGTTGGAACAGGTCAGGTGTTGTTGCTCAACATTTATTAAGCAGTTTGCTTGCAGGTCAGTTATTTTTTTACTAGAGTGGACTTTATTTTCAAAGCCAAGAATGCAGCAAAGATGGTGTAAGGGTGATCTTTAAACTGAGCCAAGTGGTGAGGTGACTCATCCAGGAGAGGGCTAGGGCAGCCTAAATTTCAGGAGGCTCCTCCGGTTTAGGTCTAGGAAGGGAAGGTGTGCATGGTGCAGTCCTGGTGCTGGAGATTATTGTAGGTGGTGTTGCCCAATGGTTCATGGAGCTGGCTTGTGCAGGCTTTTTTGGTGCACTTGGCTTCTTTGGATTCGGTGGCAGTCCCTTGTCACTCTTTCCTGATTTTGTGGAGAGAAACTGCAAGAGCAAGTCCTTGAAATGCTGGTCCTTCTAAGGAGCATAGCCTTCAGTGCTCTGGCTAGTCCTTGCCATGGCAGAAGGGAGGCTGCCATCATGGTGACTCATGGGGGCTGGGCTTACTCTTGAAAATTTAAAAATCTATGTTAGATGTATTTTTCTTCAAAGATGATATTAACAGCAGTACAACCCATTTTGTCATATTGCCTTGTGAGAACTATGTGGTCATTAACAATAGAGATCCTTGTGAAACTTAAATCTCTTACCTAATGATTGTAATATACGTGGGTGTAGAAGTGGAGGGGTTAAGGTGATGGAGCTGATGCTGACCTTTGGATTAGGACACTCACAGATGAACAGAGAGGCCCAGTATTATGTGTGATCCATCAGGGTGTACTTGTTAGTCACACCACTGGAAGGCTAAGGAAACAGCTTCATTGTAGCTCTACACCAGAAGGGTGGGCAGGTGAGGATTAACCTTTACTGACTGCCTAACACTGCACAGTTGATGTACCAGAGAGTTTATGTCATCTTTTATTGTTATCACAACACTTTGACCTTAATTAGAGGCCCAGAAAAGTTGTCACTGGCTTGAGTTGTCATGGATTTTTCAATGATGGAACCCAGTATTCAAACCTAACCAATAACCTTTCTACCAGAAAGTTGCATGTTGTTTGGACTTTGACTTTTATCCTAACTCTCCAGTTCTAAAGTAGAGTTAGGTGTGACTTGCCCGTGCCCTAGATAGTTTACTATGTTGTTCTTTAGTAAATACTCCTTTGTGCTGGGGGTGGGGACGTTGGAGGGTGGGTTAGTCGTAGATATGAACCACTTTCCCAGCATCTACTTTTTCTTTCCTATTTTCCTTTCCTGTCCTTATAAATTAACTTGTTTCAGTAGTCATACACATACTACTAAGTTGAAGAAGTATGAAAAGAGTATAGGAAATTTTTGAAAAGTTAATTCTTTTCCTTGATCACTAGTCATTGAGTTCTTTTTTCTAGAAAGCTATTGTTAGTTTCTTATTGCTCCATTCTGTGAACACGAGGCACGTGCTTTGTGTATATGTAAAACAAACAATACATGCAGCACACAGATGCTCTGCACCTTTGTATTCATTAGTGATGTATCCTCATATTAGTACATAAAGGAAGGCCTCATTATTTTTATGTAACCACTTTGAGAAGTAGTTCACATACTATACAATTTACTAATTTAAAATGTACAATTAAAAGGTTTTTCAGTATACTTACCGAGTTGTGCAACCATCACCAGCCACCTAATTTTAGAGCATTTCATCACTTCCCAAAGAAATTCTGTACACTTGAGCAGTCACCCTCTTCCTCCTCTCTTCCTCCTAGCCATAAGCAGCCACTAATCTACTTTCTGTCTGTTGTGGGAATTACATACAAATGGATTTATACAACAATGATCTTTAGTGACTGGCTTCTTTGATTTACCTGAATGTTTCCAGAGATCATCCATTTTGTAGCATCTGTCAGTATTTCATTTCTTTTTATTGTCATTCTTTTTTAATGAGTGATATTCCATCATATGGATATACCACATTTTTATTTATCCAGTCATCAGTTAATGGACATTTAGATTATTTCTCCTTTTAGCTATTATGAATAATGATGCCATGAACATTTATATGTTTTTGTTTTGATGTATGTTTTCATTTCTCTTAGATATATATGTAGGAGTGGAATTGCTGGGTCATATGGTAACTGTTTAATGCTTTGAGAAACTGCTTTAGGTTTTTCAAGTCTTTTTCAAAATGACTTCACCATTTTCTCATAAGCAGTGTATCGAGTGTTCTAATTTTTGCCATCACTTGTTTTAATACCTGTCTTTTTGATTATTGCTATCCTAGTAGGTGTAAAGTGGTATCTCATTGTGGTTTTGATTATTTTCTGATGGCTAATGATAAACATCTTTTCTAGTTTTATATAGTTTTAGCCTTTAACATTTAGGTCTTTGAACTATTATGAGTTAATTTATGTGTATGGCGTGAGTTGGGAGTACAGTTTTATTCTTTTGTATGTGGATATTTAGTTGTACCATCACTATTTATTGAAGATAACTTTTTCCTATCAAATGGTCTTGGCACCCTTTGGCACCCTTTGGCACCCTTATTGAAAATCAGTTGAGTGTAATGTGAGGGTTTATTTTTTTGACCCTTAATTCCCATTGATCTTATGTTTATCTTTATGTCATCTTTATGTCTATAGTCACACTGTCTTGATTACTATATCTTCATAGTAAGTTTTGAAGTCAAGAAGTGTGAGTCTTCTAGTTTTATTCTTTTTCATGACTGTTTTGGCTATTCTGGCCTTTTGCATTTCCACAATAATTTTAGAAATGTCCTGTTATTTTCTGCAAAGAAGCCAACTGGTATTTTGATAGGGATTGAATTGAATCTGTAGGTCAGTTTGGGGCTTATTGTCGTTTTAACAGTATTAGGTTTTCATAGAATAAACATGCAATGTCCTTCTATTTATTTTTCACTAATTTTTTTTCACTAATGTTTAGTTTTCATAGCATAAGTTTTTAAGTTTTTATGTTAAATTTATTTCTGAGTATTTTATTATTTTTATGCCATTATGAATGGAATTTTCTTAATTTCATTTGCCTCATTACTTTTAGCAGAGTTGTGTTATGCATGTGCAATAATTTATCATAATATTATCAACAAGTACTCGTTTGATGGACTTTGAGGTCCCAATATATTGCTGTTTACAGACATTGTCACTGAGTGTATCAGTAAGATGATTTCCAGTAATGTGGTATGTTGAGCCCCAAAGGGTGTTCAGATATTAGAATCATCTATCAAATTTAAAGTGGATCTACCCTCTCTATTTGTCTTCTTACAGTTTATTTTAAAACTTCCAGTAGTGGGTTGTATAGAAAACTGTTCCAAAGTCTTTTCAGTTCATCTTACTTATTAAAAATAATATACTAGAAGAGGTTCATGCTGCTAAAATATAGCCTTGAGCAGTGCTGTCCAGTAGAACTTTCTGTGATGATAGAGTCGTCTTTATCTATACTGCTCAATACTGTAGCCATCAGCCATCCATCCATATGTAGTTGTTGAGCACTTGAAATGAGGCTAGAGTGACTGAAGAAGCGAATTTTAAATTTTATTCAGTTTTAATTAATTTGGCTAATGGCTATTGTGTATTTATAGTTACTTTCAGATTTAAAGCTTGTGGAGGTTTGCGGAAGTCTTGTCCAAAGTGGTACATTTTGCATTATTTCCTGAGTAGCATGAGGCAATCATGACTGGTTATGGTAAGTTTCATCAACATGTAGGTCTTAGTAAACAATTTTTTTTTGTAGCAGTATAACCTGCACACGGCTGGCTTCAGAAGGCCTACAGAGCTTTTAGATAGAAGCACGTATTGGTCCTTAGTTTGCTAGTTCTTATTATATGTATATTTCATCCTAATGTAAAAGGTCAGCTTACATGAGGTCTTTATACATGTCTGTCTCTAAAATCTGTATTTGAAATTAATGAATTTGTATTGATGTTTATAATATGGGTCATTGCCTGTAGATCGTGAGCCAAGAAGTCTAGATTCTATTGAGCTGAACCTTGTACTTCAGCCTGAAGGTGGCTCTGCCCTTGTGCCTTTCATTCCTCATTTTTCCTTGGCACTTAAACATGCATGGAACTGAAGTAACTACCAGCTACTTGCTCATGACCTCTGCTTCCATTTGCAGCCCAAACCTTTGATTTTTAGCTATAGATTCTATATATCAAGCAGTTTACTGTATATTCCTACACTGCTGGGCATTGTACATGTTCCTCAAACTCAAATGAGCCAAAACAGAAGTAAGTTTTCTATGAAAACCCTTCCTCCTCCCCCTCCTCCTCTTCCTTCTCCTCCTGCTCCTCTGTTCTTTATCCAAATTAATGATTATTAACGATTATTACCTATATTTCTGGTGATAAGATTATTATCTTATTACCAAAGATATAGAAGACAAACATCCACCTCCAGCAAATAAATTGCCTGGTCTGAGTTCAAGTTTTCATCATCTCTTCTCTGGACTCATCACTAGTTTCCTTCCAGCTTTTATCATTTCTACCCATTCTACACATGATTCAACATGTTCTTGCAGAAAGCAAGTCTCTGTTCCTAAAATTGCATTTTCAGTGGCTTCTACTTGCTTTAAGGATAGATCACAGACTCCTTGGAACTTTAGATCATTCCTCAGTTAGACTTTGTGCTTCTGGTTACCCTGTTTCCTGGGCCTTGTTTCTTTCCTCTTTGCTAGACCTTCAGTACTGAGTCCCTTTGTGCAGTGGCATGCATCCTACCATGTGGTGGACACCATTCTGAATATTTGTGGAATCAGTAGGTGTCATTTTACATGCCTTTGAACACTGGTGTAAAATTTTCTGCCAGATCCCACAGATGCTTTATAAAATATTAACAGTGCCCGTGCACAAGATGTAGCCATGACATATATGTGTTGCTAGGTGATTAAACCATCAACTCCTGTGTTGTCTAAAATGTAGATTAATTGGTTTGCTTATATCTCCACTAACTTTTAGTTGGCTATGGTCCATATTCTAAGAAACAATGCAGTTTTAGAAAATGGGAAAGTCTGAAGTATCTGGCTTAGAATTATGATTGATTCTGTTGGAATTTGTGGAATAAAAAAATTTTTCTTTCAGTATGCTTGTCTATGCCCCAAAGAGAATTGGCTCCCATTCTTGACTGATACAGCTTCCTTAATTCTTCTGGCCAATTCAGTTATTAAAAAACAAAAAAACCAAAAATCCCCAGATCTCACTGTTGAGGCTAAAATCTGATAATTTAACATGAACTAGTCTGTTACTTATTGAGAACTTGACATCTCTATTTATTTTTTATTACTGCATAACATATTACACACATATAGCAGCTTAAAACAATACCCACAGTTAACTCACAGTTCTGTAGGTCAGAAGTTTGGCCTGCACAGCATGGCTGGATTCTCAGTGGATTGAAATCTAGCTGTTGACGGAGGCTGTAGTTCTCATTTGGCACTCAAAGCCCTCATCCCAGATCGCTCACAGGTCATTAGCAGAACTCATTTTCTTGCATTAAAGTCCCTGCTATCCTTCCAGCTGTTGTTTGGGGACCTCTCTCATTCCTAGAGCCTCCTGCAGTTCTTGCTCTGCTGCCTTCTTGGGCAGTTTGCAGCTGTGTTTGCTTTTATCCAGGCCAACTGGAGCACATCCTTTTGACTTCTGTGACTAGCCAGAGGAAACCCTCCACTTGTACAAGGCTCGTGTGATTAGGTCAGGCCCACCCAGTGTAGCTGCCCTGTTGTCATATAACAATATAATAACAAGAGTGTTCTTGGGACATTCACAGGATCTACTCAGAGGAACAGGGAATTATACAGGAGTGAGGGTCATTGGGGCTAATTTAGAATTCTGGCCACCACAGCAGACACTTCACATTTAGGTTTGATTTGTACAAATTGTAGAATTCTCTTTTTATTAGGGGGGAATACATGAATCATTATGGCCTTTTCCTCCCCAGCTGCATGGCTGTACCAGTGTTACAGCAAGCCTTTTTAGGGAAGCTCTTTGTAGAGAAGGTCAATATTGGTGGATTCTATCCTTCAGTAGAAATGCTAGATTGCATATTTCTTAGGCTAACAGTTTCCAGTGTGAGAGGGAGAATGAGAAGGAGGGAGGAAGAGAGTGAGTTTTAGGTTAGATGGTGGACATAGGGAAGAAAGAAAATGAAATCTGACTTTATATGAATGTCTCTAAAAGACTACGTGGGGCAATTCCTTTGAACTCTTTTTCTTTATATTTTGGTTAAAGATTAATTGCATGAATGAATTTTTAAAATTGTATCAGTTGCCAATTAGGCTGATAACAAAGGAAAAGATTTTTCCCCACTCTGCCAAATGTGAAGTTTGCTTTTCCTTTTCTCTGTTCAAAAGAAGTAGCGGCTGGAAGGAAATCAGAACTCCCATCTGGTTGCTATGGCAACTTAGAACAGATGATGCATACATTTTATTAGGGTTATCCAGTTTTTATTTTCCAATAGAGCAAATACATATGAAAACTATGAAGTAGATAAGCATGATAAAATAATCTTAGTATTATAATATTTACAGAAGTATTTCATCTTTTTAAAACTGCATTGTTATAGTAGCCCTGTTTGGGGGTAATGATTAGAATATTTAGTTGTGTTTTATGTAAGGCAAAAGAAATATAATTCTTTGTGAAAAATGTAAATGACTAGTTGGAATTTTGCTTTCTAAATTTTTTATTTCAGTCTCTGAGGTGCTGTATTTCTTGTTGAGAAATATTCTCAGATTAGTGCCTTGTGTGAATCTCTCCCTTTTTCAGAACTACATATTTCTCGTCACTGTGAATGTGGCTGGGGCAGTTGTACATGTTTAAATGTAAATGTAGCTATTTCTTTTTTTTTTTGCAAGCATATACATCATAAAGGTATAAAGTCATCAAAAGATATATAGTTATATAGGCTTTTGTGTTTATAAAAAAAGCCTTTTGAGGTATAACTTACAACACAACTCACATGTTCAAAGTACACAATTTATTTTAGCATATTCACAGTGTTGTGAAACCATCATCTCTTAGAACATTTTCATACCTCGTAAAGAAACACTGTACCTGATAGCAGTCGATCTCCATTTTTCTCCTCTTCCTCAAATTCCAGTCCTAAGCAACCACCAGTTTTTGCCTATGCTGGACATTTTGATCTAAAATGGAATCATACAACATGTGGTCTTTAGTGTAATGTATTCGGGGTGATCCATGTCATAGCATGGATCACTACTTCATTTCTTTTTATTGCTGAATAATGTTACATTGTAAGGCTATACCACATTTTATTTATCCATTTATCAGTTGATGCACATTTGAGTTGTTTCTTTTTTACGTTTACTATGGATAACGCTGCCATGAACATTTTTTGCACAAGTTTTACTGGGATGTATGTTTTCATTTCTTTTGGGTTATCCACCTAGGAGTGGAATTGTTGGGTTATACCGTAACTCTAAATTCAGACCTTTTAGGAACTGCCAGATATTCCAAAAGAGCTATGCCAAATTATACTCCTGCTGCAACGTATGAGATATCCGTTTGTCCCAGGACCATTCCTTCATCCTCAGCAATACTTGTTATATCTTTTATTGTCATCGTTCCTTCATCCTCAGCAATACTTGTTATGTCATATAACTCTTTTTGTTGTCGTTGTTATAGCTATCCTATGGAGTGTGAAGTAGTGTCTCATTGTGCTTTTGATTTCCATTTCCAAAATGACTAATAATGTTGAACATCTTTTCATGTGCTTATTGATCTTTTCTATATCTTCTTTGAAGAAATGTCTGTTTTAGTCCTTTCCCTGTTTTTAAATTGGTTTGTCTTTCTACTGTCAAGTTGTAAGCGTTCTTTTTATATTCTGAATATAAATCCATTATCAGTTGTATGGTTTGCATATATTTTCTTCCATTCATTCTTTGGGCTGTCTTTACTCTTTTGATGATGCCCTGTGAACCATCAAAGTTCTTAATTTTGATCAAGTCCAGTTTGTCTGTTCAATTGCTTATACTTTTAGTGTCATATTAAACAAATTTTGCCTATCAGAAGGTAATGAATATTTACTTGTAATTTTTTTTCCTGTAAGTTTTATAGTTTTTATTCCTTTACTTAGGTCTTTAACCTATTTTGAATTAATAATTATATATATATGTGAGATAGGGTTACAACTTCATTTTTGTGGATACAGATATCCATTGGTTCCAGGACCATTTGTTGAAAGGCTAGTATTTTGCCATTTGATTATGCTGGCATCCTTGTTGAAAATATTTATCCCCCCGTGGTTTCTTAAGTGCTTTTAGTAATTCTTACATGAGATAACTTCTTGATGGTTTTCATGAGGATTAATTGAAGCATAGTTTTTAATCTGTTGATATATTTCATGAGTACATATTTGGTGAGATAACGTGTCACTTATTGATCTTTTAAACAATTGAGATTTAACCAGTCTTTGAAGTACTTTAGAAGCCACCAGAAATCACTTTGAAGAAGCTAGCCTTAAAGATGGTGTGCCATCATTCTCTTTTGAATATATCTGTCCTAAGACAGATTTACCTGTATTTCTCTACGTGGTAGGCAATAACAAGAACACATGGGATGAAAAAGTATCAGTGATTGGAACTATAACATTTGGCAGTTACATTGTACTGAATCTTACCATGATGGATTGAGTGATTTGAGAGTTGGCAATAACTGGCATGAAGCAGGTTACTTGGAGAAGCCTTTGAAAAAATAATCATTGGTGTTACCAGGAATCTCTATTTTGAGGCCAACATTTTCCTGGTGTTGGTGAATCTGAAGTGTCTAGAATAGTGCTATCCAGTAGAAATATTATGCCAACCTCTAAAGCATTCTAGTAGCCATGTTAAAGTAAAAATAATCAGGTGAATTAAATTCTAATAATATATTTTATTATATTCAAAACATTATTTAATTTCAACATGTAATAAATATTGAATTACTAATAAAATATTATACATTTTCCTGTACTAAATTTTGGAAATTCAGTATATAGTTTATACTTATAGCACATCTCAGTTTGGACTAGCCACATTTCAGGTGCTTGGTACCCACAGATGGACAGTGGCTACCATGTTGGACTGCTAGAAGTTTTGATATGATAGCCAATTAAAATACTACGCCAACATTACTCAACCTTCCTTGTGCTTCAGGGAACCCTGACTCATCCCTTTAACTTGATAGAAGTAACTTTGTGGGGAGCTTCCTGCTTGCCTGTTCAGTGTGGCTCTTCCTGGTAAGATGCTCACTGAGACTGGGGGTCTGAGAATTCTGTTTAAGCGATATGGGCAGCTTACTAAATGGGTAAAGAATAATCGACGTTGTGAAGATGGTACTTGAGCTGTGAATTGGGCTGTGAAAATTGGAATCTCTTCTCTCTTTTCACAGATACAGTCTACTCCATTGTGGTAAAGCTATATAAAGAAAATACTACTAGTGCAGTGGTTCTTAAGTGGGCATGATTTTGCCCCCAGGCATTGGTCAGTGTTTGGATAAATTTTTTTAAATTGCAAATTAATTTATTATTTTTTTTATACTTTATATACATAATTTCTATTAACATTTTATCCCCCCCCACTGGTCTGGTAACCACTAGTCCATTGTTCATGTCCACGAGTCTCTGTTTGTTTGTCCTGTTCATTTGTTGCTTTTAGGTTTATATCCCACATATAAGTGATATTATGTGATTTTTAGCTTTTTCTGTCTGGCTTATTTAACTTAACATGATTATCTCAAGGTCCATCTGTGTTGTTGCAAATGGCAGTATTTCATCTCTTCTTATGGCTGAATAATATTCCATTGTATATATGTACCACAGCTTCTTTAGCCAGTCATCTATTGTAGGACACTTCGGTTGCTTCCATGTCCTGGCCACTGTGAATAATGCTGCTGTGAACATCGGTGGGAAGATATCTTTTCGGATGTGGGTTTTCAAGTCTTTGGGGTAAATACCCAGTAAGAGGGAGTGCTGAATTATATGGTAGGTCAATTCTTAGTTTTTTGAGGAACCTCCATACTGTTTTCCATAGTAGCTGTACCAGTTTGTAGTCCCACCAGCAGTGTATGAGGCTTCTTTTTCCTCCGCATCCTCTCCAACATTTGTTATTACTTGTCCTGTTGATTATAGCTGTTCTAACAGGTGTGAGATGGCATCTCATTGTGGTTTTGATTCGCATTTCCCTAATAGCTAGTGATGTTGAGCATCTTTTCATATATTTGTTGACCATTTGTATGTCCTCTAGGAAGAAGTGTCTGTTCAGGTCCTCTGCCTTTTTATTGATTGGATTGGTGGTTGTTGTTGTTGTTGTCGTTGTTGTTGTTGTTGTTGTTATCAAGTCATGAGTTCTTTGTATATTTTGGAAATTAGGCCCTTATTGGAGGTGTTGCTTTCAAATATGTTTTCTCATTTGGATGTTTGTCTCTTTACCTTGTTGACGATTTCTTTTACTGAGCAGAAGCTTTTTAGTTTGATGTAGTCTCATTTATTTATTTTTGCTTTTACTTCCCTTGTTTTGAGGTCAAATTCATAAAATCCTCTTTAAATCCAAGGTCTTTGAGTTTTGTTCCTAAGTTTTCTTCTATGTATTTTATTTTCACAGGTCTTTGAACCAGGTCCTTAATCTGTTTTGAGTTAATTTTGCTGTGTGGTGATAGACAACAGTCTAGTTTCATTTTTTTGCAGGTGGCTTTCCAATTTTCCCAGTACTTTTTATTGAAGAGGCTTTCCTTACTCCACTGTATGTTTTTGGCTTTTTTGTCAAAAATTATTTGCCCATATAAATATGGGTTCACTTCTTGACTCCCAGTTCTGTTCCACTGGTTCTTGTGTCTGATTTGCTGCCAACACCATGCCTTTTTGCTTACTGTCACTTTATAGTATGATTTGAAGTCAGACAGAGTGATGCCTCCAGCCTTATTCTTTTTTCTCAGGATGGCTTTGCCAATTCGGTGTCTTTTGTGCTTCCATACAAATCTGGTAATTTTTTTGTGTGGACACATTTTTGATGGTCACAAATGAGGGGTGAGTGTGTTGCTGACATGTAGTGGCTAGAGGCCAGAGATGCTGATAGCATTCTAGTGTACAAAACAGCCCCCACAACAATAAATTATCTTGCCCAAATGTCAGCGGTATGGAGCATAGTACGCCCCACACTAGTAAAATAAGACTCTCCAGTTCTTCACTTTTCGTTAATTGTTACATGGTTTCTATAGGGAATATAGTGTTTTTTTTTTCTTGTAAATTTAGAGAATCTCGTTTTTTTCTTAAAAAATTTCTAAGGAAGAAATAGCCAACTTTCAAAGTATTTCTGATGGAGCAAATTTGTTAGACAGGTTCTGCCTGCATCCTTGAGGAATGTCTCTTAACATCCTCTTGCCCTGGGGAAGTGGGGAAGCTGTCATAATCCCTCTCCTGCCTCCTTCCTTCAGCCTTGTCTTGCCTGGGACCATTCTGCTTTCAGTAAAGCCATATGTGTTAAAAAGAAAATGAACATTTGCAAAGCTGCCTGAAAGATTATTACACTTTGATAAGGTCTGTTGCTAATTTTGGATGTATTCTGGCAGTGATGCAGGTGTTTGGTTGTGATTATTCCCTTCCAGTGCTCCCATTGGGAGGAATGGTTAACTCTGTTAGCACTACCATGTTCCTCATGTCTGCTCTCCAGGGAGGTGGAACTTTGAGTCTCCACAAATTAATTTTTGCCTATAAACATTCTGTAGGTAAGTATTGAGTCATACTTACCAGTGTTTGCCCTTAAGGTTACTAGTGGGATGTGATCCCCACCCCTTCCTCATGACTGATGGTGTCTCTACTGCCTTTTATTCCTTCTCCCTGCTTTGTTGCTTGTAGCAGTTTCAGTTTTTGGTGGCACACCACATAAATGAGCTGCAGCTAACTTTGGCTAAATGTAGTGCAGTAAAGGCTATTTGGGGCTTTTAGATTGGCAAGAATTCAGTGGTCCACTTTAGAAAGGGGCACTGGCCAGGGCAGCTCCTCTGGCCCTGCCTCTTACTAGCAGCTGTGTATGAACTTCACTCTGTGACAGCTGGCTTAATCAAGGTTTCAGGGCTGGAGAGTGAGCCTTAGGCTGGACTCCAGCGAGGAGAGTGAAGATCTGGAACTAGCCTTCTGTTGTACAGGGAGCAACAGTGTCTCAAAAGTTGAAAGGAAGCATGAATAGTGGGCAGGGCAAAAAAATGGCAGTTGTCCGCTACATGAGTGCTTAGGGGATTCCTCTTGTTCCCCAGACTGGAGACTCCCTGCTCGCCTTGCTCTGGGAAGCACATCCGTCAGCCCTGACCCCTTATCCCCACACAGCCAGGGCCAGCTCATTGTTGGGGCAGCTTACAGCTTGAAAGATGTGCTTCTCGCACCCAAACTGAGGCATTTAGATTTAAGTTTTCCCATTGGGGACATGGTTAGAAATAGCAGTTAAATTTTATAGTAAGTGAAACTTTGATTTTTATAGAATTACATAATGAGTGCCTTACTTGTAAGCAAATGTATTTAAAATGTATTTGAGTTATTCTAGATATCTGAAAGGTTTACATCTCAAGCTTTTTTATTTTTATTTTTTGTTTTACAGGTTTTTCTGCTCTTTGTAAAAGAGTGTACTAAAATCATTTAGCCTTTTTGTGACAATTAAAAATGGTAATTGCAAACCTTGTGTTACTGTATCAGCTACAGTTCATATCAGTCAGCTTTTATGACTTATCCAAGAAACCTAACCACATTCCTACTATTTCTATGGGAAAAGAAATTCAGATTTTTAAAACAACAGAAAATAAACCCCTTTGTAAGTTCAGGGCTGCTTTCATCTGTCTTTTTATAATTTCTGTGGGATGTATTTGTAAATCATGGAGAGGGATACTCTTATTTCACTCACATTTTATAATATTGTCAGAATGTAAAAAATATTGAAGCTTTGGGTGAAAATGTACATGCAAAAATATTTTTTGGCTAGTGAGGGTAGTTTTTCCTTCATGCCTGTATGTTGAAACATTATTTGAAATTAGTTAAAATGGATGAAATGACATTAACCAGCATTTCTTCTTAGTGTGTGACAAGTTTTATTTTTTCTCATATTAAGAAACTCTCTAGTGTGTGCATAATGCAAAATTTACTTCTAAATAAATCTGGATTTTTCTTCTGTTGTTGCAGGCCGGAGCCTCAGCAGAAAGCTCCCTTAGTTCCTCCACCGCCACCTCCACCACCGCCACCACCTCTGCCAGACCCAGCACCCCCAGAGCCAGAAGAGGAGATCCTGGGTTCAGATGATGAGGAGCAGGAGGACCCCGCAGACTACTGCAAAGGTGCTTTGCTCACTTTTTCCACTGAGCCTATCCCATGATTTGTTGGGGCAGCAGACAAAAGGAGTTAATGAAGCAGACAGCTTGACCTTTATTACATTAGCCTCATGGTGTCATTATTATTTTAAATTCTTAGATCATTAAATATAGAATGATACCAAAAAACGTAAGCGATATCAGAAGGAAAATTATGAGAGAGAAAATATATACATATGTTCACACATACTCAGGGTACTTTCTAGAGGATTTAACTCTGCTGATGGAATTAAAGATAGTATAAAAGAGCAGGGCAGTTAAAGATAAAAGCATAATACCCAACCAAAAAGAGCGTAGAGTAGAAGGTACCAGATTCTGAGGGGAGCCAGTTTTACTGTCGTTCACTGCATTTGGCTTTAAGTTTTCTGACACCCTAAGTTTAACAAGGAACTGCTCCTTACTCTGTATAGCATTGAATTACACAGTATTCATTGTCTGTGGAAAGAAAGCCTGCCACTTTGTTTAGAGACAAAGTTTTTCCTGGCATTGCATGCAACAAAAAAGACATCCTGTGGGTTCTGCCATTGTGCAACGTAGTGGATTATGTTTTCAGCTATGATTTCACAGAAAACAGAAAATTTTCATTTGGAATCTTCTCGTATTGAGGCTTCCTAAAGACCAGGAGCATATAGTTAAACTCTTAAAAGGCAAGCATGTTGTGTGGTGAAAATTGAGAACAATCTTCAGATTCCATACTTTGTATCGACTAGACTATGAGAATCAGGGAGGAAGGGAAGTTGCTGTGTCCATTTGATTGCCTCTGTTACTTAACTCTTACTCATTTGGACTTTAATTTTCTCTAATAGAAAATTATTACCATCTGGAATTCTGAACTTCGAAACAGTTGACAAGACTTTATTTGCCATGTACAGATTAAGGAAAATGTAAGTCAGATTCTGTACAGCGTGAGAATAGATGACAGAAGGTGTACACATTCAGGCCAGAAAGCATTAATGAATCTTTGGCTCTGTATATCTTACTGTAAATTTATCTAGTGATTGCAGGTGCCATTTGTGTGTTGGTTAAGGAGCAATGTACTTTTTATTTACCTGTTAAGAGGAAGAGAAGGTTACTGTTCTGCTAGGAACGTTTAAGAACGAATCTTTTTCTCTAACTCGACTGTCTTATAGGTGTGGGTTTCTATACGTAGACACATTGTTTTCCTTAGCAAAGGGATTGTGGGTCCCTAGCATATTTATGAGTAGTGATTGTGACCCTAAAGGTCTACGCCATCTCTCATGGAAAAGAAGGTACAGAGATAGTTTGGAAAGGTGAAAAGATGTTTTTCATCCTTCCTCTTGACCTGCATTTCTTGGTTCAGAAATGAAGCTGTTTGTAGAGGTGTAGACAGTTGTCTTTTGATTTTGCTGCTTAGATGGAGCATTAGGGTGGTCTGTAGGAATGTGCTCTTCAGCACACAGGCTCCTTCATGTTGGAATGAGAACTGTTTGCCTCACATTTGGGTCAAGAGATGTATTCAGTAATTTCATCCCTTTACTACCTCTGCGAATCAGCACTGTGGACATTCTAGACCAAAATGTAGGGCTATGAATGAAGGGTTTCACAGTTAAGGTGGATTCTAGGTAATGTTCATTGAACTCTAAATATCTTTATTAAAGTCAGCCTCAGGCTCACTAAGACATGTTAGAGGTGGTAAGTTTTTATTACACACACACCTGTCTACCTATACAGCCACAGACTTGCTCATTCAACTCATTCTTATCTCACTTTGGTTAGTAACTTGTAACTCTAATTAGCATTGCGTGTGAGAGATGCCTTTCTCTGAATTTTGTGGTATAGACCGTAACCATTTATTTAAGTTACAGACATGATGTTTTATTCATTCCTGTGTACTTTAGTTTATTTTGCCTATAATCAAGTACATTCTCCTATGGAACCACAATATAACCATATCAGGAAGTTAGGGTGGATACATTTCTACCATTTAATCCTCAGACTCCATTCAGGTTTTGCCAGTTGCCCAATATTGTCCTTTATATAAAACTGATTCATTACAGAATCATATTACATTTTGTTTCCTTGTTTCTTTTATCAGTTCCTTAGTCTTTTCTTCGCTTTCATGACTGACATTTTGAACATTGTAGGCCAGTTACTTTGTATAATGTTTCTCAATTTAGAATATCAAAAAGAAATTCTATCAGATAATGCATGGTTTTGATTATACCATTGCAGCTGATGTCAGTCACATGTTTCAGATGGTGTCTTCCAGATATCTGAAGTTACTCACCTCCCCACTCCCACCCCGTACATTGTTGAGAGTTACTTTCAGACGATGTAAATATTCTTTCATCAACGAAGTTACTTCATTTTTCCACCTGTCCTCCCATTTATTCATCTATCTATCCATCTGTCTGTCTCAGATAGAATCGTTCATGGATTTCCCTTTTTTTCAGTGAGTTATAATCAGTTACTCTCTATACTGGTTTTGATGCTTGGGTTACCCTACAATTTGGTAATTAGGAGCCCCTTGAGGTGGGTTCTGGGTCTTTTTGAAATGTCCTTATCATTCTTTGAACACTTTCTTACTTTCAGGCACAATCTTGAATTTTCTTAAATTCCAGCCCTGGAATCAGTTCTTTCCACATAGAGCCCTGGTTCATTTTATTGGAGAATAGTATTTAGAACACAAAATCTGGACATTAGATGTGATGATTACCATTGGGGTGTTTCATTGTTTCTAGATCTCTTAGCACAGAGCCAGAGATACATATTTCCTTTGTGTTTATACTTCTCATTTATATTTTATTTCTTTTTATTTATGTATATATTAAAATCTATGAGCCTAATCTGTTGTCTCTGATTTCACTCTAATACCAGAGGATTTAGCCTAGTTTTTTTCCTTTCTATATTTTTAGTTTCTTTCTTTGACAGTAAGAGACGAGGCTTTCATTATCCTCATTTTATTTACTTAACTTGATTAATTTCTTTGTATAAGTCACCCATTTCTATCACTGCCATTTAGGGTATCTCTTCTCTTTCCTCCTCACCAAGCTTTGCTCAGACATACTTTATTGCTTGGCCCTACGTAATGGCCATGGACTGAATGTTCAGGAAGGTGCAAAGGGCAGCATGACTTTCACAGCTTAGGGTTATAGTTTACGGGTTATAGTTTACTTGGTCTGTTGGATGTCTTGTATGTCTTCTTATCTGTCCTGTCCGTCACTTCATCTGGTTGTCTTATTTTCTTTGACTTCATTCTTGGTGAACTTCTGCTCTGCCTGCTTCTTCTCAGTACTCGCAAAGTAAAAATAAAATAACACACCATGTATTTTATCACTTTACAAAAGAAATATTTGTTCATCTAAGGAAATAGAGAAACATTGGTGGGCGGAGTGTGTAATTCTAGCCCCAGCAATATAGCTGCAGAAAGCATTTGAGACACTGCCATTCTGAATCATTCACGACCAACCAAATTACATCTCTTTACCTTTGTGCCTTTTTACTTGTACAAGTCTTTTCCCTTTCAAACTTGTGAAGCCTCAGATGTTTTAACAAAAAGGTCACTATTTAATGTTCTACAGTTGTCGTTCCTTTCTACTTGTCATTCTTTTTGGAGTGGGACTCTTCCTTTCTTCGTGGGTAGCTTGCCCATCTTTATAGCTCTTCCACTTGATCTAGGAGGATTATGGACTTTGGTGTCTGAGAGATCTTGGTCCCAACTGTATCTTTGGACAGGTTCCTTTCCCTCTATGCTTTAGTTTCTTCATCTATGATATAAGACCTCTCTGCATAATAGATAATAACATCTTTCCACCTAAATTTTTATGAGCAATAAAATGAGGCAAATATGTGAAGTATGTGACAATCCTACCTGACACAGAAGATTATTAAGAAATAAGAATTTCACTTTCTTCTGTCCTCTTGGTTCCATCATTCTCCTCTCATGTGTGTTCCCATCTGCACTTTCTTGCCACACCCATTCATGCTGGTTCTCTTAGTGGTTTTAACTGCCTTACTTTTGGTGAGTTTGTTTTCGTATCCTCTGGAGAGAGGGCTGTCAGCATTGCTTCTCTCTCTCTCTCTCTCTCCCTGTCTTTTGTCGGTGTCACCTCTGGTCAGTCGTCTGGGGCAAGAACTTAGCAGCAGGCTTGCGGTTTATTCAGACTTCTACTTCCAAGCCCAAGGGATAAATAGGGTCAGGCACAGGGTCAGCCGGTAAACAAAACACTTTTGGGAGGCCTTCGTGTAATGCCTGCTCACTCATGAGTTCAGCATATAGCCTCTTCATCAGGGCAAAACCTCTTCCTTTGGGGAGATTTTAGTGAAATATGGGTTTTCAGAATGTTACCTTTGTAACACCTGCATCAGAATCACTAGGGGTGCCTGGAATTGTTCCTTGGATGCACTGCAAATCCTGACTTGGAATTCCTGGGGTTAAGACCTGGACTCCAAATATTTACCAAGTTAATTAGGTGATATTTCTGCATATCGATGTCTAAGGCCTGTACCATTTCTCTAAAACTCAGGGGAAGTGACAGATTTACTGTGTATGGAGAATTACTGCTTTGACCTACCTTATGTTCCAAAAAATTTCCAGAACTGTCAGCATGTATTTGCTACAAGGAGCAGTAAATGATGACAGCAGGAACATTGCTTTGTTATATCATGCTGCCTGTGCTGATGGGCTCTTTGGAGATCCTATTTAGTTGCTCTCCTAAATTATTCTTAAATGTTGGTACCGTGTACAGTTTCTTCACTTGGATTATTTCTGGAGGCATCACTTTCAACATGGTTGTAGTCTGACTTGGTACTAAAGCATGTATCATTTCCTTAAAAGGCCTTTGAATCCCTAATCATATCTTAATTAGGTTCCTCCCTTTATTACTCACAATAGTATCATCTACCACAGCACCCCCTCCCCAGCAGTCATCATTCTGTGTAATTATACATTTATCTTTGTGTTTATTTGAGATCTCCCCAGTGGGAAGGATTCCTTGTGGTCAAAGGCTGAATATTTTGTTAACCCCACTGTATTTGAACTATCCACAGCACAGTAAATATTTTTCATTGGATGAAGGAATTGTCTCTAGTGATAAGCTAGAACTAAGGGGTAGATAGTGCTGATGTCACCGGTGTGTCTGAGAAGGCATGTCAGGTGAGCAGGTTGACATGCCATGAAAGACAAATCAGAATCCGGATCCTTTGTTTCTGCCTTAAAATCATCCATAATGCTCTGGAGCTCTTAAGTATTACACATATTTGAGTGGCATACAGTTTATTTCTTTTGAAACTTAGGAATATCTGTCTAGAAACAGAGGGTAAATAATATAAATATTTGCACACTTTGGTTGAATTTTAATAAATCAAAATTTAATGTTGGTGTTTATAAGTTCTCATTAGCCTTGTCTCCAGAATCTATGATGTATGACTATTTTATATCTTCTGGTTTTTTTTTGTTTGTTTGTTTTTAAGAGAGAAAATAATATACCTTACGCAAGGTTGTCTTAGAAATTATGTCATGTAGCTCAAGTGTTTTATAGGAATGTAGTCTTTAGTGTATGTTCTTTTTGGTATGTAACATAACCTTTATTAATTCACAGTTCTTTTCCTTAAAGCCACTGTACACACATAGTTAATTCACCATGTCATGTGTGTTTTTAAAGTTAATTGGCTTAATTTGTTTTTCTTGAAGACTTGAAAAGAAACTCTGCTTCTATATGAACAAATTAATAGATGCTTCTGAATGTATTACATAAGGCCTAATGACTTCTTTTTGGAGACTGAGGTGAGGAGATTCTGACAGCTGCTGATGCTGTGAATTGCTACTGACAAGGGTAGTTAGCATGACTTTTTGAGGCTTTAGTTTGTGTTAAGTATTGAAATTTACCATAGAAATATTAAGGTAAATGAGAAACAGCCATCCCTACTTTCTAGCTCATGGCCTCAATACTTTGCCACTAGAATATAAACTATTTACTGGCAGAGCCTTTGCCTCTCTTGCTTTCCTACTCTGTTACTAACATCTAGATAGAACAATCTCTGGCCTGTTGAATATTGACCGAATGAATAGACCAAATTAAGAAATTACTTACTTAAAGACTCTTTTTAACATATTTTGTGTGGTAAATTAATTATAAGAGAGGAAATAAAGGAAAATTTGTGAGGGTTTAAAAGGAATGAGGTTGTCTTTGGTTAGAAGTAAAAGAAAAGACATCAAAGAAATTGTGGTAAGTGCCTTCCAGTTAAGAATAATTCGACCTTATTGGTGGGGGTGGAGAACTTTTCTGGCTAAATTCTGGAGGCTGGGAAAGGGGTCTTTGAAAAGCTTTACGTGTGTTAGTTTTCCTAACAAATGCACAAGCTCAAAGATGATGGTAGAAGAATAGTTTGGGAGCATCATGAAGAGCAGGGGTCCCCAAACCCTGGGCTTTGGATTGGAACCTGTCGGTGGCTGCACAGCAGGAGGTGAGCGGCTGGCGAGCCAGCGAAGCTTCTGTGTTTGCAGCTGCTCCCTGCGCTAATAACATCACCGCCTCAGCTCCACCTCAGATCATCAGGCATGAGATTCTCATAAGAGCACTGGTCCCTGGTGCTGAAAAGGTTGGGGACCGCTGATGTAGAGGACAAATATGAAAATAAAAAATCTGTACATGATGTAAATTAAAGCATCACTTAGTAATACATTAAGAAAAACAAACGAGGGGAAACAGTAGTTTCTGTATGTGTGGTTTTCTTTGGATTTTCTGCACACAAAGTGATTTATCATATTACTGCAAATAGTTTTCTTTTTCCTTAACATTCTTCATGCATTTTCTTTTTCTTGCTTCATTGTTTTATATACAAGGCTGAAAAGTGGTAAGAGTGGACATCTTTGTCTTTCTGATATTCCAGTAAATGAGTAGATTTTTAAAAGATATCTTTATCAGATTGTGATGGGTCATAGATTTAAATGTAAAGCTAAAAGTATAAAGCTTATTTAAAGAAAGTAGAACATCTTCATAACCTTGGAGAAGGGGAAGATTTCTTAGAGAGTGTACAAGGAGTAAAACCTATAAAATAAGAAAATTAATAAGTTAGATTTCTTTAAAATAGTAAAAAAAACCTTGGCTGAATAAGACATTGTTATAAATGAAAAGACCTGCTTCAGACTAGGAGAAAATACTTGCAGTATATATATCTGACAAAGAACATGACTGGGAGAGAGAACACCAGGAAACAGGTTTTGGAGAAATGGTCTTTGTCTTGATGAGGGCATACACATATGTCAAATATCAGAGAATTGTGTACATAAGATGTTGGACATTCTTTGCATGTAAATTTTATCTCAATTTAAAAAAAGTTGCAGTAGCTAGTTATGTCTAGATTATAGGGTTTCACATGTAATGTGTCTGCACCTTTGTCTTGATTTTCTTTGTTGAGCACATATTTCTGTGTAAATAGAAAAAAATTATTAAAAAAGAAAAAAAACTTAGCAGTGAGGAACCTTTGTAGATTTTGAACAGGGAAGTGATACATTTAAGAAAGGTTAAGGTGGATCTTGAATGATTGGGGTTGGAGAGCAGATATATACAAAAGAGAGGACAAAACAGCCTCACAGAGGCAGCATCTTTATTATTTGACAAATGATTGAATATAGAGGACATTGATGAAAAATTTAAGCCTTGAACCCTGGGGTGACTGGTAGAAGAGTAGTAGTGCCTTCTGGGCATCTTTTTTTTTTAAGGGACTGTGAATTTTGAAACTGCTTATCCTTTCTCCTTTGTTTTGGGTATTGTTCCGCTATTAAAAAGCTTAGAGCCCAATGCGCAACCCACCTCTAACAAGTGAACAAGAATTTACAGCATTGTATTGTGTCCTAACTTTACTACATTATTGTATTTTTTTTTTCCTGGAATGTGTTTTCTTTGCCCCAGTTTTCTTCTAATATTTTATGTTGTATTGTGATTGTATAGACTGCCGCAATTTCTCATAGGAAAGAGCTGGATTCTTTTATTGACAAAAACAGGGAAATCACAGTTGGTCTGCAGAAATTTTAATGAGTTTGACTTTATTCATTTGAGTTTAAAGAAATCGGGGAAGGTACAAAAAAGGCAGCTGGGCTCAGGAGGAGAGGGTAAGCAAATAGTGAAGTAAAGAATGTAACATTGCCCAAAGAGAGGCCTGGCCATTGCCCTAAACTCTAAGCCCTTGGGGGATGTCCTGCCTTTTAAGTGTCTTTAAAAAGAACAACAAAAAAAAACAACCAACAAACAAAAAAAGCAACCTGGGGGCCTTGGGCCATGCCAGATAATCTAACAATGTGATTCTTGGTCGGGGCCTTTACAGGGTGTGGAGACTGATCAGCTACTTTGCCTGTTTACATAATGGAGCTCTAATAAAAACTGCACTCCAAGGCTGGGTTGGCAATACTCTGGGTGTGTTGTTGCATATCATTATTACCTAGTTGAAGCGATGCTTTTCCCATCTCCACTGAGAGAGGATAGCTCTATGCTCTACATTTGGGACCCTCCTAAACTCTGTCCTATATATCTCTTCCCTTGACTAATTTTAATCTATAGTCCTTATGCTTTAGTAAACTGTAACTACAAGTATAATGGCCTTCAGTGAGTTGTGTGAGTTCTCACAGATTATTAATTATTGAAATTGAGCACTGTATTCAGAACCTCTAAATTTGCAATTGGTGTCAGCGGCAAGGGTGGTCTTTAAGCCTCCTCAACTCTGCATTTCTGTTGGAGGTGGGGGTCTTGTGGACTATTCCCAAACCTTACACACAAGTATTATAGATTTAATAGGAAACCAGTCATATAAGGGGTATTAAGTGAGTAAAAGAGATTCAGAGAGAGGCTCTTCAATAGCAAGCCTTTGAGAAATTTAATGGAATAGTAGAGGAGAAAGAACAAGTTGAAAGAAACATATAGCAGTTAGGGAGGTAGGAGAGCAACCAAAGATGTATGTTCAACTTGACGTGGAACAGATTGAGGAACTAATAAGATGGCAGCTCTCTTGTTCTGAACACAAACTTTGTGAACATATTCAGTTGTGTAATCCGAGTTTTCCATTTTTAGGTGTAGATGGGTCCTACTGGTAATCACTCTAAATATCTGGATCTTTTCATCATCTGTCAGTCCCCTACATAGTCTGCCCTTTCAGATCTGGACCTCCCCAGGGGAAGGTGCTGTAGGATCTGGGCCAGAGTCACCATTTGAGGTCTGCCATGATCTTCCTTCCTGCCTCTTGCTCCTGCAGGTGCTGCCAGTACCCAGTATATGAGAATGCACTTGTCTGTGCTGCTGGGGCTGTCCCTGCTGTACTCAGTGCCTGAGCAGGACTGTACTGTCTAAGAGTAGTGAGAGAGACCAGACCAAATGCCTTCTAGTCCCTGCTTTGTCCCCCCAGGGGCCTGTGAGGTACTGTTTATGCCACTGCCCCCAGTGTCCCCCTTGTGGAAACAGTTCCTGCAGCCATCCCACAGCCCTCGTCCACTGGCCCACACCACTGATTCCTGGAGTCTGGTTTTTGAGAGAGTCCATAGGCAGCGAGATGGCTCATTTTTACTTACTCTTTGTTCCATACTCCCCCTTTCTCTCTATAGGAACACTGGCGCTTTCTTCCCTTTGTTCTTTCTTCCTTCTTTTGGCCCCAAACAAATGCTCTTGCAAAGCATTTCTTGCCCTCTGGCTCCTTGGGGCTCTCCACCAACTCCATGGCAGGCCCAGGTGGGTTCAATTCTTATTTGAGATCTAAAACCATTTACAACAGAACCTGATAATGAGACAGGTATTGTAGTAATTTATTTTCTCTTTAAAAAATATATTGTTACTGAGATATAATTGACACCAAAATTGTGTAAGTTAAAGGTGTTGATTTGACACATTTATATGCTGTGCTCTGATTACCACCTTAGTGTCAGCAAACTAACACCTTTATCAAATCATATAACTGTCATTTTTTTTTTTTTGGTAAGAACAGTTAATATCTAGTCTCTTAGCAGCTTTGAAGTTTATAATGTAGTATTGTCTATGTTTTCTCCTTTATTTTCCATTTGAGGCCAGTATAGAAAAGTACGATATTCTAGTTTCTTCAGATTTCTCTTTCTTAGCATTGATATTCGAGATTGGATAGAATTGTGATGATTTTCCTCTCTCTGTGTTGGATCCTGTTTCAACCTGGAAAATTGAGAAGATTGAAATGAAATAAAGAAGTTTCTAATTTTATTGGAGTTTTTTTTTCTTTTTGGTTTATTTATATTGACTAGGAAGCAGTAATTGAAAACTTGCTAATTTTCCCCCCATACAATTTTTTATTGATTATAAAATTCACCCCTTTAAAGCATACAATTTACTAGTTTTTAGTATGTTTACAGAATTGTGCAACTATCACTACTGTCTAATCTGGAACATTTTTATCACCCCCCAAAAGAAACATGTTTATTAGTAGTCAGTCCCATTTTTTTCCTCCTCCCAGTCCCTGGCAACCACTGATGTACTTTCTGTCTTTATGGATTTGCTTAATCTGCACCATTCATATAAATAGAATCATATAACATGTAGTGTTGTGTGGCTGCTTCTGATAACATGTGTTGTTTTTTTATGAAGGTCCATGAGCATTTTCCTCCATTCTCAGTACCTAAGAAAGCTGCAGTGCTATCCTCCCCTAATTTGTTTTTAATCTTTTAAACATTGCCTCCCCCGCACTCTGCTTATGATGTTAGGAAGTACTGTATAAATTGAGGTTCACACCTGCAGTTATAAGTGACCTTATGTATGTATTCCCCCAGCTGTGTATTTAAGCGTATATTCAAGAATATATATTTACTTCTTATTTGTTCAATAAATTATAATAAAAATGATCTATAAAAGTCAGACAAAATAGAGTAAGCAAAAAATTAGAATTTCACTTTTTGCTTCTGAAACTACTGCACAGTCCACTTCTCCAAGGTGAATTAAAAGGGTTTAAAAGTTTCGTAGATACCCTCCCAGAAATTTATGTGTGTATAAGTTTACCATCCAAATGTGTATAAGTTCCTTAAATTAGATTAATCTGGGCATGCTCTTTCATATTATGCTATTTTTCTTTCAGTAACATTTATGGATATATTTCCATGACCCTGCATATAGTTCTGATTCATTGTTTTGTGTGTAATATTCTATTCTGTGTATTTACTTTAATTAGCTTTCTATTGATTAGACATTTATGTTCTCAGTTTTCACTATTGTAAATGATATTACTGGGAACTTTTGTATATTCATCTTACATATTCATCACGTTTGTCCTGAGCATACGTGCATAGATGTGATTAGCTAGTTTGAAGCATAGCACATTTTAATTTTAAAAAGCACAGCACCAGTTGCTCTCCAGAAAAGATCACCCTGATTTTGATCTTATATTTTTTTTAAAAAGAAGTTTTAGTTCTTTGATTATACTTTTTTTAAATCATAGCTTGATTATATATTATTCTCCTGTGTCCTTTTTATAAGCTGATTAAAATAATTTTACCTATTTTTACTTTTTATCGGTCCTGTCAGTCGCTCACTCAGCTTTATTTACTGCATCCTGTATTCAGTGTGAACATTTAAACCTGAATATCTCATCAGACCTCCAGATCAAAAATCTTCCCTATGGACAAGAAGTAATTTTTCTTATATTAGTAACTCACTGAGGTGATGGTGCTCTCTCCAAGATAGTTCGGTCTGAGACGTAAAAGGAGGAGAGTTTTCAAGAAGGAAGGAGTTGATAATAATATTTAGTTAAGTCACAGGTTAAGGAGGATAAAGGCTGAGAAAGGGCCTGTCAACCTACCTGTGAGGAGGGCCTCTAGTGACTTATCATTCGGGGCCAGTGATGGGTCGGTCATACAGATGTCAAGGTGTGCTTGAGAGAGCATAGCCAATTCTTTGGTGAAATTTAGCAATGAAATGAAGAGTGTAGCTTGTGAGGGTGGGGTCAGATTTGGATAAGGGGAAGTTGATTTTAGGACAGGATACCTGAGCATATTGCTAGGCAGAAGAGGAGAAATCTAAGAAGTTGAAGGACCACACCAGCAAGGAAGGAATTGAATGAGTACTTTTTGGAGATAGTGGGCTAGTCTTAAAAAGATTGAGGGCACATCTTTCTTAGAAAACAGTGGAAGAGGTTTTGTGTAGCTGTTGGGAGAGGAATGAGGACTGTTCTGGTTATTATTGTTGCGTAATGAATTATTCTCCAACTTAGTAGACTGAAGCCTGTTTTTAATTTTGCTAATGATTTTGTAGATCTAGAATTTAGAAAGGGCAAAGTTGCATGGTTTGCCTCTGCTTTATGATATCTGGGACTACAGCTCAGACATCCCAAAGGCTTGAGCTGACTGTATGGCTGGGGGCTGGGGGCTGGCGTCATCTGAAAGCTCACTCACATGTCTGTCCCTGGGCTCGGAGAATTGGGAGACTAAGACTGTCAGCTGGAGCCCTCCTTGTGGTCCATGTTCCTCACAGCATGGCTACCTCACAGTAGTCAGACTGCTTGTCTGGCGACTTAGAGTTCCAAAATTGAATGTCCACCTTAAAGTGGAAGCTGTGTCTCCTTTTACAGCCTAGCATCAGAAATCGCACAGTCACTTGCACTACATTCTTTTGGTTAGAAGCACATTCAGAAACCCATTAGCTCTATCAGGAGGAAAAGTACAGTCCATTTCTTGTTAGTGGAACTTCAGGGTTCTAGAAGAGCAAGTGGTTTGGGAAGTCCTGTTGCAGCCTTCTGTGGAGAATACAGTCTATCCGGAGAATGTTATACGAAATTAATGAGAGGACTTTGCAGATTCCTGAATGTTTACTTATATTTATTTTTTGGTATAATTATGTAACCACTTTTCCAAGGTTATAGATTCATCTAATACTCTTTTTGTCTGGCATAGATTATGTAAACCGTAAGCCCAAAGTCGACTATCTAAATTACGTTGAGTGTCTGGCATAGGACTGTGCACAAGTTGGTACATGAGTTAGACTTTCTGATGATGATTAAACTGGAAAGCATTAATTGCTCTTGGATTGTAAAACTAGGTAGGGCTTGAAAATGAGCCTCAAAATGAATTCTCTTTTTGTATATATGTTGAAGACCTTTTACATACTGCATTTGTAGTCATTTGTCACTAAGACTTGTGTTCTTTCCCCCAGTTTTTTATTCCTTTAGAAAAGTGAGAATTTGGATTATTTACAATGCATTATTCTTCCTTTTTACAGAAGAGGTGACATATACCTGGGGACACGCCTATAATTATGTGGCTGAGTCAGACATTGCTGTGCACTGTGATACACCTCTGCACCCTCATCATCAGTAGGAGCCCAAAATAACAATAGATCTTAACTTCTTGAAATAATTTAATCTTCCAGTTATATTTTTATATCTGAGTATATATAATTATGGCCTTCGGTTTTAAATAGCCGGGAAACTTTCACAGTTCTTTTAATTTAAAAGTTCTTTAGTTACTGAGAGAATGTTTATTTAGTTGTAAAAGAGATTTCAGTATTTCTCGAGTATCTTCTGATTTCTGAATTCTACTTTTATCTAAGACTTTGTCTTTCCAAGATCAGTTTTCTTCTACTTCATAATTCAGTATATTGTACTTTTTTAAAACACAAGAAGCAAGAAATGAGCCCAAAATTTTTGAATAAATATGAACACTGTCCAAGTTCATATACTTAAAGCTTGTGCTTACTATGAAGAGAACCCCTACTTAGGATCTCAATGTCTATTTATTTTCCTTTACCCACAAATCAAGTAAAGAGAAGGCAAAGAACAAGCATGAAGACATAAAATCTTTAAAAGTCACTGTAAAATCTCAGTAAACACTGCAACCTTTGCTTGCTTGATGCAGTGTTAAAATTGTTAGACAAAAAGACCACATGTCTTATCAGGGGAAAAAATCAGGCTGTTACCAAGCTTTTTTGTACATCAACACTTCAGGCCAAAAGGACAATAGAACAATAAACAATACACTTGACATACTTGAGGAAAGAAAGTCCGAGTGAAAGATTTTGTATCTCTTCAAATTGACCTTCAGTTGTAAACATCCCATATGAATTGTTATTTACATGAAGCCCTGAGGGAATATTTTTCTCATGAGCCCTCTGAGAAATCGGAAACAAACAAACAAACAAACTTCAAGCAATTAGAATCAAAGCTATGAAGACTGATTTCATTAGAACACAAAATTAAACCTGAAAAATTAAGCTGTACCAATCCTTTGGAATACGCAGCCTTACAGCATACTATGAAGTAGGTCTATTAACTAGGCTGTCAAATGGGCTTTAAAGAATCTGTGTTTAGTTTCTATAGACTATATTTTTCAATTTAAAGGTAAAAATTTTAACAACAGAGCCATGTTCTAAGTTTTTCTATCAAAGATGCCTTGAAGGAGCAAAACAGGTGTGCCTGGCATGGTGTGCTAAAAATATGATAGGAAATGTTGGTAATGGGTACAAAATGTGTCCTTTAACTCTCTTTAGTTGTGAATTCTGAGATGAGATTTATAAAGTATTAGTGTTCTCATAAAAATTTTCAGTGAAAATGAGCATTTAGTTGTATTTGTACGAGAAGACTTGTGACGCGAATGTAGAATTGAGTGCATCTCTGAACTTGGTCTTGAAAACACCCATTAGCCGTTTGTTACCTGATGTTAACACCTATCAACCCCCAAGGTGTGTTTGAGATGCTATGCTCTAAAGCATTTTTACTAGATCGAGAAATGATTGAAAGTTGTTCTGGACTAGAATGTAGGGATTAGGTTTTCAGAATATGTTTTCAGAGTGTGACTTGCATTTCTACAGTGGGCTCTGTCTTTCTTGAAAGTGTTTTCTAGAAAGTGGGAATGACGGTATCTGTATATTTTAGAAATTTTTTCTGTAGTTACAAAATTATAACATTAATATGACAAATCTAGAGTATTGATTATAAAAGCAGAATAAATCTTTTTAAAATTTTTATTTGATTTTTATCTAGAATCAGGTTTCAACTTTGTAAATGTACGGGAAGTATTAGGTACCTTAACCTCCTTAATGTTTGTGGATCACACGATCACTATGTTCAGGAACTTAAAATATTCTTCTTAGCTTGTCATAAATACTATATGTTTTAATTTTGCAGTGTAATAGGAATATAATTTACCGTGCAGGTCTATTAGCATTGTTTGTATATGACGTTACCTGGGATGTGTTTAGATTATTCACTTTTTTCACAACTGGGCATAAGAGAAATAAAGGGAAATCTGTGAACATACTGTGTTGTGCAGTTTTTCACACTTAACAATGAAAGTCTAAACTTGCACTACTCTTGAGGTTCTTCACAGTTTGATTTCATTGTGCTGCTGTTCTTGTTTTCTTAGCATCAAACAGAACTATGGATTTTGTCAACATGCCATCTTGCTGTTACAATTTTCCTCACGGTACCTCTTCTTCTTGGCCTGCCTTTGTTTTTCTGTTAAAGTATAATATTAACTCAGAATTTAATTTTAGCCCACATCTTACACTGGTGTAAAAAGACTTTCCCACTTTTCCCTCACATCATACCAGAGAACAGAGAGCATTCTTCCTTTCATTTGTTTTTGTCTCTCTTGTGTCTTGTTCTCTTGCTTCTCTTTCTTGTATTTATTGTCTTTTGCAATTCAAGTACTATATGCTAGGAATGCTGTCCCTGTCTTCATAGTGTTTATAATTTTCTGGGAAAGACAAATGAGAATATGAATAATTAAAATACATTGTATTGAGTCTTGTAACAGAAGTGTAACTGAACATATAATGAGCCATTATGGAGGTACATAAGGGAAATACAGGACAGGGTTTCCTCCTCAGCCATGAAAATCAAGAAATGTTTCCTGGGAGGGAGCCTTATTTGAGCTTATATCCTGAAGGATAAGTAGCAGTTATTTATATCCTAACACTCTCTCTCCATACATGAGACATTTAAAAAAAAAATACGTAGAATACAGTAAACAAATAAATGAGGAAATTATAGTATGGAAGTAATTACATAAAGTCAGATTAAGGTTAATATGTAAAGATTTATTAATATAGATCTGTACAATTTGAGAATGTTGTAGATTGCCTCTGGGTTTCTTAGTCATCAAAGCAAGGAAGGAAATGTAGCGATTCTAAGACTGACAGTTTTCTTCGTAAGACGAAAACAAACTACTCTATTCAATAGTGTTTTTTCCTGTGCCAAAGATAAATTTGTCATGAACCAAGACCCCTCTGAGATTTTACCCTTCTTGCAAACTAGTAAGTTAGCTGGGTGCTTGCAGAAAATATGAGACTCCTGGGTCAGAGACAGAGGACTTCAAGAGCCGTGTGGAAGCAGGCCTGGGTGGATGCTTTGCACACTATGGGTGTGTATCACAGTGAGGAACTCCAAAGTTAGGAAATCCTGATCCGAACCTGCCAGCCTTTGTTCCTGAGAGAGATGTTTGTTGTACTGGTTAGCAAACTAACCTGTCCTTTTCTCTAGAGAGAGAGAATATGCCTATTTTCCCAGTTGTTTACCTGAGAAGATAGTCTCGAACAAAGGCTGTTGATGTCTCTCTTCAGAAGATGTGCAGAAATATGGCTGCTTCTGGATCAGGTTCTCTCGTGAGGTTATAGTCGCGCTCGGCTGGGGTGCATCCATCTGAGGGCTTGACTGGACTGAGAGGACCTGCTTCCCAGCTCCTGCAGGTGGTGGTTGGTAGGTGTCACTTCCTCACCGCAGTTCACGAGTCTTCAGTTCCTTGTCTCATGGGCCTTTCCACAGAGCTGACTGCTCACGGTAAAGACAGCTAAGCTAGCTTAGCAGAGAGAGAGGAAGAGAGGCCCCAAAATAGAAGGCTCAGTCTTCATATCTGTTGGGAACTGACATTAAATTTGAATGTCTAGAGTCTTGATTCTCTTGAAAGGACATTTTAATGTTTGGCTAAACCATTAGTAAAGACAGGTTAATTTCTTTTTCACCTTGACAGTTGACAGGTATAAATCATCACATCTAGAGTATCAAAAACCTTTTGCTAATTGGGCTGTCCTAATGAATTACATTTCACTTTGGGCCAGTCAGTTTTACCATCTTTAAATAGGAATGGACAGTACCTTAACCCTGGCTTTCTGACTTGCTAACCTTGTCGTTAGCCACAGCGGATTGGGTAATAGCTTAACAATTGTAAACACTCATGTGGTAGTTAATCTGTGCCCAGGTTTGGTTCTGAGTGAGGGAGGGAGGGGGAAGTACCCAGAGAAATAAGATAATTTGCTCAATGTCACAAAGTTAGTAAAAGGCCAGTGTTCCGAGTCAAATCAGTACCCCCAAATTTAAGTATAAATCTGTATAAATAATTGACAGCCAAGGGCTTGAAATTATTTATTGGCTTTTATTAACATTTCAGATATGAAAGGTTTCTCAATCTATGGATGCTACTCAAATCTCTCTAGCCCTCCTGCAAAAATTGTTTCTGCATCCATTATATTTATCTTATGCTCAAATAATTTTTATTGTCTTAGGTCATAGGTAAATAGGAACCTCTGTCTTTTGGAGCACTTTCATTTACTCTGCTTTTCCCTCTAGAGCGCTCTCCCATTCGTTAGTGTTACAGAAAATATTTGATGTAACAGATTAATTTACATGCAAGAGTTTTTAAATAACAATTTCTCTGACTGCTTTTGACTCCCCCTTCTTCCCAAGAGTTTAGTAGTTGTGTCAGAGGCTCCATTATTGCTAAAGTTTTTGTGGTAAATTCTAGGGCCCTTTTACCTTTATTCCTGCTTCCTTTTTGTATTTAGTATTATTAATGTTTCTATTGGGGTACATGTGATTTAAGTTGTACTTTAAATTGCTAATGAGAATAGTGTATTTTTAGATTTCAGTATTTTTATTTAATATCACCTACATTTTCATAACTCAGAGATGTAGCTGTCAAGTTTTAGGAAGTCCGTGTGATAAGATTTTAAGTTAAGTTAGCTTCATATTTGTTTTGTAGCCTAAATTATGGTTAGTAAAGAATGGTTGTAAGATTTTGTTCATAAAGGGCAAGTACGATAAATTCTTACGAATCATTGACAGACAAACCATTTCCAACTCTCTATCGTGAAAACAGGTATTTTCAATGACAGTTTTTAATTTATTTTAGTTTTTTTTTCTGTTCATGCACAGCACTATACATTTAATTTGTATTAGAATCCTAATACCTTAGCTTATGGGTTAATACTAAAATGTGGTATAATAGAAAGAGCTTAGGTTTTAGAATGTGGCACAGGTTTTAGGATCTCAGTTCTAATCCTGACCCTAGTGCCTGCTTCCTGGGTGACTCTGGGTTAGTGCATAACCATGTCAGCTCTTTCCCTGCACTTGCTCAGTAGGAATGACAGCGAAGTGCCCCAGTGTTGTGTACTTTAAAATGAAATCATATGTGCCAAAACCTTGAGTGGGCTTTTCATTTTTATTTTTTTTCCCTCAATCTATTTTTAGAGTTTATTTTAGGAAAAGTGCAATCACACCCAGGTGCATGAACTGGTTGTGTCACAGGCTTCTCTCTGCCTCCCAGTGTTCGGACTTGGGCCCGAGCTTCTCCCTAATCTCTGGAGTTCCTTTCACCATCATACTTTTGGAATAAGACTAGTTAAAAATGACATTTTTTTCATTATGGAAATTCTCAAACATTCCTGAATGTTGAAGGACTAGTATAGAGAATGTCTGCATTTCCTCGGTAGAGGAGGATGCTAACATTTAGTATTGTCGAAGAATTGCTAACATTTTATCTTACTTTATTATATACATGCACAGTTGTGATACTGTGATTTATAACATACATGATGACCAAATATATTTCTCTTTTTTCCTAGCTCACAAACTCTTGGCATTTCCTAAGCCTTGAGAGCATTAAATGGTCTTTTGTTATGTTAATGAGGTGACTTTGAGACAGCAGCCAAAGTTTGGAGCTAGTGACCAGGAAAACCAACCTTGTGATTCGGAAAAGGTTGGAGCTTTCAGTCTCATCTCTGACCTCCAAGGAGGAGAGAACTGGAGATTGACAACTAGAGATTGAATCAGTTGTCAGTGGCCAGTGATTTAGTCAACCATGACTGAGTAATGAGGCCCCTATAAAAACCCCTTAAGGTCAAGGTTTGGAGGGCTTCCTGGTCAGTGAACACTTGTAGATGTGGGCAAAGTGGCACCCTCAGAGGGGACACGAAAGTTCCGTGCCTGTTCCTCATCCATCCCTTAAACTGCTCATCTCTTCCATTTTGCTTTTCCTGCATTATATCCTTTTATAATGAAGCGGTGATCTAGTATGTTTCTCTGAGTTCTGTGAGTCATTCTAGAAAATTGTCAAACCCCAGGAGAGGGTCATGAGAACCTCTGATTTAGATCTTTGATTCATTTTGAGTTAATTTCACATGATGCAAGCTGTAGAAAATTCTGCTCATGTCTCCGTCTCTTTCTCAACGTAGCGTTATTCCATTTGTAGAAGAGGGTCCTTTCTCCACTGAGTTGCCCTTACGCCTTCCAATGCAATCAATGCTTTATATTTCCACATGAGCTTTCAAATTAGTTATCACTTTCTACAACAAAGCCTGTTGGGTTATTGACTGGGATTGCACCGAATCTATAAATTTGGGGGGAGTTGAAATCTTAACAATATTGAGACTTCTAACTCATGAACACCATTTCTTTAGGTTTTCTTTCATTTCTTTCAGCCGTGCTTTGTAGTTTTCAGTGTTCAGCCCCTCCCCTCCCTGCTACCTGTTACTTAGTTATTAGTTTTAAGTAGCCTTTTTTGCAGATTCCTTCAGCTTTTTCATAAAATCAGATTGAGAATAAAGATAGTTTTACTTCTTTTTTTCGAGTCTGGATGCCTCTTTGTTTATTCATTTTGCCTGATTGTGCTGACTAGAACTCCCGGTACAGTGTTGAACAGAAGGAGTAGGAGCTGACATCGTATCTTGTTCCTGATCTTAGGAAGAAAGCATTTAGTCTTCTACCTTTAAGTCTGATGCTATCTATAGGTTTTTCGTAGATCTTTTTCTATTCCTGCTTTGTTGAGAATTTTGATCAGAAATGTATGTTGGCTTGCTGTCATGAAATTATGTTTTGTTTATTGAGTTTATTGTTTTTCTTTTTTAGTGTTTTAACTGGTGAATCACATCCATTGATTTTTGAATATTAAGCCAACTTTTCATTCTTGGAATAGACTCCATTTGGTCATCTGAAGTATACCTTTTCTTTGTTGTTTAATTAGATTTGATGAAATTTTGTCTAGAATTTTTATATCTACATCATGAGGAAAATTCTGTGGCTTTCTTAAAATGTCATTGCCAGGCTTTGGAATCACAGTAATGCTAGCTTTATAGAATGAGACTAGGAGTATTTCCTTTTTTTTCCTTTTCAGGAAGCCTGTGCACAATTGTATTTTTTCCCATAAATGTTTGGGAGAATTCACCAATTTTTTTTTAATGGGAAGGTTTTAAACTACAAATTCACTTTTTAACGTAGTTATTTAGGTATGTATTTCTTTTTGATTGGAACTTGGGTGCTTTGTGTCTTTCACGGTATTTGTCCAGTCCATCTAACTATTTATATTTATAGACGTAAAGTTGTTTGTAATATTCTCTTGCCTCCTTAATTCTGTACTATGTAGTGATGTCACCTCACTCATTCCTCATTGGTATTTTGTGTTTTCTTTTTTCCAGGTCAGCCTGGCCAGAAATTTATTATTATTATTATTTTTATTTTTATTTTTTTGGAGAACTAGCTCTGGTTTCACTGATTTTCTCTATTGTTTTTATGCTTTTTATTTCACTGATTACAGCTCATATCTTCATTATTTCTTTTCTCCTGCTAACTTTGGGTTACATATGTTCGTCTAGTTTTTTTAATATGGAAACTGAGGTCATTTATTTGAGATCATCTTTTCTGATACAGGCATTTAGTGCTCTAAATTTTCCTCTAAGTTCTACTTTAGCAACATTTCACAGGTATGTTATATTTTCACTTTCATTTAGTGTAAAATACTTTATTTCCTTTTAATTCCTTTTTCATTCCATGGGTTATTTTGAAATGTGCTAGTTTCCCAATTTTGGGGTATTTTCTCTTATTGATTTCTAATTTAATTTCTCTGTTATCTGAAAACATGCTTTATATGACTTGAATCTTTTAATTTCTGCTGAGACATGTTTTATGGCTCAGTATATGGTCGTGTTGGTAAACGTTCCATGTACTTGAATATTTGCTGTTGAGTAGATTGTTCTGTGTCAGTCACATCAAATTGGTTGATGGCGTATTCAAATTTTCCATATCCTTACCGCTTTTCTGTCTTCTTGTTTTGTTAATTTTGGGGGAAGAGAGTATTGAAATCTTCAGTGACCGAAAATGTGTCTGTCTCTGTTACTGCTTTGTGAATATCTTTTTACTACCCCTTCTTGTTTAAAGACTTTGTGTTGAGGTGATTCTCAGATCTCCTTAAGCCCTTTGAAAGCCTTCAGTGGTTATGGAGAGAAGCCTCATCATCACATGGCTGGGAAACTAGGATCAGTGAAAGAAATGAAGACTTTATGCTATCTTTAGTAGAAAATACTTTGCTTAAAACTCTTGTAGACTACATTCTGTAAGAGTTTTGAACTTTGGATTCACTCCTACAAGTTGAACCTGTTTTTTGCCTGGCAGAGAAAATAGAGTCATCTTTATTTTCCACCAACAGCTGAGGATGGTTTTAGAATTGTCTTCTTTGGAGCCTCATTAATAGTATAGGTGGAACTTTAGTTATAGTTTTCTTTGGTGTGCTGGAGGAGTAGGAGTCGGAGAAGAAAGCAGAGCAGTGAACTTAATGATTACTTAACCTATTCTTATTCTCTTGTGTTTGTAATTCAATCTAACTTACATTTTTTTAAGAATAAAAGGAAAATGTCTAGGTGATAAATGCATGGTTTGGTTTTTATAGTAATTATTATAAATATTGATGTACAGATACGTCAACCAAACCCCTAAGTTGTAGTCTTCAAGTGATTGACCCTTTCTGGGAGTCTGATGCCCGGAGCGGGGTCCACGTGCAGCACGGCCATTACTCTATATTCTGTAAGGCCTGCTGGTGAAGTAGCGAGAGGAGGAGGGGTCCTTGTTTAATCTGTTCTCAAGCTTCCTTGTATACTAGACTTCATTACAGGACATTATGGCACATCTTGTTTGCTAATCTCAGGGAGCTGGAGAGTTTTCTGACAGAGTTTTGGAGAGTCCATTTACTCTCTAATTCCCTTGGTTTTGGGTGGATTAGTGTGGTCTGCTCTGAGAGAGATCTTCCAGCCTTCTGACAGTAAGAGTGTTAGTTACGAATCTATGAGAAGAGAGTGAAAGAGTGGTCAGAAGAGACCGACATTTTCTGTAGAGATCTGGGAATTAGAATATATGGATTATAAAATATAAATTTGAAATTGTGTATATCAAAATTTCAAAATAAAGGGGTGTTTAGGACTTTCAGTTACTTTTATATTTGTACTTAAAAATTATTTTTATGTCTCTCTTGTTTAGTTGGCCTGTTTTTAGCCATGATATTCTTAGCTGTCCTGTGGGTTCCTGAGATAACTGGACTAAACTAATTCAAAGTCCCTTTGAGAAAAGGAACAGTTGCGTTTAGCAGTGATTATGCTGAAAAGAGTGCTCTTCTATTTTTGCTCACAAGTATGCACTCTGGCTGTTTGAGAATCCATACCTGAAATATATGATAGTGATAGTTTCTTCTCTTTATGCATAATTGAATTGTTTTTAACTTTAGTAACTTTAATGTTAGCAATAATACTCAGTTAAGTAGTAAATGGCTTTTTAAAATTAAGCTATCCAGTGTATCCTGTGTACTGATTGGCGAACAGTCCTCAGTTGTTGAACATGGAGTGCATTTCTGACTGGTGGACAGAGTATGGGCTTTGGAGTCGGACCCATTTTCCAGCCCTGCACCTTCTACTTACTATCGCCGAAACTGTGTCCATGTCCACGTCATCAGTGTAGAAATATCACCATGTACTCTGCAGAGTGGTTGTAAGAAATGATCCATCAGTGTGCTGTGGAATGTGACTGATTCTTTGAAGAATTGGTTTCCTGAGCAGATAATGTCTGGAATATGCAGCATACTCTCCTGTCAGAGGTTCCCACTACGTGTTAAGACATTGGGCTCTCAGAACCCCCTTGGTCAAGAAATCTGCTTTGCTTTGTTGAACTTGTCATTTCCCAGACAAAATTTCTCCACTCTTCCTTTCCCCTGCCCTGCTCCCCCTGTGGAATGCTTGCAACATATTTTAATTTACTTTCATTTCATGGAACATGGTTTTGAAAGAATGTACCTAGCACTGTGCACCTGATTAGTATTTTAAAAATAATAGTTTTCTCTTCTTCCATTGTTAATTTTAATGGTTTAAAACTGTATTGTAAACTCAGTCTTCTTCAATTTTAGTTAGCCTTCTAAGTAATTAGCCGTTTCCCTCCAGTTTTATTGAGATATCATTAACATACAACACTGTATTAAGTTTTAAGGTGTTCAGTTTAATGATTTCACATGTGTTATTGCAAAATGATTAACACAGTGAATATAGTTAACACCCATCTGTTCATTAAACAATTTATTATATTTTATTCCTAATTTTTTATCTTTTAAAAAGCTTATATTTTAAAACCAAAATTGTTGTAGACTTCTGTATAAAATCCAGGAAAAGCAAGTGCAGTGGTATGAGAGTAAGAATCTTAGAAACTCACTGGCTGCTCAAATTCTTGTTTCACTAATTCAACACAATTTAGTATTCATAAATATTCATAGTATTTCTTGAAGTGTTACTCCTAGCTCTATGAGAGTTACAGATGTATTGAAGGATGTGGTTTAGAAACTTCCTGCACCTGCTTTGAGCTGCTCAAAAGTAGGCACAAACTACTCATGTCTTTCTTGATGTGTAAGAATTTTCCAGATTTAAAAAATGAAAAATAATATCTTTGCAATAAAAGAGCAGTTGAGGCTAAAAAATAAAAAGTAGAAAAGTTATTGTTTCAGAAATAGAAAAAGATAAAAAGAATAAAATATAGATTAAAAGAATGAAAGTAATTTTAGATCCAGAGATATTTGTTGCTGATATCTTATCCTCCTAGACTTTTTCTTGTGTTTCACAAAAATGTTATACATGCTACTTTGTAGCATGCTTATTTTATTTAGAAGTGCAAAGCAAAGGACTTTTTAGGCCAGATGTCTGTTTGAAGCACCCTTATCATCCCCCAGAAGTCTACCCTCTTAAACCTGTTTTCAGATGGGGACTTTGAGGTTGGTGGAAGAATGGTAAGAGGAGAAAGCTCTGTTGGAGGGTAAATTGTCATACATTATATGATCAACTGTTAGTGTATGCAGAATTTGCAGAATTATGCAGAGTACACATGCTTTATTTTGGTGAGTTATGTTGTACTGACCTAAAAAAATTTTGTTAAGTTTATAGCTTAGAAGAAAAAGATGTTTGGAAATTTCAGGAGCTAACATACAAATTATTTACAACCAGACAAATATAAAACCTAAAATCATTGTTATGGAATGCTGGGTGGTTCCTTGCTTTTTAAAGTTACACTAATAGAAAGGAAGAGGACATTTTTCTTTTTCCCGTTTTTTAAAAAATTTATTTTTCAATTAAGAGTTGACATTCAATATTATATTAGTTTCAGGTGTACAGCATAGTGGTTTGATATTCATGTAATTTATAAAGGGATTCCCCAACTAGTCTAGTACCCACCTGACACTATACATACTTAGTCCAATATTATGGACTATGTTCCCTGTGTTGTACTTCACATCCCTGTGACCATTTTGTAAATACCAATTTGTACTTCTTAAATCCTTTACCTTTTTCACTTAGTTTCCTCCCTTCCCCCAATCTGGCATTTACCAGTTTCTTCTTTGTTTCTATGACTCTGTTTCTATCTGGTTTATTTTGTTCTTTAAATTCCACATATGAGTAAAATTATATGGCATTTGTCTTTCTCTGTCTGACTTTCTTCACTTAGTATAATACTCTCTAGGTCTATTCATGATATTTAAAATAGTAAGATTTCATTTTTTTTAATGCCTGAGTAATATTCCATAGCATATATGTACCACTTCTTTATCCAGTCATCTGTTGATGAGCATTCAGGTTGCTTTCCATATCTTGGCTGTTGTAAATAGCACTGCAGTGAACATAGGGTTGCATATAACTTTTTGAATTAGTGTTTGGTTTTCTTTGGATAAATGCCCAGAAGTGGAATTACTGGGTCATAGGGGGAATTTTTTCTTTTGATGAAATATATTCTTGAAAAAATGTTTTATTATTAAACATTTTAATCTTTAAAAAAAAATTTACAGCTTCATTTAATAGCATCAAGAACTGACAAGAAAAGAGATGAAATTCTATTACTATTTTTCTAGAGGAAAAAAGTAAGTAAGTATGTATGTATGCATTTATTTATTTGTTTCTTTGTTTAAATTAAAGGTGGCTACCATCCAGTGAAAATTGGAGACCTCTTCAATGGCCGGTATCATGTTATTAGGAAGCTTGGTTGGGGACACTTCTCTACTGTTTGGCTGTGCTGGGATATGCAGTAAGTGCTCTTTGTCATTTGTTCATTTGATTCCTGGCCTAGTTCAACATCTTTTTTTGGGAGAAGGTATGACTGAGGGGCACACTGTTTCTGTTGTGGCATGTAAAGTGCTTGTTAGAGCAGGCCTGCCTCATCTAGCTATACATTTCCTCCCCTCAGTTTGAAGTTCATTTTCCTTTTATCTTAAAGCACTTTCTTCTGCCTTTATATCTGAGGCTTATTATTTTTTAAGTACATTATACTGGGGCAATATTTTTTCCTAATAATTTATCATTACCAGAAAAACATTTCAAATATAAAATAATAATGTCTAGGCCTTTCAAATCAGAGGTTTCTGACTTTTTTTTTTAAAGCTATGACCTATCGTATGAAACACTATTGCTACCCCAGTACAACAAATATGCGTGTTGTGTGTGTGTATGTGTCTGCTGAAGCAAAAATGTCACAGGCTAATTCTTACCCTGATTCTATGTGGTGGGTGACATTTTCTAGTCTATATTATTTTCTCAGAAAAAAAAAAAAAAAACCAGAAACACAAAAGGGATCATTTTGACCCATGAACCCACTGCTTAATTATTGTTTCACAATTTGAAAAACACTGTTTTAAAGGAAAACTTATTAAAAGTTTCTATTTATTGAACATATCTCATTATAATGGTCACTTCTGCTAATAATATTAAAAAATATGCATTTTTTTAAGGGGGAAAAGATTTGTTGCAATGAAAGTTGTAAAAAGTGCCCAGCATTATACGGAGACAGCCTTGGATGAAATAAAATTGCTTAAATGTGTAAGTACTGCAAAATGTGAATGATTATTAGAAAAATTAACAATGTAAAATTTTACAGAGGGACTTTTCTGGGTTTTACTAAATCACAGTTGAATTTATTTTTTGTAAGTTCAAATATCAAATCTATTTTTAATTAAAAGCTTTAGTTGGTCTAGTGGAAGTGACTTTCAGTTTTAAATGCCTGTGTTCTTGATTTATTTTTCTTTCCATAGGTTAGAGAAAGTGATCCCAGTGACCCAAATAAAGACATGGTAGTGCAGCTAATCGATGACTTCAAGATTTCAGGCATGAATGGAATACGTATCCTTTCTGACAGTTCTGTTGCTTCCTAATGGCTGAGTTATACTGTTTTTTGTTTTGTTTTGTTTTTGAAAAATGGAAATATTTTAAGCCTGTGTAAACTTCTGTGTGCTGTATCATTCTCCACATAAAGCCTATATAGTGTTATCGCAGTATTATAAGTGGTATGCCTGGAGTTCTCTACAAGGGCCTTTTGGGGTTTTTCATATGGTAGCATCTGATAAAATTATTTTTTATGACACTTGATTTTGGCATAGAATTAATTATTAATTTTTTTTATTCTAGTGAAGTTTATTCTTGCAGTAGTAATTGGAAGCATATCCCAATAGTTCTTTTTGCTTTAATCTTTAAGGAATTTATGCACAAGGGCTAGGTATCCTTCAGTAGCTGCAAAGAATCACGTTAGTTTGAGGCAATTAAAGGCAAAATGCTTTGCTAATGTCAGCATGGCAGAGTTGCACTTGATCCTGCCGGGCATTGTCTTTCTACCAGGTGAATATGGAAGTGTGCTGGTTTGTGTTGTTTGCTCCCAGTTTATCTGCTTTGGAAAAGCCTGGAAAAACTAAAGTGATACATTTTCTCTGCTGGTTGGTAAATCTCACAGAAGCCAGTGCTTACTGGAGGGAAACCTCCATTGTTCTTCTTTAAAAACATTTATAATGTAAACTTTGCAACATACATAAAACTGGAGAATGTAATACAGTGGATCTCTTTAAATCTATAACCCAAATTCAATAATTATCAAGATCTGACCACAGTTACTTCATTTACCCGTATCTCTTGCTGAATTATTTCAAAACAAACCCTAGACGTCCTGTTTTTTCTTTTTCCCTACAAGTCTCAGTATGCATCTTTTGAAAATAATATGGACTTTAAAAATTATGAAACTCATCAAATAAAGATAATTTCTTTATTTGATACAAATTTTCTTTATAATGGAAAAATAACTTTTTAAGAGATGTTTTGAATCATATTTCAACAAACAAGATTATTTTTTCCTATCTTTTTCTCTTATCTGTATCAACTTATTTTAGCTGTTTAATGATTATTCAGCTTTTTTTTCTTTTTCATTAGAGTGTCATAATGAGTATTTGCTTTGCTTTCTCATAAAGAAGTTATCTCACTGGAATTAATGATTCTTGAAAGATGAAAGTTTCTTAGTTACCTCTTCCTTTGCTTTTTAACTAGAGAAGGCTTCATCTTAATTCTAGGTCCTATTGGAAACGAAATGTGTCTAACAAGAAGATAGAGAGCAAAGGTACCTTATGCCTTATTTCCCATTCTCTTTTGAGAATATCACTTTTGACTGGGCTGCTGGTGAGTTGTTTGAATTCATGTTAGTTTTGGGGGGAGGGGCGCAGGTGGAAAGGACTGGATATTGTGGAAAGGAGCTTTGGTCTTCACCTTCCCTTTGCCTGGGATGTTGGTAAAGGACAGCTGCAGGGCATCAGTGAATGCCCAGTAATCCAAGAATTATAGGTTCTGGCTGATAGCATATGGAGAACAGATAATATTTTTATTATCCAGAATGATCTTTCCAGTATTTTCATATTGGATCCTCTAAGACAGCTCCTCATTTGCCTAATGGAGGTGACACAGCAGCTCCCCCCACTTCCATGGGTTTGCTTTCTGCAGTTTCAGTTATCCATGGTCTGGAAATATTAAATAGAAAAATCCCAGAAATAGTTCATAAGTTATAAATCGAATACCATTTTGAGTAGCATGATGAAGTCTCACACCTTCTTGCTCTGTCTTGGCCAGGACATGAATCATCCTTTTGTCTAGCCTATGCGTGCTGTGTGCACTTCTTGCTTGTTAGTCACTTAGTAGCTGTCTCAGTTATCAGATTGACTGAGGCAGCTACTAAGTGACTTAATGGGCAAAGCAGTGCTTGTATTAAATTAACCCATACAGTAGCTTAATGCTGTGTCATTCGCCTTGCTCCATTTCATCCTCTAGGCATTTTATTATGTCACAAAATGGAGAGGGGGGAGTACAGTACATTAAGGTATTTTGAGAGAGACTACATTCATGGATCATTTATTACAGTATATTGTTAGAATTGTTCTATTTTATCATTAGTTATTGTTAACTTCTTGCTATGCCTAATTTTTAAATTGCATCATGGGTATGAATGTATAGGAAAAAGCGTAGTACACATAGGGTTCGGTAATATTCGCCGTTTAAGGCATCCACAAGGTATTTTGGGATGTATCTTTCTTGGATAAGGGAGTGTCTACTGTACTTTTATTTTGCAAATTCAGGGATGTTGAATTTCTTATTCAGAGCCCTGATGGCTGATGAATGTCAGGGATGTGTCAAGAGTCTTCTCCTTCCTGGTCTTTAACTGTTTCCTTTATGTCATTTTGGGAACAGATCCAGCGTTTTGATATTTTAACTACTCAGGATCCAGAAGCCTGAGTACAACGCTGTCTCCCAGCTTAAATTCAAGGATGATATCCCGTTTCTGCGTCTGCTAAGTCTTAGTCCTGTAGGGAAAAATTCCTCTCACACCCGATGTATTTGAGATTTTTATACAGGCATATCTTGGAGATATTGTGGGTTCAGTTCCAGAACGCTGGAACTGAAGCGTGTTGTAATCTTTCTGTTGGTAGAAGAAGAGCCTTGCTTTAAATTTGTTAAAAAACAGAACATGTGAAGTACAATAATATGAACTGTGCCTCTATTTCTTTTAGAGATTGGATTTGAGGGTTTTAGCAAGTACCAGTAAGTAACTGCTGATGTCACCTCGCCCTTTGTCTCAATATAATTTCTCTTAATTTGTGGGTGCATTTTCCCCTTTTTTGATAGATGGAAAGATAGAGCTGGTCCTTCTCTGCTCCTGCTTTCCATATGAGCCTGTTTGTTTATGGGCAGGCAGGGCAGGCCCCTCTGCTTTGCATCAGATCTGCAAGGCAGTGCCTGTGACAGCTCACAGGGAGATGGTTTCTTTGGAGAAAAGACATAATGTGTAGATAAATTTTTTTTAAACATATCTACATACTAGTGACTATTTTTACTGTTAAATAACATGCTCTAAAACCAACGTAGTCTAGATTTGTCAATGATTTGAGAAGACATTGTTCATCACATAGAAACCTTGGGCTTCGGCTGTATGTCTGTTACTCACTGCCAGTTTTTGCAGTGAGCCTGAGAAATAGTAAGAAATTTCTGGTCTTAGATTATCTATGAATATATTTGTAGTGCATGTGTTCTCTAACATTGTAGAAATATTTTTATTAAAAATATTTAAAGCAATAGTAACTGTGATGTAGATACAGATATTGTGAAAAGTAGTAAATCAATTAATCTTCTTTAATAACCTATTTATAGGCCTCCAGTGATGAATCAGATATTCTCAGAAGATTTCAGAGCCATTTAAAATCTTCTTGTATGAATGACAAATAGATTTGTATTATGGGCCATAGTTTGGAGTGTTGATGGTTGAGTAGAATTTCTATTAAAAAAAAATATATCAGATTTCTGAGATTTTATTATAGGTTGCTCTTAAATGCCATATTTTATATTGTGATCATACATTTTTTAAAACTATTAAAATTGATCTAGTTATACAATAAAAGTTTATTGAAGAAAAGATTAAATGTCTTTATTGTGTTTGATAAATTTAAAACATATAAAACGTGTTTTATGTGACCTATGGAATAGAAATTTAGGCAGGCAGGCAGGACACTTAAGAGGGGAGTTCTTTTTTTTTTTTTTCCTCATCAATTTCTGTGAGGTTCCCATTGTTGTTCATTTTTATTAAAGCTAAGTGTGGAATTGAATTATCACTACCACTCTTCAACTGTAATGCAGGATTGTTCTTTATACTCTCTGAGGTTTCCTCCTCGTTTCTTTGTGGGGATAAGTATATAATTCCATATGGTTGTTACAAGTACACTTTAAGTAATATATGGCACATAATAAATACTTAGTAAATGCTAGATTGTTTTATTTAGGTGAGAAATAGTAAATGACTACTTTTGTTATTGGTAGTATTAATGTCACATTTTATGAAGAAATGTTTTGCTAAGTGCCGTATTGATGCTGCTTTTAGAAATTACATCAGTCTAGAAATGTGTCTGCAAACGATCCTTAACCATATCCCAGATGTCTGCATGGTCTTTGAAGTGCTTGGCCACCATCTCCTCAAGTGGATCATCAAGTCAAACTATCAAGGCCTTCCAGTTCGTTGTGTGAAGAGTATCATTCGACAGGTAAGGCTTATAAGGGCAGCCCCCAGACCCCAAAACCTAACTGGCTGGGCTTTCAACATGAATTCCTGTTTGTTCTTTTTTTAAAATACATATACATACATACACATATATATTTTAATACATATAATTCTGGTTTTTAAAATATGTACATATATAATAGTGCATAACATTTTAAACTTGTTACATCAATTTTATATTTAATGATATAATATTCTGTTTTGTAAAGGGAGCAATATAAATTTCAGGCATACATTTCTTTTGATCTTTTTAAGGTAGTGAAATTGTATAATGAAAAATGGTTTTACCTAATATAATTATTATAAAATGTCCCACTTAGTCCTTTAGAAAATAATTAAGAAGAAATAGATTATTTATTGTGTTTATTTTAAGCTTTTTCTAAGTATCTGGATAAAGACTAAAATAAAATGAAAGATAATTTAAGGAATGCTTGTTACGTAGAGATTATTGTATTAGATTTGTGCTTTGTTCAGTTGTCTTGACTAAAGAAAATGTTCAGCTAGGGTCTAGACCGTTCGGTGACAGCTACTCTAGCAAGTATTTATAGAATGAAAGTATACATATATGGAAGATCTCTTTCTAATTAGAAACGTTTATCAGATTCAGCTTTTGCATGGAATATATCAGTGTGTATTCCACTCATTGCCTTTGCAGCCTAAATTAGGAAGGCTGTAGATATGACTTATTCTGGATTACCTATTGTGATATAATGATAATTACTATGGATAATTCTTCAGAGTAAGTAGTATGTCACGAGGATTGCTTGGTTTGCTTGAGAAGAGCACTAAGTTTAGGGTTTGAAGCCCTTCCCTTGTCCCTAGGTCCGGATCCTGAGCTAGATTTCCCTGAGGGTTGACCTGAAATATAGACCTTGGTGCATAATTCTTAAACAGGAAAAGAATGAGGGAATGATTTTCAATTGAAGAATTGTGAATTCAAGAGATAGGGACCTCAAAAAAGAACCTTCCTAGCAATTGTATGTAATATTTGCATACATGCATATGAGTAGGTTTTTAAACCCATTTTATAAAAAATTTTAAGCTAAAATTTGTTTAATGAAAGCATCCTAGATTTTGCTTTTGAAATTTTGTGTAGGTAGCTTTGTTTAGTCAGCCTGTGTAGTCACCTCTTCATTTATCTTTGTCCTTTTGTAGTGAAAATTTGCAGCTTGTCTTCTAATATTATAGATGTTACCTGGGGGGGGAGGGGCTGGAAAGAGAAGGGCTCTTTGTACTGGCTTATATTGGCTTATACAGCACTATGCTTATACATAGTATTACGTTAGGTGTGCATATGTGTCTAGTATAGATTTTTGGCCAGCTTTTAATACGTCTGTTCCTCTTTAGATTTTAGCATTTTAATTTATTTTAACATGGTAATATCTCACATGAAGAAAACAATACTTTCCCTTTAATGTAGAAGATATGTGGTGAGGAGGGAAATTAGTATGTTAATTGGAGTTACTCGATCCCCAAGTGACACTTCAGTATTTATTAACTGTATTAGTGGCAACTCTTGTTAAAACTCTGAAATAGATTCTTAATTATCTCTGATAAATCCTGAAAATATTAAAGGATTTATATATTTAACAAAAAGTAAATAATTTTAGAAATGCCATTTTGCATGTTTTTCATACAGGTTCTATATTCCCCTGAACCCTGTATTTTCAAAGATGTCTGCTATTGACATAGGTGACTGACCATGTCACCACAACTCAGGTGTGGTGGCAGTGTAAGTAGGTGAATTAACAAGTAAACCATTGACACTTATTTTGTATTTCAGAATGGGAAAACCAAAATCTAACCTTTCTTAGCAAATGAAAGAGTTTATAAATATAAAGATGAAATTTTTGGAGTTTATTGGAACTTTAATGCATATTTGCTTAATGCAGAAATGCCTTAGTGACTGTATTATCCTCACGGTGATCCACATATACTGTGCTCTGGAGACTAAGAGTTCTTGTGGTATTTTATTGTTCTAGAAAAATTTCAAGATGAAATTTTGATTTTACATCATCTGCACTTAATTCTTGTAGACATTGTGAGTAGAAGTTTGTTTTATTGTGAACCCATCTTTCATTGTATTTAAGAAAAATATTGTCATGGAATCTGGATATTTTTTCCCCCTAATATTTTTACTTTAAAGTAGTAAGTTGTTATATATCCCCAGTTCATAATCTTTGTACCTGAATTTCCCTTTATTCCCTATGATTCAGTCTGTGGCTTTAGCATTGACTCCTAGGTAGTACTGAGAAGGTCCTTTATTAATTGACCTACACAGTTATGTCCCTTCCCACAACAAGACAAGGTAGGGGCAGCTTTCTAATATTCTTTCCATGTGTCCTCCTTCACCTTCAAAGTCAGGTATATGCGACTGCGTTTCAGTCGTCCCCATGGCCTTGTTATTTGCCATACTTCACTAGTTACTTAGCCTTTGACTTCCTCCTGTTCTGTGTCTTTTACTTTTGATGTTCTTTCCATTTCTAACACCATCATAGGCTTCTCTCTGCTCTCTCAGAGTCCAGCCCTGTGCCTGTTTTCCTTATTCCAGTTTATTATTCTTTCTGTTGGCAGTTATCTTCCCAAGTGAAACTTCATTTTAATGATTCACAATCCCCATTTACAGACTTTTAGTGGCTTTCTATGGCCTATTTTCTAAAGTTTAACATTGTCAGCTTCATGAAACAGTATATGGCATGATAAAGAGCTTGGGTTTGATTGCCCTATACCCCCTACTTTAGTTAAAAGACTTCGGTCAGGTTACTTACCCTCCTTGGGCCACAATTTCACCATAAATTAAAGAATAATAAGGTAGCTTCCTTATTAGGCTATTGTTATGATGTAAAGGGATACTATTATTAATAATTATAAATATTTCTTCAGTGCTTTCTGTGTGCCAGCCACAGTTCTAATTCATTTGCAGATTTTAATTAATTGAAACCTCACAATAACTCCACGGCATAGGTGTTTTTACTCTCCCGATTTTATGGAAGTGGAACTGAGGTATAGAGAGGTTAAGTAAGTTGTCCCTGGTCAGAAAGTAACTTAAAAAGTAGCACATGGTGGAGCAGGAATTCAAACCCAGATAGTCTGGCTTTCGAGCTCATGCTTTTACCATTTTGCCAAGCAGCACACACATCGTATCTTTAGAATTGTTCTCAATCTGTGTCCACTGAGAGCTAAAGCACAATTCTTCTTATGAACCTGTTTAAGGTCTTCTACCATCCGGTGTCAGCCCAGATTTCCCCTTACCAACTCTGATTCAGCTCTTAGCTCCAGGCAGGTAAATTTTCCCTCATTAATTAATCTTTTAAAATATGTAATACACACGAGTGTTGTAGAATACGTGTCCTTCAGGCACCCAGTTTTCCTCCTGGAGTCAACCAAGTTTCTAATTTCTTATGAATATGCAAAGATATCCTAAGCATTTATAAACACCTGCCTATATACCAGAAATTTTATTCACAAATTTTTACTAGTTTTATTTTGTAGCTATTTTAGAGAAAATACTCACAGTGCCATTTTTTAGCTCCACATCAGTGATCATTTCCTTTGTCCCAGGCTGCTGGAAACACCTTTCTTTCTTTTCTCCCCATGACTTTAAAGATTCAAGCAGAACACTGCTTCTGTGATGAGGGCTTCTCGTGCTCCCCCAATTAAGGAAGCAATGTCTTTTCTCCTCAGGGTGCCTGGGGCCTGCACTTGCTCCTAATGGCTGCGGGGTCTTTGTAAGCCAGAGCCTCTCAGTCCTGGTGCTGGGCTGACATTTGGACTGCATGCATGATCCTTTGTTGTGGGTGCTTTTCCTGCGTATGATTGCAGGGTGTTAGGCAGCATCGCTGGCCTCTGCCCACTGGCGTCAGCCACCACCACCCCAAGTTGTGAACTTTGTCAAATGGTCCCAAGGAAGCAAAGTTTCCTTCTATTGAGAACCACTGGAATAGAGGAAATGGCAGTGGGACACGCCTTGGCAATAGACTTAATTTCAAATTCTGACTTTGGTGCTGTTTTGTGACCCCAATGATCAAGTTACTAAGCCTCTGTGAGTCCGTTTTCTCATTTGTAAAATTGGGATGATAATACATAAGTCGTGGCTTTCTTGTGGAGATGAACTCAGAGTGCTAGTGGTAACGCACGCAGCGGAGCGCTCGGCACCCAGTGGCCGTCCTGTCTCAGTCCTGTCCCTCCGGCTGCGTCGTGCACATCTCAGAGTAAGACACACGGTGTGAGTTCTGCGTCTCTTCCTTGTTTCCTGCTTCTAGTGGATGGTCAGAAAATGTTTTTGATAAGTTATCTTTTCCTAAATGAAGAAATGTGTCTGCTCCTCTTATTCTGATTTTACAGAATAGTTGACCTGTGATTGGACGTGGGTAAAATGTTGCCACTTACTATTTTCTAAAAGTGGTAACATAATTTAAGCTGCTTTTTTTCAGGGTTTTCTATACACTTGCTGTTGACCCTTTAATCAGTTCTTAGCTGTCCTTGTGTAGCCATGGTGACCTTGTACTGGGCCGGAGGACAGCCATTCTGGTCACTTCTGGTGTTGATGGAGAGAGCTCATCATGTGCAGTGGACAGCAGCCCCTCCTCCACTCCCGCCAGGCTGCTTCTCTGGCCTCAAGCATGGAGTCTCGTGGTTGTCTGTTTATCTGCCCCATAGCTTTCTTTTTTTCTTTTTCCTTTCTAAATCAGCTTTATCAAGATCTATTTTATGTCAAGTTTTTAATTCTGAAGCCAAAAGAAGAAAAATGGTGCTGGTGTTGGCAGTATTTGTTACTTGTGGTACATTAAAGATGTTCCACACGTGATGGTTTCTTTAAACACCTTTGCTGTTCTGTGAACATAGCTTTGACTTCATGTAAGGGTAGCTGATTTTAATGTTGTTATTATTTTTTGTTAACACGATTGTCACTTTTATTTTGGTCTTTTAGGCGCTCACTGTTGTAAGTGCTTCAGTTGTGTTATACACTCTAGTCCTTACCACAGCCTTACGAGGTCAGGGACATTATTATCTCTACTCTGCAGAAGGCCTTGCACAAGGAGGATGGAAACTTCCTCAGGTCCTGCAGTTACTGTGGTGGGGGAACCAAGACTGGACTCTAAGAGGCATAACTTTGGATTCCCTTCTCTCAGCTGCAGGGTAGTATGAGATGTCTACATTGAAAGATTTGGGAGCGTTTTAAATTCTAGCACGTCTTGTGAAAAGTGTGCATTAGTGTCCCTGTGTGTAGTAAGTGGTTTCCCTTAATAGTAGAGCTGACAGTTAGATTGTTTACAAGCACAGCCATTAGGTTTTAACAGGTAATTTATAATTTGTCACATGTACTGCAATATGTAAGTTCAGGAAGACTTTGAAAATGAAGTACTTTTCCAAACCCACCTTTGGTGGAGTGGTGGAGCCTGCGGGCATACCAAGAGCTGTGGCCCTGCCTGGCAGGTTGACTCATTTGTTGTCACAGATTTTATCAGTTTTATCTGTACTTTAGCATTTGCCATTTTAATTATTTCACTGGTCCTAATCATCAGTGAACTCATTCTGATCAAGACAGTTGTTGAATTTTAGCTCAGAAGATAAATTTTAAATTGATAAGCATATTTATATTCTTGGACTTGTTCAATGTGGGATTCTATGCTAACTTGGAATTCTCAAAATGTTGGGTCCTCAACTCAGAAATATGGCGAAGTCGCCCCCTTTTAAGAGAGTGAAGCCTTTCCCCCCCGCACTCATTACTCCGCAGTCTGCATGGTGAGCATGTGGTTTATCTTTTGTCCTGACTGCACTCAAGTACAGCTGCTGGGTTTTCTCGTGACCTCTCTCCAGGCAGTGTTAGAAAAAGGCAAGGAGCAGAGGGCTGTTTCAGGACAAGGGCGACGGTGTCCACTGACACTTTGGTCTGACTGTCTCATTCTCGTCCTCTCTTATTGTAGCAGGTATTTTCCGCTCTTCTTCACTCACTTTGTCACACGTCTCAGGAGCAGTTCGTAGGATTTACCTTATGTCTGGCTTAGTAAGGAAGAGAAATCCAGAGGGAGCATTAGCTTTCCTAGGAAGAAAGTTTCTTAGCTTCAGGAGAGCTGCTCTGGCGTCTCCCCCACATCCAGAAGAATCCGTACTCGAGTGAAGTGCCCTTGCCCAGGGCCAGCGCGCTCTGCCCTGCCCGCGTACCTAGCCGCCAGCGGGGTATCCCTGGTGCTGCATTAGGAAGGCTTTACTCACAAGATAGGGGCAGGCCGAGTCTCTGCGGCCTTGCGCTGTGTTCAGGTAGGGGTGAGGAAGAGGGTCCTCATGTTGTGACGAGTCATAAAGTAGTTTGGAAACTTGCTCTCATTCTGTTTCTCTTTGCCTTTTAAGATTTTGGGGAAAGCATCGCTGTGGGTGGTGAGCAGAGCCAAGGAGATGCCTTTAAGACAAGTCACCACATTACTCTCAATTTACTCTTCCTCTTATCTTCTGCAGGATTACAAGACCTATTTCTAGCAATCTGTGGGAGAAAGGAGCAGACTTATGTCGTTAACACTCTGACGCGGTTCACAGGTGTATAGGGAGCAACCTGAGGGGCCTTCTTGACTGGGCCCCTTATTTTATAGCTGAACTTAAGGGAAAGGACTTGCTCTGAGACGTAGCTGGTTGTTCCTGTCGAAGAACTGGAGTTTCTCACTCCCAGCCCTGGGCTCGCTCTGCCTTTGCTTCTTCGCTGCTGCTGACCTGCAAGTCTTTCTCCCATGGAGGAACCTCGCTCCTGCCCTGGGAGGGTGTGTTTGGCTCCTTTGAGTGGATGCAGCCCTGTCCCTGGCCCATATATGGTTAGATTGATCTCTGCTTTCTTGATAGCTGTAGATTCGAACAGATGGCAGCCAAAGAATTTTTACAGCCTCTGCTGCCTCCTGCTGATGAGGCCAAGTATGTTTTCCTATGCAAGAAAGACAAATATACCACGATTTGACAAATGAATGCAACAGGGGAGAAATTAGTCAAGGCTGCTTTTAACTGTTTATCAGAATTTGCAAGGGGAGATCTGTCCTTGAACATGAAGCATGAGTCATTGATATTTATTTTCTGCATCATCATTGTAATTCTGCAGAAACTGTTTTATGATTGTCCACCATTATTGTTTGATTCTGGGTTCTGTCTGGGGTGCTTTATTGCTTTAAAACACACTAGCTGAGAACAGAAATTATATTTTTGAAAATAAAACGATTCTTCTTAGCTTATTAGATAAAGGCCTTTTTTTATTTTGAAAAAATAGCATGGAATTAATAGAAGTTATGGAATAAGATTATGGACTTTCATTGTTGGAATGTACCACAGAAGTTATCAAGTAGAGCCTATCACGTGAGAGATGGAAGAATTGAGACTGGAGAGGTTTAATAAGTGACTTAGAAAAATCATAGTTATTTAGTCAATATCAGTACAAGTCTTCTGGCTTAGTTCAGTTTTACCACTTATTTTGAGCTTCCTATGAGTTAGAACTTGTTTTTGTCTTTTCCACAGATTATTTCTAATAGGTACATTTTCCCCTTTTTTATAGATATGAAAATGGAAGCTCAGACAGCTTCAGAGTGACTTGCTCTGATTGAGCAACAGTTTAGGAACAGCGTTGAGTCTCAAGGTTGTTTTAATGCTACGTCTCTTAGCTGTTTCTTTTCCTTTAATGATTTGGATTCTCAGGGGTGAAGTCTTTTTGCTTGTGTTCATAGACGTTATAAGCTGAGCTTCTTGAGGAAAGTTAATCCAGTTGAGTGCAATAGCCAATATTTTAAAAATCTGGAATCTTAAATTCTTGCTGAGAACACTTGGCTTGTCTTGAGTGCCTCATTGTTGTTGGGAGCTCATATCAACACATTTGGATGGTGAGTCACATGACCTGTTACCTGTGCAGCATCCCCCACAGTAAAACAACCTAAGAACAGTGAAAGTCCTAGGGTGGAAAGATACAGCTGCTGGTGGATAAGATGTTGGTGGGAAGATCCTTAGGAAAGGTACTGACATTTACTGGTACTGCTTGCTAGGAACTCAGCCACGTGATAAATTGTATTTGCTGTGCCCGTGGTTCAGCTTGGTTCCTTTTTGGCCAGTCCCCTCCCCCAGCCCCTGGCATGAAACAATGAGTTCTGTGAGGACACCAGGACCATATAAGCCCCATAAAGACAGGGAACTTTGTATACTGCTACGTGTCAAATACCTAGACCAGCGTGTGGCCAATGATCGGCCTAGTATCATTGGTGGATATTAGTCAGTGCAGTCACATAAAAATACTTCCTAAGAAAAGTTATTATTGATGAGAGATTTTCATCCTGTTGGAGAGAGAGGTCTTTCTGTTTTTATTTTTTTTCTAAAACCTGTTTCCTTATTTTCTGTTGCTGTACTGTCTGATAAGGTTGTTTAGCCAGATACTCAAGGTAGACAGAAGAAACACTGAATTTTTGTTGAGAACTTTCCAGAGTTGGATGATATGATATATCTTCTGCTTGTCTTTTTCTCAGTTTCTTTTGTAAACAAGTCCCTTAAATAACTTAAAATGTTTGGATGATATTTGTTAAATGCTAATGTTTATTAAGCATGCACAATTTATAATCTATAGGAACATGATCAGAAAAGAATGAAATTTCTTGTTAATGGAAATAAGACCAGAAAAACTTAGGCCTTTTTTTCTGCAGTGTATGCAGTGTATCCATAGTATTAGTCACTGTGGAAATGCAGATCAATGTGATAGACCCTTCATACCCACTAGAGTCACTGAAATAAAAAAGACAAAACAGCAGGCATTAGCCATGATGAAGAAATTGGAACCTTCATACATGGCTAGTGGGATTGTAAAGTGGAGCAGCCACTGTATAAAGCAGCTTGGTAGTCCAAAAAGGAGCTAAACATAGAGTTACCTTATGACCCAGCAGTTGCTCTCATAGGTATATACTCAAGAAAAATAAAAAACATATATTCACACAGAAACTTGAAAATGGCAGTATTATTTATAATAGCCCCAAAGTGGAAAACACCCAAATGTCCATCAAGTGGTTGGCTAAACAAAATGTGGTATGTCCAGTGGAACATTATTTGACAATTAAAAGAATGAAGTATTGATATATACTACACATGAACGAACCTTGAAACATTATGCCAGTTACAAAAGACAACTTAGTGTGATTCCACGTATATAAAATGTCCAGAGTCAGAAAATAGATGAGTGGTTACTTAGGGTTAGAGGAGTTTGAAGGAGATGAAGTGACTGCTGCTTTTTTGGCTAATGATTAGATAGTGCTGATGGTTGCAAGTGGAAATACCACTGAGTTACACACCTACAAGGGTGAATGGCATGGTATGTAATTTACATCTCAATAAAATTATTTAAAAAGTATATCTATATATGCATTTGCTCCATGAGCAAAAGTAATCTCTGGAATTATACTCACTGGTTGCTTGTGGGAAAGAACTGCATTCCTTTGGGGGCTGGGGTGGGGAGGGAGGAAGACATTTACTAAACAGCCATTTCTGTCTATTGAATTTTGTGCCTTGTGATAATATTACTTATTTCACAAGTTAATGTTGAATAATGAAGGTATTAATAACTCATCTCCTCTCTTGATTTTACTATGACCAGGTCCTACAGGGGTTAGATTATCTACACAGTAAGTGCAAGATCATTCACACTGACATAAAGCCAGAAAACATCTTGATGTGTGTGGACGATGCCTATGTGAGAAGAATGGCGGCGGAGGCCACTGAGTGGCAGAAAGCAGGTGCTCCTCCTCCTTCAGGATCTGCAGGTGAGCCAGCTTTGTGTCAGTCAGTTCAGGAACATTGAGAGCCTCGTAAGTTGCATATTAAAGACAGTTGAGGCAAAAGTGTTCGTACAAGGAATTTTGTAAGTGCCCGATTGCTAGAAATAACTAGACCTTTTTCTTGAGAAGGTGCCCCAATTAAATTATACTTTACTATTTAGATTATTTGTTCTCTCTTAAACGGCCATTTAAATTCTTACTTGCCAATGCTTCATCTGCTTTTGAACATTTTTCTGTGTTGTCCACTTCCCTGCCAAGGGGTATGTAATATCAGGTTTCATGTAGCAGACCTGTAGTCAGCAGAAGTTTTTTTCTAGCTTCAGGTTTGTTAGAATGCTTCCTAGTCTTAAGTTAGCGTAGCTACCTCAGTCTGAGCCTAACTGGTGTATGTGGAATCAGTTGCAGAAGACTCAAGGGTGGGAGGAGAATACCTAGTGACCTGGGTATAAGTGTGCAGAGTTTTATGTCTGGTTTTCTCCCAGTGTAATGAAATGCTCAGTGTCAGTGAAGTGTTAACTTTGTTCTCACCCTCTCTTTATAACAATATCTGTGCCCTAGTGTGTTGTCAGGCAAGTGTGCACGCTGAAGGCCTATGGCTCCGAGACTGGGTGTTTTTGGAGATACAGTGCCGCTGAATCTTGTTTTCTTACCATCAGGGTGATTTTTAGATCGTGGAACCATAGTCTGTCAAGCTTTTGAGGTTGGCAAGGTCTGGTCATTTGATTTCCAGAATATTTACTGCGGTATTTGATTTACTTTGGTTGTATAAACTTGCTCAATGTACATATTCCAAAGTGTTCATTGTTTATAAAACAAATTTGGTTTGATGACTGTGTTAGTTTGTAAACTCGCCTCCATTTTCTTATCAGTCTGTGCTTTGGGTTTGAGTGTTTTTGAAATGAATGGGTATTTAATTTTAGAGAAATAAGAGAAATGGCTCCACACTGGACAACTGCTGCTGTGCTTTTGAAGAGCCAGTCATTTATTTGAGTTGGGTAAACATTTTGTAGAGCTGTATGACTCAGAAGCTCTGCTCTTAAACAGTTGTTGAAGTTGGATAGCCGTTAAAAGGCATTAATTATTTAATTTTACAATTTAAATTACATTAAGACATGTATCAGTTTTTCTCTAAATAGTTGTTTTGTTTTGTTTTGTTTTAGTGAGTACGGCTCCACAGCAAAAACCTGTAAGTACTTACACATAGACGTATATGTTCACCTTCATGTCAAAAGCAAGTTTATTGTTGAACTTTACAAGTTATAACATTTGTTCGTTTCTCTCTGCAGTCATTTTTCATTTGTTTTGAGGAATTTTTTTTGTTCCTTTGTCAATTACAGATGTTATAATGTATGTTAATGTAAAAGACAGATTACATTTTAAATATTGTGTATCCTTGAATATGTAAGACTTATATTTTGATAAGCTGAACTGATATTTAGAGTTGTTCAGTGAGAGCTGTTCTGAGTTTGACATTTATTTTCTTCATATACTTTCGTGAGTGCTGTTGGCTGAGACCGGTAAAATATGAGGCAATGGAGGTAGAATTTATTAAAGTTTAGATTAGTCTGAAAACATTTGCCCTTCTTTCTGACTGGATTCTAATTTACCTATTTTTTTTTTTTCCTGAAGCTGTTCTAATTTTTTTCTAGCCAGTAGTTAAATATGAAAGAGTATTATCTATTTTATGGTCCTGTCAAAACACTAAGTCTAGTCAAATGAAGAAAACTGCCTGGAAGTAAATCGTGCCCCAGTGGACCTCAGCCTGGCTTGGTTCCAGTAGAGGACAATGTATATATCCCGAATTGATGAGTCACCTACAGATTTTAAAAGAGCTTTGTGAACTCTGTGAAAGTTCGAGAGCTATATAAAAGCATTTGAAAAGAAACGTCCAGAAATTCAGAGTGCTGCCACAGCCGTTGGTTTGAAAGGGGAATCCCAGGACAGGATTCTTGGTCATTCCTCCTGGCCTGCCGAGCAGCCCAGCCGAGCAGCCCAGCCGAGCCGTCTCCCGTAGTTTCCCATGGCCCGAGCAGCTTGTTTTGATTACTGATTCTGTGAAAACTGGAGGCACTCATTGCCAGTACTTTCCAATTCAGATGGCTCTGGTTGGAGGCAGACTCAAACCGGCTTTTTCTTTTTTTTCTTTACTTCATATGCCCAATTTTTACATTCATGCAGCCCTGGCTGTTGATGACAGTTCAGTGTGTGAGACCCAACTGTTGACCAACAGTGAATGAAATACACCTGGTTTGGCAGGTATTTCTTTTTGGCAGACAGCTGGGGAAGACAGTAAGGAGAGGGACATTGTTACTGTGGGTATAGGAAGCAGCAAATAAAACTGGCAAGAGACGCTTCTTGTGTAAAGGTAAAGGGGGTATCAGCATATTCAGTTCTTAGAGTTTAAATGAAAAAGACATTGGATTTAAGCTGCAGGGCCTGGTCGTAGTCCTATTATTTGATATTAGCACTGTTTTTTTTTTCCTGGTTTGACTGTCACTGTAGCCCCCAGGTGGGTCTTATGTCTAGAAATGTGATTTTAATTGAGCACAACCTGAAAAAATAGATTAATAGATTGTGTTGGTGTTTGCCATGCTGCCAGCTCTTACGCTGTTGCCTAGTGTTTTAACAAGAAGCAAACTGACCGATAGTATTTTCTTACATGTTGTAGATAGGAAAAATTTCTAAAAACAAAAAGAAAAAACTAAAAAAGAAGCAGAAAAGGCAGGCTGAGTTATTGGAAAAGCGCCTGCAGGAAATAGAAGAATTGGAGCGAGAAGCAGAAAGGAAAATCATAGAAGAAAACGTCACATCAACTGTACCTTCCAATGAACAAGATGATGACTACTGCCCAGAGGTGAAACTAAAAACAGGATTAGAGGAGGCTGCTGAGGAAGAGACTGCACATGACAACGGTCAGTGAAATCTGGGGACGGGACTGTGGAGGGGCCTAGGCCTTCATTAATAGGGACACCCATCCCCCCAGGTTATCACAGAGTCAACACTGTGCTGCTGCTTAGATAAGACAATGAGTCATTCCTCATTTGGGAATATGTAGAATAGTCTGGTGGTTCGTTTATATAATGTATGCCAGAAATATTTTAAAAGATTTTAAAACATGTCAGAGAAAGTGTCTTAGAAACAGCATGTGCCTGTCGTGCTAATGATGGTCCTTTATTTTGTAATTGACTGTTTGCCTAATAGTAATACACCGAGTACAGAACCTTTCCTGAAGGTTGGAGAGAAGAGGGCAAAAATGGAAGTGCAGTTATTACCGTAATTTTCTCCCGAAAGCTAACTTTTTTGAATAAGAGAAGGGTAGTTATTTAGTAAATGAACAGTAAGATTTTGTAAAGCTGAGGATTTTATCCTGAAAGTCAAGAAGTGTACATAAGTTAAGCACATTCAGAAATGTCTCTTGTTGGAGGAGATACGTACCTAGTGCTGCCGTGTTAGGGAGGGGTGACAAGTTTTAATTCTTAACTCATCACCCTTTTAAGGAGAAGCTGAGGACCAGGAAGAGAAGGAAGACACCGAGAAAGAGAACACTGAGAAAGATGAAGATGATGTTGAACAAGAACTTGTGAATATAGACCCCACGTGGATAGAATCACCGAAAACCAATGGCCATATTGAGAATGGCCCATTCCTCCTGGAACCACAGCTGGATGATGAAGATGATGATGATGAAGATTGCCCAAATCCAGAGGAATATAACCTTGATGAGCCAAATGCAGAAAGTGATTACACATATAGCAGCTCCTATGAACAATTCAATGGTGAATTGCCAAATGGACGACATAAAATTCCTGAGTCACAGTTTCCAGAGTTTTCCACATCATTGTTCTCTGGGCCCTTAGAACCTGTGGCTTGTGGCTCTGCACTTTCTGGGGGATCCCCACTCACCGAGCATGAAGAGAGCAGTCCGTCCCATGACAGAAGCAGGACGGTTTCAGCCTCCAGCACTGGGGATTTGCCAAAAAGTAAGTGTCCCTCCCTGTCTGCCTTCAGTGGCCTAAGTGTCACACACTTACCAGATGCTGTGAAGGTAATGGGCTGGAAATGGCAAGGCTACGTATGTGTGCATTATCCATTTTCATTTCAGTAATTATTGTAAAATATATTTTGTGCCACTAGACTTTCCCTTGCTTTCTGCTTATCAGATCCCATTTCTTAGCTTTCCTCATTCCTTCTATATTTAGAGACATCATACATTTGCACATCTTCCAAGTCTAAGAATTTAACGCCTGTAGCTTTCTAGAACGTGTAGTTTAATTTATAATTTGTACTGCCATCTGGTAGTGCAATACTTAGTTTTTTTTGTTTTGTTTTGTTTTGTTTAGTTTCTATTCAAGGAAAAATGCCTGCTCTTTGTCTATATTGAGGAAGAGATGTCTTTATTTTGATACTTGTTCTGATTATAGGACTTAGCTAGTGAAATTTTAAAGGAAGTGGGATAGATTCAAATGTGACGACTTATATCAAACCCTTAATTTGAGAATGACTTATCTCTGTGGGTGACATGCCAAGAGACTTCAGTAAGCAAACACTGGGCATTATGGTTGGTTTCCATTCTGGCCCACAGTCGAAAGCTCAGAAACCTCCTCTGCTCCCTCTGCTGACAGGAGTGTTTAACACATGGGGCGTCCATGGGTGAGCCAGGCCATGAAATTCGGCAGCCCCTTTCATTCCAGCAGGTAGGAGACCTGCAGAGCTGCCTTTGTTACTCATTAGCCGTAACGAATCGTCCTAAAGGTGTGATTTTCTTCCTTTCTTTCTTTTTTTTTAACTTAGATAGACATATTCTGTTCCTATTTATGTTTACTCTGAGCAGAACTTTTTGAAGGTACGTATCAGATGCTGCCAGCTAGGATGTAGGCTCATCTAAGGAAGAGCTCGCCTCTGTGTGTCTCCTTTACTCTCGGGCTGCTACCGCACTGTTCCTGACACTTTGAGCCGCCAAGTGGAGCATAGCCTCTTCTTTAAGACATAATGAGGAATGTCTGTATGCACAGGGCACGTTCACTCGTGCTTCTGTACTTGTGCTTTTATTTCATCTCTGGCTTAGAATGTTTCCTCCTACTTATTTATTGTTCATCATTTTGGCAGTCTTTATTCTTTCGTCAGGTAGCAGCTCAAGCATACGCCTTCTCTGTTCCCCAGCAGGCCTGTTCTCTTTTCCTGCTGGTCATGGTCATTGTTTGTTTCCATTATTTTGTCTTCACTAGGATGTAAACTATTTGAGTGTGTTGTATGTTTTTCTCTTTGTATCCTCAGCATCTAACTCAGTGTTGAGATAAATATTTATTGAATATTGAACAAACAAATCAGTGATACCTGGTTATATTCTTCTATTCTTCCATTTCTCCTACCTTTTCCCATTCATAATCAAAATTTTACTCTGTCCAACACATTCCATCCTTAACACCCTGTTTGTTAGGTAAATCAGGGAGAAATAAAAGAGGTCTGTTTTTTTTTTATTGATCTCGATCTCTAACCAAGTATACCTTTTCGATACTGTTAAATTCTAGGGATGTGGTAGGGACAGGATCAAATCTCCTTATCCAGTCGTGTATTTGGAGGCACTCCGCTTTGTTTTTCAGTTTGGTTGTTTGATAACCGTGGGTAACCCTCCTGTATCAGAGGTATTTCCTGCACGGAAGGGGCATGGCCTAGAGGCTGGGAGATGGCCACCTGATATGACATGAACGTAAGGCAAGAAAAACAAGCTTTCTTCAAAATGTGTATAGATCCTTATTGTTACAACAGAGTGCATACATTAGGGAATAGTAGAAGAAAAGGCTGGGCCAGAAGGAGAAGATTGAGGAAGAGCTTACGTGCAGGTTAAAGAATGTGAACTTTTCCCTAAAGTAATTTGGTGACCACTGACAGTTGAGAAGAGACAGGATTTCTCTTGGATTATTAGCTACTAGAGTCATAGCCTAGGTGTTGTTCTCATCACATCTGAAGGACAGAGACCTTGGAGCGGAGTGGTCTTGCTGGCTCTAACCTCCAGGAATGTTGGTGTATGTCAAGTCCTTTCACTTTCACCTTGAAGTCATTGTCCGTCCTTGCTCAGACTGCAGTCATACGGGCTCACTGCTGGGCTCACTCTGACTCTCACTCCCTAGCCTGTTTTCTATAAAGCAGTCCAGAGAGAGCTTTTTAAACACATCTCGCCACTGCCCCCCACCCCTGCCCGTGATCTCCAATGTATTTCTTCTTAGAATAAACCCAGAGGCATCGCTCCAAAGCTCACAAGGTCTGTGCAGTCTGTTCCCTGGCAGCTCACTGTCTGATACCATCTCCTGCATCACCCGCTTTCTCTTTCCTATGCTCGTTCTGCACCTCCCACACAGGCTTCTTTTTAAAGTTTCTCAAAAGGGGAGCTTGTTTGTGCCTCTTTATACTTTGTACTTACTGTCTCCTTTGTCTATGCCTCTCTTTATTCAGGCCTTTCCTCAAACATCACCTTCTCAGAAGAGACCTCCCCTGACGACCCTTATCGTCATCCATGTCCTTCCTTTGCTTTGTTTTTCTTCATAGCATATAGAGCCACCTGACATGGTGTGCGAATCATTAATTTATTTACTTTATTGCCCACATTCCCAAGCCTGGGCTTGAGTTTCCTAGTTAGGGGCATGGTAAGGTAACCTTGTATGCCTTGTTTATGCTGTTTCCAGTGCCAAGACAGCACCTGTCACCTAGAAACAACTCAGTAAATAGTTGGTGAATGAGTAGGCCAGGCTTGGGTGTTAAATCTCCTAGTTTTTCTGCTTGGGCCTGGTATTGAACCTCCTACATATAGCAAGAGCATTCATGCCTCCCTTGTAAGGATGTTTTAAACTATAGAGAGTCAGTGTGGGCCTAGTACAGGGCCTTGCCAGGTAAGTGGTGATGGCTGTTTCTGCACTCTGCGGCTCCACTGGCTGCCACCTTACTGGTTTCTAGGATAGCTTCACGTGGAATGAAATCGTACAATGTCAGCCAAAGACTGGCTTATCAGAAATGACTTATGGGCCCTCACCCTTCCTGAAGTAAAATCTGAGAAAGAAATATGAGCAAATTCTTTTTTACTTCTCTGTGTTCTTAAACAATTAAAAATTTTAGGTAAATTCCATAGTATCATTTGTGAGCTGGCTCACTATTTATGAACCTGAACCAGGAGGAAAACACCCATCACTATCCGGTTAGAAGCTTCAGTCTCAGAGAGTGGGTGGCCCAGCTGGTCTCAGGCAGAAGCTCCTACGGCTCTCCTGTGTTTGGTCTTTTATTCATTCGTGAGGGAGGAGTGGTCCCTTTCTCTTCCTCCTTTTTACTGAATCTCAAACACTTTAAGTCATTTGCCAGAGTCTTAAAGCTTGTAGGTATTGAAACTAGATTTGAATCCAGTTCTACAATCCTCAAACTCAATTTTCTTGCCTCCTGATTCTCCTTGACTAAATGACGTGAGAATTCATCTCGCCAGTTCTTGTGCTGCCAATCTGTCCATTGGCTCAGTATTTTTATGTTTCTTCTGGTATTTTCCTCTTGCTTGGTCCACTCTCTGTTCGGTTTGCCTCCTTGTGTGGTCTCCATGCTGCTTTCTTCTCATCGTTTCTGAGTTCCTGTGTCTCTTTTTCTCTCTTCGTTCTTGGCCTTTGGTGAGGCCCCATGGTGGATCAGCCTTCTTATAAAGAGGGAATGAGACCTAGGGGAGTAGCAAGAAGGGAACATGTAAGCCTGGCTGGCCCGGGTTGATCCTTAAGTCTGAGGAATGGGAGTCTTAGGGGTTAAAACATTGGCCAGAGTTCTCTCCACATCCTTTGACTCCCTGCAGGGGAGCTGTGTCAGTGCCCTAGGTCCTGGGCGCCTGGCCTGCCTGCTACCCTGCTGACAGTGTGGGTGACCCGGCCTTGCTACCTGTGTGGGGTGCCAAGGGATCAGAGCCTCCTCCAGCACTGTGGCCTCACAGCACAGACGTACCCAAAAGGAGGTTTGGTTAGTTTTAGCAATGCCCCAGCTTTGAGTGAACAAAAGGGCATTTGATATTTTGTATTGAGCAGGCTTTTCTGTTTAGTCTATAAATAGCATTTCAGATTTACTTCTAAAATAAATAAAAGCCATGGTTATATCTCATCCTTTTCAGAAATCTGAGCCTGTAGGTCATTTTGAGGTTTGATGAAGATGCTGACTCAAGTTCAGCATTTTCTGCCTGGGCCTCATCAATTTATTTTTCTTTGTCACTTGCCCCCTGGTCAACTGCTTGATGCAGACATGGTCTCAACTTACCTGAGAAGCTCTTCTGGTCCTAAGAACCCTGAGAAGCCTGGACCTGTGCCTGCTATTGAGTTTCTCTCAGGGTTGCCCCAGGGTTTAGAGTGGCCCGATTACTTGACAAGATCATGAGGGACCTCAAGGGTTGCCTTTATGGCCAAGGCTGTCTCAGGAGACCTCTATTCTAGCGTGTTTCTTGTTCGGAGCTAAACCGGGATTGATTAGTCCTGGCCTTTACTTTGTATGTATTAATCAATCATCATTTAATCTCTGAGGTTAGTCCAGGTAGAAGGAGGGGTAGGGTGTATAGGTACTAGGTGAACTGTGAGTCACTCACTAAGGATTGAGTCCTCTCTCCGTGTAATAATGCACAAATGGGCGAGATGTGTGGTCCACTACAGAGTGGGCTCTGACATGGTGAGGAACAAACAGCTAGAGGGACGCAGGTGGGAGCACATCAGGGCTGACTGAGAGGTGAAGAAATCAGGAACAAAGGAGAAGGGGCAAGACAGTCTCTCGGCGGCCGATTTTCTCTTGTGAAATATTTTCTAGGGATTTAGGATTCCAGGGCTAAATGATCATCCCATCACTTTTCTAGAAAAGGAGGCTCTATGCCTGGCAGACATTGTGTGCATACATGCAGACCACTTGCCCCTCGCACTAACTGTCCTGCTGTTTGCTCATGCCAGCAAAAACCCGGGCGGCTGACTTGTTGGTGAATCCCTTGGATCCACGGAACGCCGATAAAATTAGAGTTAAAATTGCTGACCTGGGAAATGCTTGTTGGGTGGTAAGTGGAATTTTATTTCTAAAACATTTTGGTCATGATCGTGTGTTAAAAGACACTTTTAAATTCACTGTTTTTTCTTTTTTAACGTGTTCCACTCTGGTAACGCATTCTGTTCCCTTTCAGCATAAACACTTCACAGAAGACATCCAGACACGCCAGTATAGATCCATAGAGGTTTTAATAGGAGCAGGTTACAGTACACCTGCTGACATCTGGAGCACGGCATGCATGGTAAGAGCAGCCTTGGCCGTTTTCTCCTGTGCAAAGAAAGGCTCATCCCTTTCATGCGTACTAGGGCACGCTTGCTGTCTGAAGTTTTTTGACTCTGAAGATTATCCACCATGGGATGGGTGAGGGGAAGGTTTTGCTGCATTGGATGTCTTAAGGATTGGAAGAAGAATTCTTAGGCATGGCTTGGGTTTGGTCTGGTTTGGTCTTGTGAGAGAGAGTCTCTTCTCAAGGTCAGGTACAGCCCACAACCCAGAGAATCAGACCCTCCGCCGTGGTGACAGAATGACTTCTAGGTAATTCCTTTTGGTGACTGAAAGCTTTCAGGTTGTATGTAGCTTCATCTTCACTCATGCTGTGGGGGAAGATGAGACGGCTGTGTTAGGTGAAGACTGTCTGGGCCCAAAGGCTGGAGTCCTCTGTGGTGGCCTCTGACAGACCTTATCTCCTTATAGAGAGGGAAGGACTACCCATTTCCAGTGTTCTGCATCTCTTCTTTTTTAAGCAAAATCTAGAGAATATTCTGGCTCATTGCTCTGGGCTGGGCTCCCTGGTCACTTCTGAGAGACCAGCATCCACATATGCTCCCAGGCTTCGGGATGCCTCCTCTTCCACTAGTGTGTCATATGCATTGTTACTGCCAGTTCTGTACGTCATACGTTTAGCTGTGTCTGAACTCTCCCCAGCCCCGACCAGGACGTCTCTTTCTCACTCCTTACCTGTGAACTGTTGAGCACAAATGGCCCATCTGTAAGTCAATTTCAGTTTCTCTTTCTTTGCCCTCTTTTCCTGGCCAGTTTAGCACCTTCCTCTTCATGGGCTGTACTTCGTAGGCCCGTGTTGGAAAGGGTGTGTGTGTGCACGCATGCCTGTAATTCAGGGCGGTGGTTCATGTTTTTTTTATTTCATATTTTTTCCCAAAGTTTCTTCTGATATTTAAATGCAAGGGCATGTGTTTAAAGCACTACACTTGCTTTCTCATTAAAAAAGCAGTGCTGAATAATTAAATTCACTGTCGTTCAAAGATTAATAATTGACTTTGTTGGCCTCTGGTGCTAAAGTGAAGGCATTGTTTAGTGGCCAGTGCTAAAACAATATGAAGAAAAGCAGATGTTTTGTGTCTCTCAAGTTAGCATGATCAGAGGCAAGAGATAAGGCCAAATAGATATGGCCACTGCGCCTTTCTATTCCCACATTGCTCTGATGGCTAATAACCAGATCAGTTTTAAAATGAAGTTTTTTAGTAAGTTTCAAAAAAAATGAAATCCTTGCTGTGGTCGGGTATAGAAAAGAATGTTTAAAAGCATTGGTGGAAATGTGACGATTCCTTTGAATTTAGAGACCACTGTGTGGAGAGGAATTCGACACACTCTGTGTGGTTCCGGAGGGCAGGGTGGGGCGGAGGGGCTGGGAGGCCGTGGGAGGCCGTGGGAGGCCGTGGGAGGCCGTGGGAGGCCGAGGTCAGTGGAAAGGGAGCACTTTGAATAGTTAGACCTGCGGGGGAGGAGTGTTCCATTTCAGGATGTGGTGAGGTCAGGCCTTACTTGTCCCCAGTAACTCGGAAGAGGCTGTATCAGGGCTGCCCAGAATTAGACTCTGAGAACTCTTTCAACTCTGAAATCCTGTGCTGCTAATTTTGGGTGTTAAATTTAAGGGATATAACCAGGAAAATAGGGCAAGATTGCAGATGTTGTAACATAATGGTGAAGCTGTCGGTACAGTTTGATACCAGATTATCTGCCTTGTTAGGTAAGAGTTTGTACCTCTACCACTGTTGCTGTGAGCAGTGGCATAAACATCAGTAATTCCTCAGGGAATGGATTCTCTTGGTCTCCTTTCGCCTCCACCCTCCCACCTTTCTAAGAAACTAAGTACAGGGTCCCCCATTGCTGCTTCTGAGGGTTTTTTGAAATCGGTTGTCAAAGGAGTGATTTTTTTTTTTCCTGGAAGCATCCATTCCCCATGCTTTCCCCTTATCCCCGAAGGTCATAGCTGAGAGGTCTTGTTCTTCATCGAGAACCTGGGAAAGACGAAGCAGTATTTCCCCACCACTACCCATTTGTTGAAGTTTAAAAATGTAACCGTATGTTAAATTCATAGTAATACCGAGCTGTGGTAAAGCTCAAGACTGTCCTCGGTGGTGAATCCCAGAGTCCTTTGAGTGTCATAAATGGCATTGAATCTGAACAGAGACGGTAGTGGAGACGAGCACCCCTGCGTGGTGGCTGTTACCTGTGGGTGCACACTTTGCTGTTGTCGGAGAGCAGAGCTTTCACAGCTGGGAAAGCATGACAGTGTGAGGCACAGCTGGGATGTAACAGTTGTCAGCTCGCCTCCTTTTCTTGAGCTTGGTGCCCCTCCAGGTATAAGTGTATATAATCTAATAATTCTGTGTGGGCTGAGGTGTTTGAGGCTTCCCTGTGTTTGGATGTCAGAGTCCCTCAATAGTAGGCGTCTTTTTATGGTTCCACGGCGAGCCTGAGTCAGTGCCATAGAAACAAGCCAGTCTGATGAATTCCACCAAACGTCTTCAGCACTGATCACATCAGAGGACTGATAGGTGCCCTTATTTATTTCGAATGGAGCATGTTGGCATGGGAGGGCATTTCAGGAGAGAGATCTCTCCAGAACCTGAGAACAGCGGTTGGTCCAGGGGATGGCCCAAGGAGGGCATCAAGCCAAGTACAGAGAGAAGAATCCAATGATCCCAAGTACTAAAAATAAATAATAATTATCAAGATTATAGTAGGAGTAACTTCTTGAGTTGACGGCAGTAATCTTTCATGGTTTCGTAGTTGCTACCGTACAAGCAGGTTGCAAAGTGCAGAGGCTGATGTTTTCATGATAACGTGTGTTTGCCCTGTTGTCACTCTCCAGAGAACCAGGACCAGATACCATGACGGTAGCCTCCGCCTTGCCTCTCCCTTTTCTCTTTTAAATGATTTCATCATTAGGCTTCTTTGACTTAAGGGTTTCATTGGAAATACGTGGGTGCTAATCAAAACAGTCATCTTTCAAAGAACACTCACTGCATATCCTAGTGTTAGGCTGCAAGAAATATATACAACCCGACTGAAATGTTTTTCGAAGTTAGAGTGAGTGAGGACCCACGGAAGGGTGGTGCTTTCTGTAGAGCTTCCATCACATAGCTTTTTGGATCTTTTTTTTTTACTAGGGTTTCACCTTTTTCTCTTGGCTTGTATTGAGTTGATTGTGTCCTAGGGGAGGAATCTGGAGTTCCTCTTGGGTTTGTGTGGCCCGATGTGAGGTTTTTTAAATCCTGATCTGGGGTTGGCCCAGTGTCTTCATTGCTTGTTGGGTAGCAAGGAGAGGCCCCAGTGAGGACCTGCCCAGGTGTTGCAGCACTTGGATGACCACCTTACTGTGTGCTAAGACTTGACATGTCCAGGTCCTGCTCAGACACATGTTGGTTCAGGGCAGGGATCCTGCATTCATGAGTTAGTGGTCCTGAGCTGAGTATGCCCATCTGTGGTTTGTTTAGGGTGCCGGGAAAGGTGCCCCAGCCGCAGGCTGGAAGAGGAGTCTTCCCCAAGGGTGCCTGCCTTCTCCCGACTCTGCTCACTGCACGGGTCGGTGCAGTGACGGCTCATCAAGGGCAGGAGTGGGGAGGGCAGTGTCTCGAGAGGGGTGGCAGTGGTGCATGGCGTCTGGTCCACTGTGTCAATGCAGGCGGCACTGGGCCCCTGAGTGCCTTTTGGAACAGCAAGATCCAATACAGATTAGAAGTGACTGTGGCAAAAACCAGAACTGGTATTTAGCCTATCCTTTTTTGTATTGTTTTTAAATCATGACATTTTATCAATCAGCAGAGCAAAGGAGTTGGCGTCTCTACGTACTGTTACCAAATTAGACTCATGGTCCTGAAATTGCGCGCACGCGTAAACAAGGGAACTAGACTACGCGCCCCCCCCTTATGATTGGGACAGACAGTGGTCACCCAGGCAGCTTGCTCTCCTTGGTGATCTGGTTCCTCCTGGCCCCCAGGTGACAGAACAGTGGGGCTTCTTAAGCTCTAGGTGTTCTTTTGATGTAGTCAGATATAAATGAAATGATAAGGAGATGCCGAAAATAGCCCTTGGTTATTAAGACATGAAGGTCTTTGCTTCAAGGGAGCAGCAGCACCCACCATCCAGGTTAGCTTGCAGGTTGAGGTCAGGCTCTGGGGTCAGACACCTGCGGCCTGGATTGTGCCCTTTTTCTGCCACGAGGGGCTGAGCGCTGTGCCCCAGCCAGGCCTGCACGCGCTGCTGCTGATGTGCGGCCTGGCCATTTTGCTTCTTACTAAATGAAGAGGGTACCCCGGCAGCCCTTGCATCTTGCAGTGGAGGTGTAAGAATGTTTCTGAGGCTTATTTTTCACTTTTTGGAAGAAGAAAAAATGTGGTGTTGAGTCCTATTATAATAGAAGGCTCTTTGGTTCGATTCAGATCCTCGTAGAATATGGGTCTTTTATAAAAGGAGAAACTCTCTGACTCGGGGGGCCGGTCTTTACGAAGTGCCTTAGCATGTCATCTGTTGTGTCCTAGGCATTTGAACTGGCAACAGGAGATTATTTGTTTGAACCACATTCTGGGGAGGACTATTCCAGAGATGAAGGTGAGTATTGCTGCCAGCTGAATGCCTCAGTCCTTGTGTCCTGGGGGTCCTGAAATTCTGAGAGCATTGTACCTATATACTGAAATAGAGCTATGTTTTGGTTATCAAATGCCCAATTTAGATGTTGCTTTCTTTTTTTTTTTCTTTTTTAAAAATCTGAGCTTGAAGCCCACTCAGTTGCAGTGAATGGACAGAGCTTCCTGGCGGGGGTAGCATTCTGGAGAGCCCTCGGCCTGGGGCTGGCCCACCTCTCCCTCCTGCCGCCTACAGACCCTAAGCCCAGTTGGCCAGGGGAGGACAGGCTATACAACCCCCAAAAGCCTCTCCAAGGTCCTTTTGTCTGTTGATCTGCTGCCCATTTTTCTGTCCTGTTTGGCAGCTGAGTTGAAAACCAAGGAATTCTGGCTTGAATTCCATCTGTAAACCTGACCGTCTCCATGCTTATTTGTTTGCAATGCTAGGGGTTGCCTGGGGTGACCTGGCATCAGTCACTAGCTCCAGATGATGCCTGAGGCCTGCCAGTCCCAGATGCTGCTGCATGGATGTGCTGCAAACATTGTTGATTTGAATCTATTTCTGAGTTTTTACTAATTTCAATTTTTTTTCCCTCTTCTTTTATCCCCTTCTTCCCCTTGTCCCTCCCATTCCCATATCCCTTTTCTCTCTCCTCCATAGACCACATAGCCCACATCATAGAGCTGCTAGGCAGTATCCCAAGGCACTTTGCTCTATCTGGAAAATATTCTCGGGAATTCTTCAATCGCAGAGGTAGTACCTCTTCTTTTTGAAAAGCGCACGATGCAGACAGAAACGGAATAGCAGATGCCAATTGCAGCAATAATGGTGACAAGGACATTTCTTCTAAATTCAAAAAGCAACCCAACAGAATTCCTGTGCTCATTTAGAAGTTGAGGGGAGAGACGCAGTTTGGCCCTGTGCCGTGGTCACCTTGTGCATCGGCTCTTCCAGCCATGATGCCCTCAGCTGCTGAGTACCTTGCGCCAGGCCGCGTGGGCACAGCTGGTGCCTTTGATTGTGGAAGTCGCGCTCTGTTTCTGTCTGCGCGGGCGATGGCCGTGTCTGCATGCAGTGTACTGATTAAACTGTCGTGTGTTTCTGTTTTGCTGGCAATGTTTCCCAATGCAGATCACATAGCATTGATCATTGAACTGCTGGGAAAAGTTCCTCGAAAATACGCTATGTTGGGAAAATATTCCAAGGATTTTTTCACCAGAAAAGGTAACGGTATTTGTGCGACAGTAATTTCAGCATAATCCTCCCCACAAAGGAGAAATTAAGCTCTCATAATTGGTCAGAGGAGAAAGATCTGGACTTTAGCAACACGGGAGTTCTGCTGAAGAAAGCTCCCAAGAAATCATCTTGAATGAACCATCTGATAACTGTGGAACAAGAATTTTGTAAGAGACAGCCTTCCTAAAATTCTTCATGTCCTCCATACCTCTTCTTTCCTGCTCTAAGCACCAGTTTGTGCTTTCAAGTATTTATAAAAAGGAGTTGAAGAGAGTTTTAGAAATTAGCTAAACTTACCTTTACATTTTCCCACGTTCATGGAGCCCAGAGTGTTTCTGCATTGAAGTGGAAGGGGGCCTAGAGACTGGGCCTGATGAGTGCCCGTTGACATCCCCTTTAATTTTTCTGACCTGTTTCTGTGGCAGGTGTAGGCCTGTGAAATCCCCTGCATCTCACTCTTACAAATCAAATTCTGTTCTCCCATTGTATTACCCCCCAGTGTAGAGCTGATTTGTTTTACTTATTTGTCTCTTCATGGCATGACCCGGAACACCTGTTTCTTTGCCCTGCGTAATCCTTTGTTAGGGATTGATTTTTAAAAGCACCCCAAAGCCCCAGGGTGATTTATTTTTAAAGAACCCCTCCCTAGAAATGTATTCTTTTTAGATTTTTTGGGGGGTGGGGAGGGTGGGTTATAACACCCTTAAAGATCTTTTAAAGTTGGTGAGAGCAGGGCATGGAGTTTCTAGAAATTTCTGAAAGTCCCAGATACTCTGTCTCCCCTGCTTTCGCCAAATTTGGGGCACCAGCTTGACTTTTAATTTTCCTGTGAGATTAGGAACTCTTGTAGAGTAGTAATCCTTTATTATGTGCTTCAGTGTTGTTTGACCAAACCAGCCCTTTCCAGCCCTTAGGTTGTGTTTCCCTCTTGGGAGTGTGAGACTGGAGAGCTGGCCACAAGGAGGTGGTGGTTTCCTGCTCCACTTAGTGAGCACAGTGACCACAACCCACAGCAATTCTGCGACTACCCAGTGGGCAGTCTGTGACATACAACTGGACACATTACCTTTTTAAGGCTTATCACAGGGAGAAAAAGTTGTCAGGGAAAATGTTCTTCGCACGACCTGTATTAATTTGGCTTCTGGGAGTCTGGTCTTTGATTCTGGATCACGTGATCAAGGCAGAATGTTCTCTCACACGTAGGTTCAAGTAGTGTTAAGGGCAGTAAAATGGCTTGGCCATTGAATGGAGCTGAGGTTTGAGTGTGTTGTAAGACTGGGGCTCTTGTCATTATGTAATCTCTGAACCTCTGTTCCACTGGGGGTAACTTCAGGGTGCGTCGTTGTAATAAGAAAGTGTAAAAGGGTGCCTGAGTAGCACATGGCACACATAGTAGCTGATGTTGTTATTGCTAAAGCAAAAGTTATACACAGGAAAACAGTATAAACATTGTGAACCTCTAGATAGCAGTATTACTGACAAAGCAGACTCAGTTTAGGAAACTTCCAGAAACTATTATTTGAAAATGATTGAAGCAAGGAAAAGCTCTGGATTAGTATTGCCTGGGTTTCAGTGTGGCTTGGGAAATGTCTTTATTTTAATCAAGGCAGACCCCCTTCTTCTGCATTTTAGAATGTTTTCGGAACCTATGGGAGATGGCTTGGCCCCCGGGAGGACTTGGCCAGTAGGTGACTTGCAGGAAACCCTCAGCCATTTCCTTAAGGTATTTGAAGGGACTGCTCTGAGCAACGTGAGGTCACATGCGCTCAGGGTGGCAGCTGCCCTGATGTGCTCCTGCTATTAGGCTTAGCCACTGGCCTGAACCACAGACCTCCAGGGACAGTGCCTGCTGAATACCAACCCAGAAGCAACAGTGGGCCTCAACCCTCTCCTCACCCCACTTGGCAGGAGCTTTCTTCAGAGGACAGGCTGATGAGTTTATTCCTCATGGTGGATTGGTGTAGAATGGGAGGTTGGTTTCAGCTCAGAGCTCGCTGTCTGGTGGCCCTCTTGCTGGGAGGCAGCTTTCACATTGGCCCTTCCATCAGCTTGTGGTCTGTACTCTTCCCTGCCTGTGCCCAGAAGGGACTGTTCCATCATCATGTCATTATATCTGTGCTAGGACCTGTGCACGCAGTTCTTTTTGAGGCACTTGTTTGAAGGTGACTTGCAGAGTTGAAATGCATATGAAATTCCTGGTAGAGAGAGACCGAAACACTTTTGATTTGGTGATAGTGTGGTAACAAGAGTCTTTTTTTTAAACCTTCTTTTGAATGTAAGGGAGAATTTATGACTAGGCAAGAAATCTCCTAAAATGACTGCGAATTAGGACTTAAGTTCCTCTTGATTGTATTGTTTGTTTATAATAATTAACAAGGGATCTAGGGTTTTTACACAAGTCACAGGAATAATGCTGGAATGAATGAGGGCTTGTCATGAAAATCGATTTCACCATGTCAGGGTGAGGGACATGCCCTGTTGCATAAGAGAGCTGTTTGGGCGTGCCTCCCTAATTAATGTGTGCAAAAATACATTTTTGGAAAAAATGGGATCTTAGCTGTATCCATTAAAAGTTTTTTTTTTCTAAAATACCTTTGTGCCAGAACTGATAAGGAAAACAAAATTGAAAATTGCTATTAATTTGCTTACATCACATTGGAAAGCAGCCAGGGATCAAAAGAGAATGACCAGCAGGTTTTCCTGCTTTCTGTCCCCATAGTGGGAAACAGTTTTCACCCCCACTGCAAGGCCAGGGAGCAAGATGGGGTCTGTATGTTAAAGTGGAAAATCAAATGCAGGCTCTCTCCTGTTAGGGCCTGACGCCCAGATGGGCCACATGGAAGGGTCAGCTCAGCGCCTATCTCTTCAGCCTGAGCTTGACTGGGGATATAACTAGGAAAGTTTCCTCATACTAGTGAGCCTTAAAATTTTAAACTAAAGTACAGTTTCATCTTAACCATCAATTTCAAGTTATAAAAAGTCTGATTTTTCTTCTCTGTGGTAAGCTCTTCTCCTAGAGGCCACGGTCTGTGAAAACAGGGCTCTGTCTGTCTGGTTTGCTGCTGGATCCCTGGAGCCTGGATTAGGGGTGTGCCTGGTATAATTAACAGTGGCACCTTCTTTCACACTCACTTGGGTCCCCGTTTGGAGGCTCCATAATAAAGCTGCTCCCCAAGCTAGAGCTGTGGAGTATGGAAGGATGTGACAGTGATGATGCTACGCCCTGCAGTGATATGCAACACAGTAGCAAAAGGCATTTTGGAAAATAATAAACTAAAGACCAAAGCTGATCATAGATTTGAAATACTATTTTAGTCATGTATTTAATTCTAAATGTGAGCATATGATGCAAAGAAAAAAAATGAAATTATTGTTATAACAGTTTCTGGTAAATTTTATCACAGTTTGTGCTATTTATTATGATTTATCAATTAGTGAAATGTTTACATATGCATTAACACAGCACTGGATTTCTTTTAAAGTTATTCTGTTGTATGCTTTGCACCAGGTTTTTAAAAACAGCTTTATTGATATACAACCTACATATCATTCGGTTCACCCTTTTGAAGCATACATACAATTCACTGGTTTTTAGTATATTCAGAGTTATGTAACCATCGCCAGTCTAATTTTAGAACATTTTCATTATCTGAAAAAGAAGCCCTGTGCCAATTATTACTCACTCACTATGTCCCCCCCCCCCCCCCAGCAATCACTAATCTGCTTTTCTTTCTCTATGGATTTGCCTATTCTGGGCATTTCATATAAATGTACTAGTAAATTATTGATAGGTTTCCTTTCTATGTGTATACTATTGAAATTTATCCTAATATATTTTATATCATGGTTTTTTTCTAGTTACCAGTATTTCCCTGAAATATATAGTACCAAGATTTGCCTTCATGGTCCCCCACATGCGGTGTTAATTCTGGAATATTATAATTTCATGGGCAAAATATTTTTCCCTTCACTGACAGAGATAGTCACAGTCCCAGAGCCTTTACTCTGGGGGGAGGAGCCCTCCCACAGGGCCCATTTCTTGTCATTTTTCTGTGGCCCTGTCTAGGTGATTTTGCCCCAGCAAGACTAGGTGGCCAGGGGCTGCTAAAAACAGCAGTGGTGGCAAGGCACACTTCTGTCTAGTAAGTAGCCTTGCTGGTCTCTTGTTCGCAGGTATGGGTGTGAGAGCCAGTGCTGAGATGCAGGGTTAAATGATGCTCAGTATTCTGTGTAGGAAAGAAAGTTTGGAAACGGTTTAAAAAGTAAAGACTGTCACAATTAAGTGTCTAGTTATTACCACAATTCGTTTCGCAGAAACACATCTTGGTATATTTTCCTAAGAGAAAAAACTATTAAGGCAAAAATTCTTTAACTTTTTAGGGAGCTACTTATTTTTATGTTTCTACAAGTGGTGGTAGTGAAGGTGCTTGTTTCTTGTGTATGATGTGCAGAACTGGAGCTGGTAAGTGGCCTCGGCCCTTACTCAGTAGATGAGCCTGTGCTTGGCATTACTGCTTTCCGTAGGTATACAAATTTGGGAACTTAGGATGGGTTTGGTTTTCAGGTGGAGTGGGGATTATTTTTAACAACTTTATTTTCCTGGTAGGTTATACTTTAGAATTTATAAAAGAGAGAGTAAGAGAAAGCTGTGAATCATTCTCAGTTTGGCGTCTTTATATCCTTCTAGGAGTTCTTTTCAGCTGATCTTTCAGATTCTTAAGGGTGGTGGTTCTATAATTCAGTTGTAATTTTGAAGTGGTTATGAGAGGAGATGAGCATAGCAATTAGCGACTCCACCATATTGACCAGAAGTCCCTTAGAGTTTGTTTTTAAGTACCTTTATCAACTATTTGTAAGATAGCATTCCTCTTATCATAGAACTAAATGTAAGATTTAAGAATTTGTACATATAATCATAGAGCCTAGGTGAGTTTGTTTCCTGTTTTTTTTCCTTAGTATTGTGGAGCTTTTCCACCTATTTACATATCTACATATTTTTAGAGACAATTCAGTATTCTCTCATATTGTTATATTATGTATTAAGTACCTGTTGTGCTTAAGATTATTTTGCATATTGCTCTATTATAGACCTCATAATTGCAAATACAATTTTTTGTCTGCGATTACATCTTCAAAGGTATGTTAAGATATCTTAGGATGTTCTTTGGAAATGTTTTTTATCAGTTTACAGTGCTGCTAGTTAGGCCTGAATAAATAGTTTTTCATAGCTTCCCAGCGCTGTATTGTTTTCATTGCTATTACTGTGCAGGTTTTGTCATTTATGAGGTAAAGCTTATTTCTTTTCACTGAAGAGTGTACTTAATTCGATGCCTGTTGATGTATTTTAGTTAGTATAAAAACTGGCATCCTCAGGAATCAGTAGATTAGATGAAGCAGAGGATCGAATCATCAATTTAAAAGATACGGTAGCAACAGATACCCAATCAGAATAGCAAAAAGAATAAAGGATGCCAAAAAAATCAGGATAGTGTAAGGGACCTCTGAGATGACATCAAGTGTACCAACATTCACATCGTAAGGGTACCAGAAGAAGAAGAGAGCAAGAAATTAAAAATCCATTTGAAGAAGTGATCATGGAAAACTTCCCTAACCTGGTGAAGGAAATAGACATACAAGCCCAGGAAGCACAGAGTGTCCCGAACAAGATGGCCCACATGAAGACACATCATCATTAAGATGCCAAAGCTCAAAGACAGAGAATCTTAGAGACAGAAAGAGAAAAGCAATTAGTTATCTACAAGGGAGCTCTCCCATAAAACTGTCAGCTGTTTTCTCCACTGAAACTTTGCAGGCCAGAAGGAATTAGCAGAAGATTTTCAAAGTGATGAAAAGCAAGGAACTACAACCAAGATTACCCAGCAAGGCTGTCACTTAGAACTGAAGAACAGAAAGAGTTTCCCAGAGAAGAAAAAGCTAAAGGAGTTTATCACCACCAAACCAGTATTACAGGAAATGTTGGACTTCTTTAAGAGGAAGAAGAAAAAAATAAATTAAATTAAAATAAATTTTAAAAAAGAAGGGAAAAAAAGATAAAAAATGTGATTTATCAGATAACAGTAACTACATGTTGTCAACATTTACTTTAAATGTAAATGGTTAAATAGTCCAATCAAACGATAGGGTTGCTGAATGGATAAGAAAACAAGACCCCTGCATATGCTGCCTACAAGAGACTCACTTCAGATCAAAAGACACAGAAACATAAAGAGACGGAAACGAAAAAAAAAATGCTCGGGTAATAATACTTACATCAGACAAAATAGACTTGAAAACAGGCTATAACAAGACACAAAGAAGGACCCAGTTATCCCATCTTTTGGGTATTTATCTGAAGAAACCCAAAACACTACTAAGGGGAATGTGAATCCCTGTGTTCATTCCAGCATTATTTCCAAAAGCCGAGTCATGGCGGCAGCCTGGGTGTCCGTCAGTAGATGATGGGTAAAGAAGAGGTGGTACGTATATACGGAGGAATACGGGTCAGCCATTTAAAAAGAAAAAACTGGAAATTTTGCCATCGTCAGCAACATGGTTGGAACTAGAGGATATTGTGCTGAGTGGAATAAGAGAAAGACAAATGCCATATCATTTCGCTTGTGGAATCTAAAGAACATAAACAAAACAGAAACAAACTCATAGAGAACATTTTGATGGTTGTCAGATGGGCCGGGGCATGGAGAGGTAGGTAAAAAGGGGGAAGGAATTAATAAGTACAAATTAGTAGTTGCAAAACAGTCACGGGATGTAAAGAATAGCATAAAGAATATAATAATATTGCAATAGCTGCATGGTGTTAGGTGGGTACCAAGTATTGTACCATGTATTTTTCCCCCATATTCTTAAGTAACATTAAATAATATTCATAGGATAGATGTACCATGGTTGGTTTCTGTTTTTAAATGCCATTCTCCTATTACTGAGCATTTTAAATTCTGCAGGTATGTATTTTGCAGTGAGCATGTTCTGGGGGCAGGCTGGTGGGTGGCAAGGTTTATTTTCCTTGGCCATATTCCTAGAACTGGAATTTCCCGGTTAAAGGGGATGAGCATTCTGTGATTGCCCTTTGACTTTGCTCTCATGGATATTGTTTCCTTCCACAGGAGTAAACAGTTTCCTCTAAGACGGCATGTCCATCTCCCTTAAGAAAACTGACCTGACTATTGTCTAGAAAGCCATGCTTAAACTCTATCCCCAGTCCTCACATTGGAGCCAGAAGCTTATTTTATACACCGACCCCTTTAACAAGAAAAGTTCTCTAATGATTTTTTAATTTAGAATTCTGTGCACACCATGATTACAAGTCTGTAGATGTAGCATTTTATAAGAACATACATGGAAAGAGTATAGGCCACAAAGAAAAGTCCTTGGGCGTGGGATTTCAGGTCATTTATCTTGTGTTTGTAATGTTCATTTGTTTTCCCTATGACTAAAGAGAAAGGGTATGTTTCTAAATTGAGTTGAATAAGTGAGTGAAGCAAACCAAGCCTTCTGAGACCTGTCTGCAATGCACATCATGAGAAAATTCACTATGTTGGTCAAATTATAATAGGTGGAAGGGAAGAGAGAAAGGGAGAAATTGGCGCTTGTATGAGGGATGCCCATCTAGTGCTTAACATGCCTCAGCTCTGTGCTGCTTGCAGGACTCTGGGCCCAAGAGTGTGTGGGAAATGGGGTGCAGCCTGATTGTGGAAGCTGCTGGGGCAGCCACTAAGGACACCCAAGGAGGTCTGTCCTTGGGCAGGGGTGAGGCGTCCCGTGAAAATTTCAGCAGGTAATCTAGTTACTCACAATGTCAATTATGTGGACCTTAAAATAACATTTCTCCTATTATGAAAAAGGCTATTACAGTTACAGACCACTGACCAGCTTGCTAGTCGTTCTGTCGTGTCAGTCGGGCCACTTGTCTTTCTGTCGCAGCTAGCACGTTTTGAAAAGAGTAACTTCCACGTTTGTAAATTGATGTCCTCATATCTTAGATTTTTCAACAAATGTGTAGAAATGGATAGTGTTTGATTCAGGTTGGTGGCTAGAGCTTCTGTGTCATCTAGAATAGTAGCCACTGGCTACTTGTGGGAATATACACTGAAATAGAATTTCAGTTCCTTCGTCACACTAACCGCATTTCAAGTGCTCAGGAGCCACATAGCTGCAGGCACCGTAGTGGACAGTACAGGAAAAGTCCATCTCCACCACCACAGAAACTTCTCTCAGATAGCACTGTTCTTTGCATGGTAACATGCGAAATAGTCATCCAAGGAGTTTAAATCGTGTGTATCTTTCAAGTTACTTTTCAAGCAAATTTTGCAGACTGCGAAAGATAAGAAGTTGGAGTGAGAGTGCCTGCATCAGTCTTTGCAAAGGAAAACATTTTGAGTGCATTCTGCAGGCTCCATTTAATGAAACTTAGGACTGATGTGAATGAAATATTCCCTTTTAATTTGGTGCCTATTTACATTTGTCAGACTTACTTGAAATGTGACACACATATGCATGTAATGATTATTTGAGGAGGAAAGTTGGCCACCTTTGTTGTTGCATGAGATTGAGCAGCTGGTATCTGCTTCCTCGAACCTGCCTGCACCATTAGTGGGAAATGCACGTTTGGAGCTTTCTTGACAGTGCCTGTTTTTCCCTGTAGGAGAACTGCGACACATCACCAAGCTGAAGCCCTGGAGCCTCTTTGATGTACTCGTCGAAAAGTACGGGTGGCCCCATGAAGATGCTGCACAGTTTACAGATTTCTTGATCCCGATGTTAGAAATGGTTCCAGAAAAGCGAGCCTCAGCTGGCGAATGCCTTCGGCATCCTTGGTTGAATTCTTAGCAGATTCTACAAATATAGCATTCTGAGCTAGCAAATGTTTTCCAGTACATTGGACCTAAACGGTGACTCTCATTCTTTAACAGGATTACAAGTGAGCTGGCTTCATCCTCAGACCTTTGTTTTGCTTTGAGGTACTGTCGTTTGACATTTTGCTTTTGTGCACTGTGATCCTGGGGAAGGGTAGTCTTTGTTTTCAGCTTAGTAGTTACTGACCCACTCTCTTCTGGAACCAATAACATGTCTCTAAGCATTGTTTCTTGTGTGACATTCAAATGTCAGGTTTTTTTTTTTTCTTTTTTTGAACGAAAAATACTTTCTTCTCGTGTTTTGGCAGGTTTTGTAACTATTTATGAAGAAATATTTTAGCCGAATACTATATAATTTACTATCTTAAGAAATTACCAAGTTGGAACCAAGTAATAGCAAGGAAATGTATAAGTTTATCTTATGGCAAAGGGACATCATTCCTGTATTATAGTGTATGTAAATGTACCCTGTAAATGTTAATTTCCATTAAATATGGGATGGGGGATCCAAATTCAGAAAAGCTACCAAGTCCTGAGTGCTTTGTAGCCTGAGTTGCATGTAGCTGACTTTGCTCCAGGAAGTTGTGCAAACTTTTCATTCCATAACAATCCTTTTTCATTGATTTTTAAACAAAGTGGCTCTGGGTTATATCATTCCCTATATGGCACTTTAAAGAAAAATACATGGTTCTCATTCTAGAGTATGTATTATAGTTTAGCACTCCCTTTCCTATTTTTGCATATTTTAAAAGTACTTTTAAGGAAACACAGCAATTTCCATTTAAAAATGCGATGGCCCGGTACCATGTGGTGTTGCCTCCTCTAAGCACTGTAAGTTAAACTCTACATAGATTAACCTAACAAGAGAAACATGTTCAGCGTGTGGAATGAAAATATATATATTTTTGGAAAATCTTGTTCGTGTTTGTCTAGAGCCAAGGTGTGGCACATACAGTGTGCAGTGCATTGGGCAGAATACTAACGTCTCAGAGGTAACAGTGATTGCATTCATTCCATAGGCAGTTTTATGTGTGGCTACAACTAATTTTGTAGTTCTTTGTCTTTCCATGCATTGAAGTTGAGAAAATTATTTTCCCTTTGCAGGTTGCACATAATTTTGTTTATGTATTCCCTTAAAATTGTAGAAACCAGGACACAAACCATAGTAGGCAATACAATTTTAGAATGTAACATACAGAGGTATATTTAGCCTCTTCTAGAAGTCAGTGGATTGAATGCCAGTTTTTTTTTTTTAATTTTACATTCATTAAGGTGCCTCTTTTCTCTTGACTTTGTCCATTAACATTTATTCATATGCCTTTGCAATAATTAGATTGTGAAAAGATAACAAGTGTTGTAACAGTAATCCATTGTTTGAGGTGCTTGCAGTTGTCTTAAAAATTAAAGTGTTCTCAGTTTTTTTTTCCAGACATTGCCTTGGTCATTGGCCTATGTTTGAAGCGATAGAATTAACAAACTTTGCTATTCTTTTAATGTAGTAATCCAATTAAAGGAAATATCAACATTTCTGTTTCAGGAAATGTAGTTCTATAACATAAATTAAGGCTTATCATAAGGAAATCATTCATTGTTTTGTGAGGGTATAGAATACAGATTTAGGATTCTGTAATATAAAATTAATACCTAGAATTTCAGTGATCCTTTTTCATTCATGTTTCATCAAAAAGATATTAATTACATTTTGTTTGAGCATTGTAAACTTTTTTTTTTAACTGTTTACTGTGAGGGAACAAGACACATATTCCTCTTAAGAGTTAGCATTATATCACATATCACTGTGAGGTTGAACATACCATTCATTTATGAAATGTGCTTCTGAGTTTTTTAATGAGGCTATAGGTTACATTAAGTTCTGTGACAGATGGTGGCTGTAGACCAGTGATGATAGCCACCATTTCCATAGGAACCATTCTACAGGAACCACAGAGTACATTTATGTGTTCTCTAAGAATTTTTATAGCTCACTGTAATGAAAATTTGTCCAATGCCGTTTTGGCTGTTGGAAAGTAAACGAGATTTTTGTTAACGATCTGTCCATTATGATAAAATAACAAATAGTTTACAATGTAAAAATCAGTTGTTCTAGAAGGAATATACATTTGTATTTATAGTACAGTAGCTTTACGATAATGCATGTGAGCTAAGTGAGAACCACGTTATGCAAAACACTGTAGCCAGCTCAGAGATTTTAGTTGAATGCAGTATCTTTTCCTTTCTCTAGTCCCATGTGAAGTCTTCATGGAAAATGACAAGCAATGGATCACTTATGTGATTATAGCAAATTCAGAAGCTGGCTGTCTGGAAATTAGAACTGCCCAAAGGCAGAGAAAAAGTGGGATATAGGAGCTTCAAAAAGCATACATTTTTTAGGTGAAAATGATTTATTACCTTCTTCCTATAACTGGATCATACATACCTAGTTAACAGAAAAAAAACTTTTAACTGGGGGTAGAGAACTTCAGTCTGTTTCTACAAGTTGAAATTCTTAAATTCCACTTTTTTCTTCCATTAATTTTTAATTTTATGAAATTTTGGCAGAGGACAGTATTTGAGAGTATATGTATCCTTCATTAAGGAGTCAAAGAATTAATATAAGATTCTTCAGTTTATAGAAAAGCTTCTGTATGCATTATGTAGTGGGCAAATTTAAAACTATGAGGAATTAAAAATCCTTTAAAGAGGTAAATGTTGCTGTTTACTATGCGAGTTAATTTTTTCTTTTTGAAACTACTGGGGAATGGATGATGTAAAGACATCTTAGACAAGTGTTTCTTTAGCAAATACCATAAATAGAATTTTGTTTGATGAAGGATGATAAAGTTGACCTAAGTTCTTTTAAAATGTGAAGCTGATTAGGATTGATTCCTAAATGCAGCTGTGTTAATGTATTATCAATAATTAATTTTTAAAAGGAAATAGAAATTAAAAGTGAAAAACATGAGTTGTCATTTTACTGTCAAATCTGTCATTTTAGTCTTTTTTCTCCGATGCACAGAATTTTTGAATACTGTGCCCAAGTATGTCAAGTAATTGGCTAACGATAAACGTGTTGACTCAAAAACTGTAATTTCTACTGGTTATGCTTAATCCTCCTGAGAGGTAGATGACAAAATAAGCATTATTTATTTTCCAAAAATAACTACCATTTTACGTTTCAGCAGTAAAGTATTCACTTGAGAAGCCATTTTTATTTCACTTGCGAGATCTAAGATGCCTTTTTCCTTTAATTTTGTACACCCAAAACAAATTTTAAAAATTCCCTATTTTTAAAAATATAGCTATACAGTAAATGTTCATTTAAGGTTTTCAAATAATTTTGATTAATCTATATGACATTTCAGTCAGCTTAAAATGTACAAATTAGGTATTCCTCTGTTTTTAGGCAAACTACTCCATCTTTTCAAATAGTTGTAAGTTGTAACTTAGAACTATTATGTGTAATGCTTTAATGATATGGGTTCACTTTGTATGTCACGTATAATCTACAGAGCTTTTACATAATACAGTTTCTTATGGCTCTTGCTCCTGCAAAAATGACAAGTAGGAACTGGACAGGAACACCCTTTACTGCCTCCTGATGCTTGCTATAGTCCAGCTGAGGTAGTAGTCGCTAAATAAAATGGGAGGCTCCTTATAAACTGTATCTGGAAGATCTAACTTTTGTAAAAACACTTGCTGAAAGAGACCCCAATCTCAGAAGTTGTACAGGACAATTTGGTAAAACTGACATAATTGTGATTTATTAACATGAATTAAAATGCCCAACCAGTGCTTCAATGTGACAGTATATTTAAAATAAAAAAGAAATTAAAGGCCATATACTGTACTACTTTCACAAAGATCACACAGTTTTGCAAAGACTTGTCATATGTACAATGCTATATATCAAATGAGAAAAGCTGTAAGCAATTATATACGCAAAAGAAATGCAGTTATTTACAGTTTGTCAGGAGACATTAAAAATCATCTATACATTAAATTACATTTTGCTTGCAAATAACCGATAAAACTAAATGAGCCATGTCCACACCAAACTATAAAAATCTGTATTGCATTTTTATATCTAAGATGCATTCACAGAACTGCTGACAGAAAAAAATGAAAATCCTCATAGTGCCATTACTTAGCTCTGTACTTAATGCATATGTATAAAATAATATAGAAAACATCCACTAAATGAATTTAACTGCAACAATAAAATTTAAAGATGTAGCATCAATTCTACTGCCAGAAACACAGCTGGAATGTTCATTTAACAAAATAAAGATACCTAATACTGGCTTAATAGCACATTTTTAAAGGAATTTTAAAAAGCAAAAGTGGGAAAGATACAATGAAAGAGCACTGGTGTTTTTTTTTTTTTTATACAAAGTTTCATGTACAAGCTTTAAAAAGTACCTTAATAGGTACATATGAAATATACAGTTTATTTTACAGAACATTTTAAAAAATGTTTTTGCAGTCCATTTTAATGCCACCCTGAACCATGATAATTGTTCTGAAATGTTGGTGGCACCTGTGCTCTGTGAATTGGAATCTGTCCAGGTACTGGAGATGCCTGCTGAGGTCCTTGAACCCCATGTGGCAGGGCCACAGAGCCAGGATGAGGACAGAACCCTGAAGCAGTAGGTGTTGGAATACTGTTTGGTCCTTGGGGCTGGATGTGAGGACCTGCGACCGGCAACGGACAATGTGGCCCTGTTCCAGAAGGCTGGTGTTGGGCTCCCGGTCCCAAAGTGGTATGATGTGTAGCTTGTGAGGGATACGGTGGCACAGCTGGATGAGCACTGGAAGGAAAAAGTGGCGGTCCTTGATGAGGTGGATGGTGTAAGGCTTGAGCTGATGTGGTATGATGCCCAGAAGCCAAAACACTGGCAGGTGGAGGAGGGGGTGGGGGGGGCGGTGCTGAATTTACAACATGCTGGTGTTGTGCTTGTAGACCTTGGAGTCCTGTGGAAGGATGGGGCGGCGGATGGTGATGAGGGGCAGGACCAGGAGGTGGAGGGGGTGGTGGCAAATGGTGTCCAGCAGTTTGAGAATGGATATGTGGCCCAGGGGCGACAGCGTGAACAGGCCCTACTACGTGTGCTACAGAGTGTTGCTGATGGGAACTTGGCTGTTGTACAAGGTGTGGTCCTGGAGCAGGCGGCGGCGGAGGAGGGGGTGGGACCACGGCAGCAGCAGTTTGATGGTGAATAGTGGGGTTCTGAGAAGGCAAAAAATGCCCTGGAGTAACGTGGTGTCCTGGAACTGTTTGCTGGCTTGTGGTGCCTGGAAGTGCTTGATTTGGTCCTGATGTAAACACAGTTTGTTGGGAAAGACTACCTTTAAGCTGATTATAATTCTGAAAGGTCGCAGAGGGCTGCTGGTTTTGATAATAAGATGAAGAAGGAGGCGGAGGGGGTGGGGGTGGGGGTGCCGCGGTGTTCAGACTTTGTTGGTTAAACTGACTGTATGTTGCTGAAGATTGTCCTGAGGGTGTCTGTGTAAATAATGCTCCAGAAGTTGCCTGCTGTGTATTGGCTTGAAGGTTCTGTGCTGCTTGATAAAAGTTTCTCTGAGGCTCTCGCTGAGGTGTTCCAACTTGAGGGGACTGTGAATGATGAGGCCTGTATGGAGATCCTAACTGCTGGGAAGGAGGCTTTGGTGAAAGATAACCATGCTGGACAGGCGTGTGAGGCGTCGATGACTTTGGAGGATTTTCTATATGAGGTGACGGAGGGCAGTGCAACTTCACTGGTGCAGAAGACAGCTTTTGTGAAAGTTGCTCAGATGAATTACGAATGAGTGGCTGAGGAGGATGATTCTTTGAAAGTGCCTGGGTGTTATTTAATAGCTGTTTTTGTTGGAGTTCGGTTTTCAGGTGAACACCATTCTCAGTTTCTGACACAATAACTGCTGCCTCCCAATGGGAATCTGGTTTTGTGAGTATTTTCCCATGTGGTTGGACAGGGATTACAGGTCCCGGTGAAGCAGGCTATGAAAAGAAAACAAATATATAAACTATTTACATAAATTTAAGAAATAAAAATGTTATGTTGGTATTGAATGTTACTTAAATATTTTTAAAATGGGTAGGATATAAGTTTTGAGAAGTCAATTACAGAAGTATGGGATATTTAGGTAGTTCAACAAATTCTAGTAATAAGCTTAAACTGGATTCCCTGGATGGATTTTTATTGAAGAAAAGTTAAGGAAATCATAGATCTTTAAATTTAATCTGCTTTCCCCGCCCCCAAAGCAATGAAGCTTGTTTTTGAGCCTTACTCTGCAAGAACTCTAATAACCCTAGATTTAGCAAGTTTCAATCCATAACTGAAATTTCAATACCCAACATAATCATAATTGCTTTGGGTAAAAGTAAACTTCCATTTTGTTTGTAATACCTTTTATGTTGTTCAAATGCAAATAATCCAAGTGCAGGACTAATTATATGATATTCTTTAAGGAACAAGAAAATCAATCTCAGATTCCCCATCTTTAGTTTCCAAAGATACTGCCATATTAGATTATCCCATCTTTATGATCCAGGATGGAGACAGCATTTCTTCTAAGTGAATGTTACTTGACATTTTGTTTTTAGAGGACTGAGTGGTTAAAAATACTTAATGAAAAAACAATGAATTTCCTAGACACCAAAGAGAATAGAGTTCTGCTCTTGGAAAAAATAAGCTACTTAAATATATTTAGTACATTAGAAAATTTGGTCAGTTTTGAAAGAAAAGGGCCCAGATACCACAAACTGGTACTTGGCGCAGCAGAAAAATCTGTGTGCATATTACCATCCACTTTTCTGATACCATCCACTTTTCTGAATGGCCATGTTCACAGGTCAATGTTATTACCTTGCTCATTTTTGAAGGGCTTTTACAAGTATTTTGACAAGTATCTGGAGATGGGCATTCGTTTGTAGTTATAGGTTCTAGATTTTCAGGATCAGGATCTATAAAGCAGAAAAAAACCTATAGTAAATGTAAAGTTTCATGATAAATATTGTTTTTTTACTAAGACTACAAAGGTATATGCATTCTACTATTCAAACCAACTTTTTATAAAGGTTTTCTCATTTCTGCTTTAAAAAGATATTTAAAACAATAACCACGATAGGTCATCTGCTTACTGACCTTCCATAAGTTCACTGAAAGAAGGGACTGGGCCCTTGGGTTGCAACTGGGGAATGTGATTTGAATGAGATGAAGGTGAAGACGGAATATGACTCGGTGAACATGGGACACATGGTGATTCTCCCCCTAGAGATGAAGCAGAAGCAGACCCATAGAGAACATTAGAACTGCAAAGAACAAGGGTGCAGAGTGATTAGCTGACTCCACCTTTTGGCAAAGGAACAAAGTCACTTACCACTATCTTTATCTTTTCGGTGATCACTGAGAAGTAAAGCTCTCTGGTAACTCCTTTCTCTCACTTGCTCTACTGAAGTTGAGGCAGTCCTTTAAAATAAAATCCTATCATCAATTCAAAGAAGCTCCTGCCAGCTAGAGTATGTCCTTTGATAGTTTAAAACATGTCCTCTCAGAGCAATGCTTTTGCTCTTTTGGGAAAGCACTTTGGTGTTAAACTTTGTAAACACTGTCTCAGTTTTCAAAACTGAGATTTTATCTTCGTTTATTTGGAGTACTCAACTGGACTCTATTCCTTTGTCTTAAGTGATTTCTTGGTGAAAAGGTGGGGGGTGGTGAAAAAAAGGTGGGCATGGAGCTGGGGGAGAGGTTGGAAGGTAGCGTATTAACAGTCAGAATTATCACTCCAGATTACCAGAGCTATCGCATGTACCCTTTACACATTACCTTGTGTCTGACTATACAGCTAGCAGGAAGCTCTCAGGTGTAAGGGGACCAATGAGCAAAGTGAATGTGGCCTCCATCTCTTTGCTAAGGTCCATCCTATATCCAACCTTTTCTACTCCATCTGAAGAAACACTAGGTTGTTTTTTCAAGATAACTGGTAAAGAAATTCCAGGATGTTGACTATGATAAAGGTTCTTTGGAGAGGAAGATTTATGTGAAAACGTAAACATGAAGGAGTAAACACAATGGACCTTTAGCAGCACAGGTAAATATACAGTAAAACACATCAGCAAAGAAGATCTTTCAAAATTATGTCCACAAACCTCTATCACCTTAGCCTTGGGAGAAAAACAAATAGGAAGATGGTTCATTAACAGAAGTTTGCTCTTTTCAGAATAGCATACTTCAAATCTTTACAAATAATGAAGACTAATTGTTAGGTATACCACTTGTAGTTCTAAAGTTAACAATTAAACAGGCTTACCACTGAACTGGTTCATTCTTCTCACTGGCAGAAACTTCCTTAACGGGACTGTTATTGCTGGTTTCTTCTGAAGTAGCACTATAAACTGTAGCTGGTGTTGGTAAGGGGAGGCTAGCAGTACTTTCTACCTGCTCCCCATTTTCACTCCTGTTGGCACACCCATCACCATTGTTGTTACTCAAGTTTCCACTTGCATGAGGTGATACGCTAACCAGTGGAAAGTGTTCTGCCTTAGAGCCACTTTTCCTAGCTTCACGTTGTCTTTTTCGGTATTCTAATAGAGAAACCTTAAGAAAGATAAGGAAAAGCAAATCTTTTATTCTTGTATCATATGTCAGGGTCAATCTATTCTTTTTTTTCTAAAGAGAATTACTATATTTATATTAGGAAAATTATGAAAAATAATTTGATTCTGAACAAAAAATAACAGTAATTAACAATTATCAAATGCCTACTATATACCAGGCATTGTATTTAGATGATTTACATACAATATCTCATTTAATCCTCACAACAACCCTATGAAATAGGTATATTATCATCCCCATTTTACAGATGAGGAAATTGAGTAACTCACTCACTCAAGGTCACACAGCTGGTGAGTGTTGGAGCCGGGATTCGAACCTAGGTCTTATTTGAAAGCCCGTGCTCTTTTCCACTATACTACATTGCTTCCCACAAAGTTGCCAACTGGACTCTGTTATAAAAATTAAAAGCACACATCACTAAAATTCTTTGACTTATCAAGCAATAAGCCTATTAACAAATAACAAGTGTAGTTTCTCCCATTCCTCTGAAATAAGGCATTCTAGTTGTCTCCCTGTCTGCCAACCAAGTAATGGTGGTAAATCAGAGAATTTATTATTTATATAACACTTATATTTTCTAAATGCTCTTATTTATATCCATGGCCTATAAATACTGAGGAAAGAACCATTTCTTCTTTATAAGGCTTCCTCCTTTATATAAAATAAAGGTGGTAAAACAAATATACAACTCTATTTGGTTGGGAAGTAGTTATTTTAAAAAGTTGCCCTCTGAATGAAATAAATCATCTTGAAGTTTCAATCACAGAAGCTATGCTCTTTATAAAAATTTTCCATACTAGTATGATTTATTTCTCTATAAACATTTTCTAATTAACTGAGCACTTATAAAAGGTTTAAAATGTATACATATCAAAATATTTTACTTGAATAACTAAAGTATGAATGCCTTAAGTAATAGTTTAAGTACTAATTACCCTCAGAGGTAGTTTGAAAAAAAAAATAATAATATTAAAGGACTATAAATTTTTAAATTTGTAACCTTTTTCTTTTGTGGTGGATTCTGGGGTGTGCAAGTTCCGTCGATCAAATTGTCATTAACGGTCCGTCCAAAACCAGATATAAGCCCATCTTCTGAAGTACAAAACACAGGTGTTTCCATAAACATGCCTCTAGTATCATCCTGCATCTGGCACTTTGACTCACTTATTCGGAAGCCTCCTCCAACCTCCAACTGATGTGAGGGTGTCAGGTCCCTCAAGTTAGAGTTTACTGAGAAGTTAACGCCTGTTCTGTCAGGACTCTTTACCCAGGAAGAATATATTGTACCCCGTCCAGAGTGTGTAGATTCCAGTTGGCTGTTAGAATCAGTCCTGTCATGTGTAGGTGTTTCCATAGTTTTATGTAAGGCAGTTTGCTCGATGGCATCAAGTCCCAGTTGAAGGTCTGACACAGTTTCCTTTTCTCCAGGGCACTGCCTATTGACTTCAGTCCTACTCCTAGGGCTTGTATAACCAATAGTCTTTATTTCTTGCAGACCCAGTTCAGTTAAATTAGAATTTCTAAAAGGCCCCAATGTTAACATGGTTGAAGATCTGTCATATCCCTGTTTATAAAATAAAAAAAAAAATTACACTTAAGTAACTACATCTTAATTATTTTAAAATCTACCAATAATTATTAAAGCAAAATAACGATACTAGGAAAATAATCAATTTAAATACCTTTTGGATGTCTGAATAACTCCTTACCTCTTGACTATAAGTGCGTCTCTTAATTTCTGGAGAACTTTCTGGGGAAGAAATATTCTACATAAAAATAAATAATCAAAATTAAATTAAAATATATAACTATATCCATGATATTTATAGAAATGAAAACTTATAATGAGAAACTACTACACAGACTTTTAAACTTTATTTTCTTTTTCACTTCCATTTGCCATAAAAGATCATTTGCTTTAAGGTCAACTTAATACAGTCATTTAGTCTACCTGTATCAGTAAGATGAAAGCTATACTTGTTTTAATTAAAATTAAAAAGTTCATATTCACATAAATGTATGCTCCAAATTTTTTTATAGTTTTAAAACATTTTGCTAATTTCAGTATACTATTGTTAAATTTTTTTTTTCCCCATTAACTCACCTCAAAGTGCATGGTATTTCCTGGTGTGCCAGGAGTTACTGGAGTAACTGGTGAATATATGGGCTTATAACCATTTCTACAGGCTTCATCATCTGACTTTATTCGTGGAGGAGTGGCAAATGATGGGTCCACAGGAGTAATATCTGTGTGAGTTGGTGTAGCATATGGTGAAGGAATAGGTGTAGAGGTTTCTGAATAAACAGAATCTAGCAATTGATAAAGTCTTCGTTTTTTTAGTGGTGTAGTTAAATCTGTTGGTGAAATAATTTTTAAGAAATTATAATGCTGGTATTTGCTATAATCTGTAATATATCCTGGGAAAGAGCAATACATCAACAGCAGTAATAATGACGACTTTCATCTCAATACTAAATTTCAGGGTTTTAAAGATATGACTAACATGAAATAATCTTTCCCCGCCCCTTAGTTAACTTTGCTATTAGCACGCATTATCTTACCAAAAGGCATTGTTGGCCTACAGGTCTTAGAGAAGAAATCTTAGGAGCACAGATGTTATTTTAACTGATTTCTAAGAGTTCTTTTGCATCTGTTTGACATGAAGCCAGCCCACAAGCCAAAACTAGTCCAAAAATTCAACCATAAGCCCCATCCATCATATATGATGCTGCAAATTAAGGTTTTCATGTCTACATCCAAAAGGTTGGAGGACAGAAATGAGAAAATATATATAACAACAATGTGCTGCTTTTGTTAAGTACATAACAACTAGAATGTGTCTGTTATCAAGTTATATACATCCTGCCACATTCTTCACACTAAAACAATAGTATTCTTTACACTAAAACAATACTATAAAGAACTACCTGGAAGGGAACAGCTTTCACTTAATAGTAGTGGACTTTTATTTTCACCATTGACTGTAGGACTTCTGGATCTTTCTTGACAGGGTGAATTAAATCTATGTAAAATTGCTGAGTTTTCTTCTGCTAGAGCTTGTTTCAACCATCGCTGAAATACATAAAATAAATGAAGAGAAATCCGTTTGTAGCTGTTCACATAGCCTATAAATGTAGAGCTGATTCAAAAAGCATTTTACTTGGTAGTAAGGAATGACTGACTTTTGGCTTCTAGATTATTATACCCACAGAAAAGTTTACCTTCTTGCATGAGCCAGAAATGTTTTCAGTAGGTTCTTTTCTTCTTCTTTTTTCTGAAAGGAATGGTGAAGTAAATCTAATATAGTGCTTAGGAGTAGAGTATACGTGGGGGCTGTAAGCAAGACCTGGTAAAGAATTGAGCTGTGTGGCTAACACTTCAGGATCTGTGGTTATGCGCAGAGGCCTTTCTGAAAGGCTATCTGAAGATTTTCCTGTCTTCTCATTCTTCTCACTTAACCATTCATTGACCAAGTGCTAGAGAAAAGAAAAATTTGGATCATTATATACATATAATTACACAGTCTCCTAATCTCCTAAATAGTCTTAATGCCAAATTTGAAGTTGATGAATTACCTAAAATGATATATTGAGTAACTTAAATATTCATCTATGATGTCCAAAATATGTTATTCTACATTTCTTTATCAACTTTAAAAAAAATTTTTTTTACACAGTAATACACTGCAGGAACAAAGCACATGGTAACTTTTGTAAAACAGTAAAATCTAGGAGACTTCAGTACCATCTTATAAACACAAACACTAAATTCAGCTCTGATACTGCTTCTGTTATAGGTATAAAATGTTCAGTTTGTTTGAAAAATCTGATTTGGGACAGTGTTTTACTACCCTTGGTTGGCCATCAGAATCTCTAGGTGTGACCAGTGCATATACATTAAGTAAAAAAAGCAAACTCAGCATTGACAACCATTGATTTAAGGTGTTTGACCAGGGATTTAAATACATTTATAGCACCACAATCATCTAGTATAATTAGAGAGCAAAGATGATGTCACATTTATAATCAAGAAAGTAGCTTTTAAACACACTCTCCTTTTCACTAATCAAAATTATAAAGGAAAGTTGCGATTATTTTTTTATCCTTTCCAAGTGGGCAAGGTAACTGCTCATTGTTGAAAGCAAGTATTGGATGGCTTGTTCAAAATCTGTGTTGCAGTAAGGAGAGCACAAACTTCAAATATGATAAAACTGTGTTTAGATCTTGTCTCTGACTAACCTCTCTAACTCACCATTAAAGTGTACTCCTGGGTTCATCCTAGATATTTACTACATCTACTACATCTACTCATGGTTTCACAGTACATACAAACTCCTGAATTTGGTAAGAAGACAGACAAGATAAATTAAGTTTCAAAGTATTTTGATATAGAAGTATATGAGAAGGATCCATTTATGATCTATCCCCCACCCCAAGTAGCCAAGGGATTACTACTTTGGTATCTCTGCTCCAGTCTATGTGCTACTATTTCTTAGCTACAAAACTGGTTGGTTTATCTTAGTGAATAGTTTACCATAATTGTTTCATTAAAGCTGACAGTAATTTTTCAAAGATTTTTAAGAATAAATTGATTCAAAGCTAAACCTTCCTTATAAATTTTCACATTCTTAGTACATTTTATGGAAATTGATGATTTCTTCACTTTTAATTCCTACAATCAACCTATACTGTGGAATTTATAAAAAATACAAAGAATAAACAACAATATATCTAAAACCAGTTATTTCTGATAAATTTAGTACACAAGGTAGGCAAAACTAAAAAGTCTTGACAGACTGAATGTTATGATTGTCTTTATAACAATGCATTTATATTTAACTAATTTTAGTTTTGCAATTCCCATTCATAGCTAAACTTTCCAGATACAAAATCTATGCCTCCAATTCTGTTCCTTATGAGATGTTAGAGATCGAACTTTAAAAACATGATGTTACGTTTAACATCATAAGACACTGTTAGAAAACAGCTTTTAAATTATGAATCATACCTTCTTTGTTTTGGGGTACTTTGTAGGACATTTATTAAGTGCTGGAACTTCAGTTTCAGTAATTATTTCTGTTAGTGCAGTTTCCATTTCTGGTTCTATTCCAAGTACAGTATTATCAATATCATTTTGTTGTGAAGTAACTTCTATATCAGGAGAAGATGGTTGGATATCTGAACACATGCTGACAGTTCTGTGTCTCCGACGCTGCTGTCCAATATGAGTCCTACTGCGAGAAAAACTTTTTCTCTGTTTAGTTCTATTCACTTTGGCAGGGGTTGGCTTGCTAGCAGTTTCTTCTTTTGCTTGTTCCTAATTTGAAATATAACAGAATGGAACTTTTAATTCTATGTTTATATAAGCGAGAAGTTGAAATCTACTTCAGAAGCTAACTTCCCCAAATTTCTTTATGAATTTCAGTATATACTATTATAACATAGTTAAAAATTTTCTTATACCCCCAGTCTTATATCTAAAGTCTAAATTCTCAAAGGATTTGAAAATGTTATTGAAAGACTAATATAAGACTTTTAAAATTCTTTACAGATAAGATTAAATCATGTATGAAAATTTTATTGGAAAGTATTTAAGGGTGAAAATATAATTAGACCTAAATAATAATACCTGAATAACTTCGGCATCACTGACAGTCTGTGCATCTTTACATTCAGTTTTAACTTCAGTTTTGGCTGTGCTGATCCTTTCCAAAGCTTGTTCTCTTCTTTTCTCTCTTTTTTCAAGTCTGGCAAAAGCTTGCAGAATAGCTTCCATTTTCCTTTCTTCTCTTGTCTATGAAATTTAAATTTTAAGTGACATAAATATCATTGCTCTAAAAATTCAAAAGTCCAAATGATCATGGCAAATTTAGAAAATAATTTCTACAATGTTAGGAAAACACTTCTACTGATGGGAGGTGTGTGTGGGGGGAAATACTTATATTCATTTGAGATCTTTCAGAATCCCAAACATCTTGGTAAGCCCTGCCATTACAAATATATTTCATGAAAGGAACACTTGGGTATGACTGTCAATGGTCAAAATAAAGCAAAATAAAAAGCCTCAAAAACTATACACTTTACCAAACAAAATCTTTTTCTCAGTAATACAAATCAGCCTTTTAAACATTTTAAGTCCCTAAGGTTGAAAAGGATAAATTCATATAAACGTAAGGAGTGAATATATTAGTGACATGTGGTAGCAGGATATTTGTGGGGTGAGGTCCTGGATTCAAACCAGTTATTTACTATCTCTGTGACCCTAGGCAACTTAACCCTAGTTGTCCTCTGAGCCTCTTATAAAATGTGGGTGGTAATACTTACACTTCACCGAATTCTTAGTTCAAACCGATAATAGCTGTGAAGTTTCCCAATAGTACTTGGAAAATTGACAATTATTCCGTGAGTGTTAATTATTATTTCCATTTTAGCTCTCTGATCCTCCATTATAGTTTTTATAAGGCATTCCTCTGCCTTCTGCTCTTCCCGTCTTACAATGACAGTTCAAGGCAGGGACTGAGGAACAGCAAGAGTTCCTTTGAGTATTCTCTTTGGAGAAAGAACGTTAAATCAAGACCCAGGGCCTTGGCCAGTGGGCCTGACAAATGCTTCGGCATTCAACCAGAAACAGGAAGCGTGTCCATCAACTGTCCAGTTCTCCAAATAAGAAGAACCAGGTCCTGAGTCTTAAATCCATTTGTCTCTTCCTTTATTGTCATCGATGTGGGGAAGATCAGAAACTCAGGGTCTGGCTGCTTGGTCTTCTCAACGATGGAGCTTTAGTTCCAGAAATTATCAGCAGAGATTCAAGCATCAAGACACACTCTGGAAACTACTGCTTACTCTTTCCTGTATTTTTTTCTTTTTTATATTCAGTAAGGGAACAAAGTAGTATGTCAAGCTCCTCTCAGAATACTTATAAGTTTCTGATTAGTTAAAACAAATTGCCATACTGTAAACGTGTCACTGTTACAAATTGTTATCCTCACCCTCTTTATTTTACAGATAAGGAAACTAAGGTTCAAAAAGGTAAGATTACTTGTTCATGAATACATAGCTGCATCTTAATAGTACAGGCAAAAATGGTCTTATTACTGGAAGTCGAAATTTTAAAGCTGAATTCTTTCCTTAGATAATTCATGTCCTGGTCTTTTAAAATCACTTTACTAAACTCCCTTTTATCTTAATGGCTCTCTATAAAATTCTGTTTCCATATATCAGGGCTTTTCTAAAACACTAAATTTAGAAATCTGGAGTAATTAAAAATAATTTTCATAATTGCATCATCTATTCAATGGGGATCGGTGGGTCGAGAAGGTTATTGTTATTGTATTTATCTCCTGAAAAAATAAATCTAGGAAAAGTACATTCTTTGAGAATAAACTTGTCTTAGCAAGATCATTTTCTCTATTAAAAAAAGTTACCCACATGTCAGGTACCCAAGGAAGGTATTTTCTATATCATGACTATCAAGGATTTTCTAAGATAAATATGAATTTATGCCAAGTTTCTTGGACATAGTCCAGTATTCACTTGTTTTGGATGGTGAGCGCAAGGGTCAGAGAAAATTATTTTACGTAAAGACCAACTTATTCAATTTAAAAACTGAAATCCTTTATAAAGACTATGACTAATTGGTAGTCAAAGCAAAATCCTTTATTTAGAGGTGACCCAATCTTTTTGAGCTGGTTAAGATCTTAAAAAATAATCTAGCCCTACAGTGCTGAAGAAACCAAAGCCCTGTGTATTAAGTGACTCATTCAAAGGAATTTGCAGAATTGTTACACAAGTTTCCTGGCTCTTGATTTATTCTTCCTTCCAATTAACCCCCGACACATTGCATACAGCAAAGCATAACTCTTCCTACATTTACTATAACTTTTAACTGAAAGCACTAAATAGATAGATACCTTAATAGCTTTAACCTAGCTTCACCTTAAAACACAAATGTTGTTGATGTAATAAGTATGTCTGATTTTCTACATGAGAAAAATCATTTATTTCTTAAGATTCATGTATTATTCAGCTTTTATATTCACTACTGCATATAATGTTCTTTAACATATAACCAGATATGCAGTATATTTAATGACTGAAAATTTATCACCCATGTGCTAGATCTAACTGAAAAAGTTTTATGTATAGCTTGAAGTAATTCCAACTGACTGTTAGGGGGATTAGAGAAATTAGGAGTCTTAATTACTCCAGCATCTGTGCTTGATGTAGTTTATACTTATCACTTAAGTCTACTACTAAGGCCTGTATATTCTATAGCCATGACTTGAGTATTCTAAGCTTATGACTGTCCAGACCTCAAAATCATTTGTGAGCTGGGCAATCGATAGACCCTATATTGATACAGAATTAAAACCAGGTTGCTGTTATTTTTTCTTGGCTGGAGTTTTGGGTGCTAAACTTAACTGTGAGGGATCTCTCATGAAATCTTTGTACAGATTGCTTTTACAACAGTTTATAATAGTTTTACAACAGCAAATACAGAGTATGCCATTTCCCATAGGCAAAACAAAGATTGTTTAGTAATATCTCTCTAGAATTTTATCACTTCATTTAGTAATATCTCTCTAGAATTTTATCACTTGAGAATTTTGAGAATTTTTATTAAAACTCTGCTTCAATATATAAATGCACTGGGGCACAGATTTAACTTGACGTCATATAACTTTATACTTGGAAGAGACTATGGAGGTCTTGTCTAAGCTTCCTATTTAACAAATGGAGAAAAAATAAGGTTTGTATTGTTCAAAGATTACATAATAAAGAACATGAATTAAAGTTTTATATAATATTGCAACTAAAAAAGTAAACTACTGAATAAATAAACCGTTACAATTCATCCCAATTAGAGAGATTTGGTGATTTGAAATTAAGTAAATGTTAAGCTTATGAACTGTGGATACTTTAAAGAGAATTTGCTCATAGTAGGGTATAAGAAGTGAGAAGGAAACAAAGACAGCTAGGGACTCATGATTTAATTTTTTAATTTTCTACCAGGTGGGAAAGGGCTTTAAAACAACAACAACAACAACAACAACAGCTTACCTTTTAAAGGAAAAGGAAAAGGGCAGGGCCAACGTGCCTTGAAATAGAGAAATTAAAAGATTCCTCACTCAAGTAACTTCCCTTATCCTTTCAAATAGGAATTAGAGATTAATTTATTAATCTTTTTTTTAAAAATAGGTAAGACTTGTTACTGATAAAGATTATTCCAAAATAGTAAGTATGGCTCATGTGGTTAACTCCATTTCTTCTCTACCACATGACGATTGAGTTTACCTCCGTACTGTTTCCTATTTGATTTTTATATGTTATTCCCTACACCCCATCCTCCAGGAAAGCATCTCAAGAACAGGACTTTTGCCTTCTTTGTTCACCCAGTACCTTAAATGGTGCTCAACATATGGCAAACACAAATTTTTAGTAAGTGAATAACAAATTTTTATTAAGTGAATAATAAGTGTGTGTACATTATATACAGCATGTGTCACTATTATTTGAAGGCATGATTTTGGAAATCTTTATTACAGGGCAGCTAAAGCTGAATATCCTCATTTTGTTTGAACAGAACACCTGTAAAAAAAAACAAGTTCCCTTTTGCTACAATTAATTACTTATCTTTAGAAATGCAGTTCCTAAACTATGAGAGAAAAGGGGGCCTTAGAAAATTAGTAATCAGCATCAACTTAATCATGCTATAAGGAGAGAAAAGTGGGACGATATAACGTGTCACCAGGTGACTTCTGACAACAAATGTACTCTCCCTAATTATGTTTACTACTAAAATTTCTTTGTCTTTGGAAATGATCTTCTAAATCAAGTCACTTTCTAGAGGCATTTATAACAGCATGAATTCTTCATACTAGTGTTTTCCTAGAGCCTGTGTGCCATGGAATAAACATCTGTGGAAATTCCAAGATGCCACACAAAAAAGTTGCAAAGGTGTACAAATTTAGGAAATGCAAACAATTTTTTGAGTTTTTAAACATACAATGTATACTTGGAATCTCCAAGTTAGACACATGGTATATACCATTTACCAAACAACTGGCCACAGAGCTCTTTCATGAAACATCTTAAATTACATGCTCATGAGTGTAAACTCAGTGAAGCTTCCTTATAGCTTAGGTTGTGCCTTGGAGGCCTTGCCAGGATGCAGGATTCTCTATAATTTTCTCAGTCCTCATACCTTACATTAAAAAGTATTACAGAGAACTCTCCTCAAATGGCTCCCATGAGTATGTAATAGTTCCATTTGCTGATCATCTATTTTTGTTAGCCAGCCAGGCATTTTCTCTCTAGGAGCTTGGTCTATGACAAACTACAATTTCTCACCCATATGTAGCTTACATCCTAGTGATTTGCTTGACAAATTGAAGAATCTCATACCTAGGTGACTATCCTTTCTGATTCTTCACATTGTTTCTCCAATTTCTATCCTGAACCCTTTTTCATGAATTCCAGTTTATGGATCCTGACTATGGTAGGTCATCAAATATTAACCAAGACTATATTCCCAAGGTACAGTCTTTTCATAAGGTTATGGAAAATTTTGAAAATATATTAAAAGATACTATAAAGGATATTTTCTTTGTAACAAATGGGGGAGATAAGCTGCCTTAGTTTAAACCAAAGGTTTTGTAATTTATGATCACCTTTTAGTTGAACAAAAGGTTAGCATCCCAATATCTAATCCCCTTCCGCAGGCTCTCTTTACCCCTGACAATGTTATAGCCACTTTCACCTCAACAACTGTGTACCTGGGTGAGTCTACTCAGTAGTACCCTTGTTTTGAAATCAGGTGGATATAAACAACCTACTGTGTTTCAACTGCAATAACTTGAATCCCTGAAGTCAGTTCCAATCCACTGCCTATGAAGTATTTCTTACTAGCTAAAGAGGATATGTTCAATAACCATCTGTTCCATACTATTTAGCTACAAGTTTCCTTTTTATCAGCAGGTAACAACTTAAAGGTGGCGGGAGAGGAAAATGTTAACGAAAGAGTAGCTCTCTACCCTGGCCACATAGTGATTTGAATAGTCCTTCATGAAATCCCCGTTGAATATTTCCTATGATCTACAAGCAACCTCATCTCCCTATACCTTCCCCCCCATACCAGCCTATAATCTCAGCCAAATATGATTTATCACATAACTATGTCCAGCCTATTTCCCCTAGAGAAATAACCATTCTATTGCATACAATTTAGCCATAAGCTAATCTGCACTTCTTTAAACCCTACTCATAAGGTCTATCCAAAAATACTACCTCATTCATGAAATGGTCTCTGATACCCCCAAGCTATAAGCCATCATATTTCTTTCTCCTTTACCACACTTCTTCCTGCATTAATTGTTTCTGTAAATGCAGACACTTGTTCTCACCAACAAGAACAAGTCAGCAACAAAAATACATAAATCCACGGGAGCAATTTTTGGAGTATGAGGAAAATGCTAAATATTAGATTGTAGTATATGAAATTGACATTTGTGAAGGTAAAAATTTAGGTCAAATCAATTTCATATGGTTCAAGCTATACTACGAAAGGATGGGCTTAAGTATATTTGACTTTGAACATTATTACATGGTATTTACCTGATAGGAAAGTATGACTGACTCCTTTTATAGTCCAATCTCGTAAATACATGAGAGCTAGCATCTCCTTTATATTAATGATAAAGTCTGTCCTGTCACAGGTGAAAATTTAAATCCGTTTGACATAAGTTTCTCAGGAGTTGACTTGTCTTTATAACTACTGATGTTAACCTAACTACTATAAAAGGCTAACACAAATAAATGCTGATTAGTACTTGAACTTTTAAAAACCAATTATTTTGGTCCTCACAAATACTGATACTTGGGGGCATAGAGGAACAACTATACCAGTTGCTTAAGAATCCTAGGATGCATGCTTTTGCACTCTTATTGGAGTATATCCAAAAATTCTATAATTAAAATATCAAAGCAGTGTACCAATTAAAAATAACATTGCAGTTGACTTCGAGGGCTTCCAGGTCAAGAAACCAGATTTTTAAAATATTTCATATCCTAGATTCTAAACATTTAAACTTTTTTGTTTTCCACATTTTATACCTATGAAAAATCACAGCCACCTAAGTGATATTAAAATAAATATAAAAATATACTAACAGGCAAAATCAGGACCAAAAATGGATTCCCAAGTAAAACTTTTTGTCTATCCAAAGTTCCACTATGCTCAACAACAGTAAAGGGTATCTTTTTCTTTTGGGCTCTGAAAATGAGGATATTTTAAGTTCCAGCAACTTTTCTCAGCACAGATAGTTAATTTTAAAAGTAGCACCAAAATCATATAAACTTTTAAGCAGACTGCAATCTGAATAAAATTATATGGATACAAAACAAACCTCCAGGTTTTTCTTAATTTCATATATTTTCAAATCAGTTATTGCCCTTAAAACCACTTGTGATAGTTTAATCCTACCAAAATATGCCACCTACAGAAACCAGTGATATTCTAAATTGGTATTCTAAAAGTTCCTGCAGATTAGTGCAGGTACAAGGCTGTGGCAGTTGTAGAACAAGCCAATATGAAATCTAGTCAAGAAAGGACCATACGTAATTCGGGTAGATACACGTATTTTAGATGAAACGAATCTTGCAAGAGTTTCCTTTAGATGGAGGAAGAAATCTCTCATTTTTTAAAATTACCACCTCCTCCAATATTTTCTCCTATATTTTTCTTTTTTCCCAACTCTGACACTACCCTATCTCAGAGCAGTGTTTCTGAAGTCCTGAGGCTATGAAACGGTCCTGTGTTGCTTTCACAATTTTGAACATCAACAGTAAAGCAGTATTAGAGATATGATCAAGACAATAAAACAGAAAACGGACTTATATTAAGTGGGCCTACAACAGCCAAATTACAAAGATCCTACCCCTAGTATATGACACCTGAGATTCCATGGAATACAGCATGAAAATCACTAAAACAGGAAATAAGGAAGCATGTAAAATAAAGGACTGGAGAAAACCTGTACTAAGATCATTAGTTGTATAAAGTCATTTTCAAATCTTAGGGCAAACTATACCATAATACTTTCTTAACTGGCCTAAACATTGTATCGATTGCTGAATTACCATGGATTTGTAAGAAAATTAACCTTGTCCTAGTTTTTATACAGGTAAGATATTTGCAAATAAATAAAGAATATAAATACTAAACTTATTTTAATGAAAACCTTACTTTATGATAGTAATATGAGATACAGAAATAGTAGCTACCAAACTGGGTTTTTTTTTAACATAAGCCATTTATTTGGTGCTATTTTAAGCTTTAAAATTCCATTTTGTTTTACATTAAATTATAAAGAGGATACATTTAGCTAATGAAAGACATTTTGCACAGTAATTCTGGCATGAAAATTTATTGTTTTCAGCTTCAAAAATGTCAAAAAAATTATCTTAAATGTCATTCTAAAATGCTAATGAATATACAATAAAAACAAAAGATTAGTGGAAGTAACGTGAATGGTAATGACAGAGCCAAACAAGTGTTCAATGTCACATGATGTTTGCTAACTTCAAACAGAAGAACAGTGTAAAAAACCTCATAAAGGCAGCAGCAGTTACTATGAGTAGAACAGCTGTCACTAAGTCCAAATGACAGCACGAAGTAGCTACTAGCTTCCCAACTTACCATCTTCCTTTTCCTTTCTGCAATCTGTTCTTCTGATTCCATTTCCACTTCATTGCTAATGGGAGTTTTTTCTTCTATATCATCAATAAAATCTGGTTCCTGAAAGATGAAAATGACTGCTTTACAGAAACAACTACTACCTATAAAACTAAGGGAGTTGAACTATTTTCAATGTCTTTCAATCAAACTAGTTCAACATATATAAAATTACAAGCCTATTTGAACACATTTCAGAAATTTAAAACTAGTTTCCTAATCCAAGCAATTTTAAAAAATCAAATAATTTTGCTTTTTAAAGTTCTAGCCAATAATGTGTTTATCAATAGAGCCCACAAGATTAAATATGGTAATATAGCCTTATATTCATACTCTTCCCAAAACATAAACATATAAATCATTTACAAAACCCAGTGCCTACAAATACTAAGTTCTCAATAAATGTTCCATATAAGACTTAAGGAAAATTATTCCTAGAAGATAGGGTATTGAAGATGAGTAAAACCTTCATTTAACTAAATTAAGTGGTTCTTCCTAACTCTCATTTGTTTAGAGGGCATATAACAGGGCATATAACAAAGTATTTTACGGCAGGGCAGATGTACAGGCCAAACTCTTTTCCCAAAATTCTGTGTTTTTATGAAAGTTTTCTCTAGAAAATTATACCTGTCACCCTTATATAATTTAGTTATGCTGTAAATATTAAAGGGAAGGAAATTTTATAGATTAACACTTTAAGAACATTTATTATGAATACAAGGAAAGTACAATCTGGAAAAACATTTTTACTTATCAGCCTTAGAGAAACCTTATATTCAATTCTGCAAAGATTTGCTGGCTGAGTAGTTTCTTGGCAATTTAATAAATATTATACATAATCTGGCGGAACCTGTATTTTACATTTATAAGTACTTCATTAAATAACAGAATGGACTTAACATAAATTTTGAACCATTTTAGATAAGTTAAAATGACAATATTTTCCTTGAACATCTGTCATCAAGAATCAGTAGAACATAGTTCATTTCTGTACCTGATTATTTGAAACTGACAGTCTCAATGGAGAAAGCTTTCTCTGTTTAGTTTCTGGGCTCTTCATTTTGTTGGCTGTTCCTTCACAATCCAAAGTAATATTTTGATTTTGTGTATCTTTTTCTTTTGAAATATCCTTTTCTTTCTTTCCTTTTTTCCTTCTGGTCTCATAACCACTGTTGATATTTTCCGTGGACTCAGAACTACGTTTTAGAACAGGACACTCTGGATTTTCTTTGAGGCATGCACAATCCACCTTGTACTTACTAGAAAGATAACCAGTTAAATATTTAACCCAGACAAAAACCCAAAATTTTCTAACCCATTTTAAGCTGTAAGTCCACAAAATTATATGCTGTTACTAATTATAAGCAATCCTTTTCACTAATTTGCATTCCTGGTAATTACCAAAAAATTTTTATTTTTATAAACACAATGTAAGAATTAAGGACAACTAGTAAATGCTTATAGAGGAAAAAAAAATAATAACTTAAAACAATCTTTTTAAGTAAAATGATACTGACTCATATTAAGAAGACAAATATATTTACTTCAGTGGTCCCAAGAGTGTTATAAAATATATATACAAGTAACAAAATACCCTAAATTTTATCTAAATAAAAAATATGCTAGGTAAAATAAATACCAAAACTTAACTAGTTTTCCTCTTGTACTTAACACATAATTTCAATAACCAGGTTTCTTTAAAATGCTACCTTGCTTCCTTTTGCCCCCCTTAAGTGTTCTCTCTTTAAAATGGAAGCTTGAAAAATAACTATATTATCTCTCATTTTCAAAGAACTGATAATACACTTTCATCTCTTCAACACTTCTTAGTGCTCTGCCCTCCCTATCTCTAGGATACAGGCTAAATGCTCAAGTTTGAGTTAATAATAGAAGTCTCCCACTTTGCAGGTTCAAGTAGTTTAATGTTTGTTCACAATAAAAAATTTACATTTCCAAGTTTCTAATACTCCTACTCATTCACTTTCAACACTGGTTAAGGGTACAGGTCAAATTGCCTAACTGCCTACATTCTGTAAATCAGAATTCAAACATTTATGGTCTGCTGCCCAACTTTACATACCAGGTTAGAAACTAGTTTAAAACTCTTACTAGATGTTTTCTTTGATAACAGAACTGCAAGTGATGGCAACAGCTAATGTGTATTAAGCTCTTATTCTGTGCCAGGGACTGTTTTAAACATTCATCTGTGTTAACTCGCCCAATCTTCAAAACATCCCTGTTAAGTAAGTAGTATTATTCTCATAATATACATAAGATACTAAGCCAGAAAGATATGAAGAAACTAGTCCAAGATTACACAGCTTAAGTGACCCAACTAGGATTTGAAACCAGTCAGATTATAAAAGTTTTATATTCTTAAACACTATGGGATAGTCTCTTGAAGCAATAAGCAAAGAGCCATTATGCTACATTTTTTTACCTTCTGGGGAAAAATGGACTTAAAAGGAAACAAATTATGATGATAAATCTGATGCCAGCAATCAAATAGAAATACATACTGAAAGAAGGGGATTTTCACTGAGAGAAAATCTGGCAGTGAATATTACAAACATGCATTTAAATAGATTCCCACACAAAATTCAAAAAATAACACAGAATAGGAGGAAATGAACTGAAATGCTTATAACCCAAGACTACTAAATAAAGAATGCCCTACCACCCCCCAAAATCAGAAGATATAAAACTACCCAGCAGAAAAAAATGAACAGATGATCAGGCAATTCATAAAATATGAAAGCCAATCATGATTAAATATATAAAAAGATTGTTGGGGTCACAAAATGATCAAGGATAATGTAATTATGGATTAGCATCAATTTTTAAAGTAGTAAGTGGAGCAAAAGAAGTAAACCTGTTGGAACTGGGCGTTCACCCATGTCTATTAAAAACCAAGGCTGTGCATATTCTATAACCCAGTAATTCTACCTGTAGGTCCCCTACCATGGAGAGAATATGTATACATGCAGACGTGTTCAAAAAGCCATAGGAGCCTTTTTTGATAAAGGTTCGCCAAGAGTAGAATGGATAAATACCATTGATGGTGCAAAGAAATGAACTAGAGCTGCACATAAACTGAATCACAAAAGTAATGAATGAAAAGTGAAAACAATAAAGATTATAATTTACCTATAATTAAAAATATACAAAATACTAGATACTATGTGAAATATGCTAAATTAAAGATGGCAGTTATCTCTGGCAAAGTGGGAAGAGAGATGCTATCTGGCTGCTAAACAGATGGGGCTTCAATGGATAATATTTTATTTCTTCATTTGGGAAGAAGGCACATGTACTTTTTATATTATTATATCCTTTACATTAAATTAAAAAAATTGAAATTGAAGTTTCTATACTCAGAATGAAATTTTTCCCCCCTAGCGTTTCAGAACAATAGTTTCCAGAGTTTCTTTGTAGGATCTCCAATAAACCCTTTTAATTTATACTGCAAAGAAAATTTGGCACAATTTTTTCTGAGAGGCAAAAAGTGAAATTATCCATTCATATAGATTAACCAAATTAATTGTAAGACTAAAATTGTACACCCTATAAAACGAGAAGGATGGTCAAGTAATCTATGACAAAGGAGGGAAGAATATTCAATGGAGAAATGAGTTTCCTCAAGTGGTGTTAGGAAAATTGGACAGATACCTGCAAAAAGAAACTTGACCACCTTACACAATATACAAAAATAAACTAAAAATGCATTAAAGACCTAAATGTAAGGACTGGAATCATAAAACTCCTAGAAGAAAATATAGGTAGTAAATAATGTGTCATCAGTTTCAGTAATATCTTTTTGGATGTCTCCTCAAGCAAGGGATACAAAAGCAACAATTAACAAGTGGAACTTCATCAAACTATAAAGCTTCTATACACAGTAAAGGAAACTTACTAAATGGGAGAAGATATTTGCAAATGATATATCTGATAAATGGTTGTATAAGGAACTCATACAACCCAATAACAAACAACAATCTGATAGAAAAATGGGCAGAAGCCATGAAAATGCATTTCTCCATATACATGCAGATGGGCAACAGACACATGAAAAGATACTCAACATCAGTAATCATTAGGGAAATGCAAATCAAAACCACGATGTGCTACTACTACCCACACCAGTAAGAAAGGTTACTACCAAAAGTCAACAAATAATGTGCTGGCGAGGATGTGGAGAAAAGGAAACCCCTGTGCAATGCCGGTGGAACTGTAAACTGGTGTAGTCACCATGGAAAACAGGATGGAGATTCCTCAAAAAACTAAAAATAGATCTACCATACAATCCAGCAACTCCATTTCTGAGTGTTTACCCAAGGAAATCAAAAATACTAATTTGAAAAGATACATGCACCCCTATGTTCACTGCAGCACTATTTACAATAGCCAAGATATGGAGATGACCTAGGTATTCATCAATAGGTAAATGGTAAAAAAAGATGTGGTATAAACACACACACACACACCCCTACTTCCTCCACCACCCACCACTGCCCCAGGTGTCCCCTTGATAGATGAATGGATACAGATGTGGTGTACACACACACACACACACACACACACACACACACACACACTATTATGCAGTAATAAAAAAGAATGAAATCTTGCCACTTGTGACAACATGGATGGACCTAGAAGGTATTAAGCTAAGTAGAAAAAGAAAAAGATAAATGCCATACGGTTTCACTTATATGTGAAATCTAGAAGAACAAAATAGACAAAAAACAAAAACAGACTCTTATAAACAGAGACCAAAGGGATGGTTGCCAGACGGGAGTGGGGCTAGGATGGGTAAAAAACTGAAAGGGAATATAGTCAATAATATCGTGATGTTTGCATGATGACAGATGATTATTAGAATTAGTAGGGTGATCTCACTGTAAGGTATAAAAATGTTGAATCACTATATTGTACATATAAAACTAATATAACTAATATAATATTGTATACCAACTATACTAAAAAATACAAGAAGGAAAAGGGAAAAATTTTCACATAAACAAGGTCAGTGTTGTATGGCAGAATTCAGATTACTAACAATTATCAGCATTTACATTATAATAGTAATTAAGGAAAGTCTGGGAAAAAACTAAGCAACATTGCTGTATTGGAAGCTGATACCAAAATGCTTGCTTTTAAGTACTTTTAATTGCCTCACAATAAATAAAAATAAAATGCTATAAAAGTATTAACACCTAAAATTTTTTTTGAGGACATTAAGGAACTATTTTTTAAACAACAGATATCATATTTACAGATTTCAACTTACCAATTCCCATAATCAAAATCAAAGGCAATAGTAATTTCAGTTCCCTTTGGAATACTTTGTATAGAATAAATGTAAAGATGTATAGTTCCATCTTCAATTTCATGCCTCACCTGTTAAAGAATAATTTTATATATCTATGAATTATTTTCTTCCTTTAGAGGCACTCATCTGACAATTTTGAAAACTATTCCCTTTAAAGTAATTCGCAAATACAACATGGAAAATAAACCATTATTTACAAGACTTGTAACAGTAAATCAGTGCTTATCAACTGGGAAAGGGGTACCTCAGCACAAATTTGATGCAAGCTCTACAGCTCACTATGTAGCATTAAAAAGGAAATACTGTTTTTCATCAATTCTATGATGCATATTTTTTTACCTTTTAGCATATCAGAAATTGGGAGTGGCATCTTCAATTTGATGAAATGCAGTAATGGTACAGTTAACACTACAATGTTCTATGACAGACACTGTTCTAGGCATTTTACATAAATTAACTCTTTTAGTCCTCATAACACATTTTTATTGAAAAACTAAATTACAGACAAGGTTATAAAGCTAGACAAAGAGAAGACATGAATCTAGTAGTAAGTCTGACTTCAAATCTACACTCTTAACATTATATAATTATAAAATTAAAAATGTTTACTTTTCCATATAAAAACCCCAGAAATATTATTTTATACTCCACATTAAAGCACAATTTTTATAAAAAGTTTTACAAAATTTAGTTTAGCTTTCGCCATCGTCATCTACCTTGATCAAGTCAAAATATTTATTTGACCCATATATCAAGCTTCTAGGATAACAAGTTCAATATTTTCTCTTACAAGGAACATCGCAATTTCTTCAATGTGCAAAGTAATTTTTAAAACCTCAGCTAACATCACCTAAATTTTCAGTTGAAAGATACTGAGCAGTATAAAATGCATGAACAGTTTTAAAAGTGTTTTAGTCTACCAGACTTCCGTAGTTAATAAGATTTTATACACCTCCAACCCATGCCTCCCCAAAAGATTTCTTTATAAATAAGCTTACCTCTGCATTGGGTGTACAAGAACGCCTGATGAATCGAGCCTCATTTCCAAAAGTCCTTGCATCAACACACATTTCTAGCCCATGAAATTTAGAATAGAATAAAACAAAAGGGTATGGTCTACAAAGAAAAAAAGGCATTATAAATTTTTAACTTTTTGAGTTTAAGAAACTTTTACGACTCACAGTAAGTAGTGAAGCAAAGATAATATAAAGCAGTGTGATATACCAGAACCCATTCTTAACCACTAGTGTAGTTCATACTAATTAAAATTTTTACCTTTTCCCATGATCTTACATTAATCAAAGGTAGTTAATTCAAGGTAGAAATTCAAATTTATGATTAAAATTAAAAAGGGAGTGACTATTGCCTTTACAGAAGGATTTATAATTGGATATCTTTAAAGTCCCTATCTCCTAGCTCACTTAGGTGTTGATTTATAGCTTACAGCACTATTTCAAATCATATCTGCTACATAAAAGGGAAGGATTCTCATATACCTTCCATATCTTAAATGAAAATTCAAGTTATAAACAAGAAATATTTTTAAAGTATATAGTAAAGTTATAGTATATCTCCCTAGAGATACAAACATACTTCTGACCTCAGGGAAGCAACAGCTATCATAAGATCACATCAGTTCCTTCCCAAAATCACAAACCATATCAGAGGCCTCCAAAGCCATTCCATACCATTAAAGTAGGAGTTCAAAGCTGTGGCAATAATGTAAGACCAAATCTGTCATCATCTAGTAAAGAGGAAGGGTTTTGCCTGTTACAGTTAGCAATTAATTGTTTTTTCAAGTTCTAGCAATTATGTCACAAGGAATTAGGAAAGGTCCTAGATGGAAAGCATTCCTTATAATCTCTGGTAATCAGAGTTTTTAATTAACATCCACCTATATTGCTGCAGTTTATCTTTGAAGTAGATTGTTTTAGGAGTGTCAGCAAAATAGAAATGGGTAACAGATTGAGGAATATATCTGTAAAAATACAGATATAATAATGTAATAATGTAATAATGTTGTTATGATTTATTATTTTAGAAGTTACATTAGTCACTGTTCAACCACACTATAGTTTTAAATACTAAAATGATCACTTGGGAAAACAAAATACATATAAACACATCTTGGTAAAAGAGCCAAGAATTCAATACATAACTATAAAAAACATGGGAAAATAAATGAATATACCTCTTAAAGAAATATCCGTTTGCTTCAAATTGTTCTCTTAGCATAAACTTCCCTCTATATTCAATGATAAGTGCATCAGGAGGCAAATCTTTTGCGGATTTCAGAATTTTCTTATTTTTTTGTATATGGCTCTAAAATCAGAAATATTGAGATTAATTAAACTTCACCGCTTTTTCATTCTAGCTACTTAACAGTAGAAAAAGGTTTCTGTTTTGTATCTTTTTGCCAAATGATATATTTACCTCTACAGGAGGTTTGAAGAGCAAATTGTTGGTATTCAAATCTGATTTATTTATCTCTTTTTTGTCATTTCCATTGCCTAATCTCAGAGCTATTCTTTGTGCTTCCCTCTGAACACCCTCACTATACTGGTTATTATTTGCCTCTTCATATCGATCCATCCATGCTTTGATTTTTGTTTCCCATCCAAAATTTGAACAATCAGATGAAGGACCAATCTCGGGAGCTGAACCCTAAAATCACAGCAAACTAAGCATTAATATTTGGACTCAAAGTACTTATATCCATACACATAATCAATGAGAGTATGTACATAAAATAATATAAAATAAACTAGAAATGTTAGGCTAAGTTGGTCCTAATGAAAAGAAGACCATAAATGAGCAGATTGCTACACTTTTATGCTGCGACCCACACAAATGTGAGTCGAAAAACAAAGAAGCCGAGTTAAGCTAGAAAAAAATTCAAGTTTCACTGCCACTACTGTGGCCAAATGGAGGCTATCAATAAAATTGCAACTACCCAAAGGTTTCAAGTTATTGTCACCTAATGGTCAAAAAAAGCATATGAAAATTTTAGAGACTGCCAATATCTATTGTGTACTCACAGTTCTAATTAGTCGAAATAAATGTGTAATTATTATATAAACTACACATAATGCATATTAAGTATAAACTTATTTTCTGATATAATACTAAAATGGTAAAATGTTTTATAACAAAAGTGTACTTTGATATCTTAATTTAGTGTAATTGTAATTACACTATAATTATAAAAACACAATAAATTTGACATGAGAATAAAATGTTTCATAGAATGTTGAAGTACCCAAATGGTCCATAGCCTAAATTCAAAGGTCATAATGAGGGCAAAGACCCTCAAGCTTAGGTGCTTCAGCCCCTATTATAATCTGTTAAGAATGCTTGCTAAATACTAAGAAGTAAAAAATTACCACCTCTCTTCTTAATGTTACAAAACAAAAAGGAGAACTATTTTCACTGGAATGCAATTTATGGGAAGGTACAATTACCACACATTTAAAAAAATGTATTAAAATGTGAACTGCCATAATCAATTCTTATTTGCAATCTCAGGATGAATATCAATTAAAGCAGATAACAAGAACATGTTTTGTGTCTTATCATTAGCATAATTCAAATTTATAATGGATTTACATGTAAAATTTCAATTTAGTTGTAAAAACTTTTTTCTTTCTACAATATTAAAAACTTTAATGAGAAAACAGATTTTTTTCTATAATATGTACACCTAACATAACTCTGAAATTTTTATATCACATATAGATTTCATAAAGATCCTTATATATCTAGCTAAACATGTACATGTTTACAGAAACACTAAAATTTACCATCAGTCAACCTTCCATATAAGTAACTAATTATTAATATGAAAACTGTCATTTCTTTCTAGAATGAAACGAACTATAGTTGAACAACTCAGGTTTGAACTGCATGCATCCACTTATATGTGAATTTTTTTCAATAATTATCTGTACTGTTTTCAATCTGCTGTGAAGAGTCTGAGAATGCAGAGGACCAACTATATATACTGATTTCTGCTGTTTTATATAGGGGACTTGATATCTGTGGTGGGTCATGGAAACAATCTTCTTGGACACTGAGGAACAACTTAAGATTTGGGGGAGTCAAAAGTCATTTTCAAATTTTTGACTGTGTAGGGGATCAGCGTCCCTAACTATGGCATTGTTCAAGGGTCAAGTGTATAGTAAGTTGCTCAACTATTTGATGAGGGTAGGTTTAATTTACCAAATGACATTTTATGTACTTACATCTCCTAAATTATGATGAACACTTGATAAAGAACATTTTATGCAAATGTGAGATGTTATATATTAAGGCTTTCCCCAGCTTTAAAAAGAAATCTATTGTTATCAAAATTTTCCTTGTTTTGTCCCTGCCCTCCTATCCCAAAACCCTCTACTGACCCAGTATATCTCTAACACAGTTATTCTATATCCCTTTAATCTTATACTACAGATTTACTGAAATTGTAATGATCTTATAGAGAAATATCTTCAAATTAAGGAAAATATTTTGAAACGCACAAAGAATTAAAAAATCTTACTTCCTCAGTCACAACTTTACATAATAAATGAAAATATTTCAATTAAGTAAAATATGCTCCTTCCTCATTAAGCCTGCTATCGAAGTGACTAGATAAACTGGGGAGAAAGGAAAACTGTTTGAGCAGTGATAGTTCCAATAGCTTAATCCAAAAACTTTTGTAGACCTCTTTATTGTCAGAAATAGCAGAAATCTAAGTTTAACATAGTAAGTATAAAACTGCAACTTTAACATATAAAGAATATTTTATAAAACTTTGGACTTAAAATATGCTGAATGATACCATACATTAACATTTAAAAAAAAAGAATTACAAAAGTACGCAAGGATAATCATTGGAGAACTAATGATTTGTTTTCCAGGAAAGTGGAATAATGAATAATTATTATGCTTTATATCACAAGGACAACAGATACACTGTAATATGCTCCCCACATCCTATTTTATTATCTGACAACTTGAAAAATCATTATCCTTTACTACCTCATTTAAAAACCTATACAGTAACATTATATGGCTGACCTCTGTAATCTATTGGGGGAGGCAGAGCTGGGCAACCTTGCTTCTCAGTAATCTTGGCATCTACAAAATTGAGGATGTATTCTAATTAATTCAAGTTACAAGTGACTATTTTGTACTTATACGTGATTTTACAGCAGTTTTTAATGACAGCCTTGTATAAATGACTAGAATGCCAACTATGCAAAAGAGCAAATTTTCAAATTTCAAATGTGATTTTGCATTCATATGTCTAGTACACTAACTGGTAATGGAGAAATGAAGTGCAATGATAACTGAAATTCAGAGTACCTAAAATTTTAATATTAGAAATTGCTTATATACCTCCTTTGCTTAATATTTTAACATAATAAGTTGTAAGAGTGGTATATTAATCCTACTAGAATTCTCTATGGTCCCACTTCTAATAAAGATAATAAGCAATGGAATGCACACAATGAAGAAAGCAAAGATTACGAATGACCAACCATTTAGTAAGCTCCTGAATAACTGACAATTGATAATAAGTGCTGAAATTTAATGTATTTACCTTAACTCTTGATGATTTCCTAGATCCTTCACGAAAGGCCTGAAATATAATGGAATTCTGAGTTTTTTTTTAAAATGGATATAATTAATATTTAAGAATCATTTGGTTCACTGAAGGTTTTTACTGAAGTCTCATAATTACAGAGAGTTTGGTAATAACCAATATCACCAGAACTAGGAGAATGTTTAATTAGAATAGAATACTATTCTACTATTAAAAATAGAATACAGACAATATAAGAACATGAAAATATTTTATGATGAAATGCTAAGAAAAATTCTAAATTTTCTGTGTGCTCAATATTATAACCATAAAAATAATTGATAAACATTGAATAAGTATAAAAAATATTGCAGTAATTACTAATTACTGTAAGACCCATCTCCCACCACCTTCCTACCTACTCATCTAAAAAAGAAATCGTACTTTTTAAAAAAAAACTTACTTTTTTACATTTTGAAATGTTTTGTTCTTTCTCCCCACTTTTTTTCCTTCTTTTATCATTAACTTTGGAAACTCTTGAAGCAGCAGTTAAAGTAATTGATGTTGGAGTATGCTGAAATGCAGTATATAATTCTACAGGAACCTCATCACCACTCTCAGTTGCACTGGTATCACCATCTTCAAAGGCAAAATAAAAACTACTGCATATGTAATACTTCTACTGCAAACAATAAAACAGTATTCTACACAAGAAACTATTAAAGCTACATATTTCTGAAATATAAACACTTTTTTTTTACTTCCTCACCTCTCTCATAGTAAGATACATTTAAATGTGAACTACAAATATCAGTTCATTAAACTAGAAGGATACAAAAGTTAGACAGCACATTCAAATGCTGAGACTATGGGAAACAGGCACTTGCATACACTGCCAATAGAAATTCAAAATTCCCTACAACGGGTAGCCGTGTCTAGCAAAATTCTATATGCACTTAAACCTTTTCGCCTAACAATCCCATTTCTAGGGATCTATCCATAGATAAAATGGCAAAAGTACAAAAAAACTCACCCAAGTGGGTTTTGTTGAAGGTACTATTTGTAATAAAAACAAAATAAAAATACTAGAAACCACCCAGATGTTCATCACACAGCAACAGTTCAATACACTATGATTACTCAAAACCAGCTATGTTGGTATCAACATGTTTTAAGCCAAAATGAAAACTGTAGCAAATGTTATACTTCTGAATTCTGTTCCTAAATATGAAAGAAATACTATTCCAAATGATCCCTATCTTTCTGAAGAGCAAACATATTTAACATCTTGAAACAAATAGGTTACCTATGTGTAGGAAAATATAGATGATTTACAATTTTTATTTCCCTCTAGTTTCCTATTTCCTACATTCTTATTCTATAATCTGTAAAAAAAATATTTAAAATCTATATCTGAGATTGTAAATTATATATACAATCAACATTCATCAATAAGTGTTTATATACAACTAAAACTATGCAAGTCAGTTATTCTCAATCACACTAATCCTAATGTAGTATAGATCACTTTCACCCACCTGACATATTTTCCCTTTTCCGGCGTTGTAGTAGCACTGCTCTCTCTTTATCCAAACTCCTACATTAAAATATTAACATGATTATTTATCAAATTTTCATATAAAGCAGATTTAAGTGATAAAATTTATAATTTCCCTACTGTTCTCACTGAAAATCCAACAATATAAAATACATATACTATCCCTTGCCTTACAGTTTAGATTTGATTTAGCATCATTAGCAGTAAATACCAGTTAAGTGATTAATTACTTGGGAAATTAGTACTTTTTTTTTTTCAAATAGAATATTTAAAATAAAATGTCTGGAAAAAAATGTTAACTAAAATCACAAATACAATGTCTTTAAATAATGTACAACACTAAATGAGAATCTATTTGCATTGTACCAATTGCCTAAAATTATTTCCACTTTGAAATAATAAACACTAAACATACATTTAACAATGAAGTAAATCATTAACCTCCCTCAGCCTCCACTCATCAAGTATCATCCATAGTAAATGTTTTACTTCCCTCCACTCCGACCCCCACTTCAATGTTTCACTGCCTATTATTATTAGTCTAGAGGTCAAATAACACTAGGTGGGAGAATAAGAGCTCTAGTATAAAATGCCTACAACTCAGTAATAGACTTACCTTAACGTCTACTAGTATATGCAAGTATCCTACAGCATCACTGATAACTATTCCTGGTAAAGACTGATTAAGAAGATAACGCTCAACTGACTGCTCCCAAATGGTCAATTTTTAACCAATTCTTACTGAATTCATCAACAGATACCCCATCAAAAACTAACTGGTAAATGGCTAGTTGCTATCATTAAGTGAAACAAATCATATAGAAAAGCCTCACTCCCAGTAAAGAAATGCAATGTATAATATAAGATTACTATTTTTCAGCTAGTTAAACTGTTAAAAATCCAAGTCTGCCACACACTCTTGTAAGACTTGGGAAAATAGGCATGCTTATCCATTACTGGTGGGAATTCAAAACTGTACATCTCCTACTAGAGGAGAATTTGGTGATATCTGACAAAATTTTACATTTACATTTACTCCTTTACTGAACAGTCACATTTCTATTTGTAATTACAAAAAAACTGGAAACAACTCAAATGTCCATTCAAAAGGGACTGTGTGAACAAACTATAGTACACGAAAGAGATGGAGGAACTTGAAGCTATAGAGAGAAATGAGTCAATCTCTATAAACTACTATGAAGTGATCTTCAGCATGTATTTTTAAGAGAAAAAAAAGGAAAGTGGCAAAAACTCTATATACTACTGCTTAAGTAAAGGGGGAATACAAATACACATATATCTGTTTCTAGTAAAAATAAGGGAAGGAATAATCAATTTTTAAAATATTATTTCTGGGATAGAAGTTAGATTTACATGAATATACCTGATTTTAAATATTTGACTTTAGAATTATGGGATTACTTCTTACATAATTATACAAACATAATTATAAAAAGTAAAGTATAAAATGAAATTCTTAAAAATAAAAAATAACAAAATTGCTCATATATTTTTGGAATGTAAATGCTACAACTACTCTTACAATAGTTTATTTCTTATAAAACTAAACATGCAACCACCATATGACCACGCAATTGCATTCTTGGGTATTTATCCCACAGAAAACTTAGGTTCAAAAACTGTACACAAATGTTCATATCAACTTCATTTGTAATAGTTAAAAAGTGGAAATAACCCAAATGTCCTTCAATGAGTGAATGGTTAAACAAACTGTGTATGCATATACCACAGAACATTACTCAGCAATAAAAAAGAATGAAATACTGATATATGCAACACACTGGATGGCTCTTCAGGGAATTACACTGAGTAAAAAAAGCCAATCCAAAAAAGTTCTGCATGATTCCATTAATATAACATTCTTGAAATGACAAATTATAGGAATGGAGTATAGATAAACAGTTCCCAAAGGTCAGAGATGGGAGAGAGAGAAGGTGAGAGGTGGAGATGTCTATTAAAGGCGCCATGAGAGATCCTTGTGATGAAATGTTTTGAATCTTGATTATGTCAATGTCAAATTCCTGGTTGTGATACTCTATTAATAGTTTTGAAAGATGTTACCACTGAGATAAATTGGGTAAAGGATACACAGGATCTCTGTATTATTTCACAAAATACACGTGAAATCTAAAATTAACCTACAATAAAGGTTTAATTTTTAAAAATCAAAAATAAAATAACCTAATCAACATAAGCATATGACCATTTAACCTTATAACCAAACAGTAAAATTCTTCAAGGGACTTTAAATACAATAAATTAACTTACGTCCCTCGTGGAAACCAAAGAAAGAAAAATTGCTTTGCATAATAATATTGTTGGTGCTAATGTACGTATTGTTACTATAGAGATTGCTGTGTCCTTCTATGGAATTAAGCAATTGAGTAATTGCAATATTCTAATTACACTGTTGTTGAGAACTAGGATTAAAGGAGCTATAGATAGAACACAGAAATGGTTAAATGGCATACAGATGTCAAATTATGTTGTACACCTGAAACATATTTATACAGTAAAATTTTACCTAAAAAAAAAAAAGGCTAAGGGAAATTTATTTTTATTCCTTGTATTCCTAAATTTAAATTATATTTATCAGTATAAACTCATGTATTTTATCTTAAAAATAAACAAAAAGACAAAAAAATATTTCCTAGCTTTGTTCACTAAAAAGATCAGTTCAGTAGGAAGGGGCATGACTAGCAGAGATTCTGGTCCTGAAAACCAATTCTGAGTTTGGGATGTAGAACTATAAGACAAGCTCTTAATAACGATTAATGGGTCCATCATAGAGACAACCAGGTATTGTGTTTTACCTGATAGAACAGTCTATGAAACAAATGATCTCACAAAGAAAAATAAAAGAAACCGACATCATATCATATTTCTATTTACAGAAATATAGAGGGCAGAGAAACTTTTTAAACCATGATAATCCAACTGGAAAACTCATCAGGATAATCAGATCAGTTCCTTTAAAAACCACATTGCAAAGAAGGTAAGGGGAGTAAGTTTAGATTATTAGAAACTTAAAAGATATATATCAACCAATCAATATTTTCATAGTGGCTGACTGACAATTTTATTGCATGTATAATAAGTTTTATGGTTATGATTATTTTGTAAATTCTTTTATAAATATGTACTGAAATATATGCCCATAAATATTTATATAGAAATATATCAGGATATCTATGAATGAAATAATATATCTTGGATTTACATTAAAATAATATATGAAGGGGAGATGAAATGCATTTCAATATAAATGAAAAAAATTTGTTGATACTTGTTGAAGAGGGGTGGTGGAATATGTGGGTCCATTATGCTATTTTATTTTTATAGAGGTTTGAAATGTCCATAATAAAAAGATTTTTAAAAAACACATTACTGCAAACAGGTGAAAAGATAGTACAGACTTACAAAATTCTGTAAGTAAGGCAATGCATTCTAAGTAAACTCTCTTTAACATACTGCATTGCAGTGAGAAAAAGTACTATCACTAAGAAGACACACTATTATTTTATGTATCATTATTAAAGTAAAAAACCCTACAAAGTAAACCATAATGCATATCAATGGAAAGATTCTTCCTGATTTTAGAGATGTCAGAAAAACACAAAAATGAAAAGTGTATATTAGAATTGATGAAAACAGTAATCCACAATCCATTAATTGTTTAAACTAGAATACATAAACTATTGACTGCAGATGACTTCAGTAAAATTATTGGCAATCTTACTGCTATGCACAACTTACCTAGGCTGACAACGTTCACATAGATATGTATCAGGAATATGCTGCCTGTCAATCCCCATGCAGTCAATATGTTGCCAAACACTTAAAAAAAATGGTATAACATGTAAAATATTAAAATCATCCTTAAATTAAGAATTAATATTCCATTTAACTATCGCTTAAAGTGCCTACTTTGAGTTTAGTACCGTAAAAGAAGGTACTATGAAGAATTCACAGAAATATGTCCTCAGAAAGATAAAACTATAGAGATGTAAAAACAAGAGGACAAATATAGGTATTATATGTAATATAAATTTATAAAGCAAATATAATTTTAAACTGCAAAAGATATACATTACAAATATTATTAGCAATCACAAAGTAAAGAGATCCACATCACTTTGAGTTAATGGGAAAGGCACCCTGGAGGATAATGAACTTGAACAGAACCTCATTTGGGAAATTAGGAAAAGATATTATGTAGCAACGTTTTCTCAAGTAGGTACATAAGAGGAGCAACCGCCAGAAGTGGTTAATATATATGAAAAGGAATATTTATTTTGAGAAATAGAAGGGTATAAACATGGATTAGTGCAGTCAGATTAATAGGAATTGGAATGTCAGGATGTGTGTAGATTTCCTCTGCCAACAGGTAACAACTAGAGGTTCTTCAATGGTATATGGTGTTAATTCAAAGAAATTAAGAAACCGGAAGTAGAAAAAAACAAATAAGAGACTTTCCCAACATTCCACACCTGAGGCAAAGAGGACAGAACTAGAAATGATGGCAAGGATGACGAAGTTAAAGAATCCAAGAAACATTCCATGAAGCTAGAGATTAAACCTACTCTATTCTCTAATTACTTTGCATGGACTACATGGACCAGCTTGAGGCAAACGTCTCAAAATGTATTATTACTGTATATTATTGCCAAAACTTTAGTTGTCTAAAGTCTATATATATATGTATGTATGTATGTGTATATATATATGCCTAATTCTAAAAAGTCTTAATTATTCTTTATATAATAATTAGCCACTTCTAATATAAAAGCTACTACATTAACTATTTTATTGTTCTTCACTTCTTAACTGAGAATCCTGGGATAAGAACTAGTAGAATGTGGAAGGTAATCAAATATATATCAAAGATGTGGGGGGAAAGGTGATAAAAAAAAAAAGCAGAGCACCAGACAAGAAAGGTTAGAATAACAAATTAAGTTTAATTTGGGGGTGGGGGGCAAGAAATGATGTCATGCAGATAACAGAAGAAACAGAACTACAAAATGAACAAATAATCAGAGGTCTAGGTGTAAAACTTGAAAGAGATGAGTATGGGCAGTAGGTACATGAAAATACACAGAGGCAATATCAAACAAGAAGAGAGGAGAAAAGACTAAGCCTTGCAGTATACTACTGATTAAGCAGTAAGAAAATAGAGTAATAAAAAATAGATTCATAACAAAGAGAGCAGTTGATGAGAAGCAAATACCTTGACTAATCCAAAAACCGTGAACTGGTCCTTCAAGAATTTGTAGATAGGTATAAATCCTATGGACTATTCCACTATTTTCTAATAGAGATAATTCTACATTATACATAGATCATTGTAATTAAAAAAAAAACACTTTAGATTACACATTAAATAAAAACACTGCAAATAGTATGTAATTTATCACGGACAAGATCAGTTAAGAGAAAGCTATTTTACGTGAATTGAGATTTTGCTAGTTAAAAAATGAACAAAACAAGCAATTCCTGAAGTTAGACTTTTAGTTTTTAATTTAACTCTTGAATAAATTTACTGAGGTTATTGCTCATAGTAATGATGTGTCACAGCTAATGAGAAATTTATTTTTAAATTTGTAAAGGTACCCCAATATCTTTTTATTATTAACTCAAAGTATTAGCTACTTTTCATAAAAATATCAAATCTCATAGGCCACATAAGACTAATTTCCCCCCCTTTTTTGGCAAAGGTAAATCAACTATTTGAAATATAACCTTAGGTGCATGTTTATATCAATAACATCAAACCTTGAATCAATTAATCTAATAAATGGGAATATTACAAAATAATGAAAAATATTTATGGATATATGCTATACTATTTCAAATCAAATAATGAAACTATGCCATAAGGACCAGACTCAGGAAATTCTGTAAGCTATCAAACTTTCTTACGCTCTATAGTGTATTGCTTAAATATTCTCTGCTTGTCACACTATGTAGGGGATGATGGACTTGGTAACTTTCAGGCTGAAATCCTACTGTTCTGTGTCCATCCTCCCCAACTCCTCCCCACCAAAAAAAAAAAAAAAGAAAAAAAGAAAGAAAGAAAAAAGAAAGAAAGAAAGAAAGAAAACAAAGCCCCACTTTCTGTCCCAATCACACCTTCTCTAGGGGAAGAGGCCTTTCTTGGTGGTTGAACCAGGGTTGGGGGAGGGGACACTGTGGTTCTGGTTCAAGGAGACTCCAGAGTGCTGCAAGGTTCAAGTCAAAAGGAGGTGAGAGAGTCAGGTCAAACAAACATCAATCAAAATGTATAATTTCCCCCAAAATGGAAAATCACAGTTGACTATACAGCACAAATAATTCCAAAGGAAACACAGAGGACTCAATTCTCCTCTCACTTCTATCTTGTTTACTACTTGTAGCTAGTTATATTATTACTGAATGAGTGAAAAGAGAGATGTGAGCCTATATGAATAATGATCAGAACTGCCTGCCTATTATTCTATTAGCAATGAAGAATCCTAATCAACTCTAAAATAACTTTTTTACCAGCAAAACAGACTGCATTGATAATAGCAGAAATCTATAAAATGCATTCATAAATTCCTTCAAAAGTGACTCTAATCATTTTTTCCTACACCCAACAATCAAAGGTTAGCAGCATTCAGCAAAAATAAACTAATGGTATGAAATATTTTACCTGCATTTGTCACAACAGATCATGTATCCATCATCATGTGTAAAACCACATATGCACCTGGTTACATCAGTACCATAACTTCCATCCTCAGATGTGCTGATTGTAGTAGCGCTGGAAGTTTCATCAAAATTAGGAGTGGTAAATATGCCTACTTCATTTTTGCTAATAAGAACTGATGGAGGAGGGGAGGCTGGAGGTGTTGGAGGAGGACGAGCACCATAATTATGGTCCTGGATAATTGAACACAAATACAGTATGATATAATTTCAACAATGATACGAACTAAGCAGCTTAAAATTCTATCCTTAATTTGAATATTCAAGAGATAAGAAATTGGCCCGTTTCTTTCTTAATAGCTTTAAAATAATGACTTGGTGAAGCCAGATATCAAACGACAGCAATAAGTGGAAATGTCTGTCTACTATCTTGGTCACCTTCACAATGACTTTCCTCAAACTCCACCCCTCAACCCCAAATCAGAAGAAATCTTCACAGGCCTCTAGTCACAGACTCCCATCTTAAGATAAAAGCAGGTATAAGACGTGAGAACAGGTAAAAAAATCTCAGGAATGTAGAAACTGAAGAATAACCCAAACAACTATAAAAGATATAGTATCACTATAAAGCATTAATGGAAACTTTTTTTAACTGGGTAATTTTTATTCTGGTACAAATGGTAAAAATCTCTCCTAACTGTAACTCAATATCACAAATGTGTCCAGTTCTGCAACTGTTTCCATCTAAGCTCTGCCTCTAAGCAGCTATGCAACAATGAATAAGTTAATTTAGATAAGCTTTCATTTTCTTGGCTATGAAATAGACATGAAAATTATACTTATCACATGAGGTAGATTTTGAAGATTGAGATAATATATATATGAAAATGCTTACCAGAGTCTGGCACATAAGTGCTCAGTAAATGGTAATTATATAATTTACTATATGTTACTATATAAGTCAGAATTAATAGCAGACAGTACAATTCTATTTACAGTCATTTTATAAAGAAGGAATGAATTATAACATCAAACTATAAATAGCATAAAATGCAAAATAATAATAGTAATGATAATAAAACCTCTAGGGAAGTCCTCTTATAGAATTTTAATCCTTTGAATATAGAGCGATAAAAAATTAAACTACAAATTATGTATCTAATTGTTTAGATAATATAAAACAAGTATGTTTTTTAAATATTCAGCTTTAAAGCACAATACCACACATATCTACTTTTAACCTATAAATATTTAAAAATACCCTCCTAGAGAAATGCTTGATACTTACCGCATAAGGCAAACCAATGTAACTGTGTGAATGATGCGAGCTGCTGGTATATAACTGGTGGGGATAACTGTTGGATTTCTCAACTACTACAGGGCTAGCTTCTACGGATTCTGGTCTGGAGGGAAAAAAAGTTGCATTAAAGAGAATTCCACTCGTATTTTCTTCCTTTCAATCAATTTAAAATTATAAGCACTTATTTCACTGGCTATACAGAAATAAAGTGTCTTTTTATATTAGAAAGACACCTTGTGGATATGATGTAGCCTATCCAGATTGTGTTATTAAAAACTTTTAAGTAAATTCCCACCTTCAAGTTCAAATATAGTTTCCCTTATCATTAAAAAACTATGACTAGAGATTAAATATTATATAATACACTCAGTGTCATTAGGGATACTATGAACTGGTGTAGAGAAAAGGGGTAGAAATAATTTAAACGAGGACTTAAGACACACTGACTCTATATGAACCCCAATTTGAATGTGAAGAATATATTTCAATGTTCAACATTACAGGTTGTCCCCAACTAATAAATTTTTGACTTTATGGTGATATGAAAGTGATATGCTTTTAGAAACTGGCTAGGTTAAACTATGATGTTTGTAGGTTAGGTATATTAAATGTATTTTCAACTTAAAATGTTAACTTACAAAGGGTTCATCAGGAAGTAAGCCCATTTTAGGTTAAGGAGCATCTGTATGTATCTGTCTGCCAAGATATAATGAAGGCTTGGAAATACCAGTACAGAAATAGGAAACCTCACAATTAACCAAGGTTTGCTTATAAAAAACATAAGCAGCAGCCTATGGTAGAGTAACATCAGCGGTTCTGGCCTGGTAATGGTTAAGTGATGATGACTTGGCCAACTACTGATACAACTGGGAATAACAACTCACTCACTATGGTTGACTTGTAAGCTTTTTTATACATCACTTTCTCAATTTCTTTACTCATATTGATCCTCCTGAGCCCTATTTGGTCAATTCCTATTGATCAATGTGGTAGTGAACCTACTTTTGAGGCTAATTCACACTGTAATTAATTTCCCCCTTGTGTACACACAACATAACTCACTTCCATACTTTTATTTTTACCATAGTCATCAGTGAGATAATCATTTCATGATAATCCTTACCAAAACTTTCTCTTAGAACTTAGTATTATTTGTACTCTTCGTGGTCTAAGACTTAATGTAGTTACACTCTAATTAGTCATATTTCCAAAGTCAACTGCTTCTTGATATACTGCACCCCCTTCTCTCATCCCCTGCACAAACTCTCAATTTAGCTCTAAGTGGCGGCTGCTGCGAGACCCAGTGAACTAGAATCAGTAGAGAGGAGCACAAACTGAGGTTGTTAAATGGTTCTGAATGAGATTACACAGGAAGAGTCTCCAAAATGTTCTCAGTACTTTGAAAACCAATACTCACCTAATGTGTACACTGTTACGTTAAAAATTCACTTACTCTTTCTTTTAAAACAGAAATTTGTTCCTTAACTTCAAAATAATACATACTTACTATTTAAAATTTAACTATAGGAAGTAACTAAGAAAGTGAAAGACCATGTCTTCATCCAAACCCCAGGCATACCCATATTAAGATGCTGTGTATCCATGCCCTACCTAAATTTTTCTATCCATAAATACATCTAGTAATTTTTTAAAATGAGAATATGCTGTATTCAGTGTGCTTTTTCCAGTTTTCAATGTCAATATATATCTATTCTACTTTTGTTAATAATTGCTTATTTCATTATATGAATGTATAACTTAACAATTTTCCTATTATTAAATATGTAAATTATTTCTATTTTTCACTGTTAAAGATATCACTGCAATTGTACACCCTTCTATTTCTTTTTTTGCATGCATAGTAGCATTTTGACAACCTGGATTCCTGGAGGCAGAAATGCTGAACAAAGGGGAAAATGCACATGAAATAGATACTATCAAATTGCCTTTGATTACTTTCTAATATTGGTTTCTTTGAAATTCTTAAAAAATACATACAAGGAAAAAGTTTTAGAAATTCCTGATCTATAATACTATCATTAAAGCAACTTGTAAGAACTGTGGCCAGAATAGAAAGATTAACTCTAAAATATTTGTATCAAACTCTGAATACATTACTAAAGAGTGTGGCAAAAACTTTGATGTTCTGGAGCAGCTAAAGGTTAGGAATAAAAAAATAAAACTTTCCATGCAAATGCAGGCAAGTTTAAGCATGTAAATAAGTCACGAATGCTTTGCATAATCTCATGATTCAAAACAAAGCTGCAGCACTGACAAGTTGGCAATGCAAGAAGGCAGAAACTATCAAGATCCTCATTTCTGTCTAACCAATGTACTGTATACTTTAAGTAAATAAATTCATATATACAAAAAAAATCCTCATTTCTAATGCCGCTACTTAAAGTAATTTTAAAAGGTAATAATTGTTAAAAAAAAATTAATTTGGTTGACATATTTTAAGGATTTTCCTGTAATATAAGCATTTATTTTTTTTTTAAGTAACAGGACAATAGATATCCATAGATATGTTATTTAAAAGTCCCATGCTAATAAATATTCTCAAAGCTCTGCATTTTGAGAGCACAATAAATCTGAAAACAACTTTGTGTCCAATACCAAAAGTCAAGCATCTTTTGATCCAGTAGCCCCACCTTTGGAAATTTATCCAAGAAAGTAATTCTTACTAATTAAAGACTTGCAGAATTGAGATGTTCAATGTAAAACTATTCATAAAACTAGATACCAGAACAGAAATAATCCAAATGTTCAATTGACAGAAAATAATTAATTAAATCCAAGCAAACCTACCATATTTACATATGGACAATAGCTTGGCAGAAATGCGCAGTAACAAAAATCACTATATAAAGGTCACAGGAATTTTCCTCCAAATCTCCCAGAACAGTATCATAAACTTTAATAAACCTTTAATGGCAGGGCTAGAAATAATATGCAACAATAGACTTTCATGTAAATAGTTTTTCCAGTGCTCTGCTTCGCCAATTTATATATATTCAACATAAATACTAAGTTAATATACAGTTATTAGCATAGTATTAGCATAGCATATTAGCATAGTATTTCTATAAATAATTATATATCAAAACATAAATATAGTGCTGTATTCATCCTATAATAGTGAAATTTCATTTACATAATTTTGATGCAACTTTTCAAAAAGAGTATGATACTTATTTGTACTCATTCATATATCGTTTTGTACGTGTTCCTCATGAGTGTATGGTGGCCACGATTCAAGCTGGTAACTTTTATCTAAGAAAGGAATACGAAAATGTGCAACTTGCTATTACAACTAATAATACTGTCATTTCATCCTTAAATTCCTTCAATTATCAAGTATAGGACCAACTCACCTTTCGTGATTTACCTACATTAATTTTCTATTAGTTAGAAAACAAAGGGTACATTAACCACTCTAAAGATTCATCCATTATTTAGTTGCTTTCAATGACAATGTGAAAATAAAAGACTTTCAAATATTTTATTACTTAAGACTGAACTCTTGGTAATCTCTGAATTTGTCAATTACAATACCAACAAAAAGCTCCCAATAATTCTCTAGCAGCGTTCCTTCTTATGTTTTTAAAACCGTACCAAATTTGTTGTTATCTGCTAAATATGACTCAAATTATCTTTTCACCCACTTAATTTCTAGTTATTATGAGACATGCCAAACTTCTTTGAATCTACTTTTCCCCTTAATAGACTATCATGAATTCTGAAAGAAACCTTTCAATAGGCTGTTTTATTTAAAACAATCTTTTATTGGCTGTTTAGCCACATAAGACTTAAGTCAGTTTGAAGTACCTATTTTTGATCTACAGCACATCATTGTACAGCTTTCAAAGAGAGATCTTTACATAGACTTTAGAGTTGAAAAAATAAAATTGTATTTTAAACTCCTCCTTTTAACTAAATGAACTGAGAAATTCCACCATTTAATCCCTCATAGGTTACAAAGAATGTGATTAACAATTTCCTGGACAAAATACAATCACTTAAAAAAAACTATAATCACTTGTTAAAATTCTTATATTGGAGAATTTTATATTACTCCTCTTACATTCTGTCTTAATGTATTCTATCATGGTCTATATACAGTCACTCAGATAATGTATATAGCAAATTTCAATCTCTCTCTAGTCACTAGTCTAATTCTGCTAGTCTCCTATTGCCTTTAAGTATTTCCCAGCACTAACTAGAACTGGTACTTTAAAGAACTATAGCATTTAACTCATTGAAATTACACCAATAGTGTATAAGACTTTTTTTACATACAAGGGAAATTTTGTTCAATTCTATAATCTTTTACATATTTCTGCAATGGAAAGGCTGTAAAACATTTGTAGCTTTAGTTCTGTATGTCCTAACCAAACAAAATAGAATTAGCTAAGGTATTAGCTTTCAACAATCATTCCTATGTAATTAGCCAAGAGACAGTCAAGCAATGATTCATGACTCAATACTTTCTATATGCCAGGCCCTGTGGTAGGTGCTGCAGAGACAATAACATATAATAAAACAGATGTGTCTGTACTCATGAAGCTTGTATTTGAGTAAAAAGATAAAAATAATAAAATTAGATAGTTTCAGAAAGGTTATTCAGATACTATCTTAGTGTGGAGAAGAAGGCCTCACTGGAAAGTTATATTTGAGCTCTGCAAAGGCTGGGCTAAAAACAAAAGAAGAATATTCCAGGCAGAGAGAACAGCAAGTACAAAAGCCCTGAGGCAGAACAAATTTAGAATGTTCAAAAGAACATGGAAAATAATATCAATGTTAGAGTAATAGTAGGCCAAAGGGAGGATATCAAGTAGAGATTAAAGAAGTAAGGCTTTTGGGGCCAAAAGAAGTTAGAATTTTAAGTGAAACAAGAAACTTCTGGAAGGTTTTCAATTGGGAGAAATACATGATCTGGTTTACACTTCAGAAGAATCACATTAACTTCTACATAGAGAATGAACCATAGAAGGGAAACAAGAAACAGAGACTATTTTGCTGCAGTGTCCAGATAAGAAATGGCAGGACTTGGACTAGAAATGGAGAGAACGGTACTGATTCTAAATATATTTTGGAGGGAGATATAGATTGACCAATGAATTAGGTATGGATGGTGAGCGAAAAGGAGCAATCAATCAAGAATACCTTAAGGTTTTGGCTTAAATAATTAGATAGAAATGGGGTTATTTAAAGGAAAAGACTTGGGGCAGAAGACTGAACAAAAAATGAGAAAAAGTAGACTGGTAGGCCAAGAGAGTTAAATCTTTCAAGTAGGAGGGAATGGTTATTTATATCAAATGCTTAGAAATCTATACAAATTAAAAAGACTACCAACTAGTTTAACAACAGAGGTAGTTATAGAGGTGTCGTGCAGCCTGATGTTGAATGCAAACAACTCTTTCAGGGAGTTTGATAATGAAACAGAGAAATGGAATAATAAATAACAGGGGACAGGAGTTTTAAGATAGTTATATATGAGACAGGAATGATCTAATAGAGAAATTTAAGATTCAGGATATGTGGAATAACTGCAGGCAAGTGTGAAGTATTAAGATCTTGAAAAGGGAAGAGGACAAGTGGAAGAACTGAACTCTGATAAGAAAGGTGATGTTTTATCCATTTTACAAAAGGAAAAACAGAATTTGATTATAAACATAGGATTTTAAATATGGAATTGTGTCCTCAGCACTGAAAACAGTATATAAGCCCTCAATATTTTAAACAAATAAGAAATTCCTATTGAGTTGTTATATTTTTAAAGTCATACCACTGAACTAGTAGTACTTGCTTAAGCCAATGAAATCAGAGAAAAATGGTATTCTTTATTAGAAGAAGTATTTTCTCAAGATTTACTTTCTCTAAATAAGAGGTTAGCAAATAAGGATCCCTGAGGCAAACTTGGCCTGGTGCCTAATTTTGTAAAAATTTTTAATGAAACATAGTCATGCCCAACATAGCTGAGTTGCAACAGTAACCATACTGTTCCAAGTCTTAAGTATGCATCCCTGCCCCTTTACAGAAAAGGTATGCTACCCCTGCTCTAAACTTAGTTTTAAATTCCAAAGTAATCTGAAAAGTAAAAAAGAATTTTCTACAACAAGTATATACTTCATAGTGGTGAAACATTTAAATTAAGAGATCTAGTAATGAGGAGGGCAAGATGGGTAGAGCTCATGAGACAGAATGAGGTTAAGGATGATTTATTTGGAAGTCATCAGTACATAGGAAATGGTGAAAGCTATAGAAGTGGATGAAACCTCCAGGGCAGCTTACAAAGTAAGATAAGTACAGGTTCCTAGAAAACATAAATATTTAAGAAAAAGGAGAAGACACTTAAAAAGAAGTTAAGGCATAAATAGAAAACCAGATGGAAAAGTTTGGTGACTTCTCAAAATGTTAAACAGAATTATCTTATGGCCTGGTGATTTCACTCCAAAATTATACCCCTAAAAGAACTGAAATCAAGGACTCAGATTCCGCATACAAATATTCACAGCAGCATTACTCACAATGGCCAAAAAGTGACAACATCTTAAGTGTCCCTCAACAGATGAACAGATTAACAAAATGTGGTACATCTATACAATGGAATATTATTCAGCCATAAAAATTGAATTCTGATACATGCTACAACATGAATGAACCCTGAAAACATACTAAGTGAAATAGGCCAGACACAAATATATATATTTTATGATTCTATTCACATAAAGTATCTAGAATAGGCAAATAACGACAGTAAAATAGAGGTTACCAGGCACTGGGGTCTGGATGGAATACAAGGTTATTTAGGATGATAAAAAAGTCTGGAAATAGTAGTGACGACTGAGCAACACTGTGACACTATTTAACGCCACTGATTTGTATACTTAAAAATAGTTAAAATGGTAAATTTTATGTTACGTATATTTTACAATTAAAAAGAAAACCATAAAAGGACAATTTCACTAAAGCCAAAGGTATAGAGTCAACAGGATCAAATCCTGCTAAGGGAACAAGCTTATATGTATAAAGCTTGAGAACTATCCATTAACTTCAGTGTGACAGTAGCATGGTCAAAGCAACATTAGCAAAATTGTACCAAGGCAGGTGGAAGAATTAATAAAAGGGAAAAAAAAGGAGAAGATTCAAGCACCTGAATTGCAGGGAGGCATAGATGATACTGACAGATGGCCAAGATTTAATCTAAATTAGCCACTCCCAGACCCTATCTCTGACCCCTAGAGGTGAAGTCAGGGGCCTGAAGAAGAAATGTTGTTGCTAAGATTTAGTAAAGTGAGCAGGTAGAACAGAGATGCAGTAGTTTGCATCTGGCCCCAAGGGAGTGAGTGTCAGGGTGTGGTTTCCTTTCCTTACCCTGAAGGTTTGTTCAGGCCTAGAACTGGTAGTAGTAGATTTGCTCCTGCTGAGACTAGATGTAAGGTATAGTATGGAGGGCAATTCCTGAAAACCCAAACAATTTTGTCATGAGCTAGGGTTAGAGGATCGGCTGCTAAATTCTGGTTAGTGTGGGACAGAGTGCAGTAGGACAGGAACTGTTCTAGAGGTATTTGAGAATAGTTTTATAGACCAGGAGATAATTGATCTAAGTGTCACAAACTCTATATTAAAGCCCTAAATCTATCACTAGATTGAAGCCCTAAGTCACTGTGTATCCTTGGGACATGTCATATAACCACTCTGGGTCTCAGTTTCCATTAAAATGAACTCTTAATTCTAAATCACACAGTGTTAAAATAGCAAGAAAATACTAAAGCCCCAATCTCTTAAGTTGGTCTAGCACTTTTCCCACCAAACTGCTATTCCTGTGGAATTTACCAGATTGCTATTTATGGCTTAATGACATAAATAGTTTTACCTTATTTATTACATATGGTACTGTGTGTCGCTTTATTAGAGCTGCACAAAGCCCCGAGTTCTGGTATTCCTAAATATATTCCACTTTAATTCTCATTACTTCACAAACTTTACAAATATGGAGAACATTTTTGGTCATTAAATTACATACTCCCATTCTTAAAAATGAAAATTTGTTGTAGTTCTAAATTACTGTAAAAAACTAGAAGGCAAAACAACTACCATTTTGTCTACAGTAATCTACTTGATGTTGCGATGTTTTTCTAGAACCACTTGACAAATTTACAAATTTATGTTTCTATCAAAATATCTTTATCCTTTAAAAAGCCATCATAAATTATCACCTAACCCACATTATGTATTTTTAATGCAGACATTTAAGTTAGGTGAACTGAATTTAAGATCTAAAAAAAAAAAAAGTGTCAATCATTACATTGAGAGGCATTTAGAAAAAAATAGTTCAGAATAATTGAATAAACTCTGATAACTCAGAAATTGGACTTTAATAATTTCTTTCTTCCTCATCAAAAATTTATTTTCCTCCCTGTATAAACCTTTAAAATATAGATTTTAATAAGTTAACCCAGTGTTTTAGGTGAAATCTCTAATTTTACTTTTAATGCTAAAACATTCGATACCACACACTTGGGTATCAGTAATGGCATATGGATAGAATGGTTCCCTGTCATAATAATGGGTATAAAAGACCTTGGTTGAGTTCTCCATATGCTCCTTCGGATTTGTGATCAAATCTTGTCCATTTCTTTTATCCTTGT